>CM053786.1:6010000-7210000 GCA_028749045.1 Cupressus sempervirens
TGAGAGAATTAATTTGTTGAAGTGTTAATCTTGAGTGGTCTCTTATTAACACTTCTTCTTCATCTTTACAATCTTGCAACAAGTCTTCCAATTATGGAATTGTGGATGATCAACCCTTCAGACCGAGAACTTGAGCCACAAATCTTTTACTACCAAAATCTCTTCTTCCTTGGTAAGACCCAAAACCAAAACCAAGAAAATTACTTCCTATGACTGAGGCATTAATCATATTGCTACAAGTCAAAGAACTGAGTCTGATAGGAAACGCTGACTCCCAATTTTCTTTAGGTAGATTATTTTTAATGATAGAAAAAAAATTCATGTAGATTTCAGCCAAAACAAAACAAACAAGTGCATAACATGGTAGGTTCATTGGCTCATCCTCGAACACACCTACTCTCAAGTAGGTGAATTTAGGGAATTGTATGAAATAGATCCCATAGTTTTGAAGTACTTTCTAGGCTTTTGAGGACAATCTAGGCATGGGTGCCTTTTTTAGAGCTAAATGCATAGTTTCTATCAATACATCATGTACTTTTCTAAACTTTTCTAACACTTTGTCTTTTTGAAGTAGAGAACAATATTGATAGATTGTTATCTCCTCCAAATTTCATGCAGGAGGGAAGTAAGGTTACTAACACAAGAAATGCAGTATGTAAGATAAGATGCCATATAGAAGTTTTTTTGGACTCCTTAGTTTGTCTAAGTTAGCTTCTTAATGAAATAGCATTTATTTCAGCCCAATCCATCCATTGCTGTCCCTTTAAAATGATCTCTACATAACAAAACATCCCTTCTTCAAAAAGGAAGACATCAGCTGGACCCCTAACTTGGTGTAGTATTACTACAAGATCATGAATATGAGGCTTTAGATGATCTTTTGTGACTTAGGTAGCCTTAAACCTCTACCACAATTATTTTTTGTGTACTTCTTGGTTAGGATGTTACAATATTTACTTGGGGCTTCTTGATATTCGGTTAGTGATTGGATGGGAGAAAATGCAGTGAATGTGTATTCTGGTAGACATAACACTAAGGCAATAGTTTCCCTAGAGATTGACAACACAGGCTCTCCATCTTTTTTTAAGGTACTTTTACTCCTCACATCATAATGATCAATATAGAGTTGGAGGAATTCAGGGCCTAACAGGGTAGGAGGGAAGTTGTGGCTTCAATTAGACCACTAGTCAAAATTTCCATACAACCATTCAATTCATCGACTTGCTCAAGGAAATTTAACTACAAATTTTCTAGTCTAACACCTTCTAAACTTTTATTAGTAATGATAAGTCTCTTGCATTCTAAACTTGAAACATTCCCAAAGAAATGCAACACAGATTTCATCGTAAACAAAGAAAGAAAGGCTCAAACTGATTTTATCTTGAAATGGACACAAATGGTAGAATAAAAAGAAGGTTTTTCTATGTTCTCACCTATCACTTGCTAAGAAAAATGACCTCTTTACTTGTCCCTTAGTATCTCCTTGTTCAAATCCCTTTTTGCATGATAAAAAAAAAGGAAAATCTATGCTCTTTTTAAGGGAAAGAGAAAATACATTCGAAGGGGTTCAAAGTAGTTCAAAAGAACACTCTATAGTCTTTGTCAAAATTACTTGAAGGAAAAATGGTCAGCATAGAAACCTTTGATTGAACTTCTTTGAACTACTTTGAATCAAGGTTCAAAGTGGTTCAAAGTGGTCTAGACAAACACAAGGAATGATGGGAAGCTTTAGAAGGCTTTGTACAATATTTTTGATGACCAAGAGAACATGAAGTGATGATAGGAAGCTTCAATAATTGGATGGGAAATTTAGGAAAAGTTTAAAATATGGCAACTCACAATATGGCTAAAAATGGCTCTGAATAGGGATTGGGTATGCAGATTACACTGAGAACTGAAAAAGCTAGAAACAAAAACAACACCAAAAGAAAAGAAGAAAACAATGGGGAGAGGAAAGAAAATAGAAAACAAAGCCAAAAAAAAAAAGGTATGTACATGATCGAAACCTTTAATACATTAGAGCTTTGTTAACTTCAAATCCTACCCATTATAAGTAAAGAGAAAAATTGTGCCATTTGGGTAACTTAGATGGAAAGTGTTTGGACCAATGACTTGAGAGATGATAAATGACCCTTTCTAGAGGAAGTCAAATTTTCCATGTGATCCTTTAAGTTCTCTCCTCTTATCCCACAAAAAACTTAATCATTTTTTAGGAAACTACCAGGCCTGGCTCTCATATAAAAAAATTTCTTCACCTTCATCTAATGTTCAATAATACGATCAACACATTTTTTCCTCTCTTCTAATTTGTTCAAATGCATTATTCTCTTCTCTAGGGAGTCTAAAAAAAAATGATCCTCAATCATAGATTGCAATTTTGAAGTAGACAACTCTAGACATAGGGATATCTGAGCACCAATTCCATATACTAGCTCAAATGGAGTCATCCCAATGGCTCTTTTAGGAGTAATACAACCATCCCATAATCCTTCATATAGCTTTTTGTCCAATTTTGAGGATTATCAACTACCAACTTTTTCACTATAGCAACCAAGATTTTGTTACTAGATTCTACCTACCCATTCCCTTGAGAAAAATAGTCTGAGGAATGAGCTAGGGATACACCATGCTCCTAGGAAAAAAGAGAAATCTCTTCAGATGAAAAATAGGTTGCATTATTTGAGACTATCTTTTGAGGAACCCAAAACCTAACAAATATATATTCAAATAAGAACTCACACACCACTTGAGAGTTGGCCTTCTTGGTTGGGATAGCTTCCACCCACTTGATGAAATAATTAGTGGCTATTAATATGTATACATGGTTGACACTTGATGGAGGACTCAGAGGTCCAACAAAATCAATACCCCATTGGTGGAAGGGTTCATCGATCACTACTAGCCTAAGGGGTAAGGCTGCTAGTTGAGGCCACCCAGTCAAAAGTTGACATTTTTCACAATTTTTTACAAACATGTAAGCATCTTTAAACATACCTATCCAGTAGAAGAAATTCCTAAGGATTTTAAAATTAGTCATTGTAGATGTGAAATGTCCTCCACATACATTTGAATGATATGCTCTTAACAACTTTTCTTGTTGTTCTGCATCTACACATCTCAAAAAGGTTATGTCCATCCCTCTCTTATACAAAATATAGTCAGAAATCACATATTTTGTAGCCTTCAATCTAAGATTCCATTTTTATTTATAGCTCATGTTTGGAGGGTATTCACCATACATCAAAAAGTATGCTACATTGGAGAACAAAGGGTCTGTTGAACTTACTAACAAAATAGTGAGTCTTTCTTTAGTATTGTTAGGAGATGAATCTTTGTTTTTCATCATCAATTTTCATAAACCTCATCCTCTTACTAAAGAAGTATGTTTAATGGTTAAATCATATTCTTGAACCTTAGTTACCCATACAACTCTTTTATTCACCCCAATTTCTTGCTAAGTTAATATACCTTTTACTAATGTTTCTGGTACATAGACAATTGAATGGGAATGCAGAATGTAATAGCTGAATTGCTTCAACACCTTCACCATAGTGAGTGTATGTTTCTTCATTTGGGTATAGTTTAATTCATTCTTCTTCAAGGGAATGCTCACAAAAGCAATTGAGGCTTCATTGTCTTTATCACCCTTTTGAGTCAGAATACTAGACAGAGTATGTTCTGAAGCATAACAGTAAATGATGAAATCATTTTCAAAATTTAGACTCATTAGCATGGAAGCATTTGAAAAGACAATTTTAATATCTTCAAAAGATTTATTGCCCTCTTCCTGCCATTTGAAGTGGTTTTTTTGATCATCATACCTAACATATGTCTTACCTTTTCAAAAAATTTAGGAACAAAACTTCTTTAAAAATTGATTTGACCAAAGAAGGACTTTAAATCACTTCTATTAGTGGGAAACACTAGTTTCTTTATTTCCTTCACCCTTTCTAGGTCAATCCTTATAGCATCTTTAGAAATGATATGTCTGAGCAATTTTCCTTCCTTTACAAAGAATACAAACTTCTTAGGATTGAGGGATATACCGTATTGTCTACATCAGCCCATCACCACTTCTAGATCTCTCAATTGATGTTTCCTCCTCTTAGAGTATACAATCAAGTCATCAAGATATATTAAAAATATTATGTCCCTCAAATCTTTAAAGGAATAATTCATTGTTCTCTAAAAAGTTGCTCCTATGTTGATTAGACCAAATGACATTTGATTGTAAGAAAAAGTTCCCTAGGGAGTAACGAAGGCTATCTTGTGCTAATCCTTAGGTGCAATGCTAATATGATTGTACCCTAGATACCTTTTGAGCATTGACATAACTTCAAACCCAAAAACCATCTACAAAATATGATCCATAGTGGGAAGTGCATAATTGTCCTTAACATTGGCTTGATTTAGATTTCTAAAATCCACACAAATTCCTATTTCACCATTTTTCTTTCTCATGGGGACAATATTTTCTACCCAAGTTGAGTGATGAATTGGGTATATTAAGCGAGATCTCAACATCTTCTCCACTTCTTTAAAAATAGCCTCAGATACCTTAGTATTATAGTTTTTGATTTTTTTGTCTAAAGGTAGTAGCTTTTGGCTTTAAAGGTATATGATGTAAAAACTCTCCATTTCTAAATTTCTTGCGGTCTTCATATCCCTAGGAAAAGACATCATGATACAGGGGAAGGAGTTTAGACAAATTATCCTTCTCTTTCTCAGAGCAAGTTTAGCCAATGGAAATCCATTTGGGGTTTTCCTCATTCCTGATATTTATTTTGTCATGTTCCTCTACACTTTTACCAGGGTCAACTCTCCTTTTTTTGGCACTATCATATTTTCTTCCAAAGAGATGTTCTAAATATACCAACCCCTTTGGGATCTGATTACCTTTCAATTGAACAACTTCTGTTAACTTAGTTGATTCTTCTCTGATAGGTTTAATGTCATGGTTTGATCCTTCAAAGAAAGTTTCAAAAAAATTTCCAACCCATTCAATGAAATCCTTCAACTATCTATCACTATAAAAAACCTACTATTTATTCACATTATCTGGGACTCTAGGTCTATAAATCATTTCAATCTTGTAGGTATCACTTTTGAACTCTGGGTGTGGTAACAACAAGGAAGCTAAAACAAATAAGGAGTCTTCTTTAGTATTTTGAGAACGAGGCACAAATTCAATAGAAAAGTCTTCAAAAGATTCAATCTCATCCCAAACTAGATTTCTATAGTGTTTTAGCCTATCATTTTTAATAGAAAATTGTTTCCTTAGCTATTTTATAATGAGTTCAACATCACCTCTCATCTTCAGTTGCTTCACCCCTTTGCTTTGGCTTCATGAGAACCTAGGAGCAATGCTTTGTACTCTGCAGTGTTGTTTGTATTATGAAAATCTAATTTAAAGGAAAATGGAAATATGTCTCTTGAAGGTGAAATTAGAACAACACCCATGCCTACCCTTGAAATTGAACAACTTCCATCAAAATCCAAAGTCCAAAGGGCTTCTTCACAATTTTCTTTTACAATTTTCTCACATTGTTTCTTAGGTAATATAACTTAGTTTCCAAACTAACAATCTTCATATAGTATCTAAGCTTTAGGATTGTCTGAACGTACAACTATGTAATTATTCTTCAATTTTGGCTCTAGTTTTAACTTTTTCTTCCCTACTAGGATATAAGCTTTAGACCAATCCATATTGATTTATCCACCCATATCTTTACAAAAAATCCTACTGAGCAACATTTCATAATTGGCTGGTATGTCAGCTACCAGGATAGTAAGTTTTAGCCTTTTCTCTGGGCAAGCATAAAGAATAGCTTGCACATCTTTCACTTGGCCAACCAGGGGTACTTGATTCTCATCCATAGAATAACAACACCAAAAAGTTTTAGTGAGATCTAAGTCAAGGGATTTTTCAATAGGCATTGGCATAATATTATTAGATGCTCTAGAGTCAATGATGAAGTTGCTAAGTTCCTGTCCATTTAATAATAAGGATACATAGAAAGAATTGGGTTTACTCTCTTCTATTTCTCCATCAACAACATTGACATCAAATTCCATATAAGGAGCACTTTTTTGGTATCCTTTAGATATAAAAATAGGTTCACTTGAATCTTTTGGGTTTTCAATCATATTATTAGTTATTGAGCATTAGTAGCAGAACCTCCCTTTATATTTTGGACTAACTTGTCTAATTCCTTAGGGTTCAACCTTAAATATTTGACTAGGGAAATAGGTATAGAAGAAGAATTACATGATTCTAAAATATCAAAATTTGATGTCCCAACTATTGATTCCATTCTAGGTAATATTATGGGCTCTATGTTTTTTGTAGAATTAGGTTGTATGCATTATTTTCCTTTAGCATTTGATGGAGTTGGACCGATTTTTTGCATAGGGTTTTTGATTTCTTTGACCCATGGTCATTACTGTACAAGCAAGGTCTTGAAGTGTCATGAAAACATCACCTCCCTTTTCTATATTAGGTTCATATTCAAGAAAATAGGCATTTTCACTTTTGCTTTCTACATTTTCACTTTTAGGTGATTGTTCTGCTATGAGAGCATCTTTCACTAATTGAACACAATTTAACCTATCAGTACAAGTTCATCTATCATGATCCATGGTCATATAAAAAGAACACATTGTCTCTTTAGGGACCTCTTCAATTTGCAATCTTTTTTGAGGGGCAACCAATGTGGGGGCTTTGCCATAATTTTGAGGTTGTTGACACCTATGAATGTCCTTATAATGAGCTTGGTAAGGGCGATGAGGTTTATTCTGTTGTCTTTCCATCATTGCCATGTCATTCATCAACTTCTACATGACAAGATCTATAGGAGCAGAGGTTGAAGTGGTCCCAAAAGTTTGAATTTCTCTTCTCCATTTGCTAGTAGTAATAAATGCATCCTCCAATTGAATAGCTAGCCTTTGGGTGGCAACTAAATCGACAACTGCATCTTTAATGAGTTGAAAACTTATATCCAGAGGGACAACATTGACAAAGAATATCTTCTAGTTTTCTTTGTTAGGTCTAGATGCTACAAGAATTCTTTGAATTAAGCTATTGAATTTTGCCACAAATTCTCTCATAGGTTCATGCATTTCCTTTTTCATTTGACTAAGTTGAAGTAACAAGGAGCACTCATTATCAAGAGCTTTAAAACTATTTTTGAATGCAGTTTTCATATCATTCCAACTAGTAATGGAATGTTGGAGTAGCTGATTGAACCAATTAGCGATAGCATCAGTTAGCATTCAAACAGATAGTGTAACAACAATTTCTTGGGTAGGGACGCTTATAACGCCACAAGCTGTATGAAAAGCACTCAAGTGATCATCTGTTGAAACTTTACAATCTCCACTAAAGTTAGGCAGGATTTCTGTGGCACCTTTAGGTAATGATACAAGATTGACACCAAGGTTCAATGGACCTATATTCAACCCCCATGGTTGATTGACAACCATGTTTGGTAATATAACTTGTAGTAATGGATATTCAAATGAGAAGTAACAAGATCTTTCAATGGGAGTAAAGACTGCACTAAAGGTGAAAAAGGGGACTATTTTGGTGGGGAACCAGGTCTACTATGAGACTTAGTTTTTTCTTTTTGGGATTATTAAAATCAAGAAGGAAACTCAAATTCTTTAAAGGTTCAAAGTTTTTGTCTAGAATTCCCTTTTCTCTTTCTCCTCTTGTATATCTCCTAGCAACTAGCTCTACCTCTCACTTCTTTATTTAGTGTCCTAAATGTGCACGGGCAAGCTTACTGACCATTTCTCCTTCTTGAACTTTAGGCACACCCCTTAATAGTTTAGCACACTCTTCTTCTCTTTCTAGGACACTCAACACTTGTTGAAATTATTGGTTACTTCAACGCAATGTCTAGGGAGTTCTAGTTAGATTTAAGACTATATCTTCCCATGTATCTTCAAATCTGAGATTAGGCTACAACAAAAGGAACACATTATTATGTGGGAGAATGATCATAATTATTTGGTTCTATTTCATAGGGACTATCCCTAGTAGAGTTGCCAAAAATCTGTTTGTAAACAAATTGTCTTTCTAATTACCCAATGATAGTTTACTCTATGCCCAAGACTTGGAAAGCACAAAAATGTTCACAATAGTTGAGAAAACTTCATGTTATTTTTTTTCTCTTTGTATTTATAGGTATAACTTCCTTTTTGAAGGTTGCAAATGAATTAAAAACCAATTTCACACTTTTTCTAGAAAGTGCGTAAGGTACTCTCACATACTTCTAGGTAGTGAGGTGATAATTCATTCATACAATAAGGATAAAAAGCTCATAGTCTTTTCACCATAACCACTTATTCAATAGAAATTGAATGCTACATCAACTTCATAATAACCATTCAAGAAAATTGATCAATGTAAATTGTAGAAGAAACAAGAATAGATATGTCAAACAATAAATCAAATGTTGACAAAGTAACAATGATTTAATCACTTCAAACACCAAGTTTTAAAACGGGATCAAAGATGATATATATATATATATATATATATATATATATATATATATACATACATATATATATATATATATATATATATATATATATATATATATATATATATATATATATATGTATGTATATATATATATGTATATATATATATATGTATATATATATATATGTATATATACATATATATATATGTATGTATATATACATATATATACATGTATGTATATATATATATATGTATATATACATATATATATATATGTATATATACATACATATATATATATATGTATATATACATACATATATATATATGTGTATATATACATACATATATATATGTATGTATATATACATATATATATATATGTATACATGTATATATATGTATATATACATACATATATACATATATGTATATATACATACATATATACATATATGTATATATGTAGATATATATATGTATGTATGTATGTATATATACATATATGTATATATGTATGTATATATACATATATGTATATATGTATGTATATATACATATATATACATGTATACATATATATATATATGTATATATACATACATATATATATGTATGTATATATACACATATATATATATGTATGTATATATGTATATATATATATATGTATATATGTATATATATATATATGTATATATGTATATATACATATATATATATGTATATATACATATATATATATCTACATATATACATATATGTATATATATACATATATATATATATATATATATATATATACATATATATATATATATATATATACATATCTTTTTACATATTTGAGAGGCCTCAGACTTCATCGCCAGCCTTTTCCCCCTCGCCCATAGTTTGTCTTACCAGCTTCCAGCTTCTAAAGGTATTCATAAATTCCTGCATTACATGAGAATGAGGGTTCTTCAAACTCATTAGCTTAGACCTACAAGCATCTTTTTTCTATTTGAATTCTTTAATCTTCAGACTCTGTTGTGGCATGAGGTTCCTGTTTAAACATAGGATGGATTCAATATTTTCTAGTGTGGTGAAATCACTAGTGGTAGGGGATTCATTGTCTTTAATATTTGCAATAGCATCATTGAAGATTTTTGTTAATGCTTCAGAATCTATGTTGTCATCATCAAACTATAGAATTCCTATAGGATTCACTATGCTCATATCCTTAAGAAACTCCTCATGCATCCCAACAATCTTGGTTTCAATGGATTTCATTTCTTTAATAACTTCTTTGTAGATTGATTCTTTCCAGCCCATATTATTCTTCATTAGGGTTCTCAACTAGGAATTTGAGCACTCCATACTTTTCAACTTTACTCACCTAGAACACAATAGCCTGATCCTAATTTCGTTCAATTTCCCATCTTGGAGTAAGGGTTTGAATTTCACCTAACAGTGTGTCCCCTTTAGCATACACAGTGGTAAAATCTAGGATGAATTTGTTGCCTTCTTTAATGATGAAACTCACCCAATCCTACATTACATCTAAAAGAAACTTCCCTTTTTGCATTTTTTTAACTAGTTGTTAGTTGTCTACAGAATTAGGATCAAAAGATTGAGGAGTCTAAACAACTGGTAGAGCCCCAAGATTTATTAGTGAATCTATATAAGTGGCCATCATCACCACTAAGGCTTTGAGTTCCTTCTCTTTACTATCTTTCTCTGACTAGGTCTACATATGATCAGAAAAAAATTGAATAAGTTATTACCTATATTTTTGTTGATGGTCCCAAGTTCAACTGAAGTAACCTTGAAGCCTTCACTATCAATTTCTCCAGATTTAGTTTTTTGTTTATACGTACCCAATTTTGTTGTGATTTTCCTAGTTAATGGATCTATAACTAAATGAGCATCAATTTTTATCTTTTAAATGTTGGAACCATGAGCTACATACTTAGTTATAATATCTTTCATAGGTGTAAAACTAGCTGCAAATTCCTTTTCTTATTGACCGAGTTAGATAACTAGGATGGAACAATGGGATTATCAGAGATTGTTTGAGTATCCCTGATAGGGGTCATGAAATGAGGTTGATATGCTCTAAGAGCTTCAATGAATTACACATCACCATCGGGACTGTCTAAGAAACCAAGACCATCTCCTAAATCATGTCCTTGTATCAACATATTTTCCTTCTAGACTTCTTGTTGCATGCGAGTTTCAGACTTGGTTTTAGATTTGGTTCAAGAAACCATGTTCTGCATATGAGTTGGCATCCTTTTTTTCTTACTAGGAGTCAAAACACCACCTACAATAGGAGATGAAACTTGGTTGTTAGAGGTTAGTGGTTCAGAAAAAAAAACCATCTTTGGAGACGGTTCATTGACTACTTTCATGCTCTACTTCCTTAGCCAATTGTCTATATAGGTGAGGATGGATGTAGTTCTTACATTTATTTTATCCTCTTCTCCTTGATTCCATTCCACTTCAAATTTCTTTGATTCACTAGCCTCCTCCCACCCTGGTTCAACAAAGTCTAAACCATCTTCAACTACTACTTCTAGTTAAAATTTTAAATTGAGGGAATTAATTATTGAAGTGTTAATCTTGAGTGGTCTTTTTTTAACACTTCTTCTTCATCTTTACAATCCTGCCACAAGTCTTCCAAGTGTGGAATTGTGGATTACTGACCCTTCCAAGTGTGGAATGGTAGAAAACAATTGCTTGTAGACTTCAACCAAAACAAAACAATCAAGTGCATAACATGGCAGCTTCATTGGCTCATCCTCGAACCCACTTAGTCTCAAGTAGGTGAATTTAGGGAACTCTATGAAATAGCTCCCATAATTCTGAATTAGCTTCTAGGCTTCTGAGGATAATTTGGGCATGGGTGCCTTTTTCAGAGCTAAATGCACACTTTCTATCAACACATCATGTACTTTTCTAAAATTTTCTAACAATTTTTCTTTTTGAAATAGAGAACAATATTGGTAGACTATTATCTCCTCGCTCAAAATTTCATGCAAGAGGGAAGTAAGGTTACTAACACAAGAAATGTAGTATGTAAGATAACATTCCATATAGAAATTTTCCTTAGACTACTTAGCATGTCTGTGCTGGCTTCTTAATGAATTAGCAATTATTTCAGCCCAATCCATCAATTATTGTCCCTTTCAAATGATCTCTACATAATTAAACATCCATTCTTCCAAAAGGAAGACATCAATTGAACCTTAACTCAGTGTAGTAGTACTACAAGATCATGAATATGAGGCTTTAGATGATCTTTTGTGACTATCTTAGGTGGCCTTCAACCTCCACCATAATTTTTTTCTATCCACTTCCTAGCTAGGATGTTATGGTATTTACTTGGGGCTTCTTGATATTCTGCTAGGGATTGCATGGGTGAAAATGTAGTGAATGTGCATTCTGGTAGATGTAACACCAAGGCAATAATTTCCCTAGAGATTGACAAAATAGGCTCTCCATCTTTTTTTAAGATACTTTTACTCCTCACATTATAATGATCAATACAAAGTTCGAGAAATTCAAGGCTTAATAGGGCAAGAGGGAAAGCTACAACTTCAATTAGACCACTAGTCAAAATTTCCATACAACCATTCAATTTGTTAGCTCACTCAAGGAAATTTGATTGCAACTTTTCTAGTCTAACACCTTCTAAATTGGTATAACTAATGATAAGTCTCTTGGATTCTAAAATCGAAACATTCCCAAAGAAATGGAACACAAATTTCATCTTTAACAAAGAAAGAATTGCTCAAAATGATTCTATCTTGAAATGGACACAGATGGTAGAACAAAAAGAAGGTTTTTTTTGTGTTCCCACCTATGACTTGTTGAGAAAAATTGACCTCTTTCCTTCTCCCTTAGTAGCTCCTTCTTCAAATCCTTTTTTTTCATGATAAACAAAAAGGAAAATCTATGCTCTTTTTAAGGGAAAGAGAACATACATGTGAAAGTACAACCTCATAATGAGTCATTCATAAGAAATCAACTATAGCTAGGTTTATACGTTCAAAATGTTTCAATGTGACCCTTTTATTAAATACTCCCCTTTGCATCTAAATTGGCATTGATTAGCTTTGTCTAATACGCAATCCCTTTTTTTGGAAAAATATCTCCCACTTTAAATCATGATGAAAAATTCCCATGTTTGAAATTAAGGCACTCTTTTAAATTATTACCTCCTGATGTGGTAATTAATGCCTTGGAAAATGGTAGCATTTAAAAAACCCACAATTAATTTCTATCAAGGAGCCTTAATGGTAAAACCACTTCGAACTAATTTGAACTAAGATTCAAAGGGGTTCAAAGTAGTTCAAAATAACACTTCGTAGTCTTTGCACAAATTACTTGCAAGAAAAACTGTCAGCATAGAAACCTTTTCTTGAACTGCTTTGAACTACTTTGAACCGCAGTTTAATGTGGTTCAAAGAGGTTTAGACAAACATAGGGTGATGGGAAGCTTCAAAAGGCTTTGTACAATATTTTCAATGATCGAAAGAACACGAAGTGACAATAGGAAGCTTTAATAACTAGATGGGCAATCTAGGAAAAGTTTAAAATATGGCAACTCACAATATAGCTAACACCTCTATATATAAGAACTTTTAGTGTGTATTCAGCTAATATCCATTATCATCTTGATCATTATTGAGATTCTCATTTGATCATCATTAGTCTCTCTTGTACTAGTGCTTGAGCTTCTTGATCTTGGCATCATTTTTCCCCAAGGCAAATTCTTACTTGGTATTAGAGCCATAGGAGTTTCATTGCATAGCCATTAGAGAGATTTTTTTTGTAGGTCAAGATTGGAGCTTGATGGTGCAAATCAGATGTTGGCATCACATTTAGAAGGTCAAAAAACCCCCAAATCAACTTTTGTTTCATCAAAATCAGACATTTGAGGTGAAATCTAGAGTCATTTGATTTTTGAAAGTGTGATGGAAATGATTTAGGAAAAATAATTATAGAGGTGATTTTCAAATGGTGATATCTCCCTCATATTGACTCCTTTTTCCAAGCAATATTTTTTGTTTTGTGGTAGAATTTTGTGATCTACACATGGGTGCAGGTTTTTTGAGATCTTTGTTCTTGAATTTTTTGAAAAATTGCCACTTCCAATTTTCAAACTTGAGAGGCTTTGTACGGGCTCATATGTATAGATATTCAGGTGCTATTTTTTTTGAAAGTGCTTTTTTTTTTGTCTACTTTCCAAATCATATATTAGTTTGGAATAATTATGAGTAGATATATTACTTTCATAATTTGGTCATTTTTGGCCTATTTTGGCACTTTTAATTAGATCCTTGAGAGATCTTGTGTGCTATATTGTTGAGTTTGATATAGTTTCATATGTGTTGTTGTAAAATTAGAAGTTCTTTGATTGAGTGAAAAGGGGGGTTTTTCTGTTGGTGTTGGTGTTCCTTTCTTCTTGTTGTTATCTTTATTTCCTTGCATTATGGGAAATATTAAGGTTCCAAAATTAACACCACATAATTATGCCACATGGTCAATTAAAGAATAGTGTGAATTAATGAATGAAGAAGTTTCTCAATATGTATATGGATCTCTTCCTAAACCAATAGGTGATAAAGTAATTCAAAGTGATATTTGTGCTTGAGAATTAGCAGATAGAAAAGCCTAGGAATCCTTAGGATAGGGGTTGATGACAAGATCCTTTATCAAATCATAAAATATAATACATCCAAGGAAACTTGAGATGCCCTTAAAAAGCTATATGGGAAAGTGACTGAGGAGGATGTCTACAATATTGAATATGAACTTATCTCCTTAGATCCTAAGAACTTTGATTACATCCAAGATTTTATCATTAAGGTGAATAAGTTGAGAACATAACTTTATGATTGTGGTAGTCCCATTAAGGATGAAAAGTTGATTTATCTAATTTAGAATAAATTGTCATCAGTCTACTCCACATTTGTCTCTACTTTCAGCAACTCAAAGGTAACTATAGGGGCTCCTTATTAGAAACTCACTTTTGATGAATATACCTAGTTGTTAGAAATTGAACAAGCTAAGTTGATAACAATGGGGATTCTCAAGTCTTCAAAGTCTAAGGCACTAGTGGTTAACAATGAGAGCTCTAAAAATTCAACTAGTGAAAGTTCAAACAAAGGTAATGGCAAAAAGAAGAAGAGGAAAGATAACAAACAAGGGGACATAGAAAAATCATCACCTAAATAAAATCAACAAGAAGGAAAGCCTTCTCCTAATACCAAAAAAAAGGGCAACAATAATCAAGAAAAGAAAAAGTGTGCCTATTGTAAACAAATTGGTCATGATGAACATGAGTGTTATCACAAGTAGATTGATGAATTGAAAAACATCACGAAGCACAATGTTCCATTGCTTAATGCTTATTAAGGAAAGGGGTCTTCTTCTTCAAATTCTAAGAGCAAAGGGAAAGCTTTACTCACACACATTGTTAGTCAGGGGGAATGGATTATTGACTCAAGTGCCACACATCACATGGGGGCTTCAAAGAGAGATTATTCTTCAATGACACCTTTAAGGGTACCTCACATATTTGTAGGGGATGATACTAATGTAGAAGTTGAGATGGAAAGTGGAGCATTAAAGGATGTTCTCTATGTTCCTAATCTTACCTCCAACCTTCTTTCAGTCTACCAAATCACTCACTATGGAGGTGGAAACAAGGTTGAATTTCTTCCAGATTTAGTTGTTGTAAAAAAAATTAAAAATGATTCTATGGTTGCAATAGGTGAATCTAAGCATGATTCAATGCTTTTCACTTTCTCTTCCTTTTTTCCTAAATCTAATGCACAAGCCTTGTTAATTCATTGAAATCCACCAAGAAAACTATGGCATGGGAGGTTTGGACATCTCAACTACATGTATCCTCAATAGATTAGTAGCAAGAACATGGTTCATGGTGTACCTCAAGTCCAATTCTTAGATGATGTTTTTTCATGTTGCACACATGGGAAGCATCCAAAAGAAAAGTTTGACAAGGGGAAGTCTTGGAGAGCACAAAGTGTTCTTGACCTAGTTCATAGTGATGTGGTAGGCCCATTTCTAGTGCCATCATTTGGAATGTCTCATTATGAACTCACATTCATTGATGACTACTCTCACTATACTTGGGTATTCTTCATGGCTCATAAGAGTGAAGTGTTTGAATGATTTCTCACCTTCAAGGCTCAAGTAGGAAAGTAGTCAGAGAAAGCCATCAATGTTCTTTGAATAGATAATGGAAGGGAGTATGTGAACTCAAGACTTATAGATTTTTGTACTCAAGAGGGAACTAACCTTTAGAATTTAGTACCATATACTCCATATTAGAATGGTGTTGTAGAAAGGAAGAATAGAATCCTCAAGGAGATGACCACTTGCATGCTACAAGGTAAGTCTCTTGATCAAGTTTTTTTGGGTTGAATTAATGAATTGTGAAAACTACATCTAAAATAGGAGTCCTTGTAAAGTTTTGGATGGTTTAACTCCTTTTGGAGCTTAGAATGGAAGGAAACCTATTGTAAAGAATTTGAGAGTCTTTGGGTGTCCAAAATGGGCATGAATACCTCCAAAAAAATGAAAGGCATTAGAACCTCAAAGTAAACCTTGTATCTTTGTTGGTTATATGGATTCTCATAAAGCCTACAAATTGATGGATCCAGAGACATATGAATATTTCTATAAGAGAAGTGTACACTTTGAAGAAAGTTTTCCAATCTTTACTTCTTCAAATCCTCCTTCTTCCTCCTTCATTGAAGAGAGTGACAGTGATGACAGTGACTTAGACAATGTCCATCCATGACCCAAATAGAGGCAAACAATAGATGAGGTTGAGGAAATTCCTTCTAAATCTACAACTTCTTCCACTAGACCTAAATGCACTCAACAGACATTGGATGCAGTAGGACCATTAGTAGGGAATCCTTTAGATACAAGGAGGACAAGATCACAACACAAATTACTCCCTCATGCTTATATTGTAGTTGCTTCTGACCCTCAATCATTCAAAGAAGCTTTAGGAATTCTAAAATGGGATAGAGAAATGGAGGCAAATACAATTCTCTTATGAGAAAAAACACATGGGATTTAATTTCTCTTCATAAGGGAAGAACATTGGTTTGGTGTAAGTGGATCTATCAAAACAAGTTTTTAGTAGATGAAAGTATTGATAAGTATAAGGTAAGATTTATTGCAAAAGGTTTCTCTTAGGTTCTTGGTATTGACTACACTGAGACCTTTGCTCCAGTTGCAAAAATGAACTCCATTTGTATGACACCAACTATAGTTGTAGCTCAGAGATGGGTTGTTCATCAGATGGATGTGAAGAGTGCATTCTTGAATGGTGATCTTTATGAGGAGATTTATATGGAGTAGCCATAGGGTCTCATTCAAGATTCTACTTTGGTTTGCAAGTTGAAAAAGTCTATCTATAGACTAAAACAAGATCCAATAGCTTGGTATGCCAAGATGGATTCTTTCCTTCTCTTAGTAGGGTTCATAGGATGTCATTTGGATTTGAATATCTACATTCTTCACCAGGATGATTCTCACTTGCCACTTGTGCTTTATGTTGATGACTTAATCATTATAGGGAGTACAATATCCATCATTAATAGTGTCAAGTCTACTTTGTAGGACAAATTTTCCATGACAAACTTGGGTCTACTTCATTATTTCCTTGGTATTGAGATACAAAAATCTTCATTAGGGATCACATTATCTCAACCCAAGTATGCTCTTGATCTACTTGCTCAATTTTTCATAAGTGACTACAAGACTGCATCTATGCCATTTCTTTTAGGTGTTAAGTTAGAACCAAAGTTTTCTACTCCACTTGTTGATGCTACTTTGTATAGAAACTTGGTTGGAAGTCTCATATACCTAACACATACACACCCTGATAATCCTTTGTAGTTGGCATGCAAGAGTCACATGAACTACACTAGAAGGCATCCAAATGCATCTTAAACTATATCTAGGGTACACATACATATGGGATATGCTATGTAGGTGGTACTAGACTAGAGTTTGTGGTTTATATAGAATCATATTATGTAGGGGATCTTGATTCTTGCAAAAACACTTCAGGATACATGTTTCATCTTGGTTAAAAAAGAAGAACACTATTCCTCTTCCATCTACTAAGGTTGAGTATTGAGGAACTATCACTATGGATACTGAAGCTATTTGGTTATAGCATATTTTGAAGGATTTTGATTTTGACATACCTTGACCCATAGTCATACATTGTGATAATTAGAGTGCCATTGCAATCTCAAAACATCCAGTGTAGCATCAATGCACAAAATGCATTGACATTCATATGCACTACATCAGAGAGCTAATTCATGAGTAGGTCATTGAATTGCAGTATTTTCCTGTAGAACATCAAATTACAAATATCTTCACCAAGCCCTTCATTGAGGTCAAGTATCTTCATTTGTGAGATCTCTTGGGGTGTAGGATATTTCACCAGGGGGGACCCACATGACTCTTCTCTTCTTTATTGTACCTATCTCTCTTTTTGGAGGAGGTTTTTCCCATGATGTTTTCCCTCTTTCTCCATTTTCAGAGAGATTGCATTACATTGCATAGCATTGTATGTAGAGCATTGCATCTGTACATGGGTACCTAACATGGCCTATTAGCTAGGACCCACATTGCATCTTGCATTTAGCTTTGTCAACTTAAGTGCATTCCGCTAAGTTGAACTTAAGGGGAGGTGTTAGTGTAAATGATTAATTATTATTAAAATTTACTTAAGTTTACTTAGGAATATTCATAGACATATGAGTTGTCTTGTTAACAACATAGGAGTTAACAACTTATTTGAGCACATGGTGTCTACAACATCTCTTTATGATACACACCTATGTAAACTTATCCTCTCATTATCACACAAATTCCTATGCTCAATGGAGGATAATCCACCTTTGGTGGACATGTGTTGAGTTGTAATCCTTATCTCTTTGCTAACTCCTAGTCATTCTAGTTGCCTTTATATATAGATACTTCTAGTGTGTATTGATCTAATATTCATTATCATCTTGATCATTAGTGAGATTCTCATTTGATCAGATCATTGTCTCTCTTGTGCTACTGCTTGAGCTTCTTGATCTTGGCATCATTTTTTCCCAAGGGAAATTCTTATTCTACCAAAGTTTGGCTATGCTTTCAAAAATGAATATGGTTGATGGACTACCTTGGCTAAAAATAAACACAACTATTTGTGAATGATTCATAGTTGGTAAACAACATAGACACTTTTGAGAGGTCTACATAGAGAGAAAGAAAATATCTTGAAGATATACATACTTCATGATTTGTTTGGAAGATGCTCCTTGGCCAACTAATTCGATAAAATTTAGTTTTTCTATTCACACATTACATTTTAAGATGATAACCTTCATTCATGTGCAAATTGATGGATCATAGAAGAGTGTGTTAATATATACTTGGATCCTTTATTTCTCTTTGGGTAGACAATTTCATCTATCTTGAGTTTTTATGACCTATTTTATGTAATAATTTATTTTATCTTAGTTGAAGATGGCTTGATGTAAATATTTTAATAATCTATCTCATATTTAAGGAAGATAGTTAAAGAGAAGAAGTGTGAAACTTTTTTGTTAAGTGTGGAGTGGAAAAGAAAATTGTGTAAAAAGGAGAGGAAAACGAAAATAAGAAGATATATAATAACCTAGCATCAAAGAGATACATTGAAAGTCTATTTGTTTCTTACTAATTTTGAAAAGATTCTTATTTCATTTCTAATGTTCATGTTGTTGGTCATTAGTGATTCTTCTAATGGATGATTTTTTTTATCTTTCTCTAAAGTTGGTATTATTTGCATCTCTAGTAATGCATCGAATAGTTTGTAATTAACTTGATCTATATACTAATTGTGAGATATATCTCATCATAGTTTTTCCTATCTTTATAATCTATATGCAAATATGGTGTCCTTGTGTTGATATTTCTTTCTTCTTTATAGATTCACAAGAGATAAATTGTTATGGTGATGTGAAGTCTATTAAAATATTATACATTTCATCTATCTTTGATTCAGAGAAATATGTACATGTTTTTATTTTTTTAACATAATGAATACATATTATGTATATTCAAAGAAATGTGCATGTGATTTGTTCTCATAAAAGCACATATTCAATTTTAGCTCAAATAAAATATACACATTTTAAAATTTAGATCACACATATGCATTTAGGATTGTGCTTTGACTTGGGTAATATGTCTTTGGCTTTGGAGCTTTCTTTCTATCCTTTTGCTAATATATTTTCCTTCCAATCAAGTTTCTCAACTTCATGTTCATTGGCTCTTTACACTATCAAGTGAATACTTTTAAAATTACCACCATAATTTCACATGTCTCTTGATCTTTTTAAGAATATGATTATTTCATACTTAAATAAAATTAGCCTATAATTTGTATTGAATTTCTTTGAGCACTATATATATATATATATCTATATATATATATATATATATATATATATATATATATATATATATTTGGGATTAAAGATAGAGTAATCGAGAGTGGGGGTGAATCAATTACTAACAAAAATTAATCCACAGATCCCTTAGATGTCTTAAAGATCTAGTTACTACTGATACTTGGTAAACAAATGCTGTAACTTGGTATATTAAATTATTACTTATCTTCAAGCATTCATGCATATAACTAGAAAAAAATTGAACACAAGAGACACTAGATTTAACGTGGAAACCCAATATGGGAAAACCCACCAAGTAACTAGTCACCAATTTTTCACTCTTTTGAAGTGAGCCCTATTAAGAGCCAACTCTATTAAAGGTGTGACCTTGTTAGAGGATTTAATCAACCTATTAGGAGTGTCTTGCTAGAGGTCTTTAGAACAATTCATCTGAACTGTCACCTTGTTAGAGGATTTATAAAATGGTTGTTAAACCAAATCTGTTAAGAGATTTGAAATCACTGCTACAATGGTTAGAAAGAAACAATGAATTGACCTGAACAAGACACAACTAAATTTTTTGGTTACAGATCTCTATTCAACATCATTAGATCCTCCTTGATCAGATATGGCTCTGATGCTCCTCAATGATCTCTGATCATCCTTTAAATCTACTTCCATAATAATTACTCCTCATATCTCATTAATTTCACTTCCATTTTATGCTTGTTAGAATTTACAACTTGACCTCTTACTTATACTATTTGGATTCTCAAGTTGGCCCATTTACAGGTTACATTTACAAATAAATCATACATCAGTCAACTACAAATATTACTCTAAACAAATAAATGTTATTTCATAAAATAATGAAATCCTTTACTAGCCGACCCCGTTCAATAAATACTGCTTCCAAAAATTTCCTAAGTTAACCATCTTGACTCGGTTAACGTTGTAATATCCTTAAAGTCCTTTGGCTACCAAGTTTACTTAGTAAGAAATGAATCCCTCTGTAAGAACTACTTCTTCCAAATTACCTTTGATGACTGAGTGAGCTTGGTAAGAACTGCTTATTTTCTTGGCTGACCTTCGAAGCTCAGTAGGCACTATCCTTTGCCTTGCTAACCTTCTGAGCTCGGTAGACTCTGTCCTTCGTCTAGCTGATCTTCTGAGCTCGGTAGACACTATCTAATGACTGATATGATATTTGTGTGACATCAAAGACAACACACAATTGAATAATTGTATCCAAAAATCTCCCTCTTTGGCATTGATGGCAACATAACATGTCATAGAAAAATGAAATTTGAAAACAAGTCTTTTAATGACAAAATACAAAAGTCCCTCTTTCATAATAATCCCTCCCTCTTGCACAAACTCTTATTATTTTGAAAATTTTAGAAAGATATGACAGTATGTTCTACCTTTTTGACAACACATGCAAAAGACAACTCAAAATAGCTGAATAGTATTATACCTGATGTATTGATTCATATGCAATGTCTTCATTGGTTTGCTGCATCAACTGATAGATATTCAATTTTGTTCCTATTGATGCATCACTAAAACTGTATTTTAGTGAGCTTCAGATAGGGGAATGACCCCTAACTTTCCTCTTAGATACAAGAATGCATCCTTAGGTAAAGGCTTTGTGAATATGTCAGCAATTTATTCCTTTGTATGGACATATTCCAGTCTTATTTCCTTTTCTTGTACCAATTCTCTAATAAAGTGATACTTTATGGCAATATGCTTGGTTTTTGAATGCATCACTGGATTCTTGGAGATGTTAATTGCGCTTGTGTTATCACAAAAATAACAATAGGTTGTTTGATTTCTTGCTTCATACTGTATGCGTGAATATGTGGCCTCTACTAACACACACACCTCAACATGGTCATTGTATGCGAATTCACCTCGGAATGAACATTGGATTGTTCATCCGAAAATCAGCTTGCAAAGTGACCTGTTGCTTTCTATCTAAAAGGAATTGCTTGTCAGATATCCTTAGATTCGAGGTGTTTAAGCAATTAGACCCTCTAAGAATGAAGGATTTGACAATGAAATTAAGCTAAGAATGAGTATGTAGATTAATTTAGAATGAAAGATGCAATGTAATCTAAGAACACATAAAGAAAACTAGATTAAGCATACGCATGATTAAACTAAAATGAGATTAAAATAAGAATGAAAATGTATGCAAGAAATGTAAGTAAATGTGAGCATGAATTTCAGCAGCAATTTGATAGGAAATCAATTCATCCTCCAAAATGAAGAGATGAGAGTCTCTTAAATAGACTTTCCTGGAATCCATCAACGGTTGAGATCGATTCGGATCAACGGTCAGGATTGAAGATGAGGTTCAGTCATAAAGGGAGATTCCCAAATTAAAGGGAGTTAACAGATTTAATTTGAGTGAAATAAGGAGTTAACTGATTTAATTTGAGTAGAAAAAGGAGTTAACTGATTTAACTCATTTTTGATCAATAATGAATTGGAAATTTCCCTTTTTGAATTGAAGAGAGATTTTGTTGAGATATTTAATTTAATAAAATGAGATATTCTCTCATAATTACTTTTTCTATTTAATTAAATAATCTTTAATTAATTAGATTCAATTTGTTTAATTAAATAACTTCATTTAATTAATTAGGAATGGCTTCCCATTTAATTAAATAACTTTGTTTTAATTAATTAGAAGTAAGTACTCATTTTAATTAAATAATTTCTTTTAATTAATTAGAATTACCTTTCCCATTTAATTAAATAATTACATTTAATTAATTAAGATAGGCGTATTTATTAAATTAAATAAAATTAATTCCATAGTACATTAGCCTAAGAATATAATTTAATTTAATTAAAGTATAAATACTTAATAATTAAATTATAATCAAATCAAGTAGGTTTAATGTGACTAATATGAGTATGTACTATAGGAATTAAGTAAGAAATATGATGAATACAAATCAGGGTTTTCTGCATCTAACAATTAAGTCAAGTAGCGAATAGTAGAATGAGAATTTCCTATTAGAATAGGACTTTGAAGTTATCAAAAATAGACCAAAATTGGTATAATGGCAATGAGCCAATTTTGGGGTATTACATTTTGCCTCTCTTTGAATGAATGTGTGAGCAACACGTTCAATTCAAAGATAATCAAAAAGCATGATGCAAACATGAGATTGGTTCCAAAGGTGATGATATGGAGACCAATTGATAAGCTTTTAAAGGACCATCTCTAGAATAGAGCTTAATCCTAAGGAATCCAAGCAGAGCACTTAGATACCTAAGATCGATAGCATTTAAAAGACTACCTCTAGAACGAAGCGTAATCTTTAAGGATTCAGACAGAACATCTAGATACCTAAAATTGATAAGCATTTAGAAGACTATCTCCATAATGGAGCTTAACCTTCAAGGATCCAGGTAGAACACCTAGATACCCGAGAGTAATAAAGCATTTAGAAGACTATCTCCAGAATAGAGCTTAATCTTCAAGGATCCAGATAGAACACCTAGATACCTAGAATTGAAAGCATTTAGAAGATTATCTCCAGCATGAAGCTTAACCTTCAAGGATCTAGATAGAACACCTAGATACCTAAGATTGATTAAAAGATAACAAGATCCAATCATAAGCCATAGAATCATCCCCAGAACAAGGCTTGATCCTTAGGAGTTGGGGTTTAGACTATCCCAATACCTGTCCATCAAACTCTGAGAAGAGTTGTTATAAGATTTGATTAGTTGATGAAAATATAGGATAGATAGCAAAGATGCCAAATAGAAAGGAACAAGATGCCCCGAGTGATTAGATGCCCCAAGTGATAGATGGCAAAGATGCCAGATAAAAGGGAACAAGATGCCCCGAGCATTAACTATTCAATGATGTAATGATCCTGCCCCCTCGAGAGCGAAATCGAAAGATGACACACCAGAAATATGATTTGAAGTAGTATAGCGATAGATACATAAGAAATCTGAGATTCAATAGAATGTAGAAGAGATCAGAATGATCAGAAGAAATATGAAGAGATCTGAATGATCTGAAGAAATATGAAGATATTAGAATGATCAAAAGAAATTTGGAGGTTGATTCAAAGTGATTTTGAGATCCAAAAGACCAAGTTTGAGTTGAAAAGATTCCAAGAATTGCAAAGTATTAGCAAGATTTGGATTGCACAAAAAATTTTAAAATGCATTTTGAGCCACTTAAGTGTGTCAGATTTTGAATTTGATCCCGAAAAATGAGTTAAGAGCAACCAAAGTAGCCAAGAGGGTGATTAATCAGTCATTTGTGCAGTTTATGAAAGAACATGATACTTTGAAGAGATCAGCGATCCCTCATCAGAGAAGGTGAAAGTAGATTTGTAATGGAATTGCATGCTTATGCAAGTGAAGTATGCAATGCAAGACTATGTTAAATGCAACCCTAGGTCTATTTACCAAGCTTCAATATTTAATCATCATTAGATATAGAACAAAGCTCATAGGTCATACAATTCCCACTGACATTGCAATCATGGAAATATAAATATAATATATGTTATTGGTTTATCGAGATTAAATGTAAGTATTCAAGGCACAAGAAGCCAGAATGACTAGAACATTTTTCCCTTTTAATGTAGCAAGTTAACGTATGCATCAGAGAATAAATGCTAGGATGACCTGAATGCTACTTGCATGATAGGCACACCAAACACACAGGAGATCCCTCTTATGCTAAGTATTTAGTATTCATTCTGTCTGCAACGACCCTTGCATTTGTAACCTAAGACAAAAGTGTGCTAGATATACTCACAGTGACCCGCACATTCACTTAGTAGGACGAGTATGAGTATTTACTGTAGCATGAAGAGTTTACTCCAACAAACAAGGAGAAGAACCAATGTTATTGGTGTATTCATATAAAAGGAGTCGAGGTACACACGACCATCCAATATGAGATAGAGGCTCTTATAGTAGACACCCCTTTTAGAGGAATATATCAACTTGTAGGAACTAAACTGCAAACATAAAGCAAAGAAAAGATCATGCCCCCAATCATTACTTCTCTAGTCGAAGATGACATCATTGAGTTGCTCGAAGAGATATGATAAAGAAAAAACAAAGCAAACAAAGAAAAATCTCAGCATATCCGAACAAATATATCATTTTTGAGTTCAATGTTTTGGGATTGATTTCAAGTGTCAATGTCCAGAACATGTTTGAAAGAAATCTCTTTAGTAGGGTGACAACAGTAGGCAGACACAGTCAGAACAACTGGTGACTGAGGTCAAAGAGGAATCTTCACGATGAAGAACCTAAGAAGAACTAAGCGATAGTAGACAGACACATCCAGGACGACTGGCGACTGACGCAAGAGATTTTCCATAAAGGAATCTTGAGACATGACCCGAGCAATGGTAGGCAGACATAGCTGAAACAACTGGTGACCGTTGCCAAGGAGATTCTATGAGGAGAATCTTGAAAAGAGTGACACTAGCGATAGTGGGCAGATGTAGTGAGGACCACTGGTGACTGACGCAAGAGATTTTCCATAAAGGAATCTTGAGACATGACTCGAGAAATGGTAGGCAGACATAGCTAAAACAACTGGTGACCATTGCAAAGGAGATTTTATGAGGAGAATCTTGAAAAGAGTGACACTAGCAACAGTAGGTAGATGCAGTGAGAACTACTGGTGACTGTCGTGAAGGAGATTCTATGAGGAGAATCTTGAAAAGAATAACACTAGCGATAGTAGGCAGACACAGTGAGGACCACTGGTGACTGAGGTCAAAGAGGAATATTCATGATGAAGAACCTAAAGAGGACTAAGCGACAGTAGACAGACATAGCCAAGATGACTGGTGACTGACGTAAAAGAGATCTTCCATAAAGGAATCTTGAGACATGACCCGAGCAATGGTAGGCAGACACAGCTGAAACAACTGGTGACCATTGTGAAAGAGATTCTATTAGGAGAATCTCAAAAAGAGTGACACTAGTGACAATAGGCAGACGTAGTCAGAATGACTGGTGACTGTCACGTAGGAGATTCTATGAGGAGAATCTCAAAAAGAGTGACACTGGCGACAGTAAGCAGACACAGTCAGAATGACTGGTGACTATCGCGTAGGAGATTCTATGAGGAGAATCTCAAAAATAGTGACACTAGCGACAGTAGGTAGACGCAGTTAGAATGACTGGTGACTATTGCAAAGGAGATTCTATGAGGAGAATCTTGAAAAGAGTGACGCTAAGGGGGAATGCCCCGAGATGTGACAAGACTCAATCCATGGATACATGAGTAGGAAAAATAGGGAAGAAAAAGCATGAAAGTGACTATACAGAATAGCTAGAAGATGCGCTGCAAGATGGAGCATTGGGAACAAGAGGCGCCTGTTTACCAAGTTTTCACCTTCTTGGCAGGATTCTCCTTTTTTTGCTACCATGATGCCTATTTCCAGGTTTTCACCAATGGCACTTTTCTTGTTTTTCAATTTTTTTGTATTTTTCTCTTTTTGATTTTTTTGTATTTTTGAGATTTTTCACTTTTTTTGGTGTTACCAAGGCACCTATTGCTGGGTTTTCACTAGGGTAACAATTTTTAAATTTTTTTTTTTTCCAGGACTTTTTTTTATTTTTAGATTTTTTTTCAGAGATTACTAGCTCTCAAGAAGGATTACCTTGATTTTGTTCTAGTGTCTAGCAAGGTGTAGGACAAGATGTAGTAGCAAGCGAGTGGAGAAGTATAGATGGATAGGCAAGGAGTATAAAGTGGTGAATGTTACCCTCAAGGAAAGCCTTCACAAGATTACCCAAGCTAGGGAAAAAATATAACAATATGAGCTCATGCTTTAATGAAGGGTGTCACGTAAGTAATCCAGGAAAATTACCATGTCAAGAGATTGCTAAGAACTGAGTTTTCTTATTTCTTTCATTGATCAAGACCAAAGGGTTAACTGAATAGGACAACAAAGTTTGTTATGGAGGTTATGAGTGAATGACTTCAAGAACGAGGACATCTGAAGGATAAGCAAGATCATGATAGGATGTCATGGATGGAAAAATTATGCATGATGCCTATTTACCAGGTTTTCATCATGGTACTTATCCAAGGTGCCACAAGAAGTGGTTTTCACCATAGGACAGATTTATTTATCTTTACTTTTGCTACCAAGGTGCCTGTTTCCAGGTTTTCACCGAGGCACATTTTTTTTTCTTTTTTTCTTTTTTTCTTTTTTTTCTAGATTTTTAGAGTTTTTGGAAAGAATTCAAGCCTTCTTCAATTTGAATAGTGCTCCTATTGGAAGGATGAATTATGATAAGCCAAGACCATAGAAAGGTATGCTCAAAGATGCTGATAGGGTAATGGAAGGGAGATAGGAAAATGAGAGGTAGATGGAGGATAAGGTTGTTGGTTTTGGAAGACTGAAACAAGTAAGGATGGCAAGCAAGCATAAGATTTAAAGGATCTCATGAGGGTGGATGAGATATTAGGCAAGATCAACATTGACACACACCTTTAAGGGTAGTGGAATGATGGAGTAAATATGGATGAAATAGATTGAGGCTTAGATATATGAGGTAGCAAAGCCATTTTGGAGAGGGGTGGAGTAGAAGGTTTTGAAACATTTTTAGGAAGATGTTGGAAAGGAGATGGATTGAAAGCCTTTGGAAGCTTGAATGTCAACTTTGATTTGTTTTCAATATTCAAGTCCTTCAAAAGAGACTTGGGAATCCATATAGCTTTTGATTTTTCATTAGATGCTTTAGAACGCATTTCTTCAATAATAGATTTAAGAACCCATACTTTCTTTGGTTGAGCTCTTTGAATAGTGGACCTTTGTGGTCTCTTTTGCATATTTTCCTTGTTGACATTCACATGTTGATTAGGGGAGACATAGTGAACTTTTGAGGATGGATTCATGCACTTGTGTTTGAGTTGATGATCCAAATTGCTTTCAAAGGACTTGGGACTTGTGGATGAGTGAGGCCAATATGACTGGTTTAGATGGAAAGGTGAATGTGAAGAGTTCAAGTATGTGTATCTTTGTTGATCTTGGGGTAGGGTAGGAGGAATGTGTAATGAGCTAGTAGTGGCAATAGGAGATAGAGGAACATAAGGTCCCAATATGGATGGAAGACTTGAAGGTTTTAGCTTAGATGGGTAGGGACCAAGGATAGATTTAGAAGATGTGAATGAACCATGCGTATGGATATCAAGATCTTTAGAGTGAGCACTATGACCAAATTCACCAATAGATTTATGAGTAACTGTTATAGGAGCAATACCTTTGACAGGAGTATTTAAAGCTTGAGCATAGTTTGGAAGTGAATGTAGTGAGGTAGAACAAGAGAGTGAGGGAACACTTTCTTCAAAAGGAATCTTAGGTAGTAGAGGAAAAGTATCCTTCTCTTGGTCTTTTATAATCTCCTTAAGGATGGTGGAAGGAATATCTTGATCTTGCTTAGTAGAGGTGCATGACATGGGAGATGGAGGACTATGTGACTCTTAAGATGGAGGCACGAGATCTTGGAAGGTTTGAAAGGGGATGAATGAATCTTGGTCTTGATCAACACTTGTTCCTTCATCATGTAAGTAGTCCTCTTGACATGAAACAAATTATGAGGATGAGGGAGTATCTAAATCTATATTCAAATCTATTTCTAGAGTCTGCATAATAGGCTCTTGAAGGGAAAATGGAGGAATAGCCGGAGTGGGGATAATAGGCGAAGCAACACATGGGGGTTTTGGATCTTTGGTTTGAGTAGTATGGGAGAGGTTTGTAGCTAAGTCAAGATTAGCTTGAGTTTCCTTTAGAGGTAGCCTTTGAGGGTACACATAGTCAATTGGGGGAGTAGTGAGTTCTTTTGGTGAATATGAGTTGGAAAGATTGAACAATTTAGAAGGTGGATGTATGTTGGAAGAAGTAGAAGTTGCATTTGAACCATTTCTAGACATGGTTTCATGATGTTGATCCTTCTTGAGAGTAGAATCTTTAGTAGCTGAGAGCTTAGATCTTTGAATTATGCCTCTATCAACGAGATCTTGGATCTTATTTTTTAGCTCCTTACAATGGGAAGTTTTATGTAAATTATGTCTATGATAGGCACAATAGTTACTCATAAAGGAAACTCCCGCCAAAGTAAGCTTAGGTAAAGTAATGAGTTTTTCTTCAAGAAGTTCTTCCAAGGTTAATTTGTAAGATTTTTCCAAAGGTGTGAAATCATGCTTTGGTTTAGGTTCCCAAGGTTTTTCTTCAAAGATATTTCTAGATTTCTTGGGTGTTTGTGAAGTATTCTTAGATATCTTAGATTCAAAATCACAAGAATGTGATTTTTGGTTGTCATAGAAGGAAGGGGAATTTTCTCTCAACGAGAATCTATTCGATGACATGTTTTCCTCTTCTTTTAGTCTGTGAAGTTGAGCATTCATTGATTGGATTTTTTGCTTCATGTTTGCAATAAGAATCCCTTCTTCCTCACTAGGAATATTGGATTTAGCACATTTTTTATTAGCCATTTTGATGTACTATGTTTCAAGTAGTGACAACCAAGTTTTAGAACATAAGTCAAGTTTCCACAGTCATAGACAATGACAAAAACCAAAAGCTTAGACAAGGACCACACTAGAACATAGTCTCATACTAAGGTATGAATAGTCTGATTTGAAGGCTAGAACAGCCAAAGATTATGACTATCATGACACGGAGTACAACAAGAACTAAAGGACAAGAGCAAGATAACTAAGAGACAAGACTAGTTAAAGTATGGATCACAAGTCATTAGCTAAGTGGGATGTCACTATTTCAGGACTGTTTGCAGACAAAGAACAATAAAAGGACACAGAAAAAGACAATGTGCAGATCGTAGATAGCTAGATCAGACCAAAAGTGGAAATGATGACACAAGATCTCACGCGAGAAACCTTTACAGGTCACGCAAAGAAGTTTACAAGCCGCGCAAAGAAGTTTCTATCTCATGCAAAGTTCAGTGGTGTTTTTAATTTCGCGCGAGAAAGCTCACAGGGTCATGCGAAGACTCATGAAATTTTTTTAATTTCGTGCAAGCAAAAAATGATTTTGCGCAAGGACCAAATGATTTCACACAAGACTGAAAAAGTTTTCACGCAAGAAAGAAGATCAATTTCAGAACAACGACTGATTTTGGCAAGATTTCTAGACTTTTCAGATAGATTGGGCAGATTTTCGAGACAAGTTCAATTTAACAGATAGCAAGTTTGATCGTTTTAGTAAGCAAGCAGATAAATAGGCATGTAGAACAGCAAGCAGGTGATATCAAGCATGTCTGAAAACAATGAGCAAGGGCAAAAGCAACCTTGCACATGAACAATCAAGTGACTTAGTATGCACTGATTCCTAAGAGAGCTAATTGTGTATGTTTTCAAAGAGTTTTGCAATCATTGCACACATTCCTAAAAAATAAAAGTTTAGCCTCTCTAAGGTTTTTAGTAATGGTTTGACTCTGCAACTTTTATGACTCACAGGGGTGACCTCCAATCTCGGTGCACCGAGGTTTTGACATAGTCTGAGAACTTAATCTTCAAGAGCTGCTAGGGAGATCTAACAACCCACAATGAACCACACCCATGGAGATTTCTTCCACAAGGACATTTATATAGCGGTTGTCACTACTAGGGCGAAAATGGCTATTATCGCTTGAAGTTCCATCAATGCAGTTTTCCCTGTAGTGGGATTATCTGCTACGATTAACCCTCTCTAAAGGTGATCGACTCACAATAGTGTACCACAAGGGGACTTAGCTTCTAGATTCAAGGTTTTGACACCTTTTCACTTTTAGCCCAATCAAAGAAGACAGATTAATCTGACACGGTAAACTAAGAATATCTCTTAAAGATCTATGATATCAACTCCCAGTGATCTATCAACCTCTCCGGAGAAAGGATGCCTTAATCAACGAGTTGAAGACTCATTTATCTATGAAATGCTCAAAGTATCTTCCCCACCTACAAGGAATCTGTCTTAGAGAGGAGTTTCACTAGGAACCCACTCCCTCAAGACCCACAAATAGTGTTCATGGGGGCCTAATTACTATGTGTGTACAGATAATAATTCTCCAAAGAAAATCTCTCCAAAAGTAATCAAAAAGCACAAGGTGGTACACTTAACGCTTTAACTAATGCGAGGTGAGTCCAAAGATGTGGAACATTTAACCCCTCACACAAGCCAAAATGAGTCCACAACTCAGAAATTAGTGAGTTCTAGAAAGCACAAAAGGGTTGCCTAGTGGAGCATTTAACACTTCTTTCCTATAGACCCCTCCCCTTTAACGTGGTGCTGATCTTGCAACCACAGGGTGGAACGAGGGGCTGGCGGATTAGCAAGTCCAATAACCCAAGATAGCTAATTAGATCTATCACTAGTAACTAAGCCTACTAGATGAAAACTAATGGAGATCACAACCTAGTATCAAATTATGCATGTGTTGTGAAATGAGAACATGGAAGGAAACACACACAAGCTTGACATGAGAGATGTTCATTTTAGATTCACTGAAGTATTATCAGTCAAAGAGAATTACCTGGTAATCCTTGCAACGCGCTTAGTAGATGTTTTACCTATTTTTTTAACAATTCTTGTGCTGTTTTCGAAGCTAGCAAAAGCGAGATGCATTTTTATTTTTTATTTTTGCTTTCTTTTGTCATATTTGGATGGCCTTTCTTTCTTCCTTGCTGTTTTTCAAATAAAAATCCTGCTATAAAAATTATTGATTAAAATTCCAAGATTTGCATCATGAGTTAATAATTTTTTTTTATGAAAACACAAAAAAGTTATTAAAAATAGAATTCTGATCCAAAAAATCTAAAACTTTTACTGTAGCCTATAGAAAGCCTCACAAACATTCAATAAAATTTTCAGATTGAAATTCTTTGATTTATATCAAAAATTAATTTTTTTATGAAAATACATAAAAAAAAATTTTTGCTCAGCAAAATTCTAAATTTTTTCTGTAAACTACGTAGCATTTCCAAAATATACAATAAAATTTTCAGATTTAAATTCAATGATTTGAGTTGCGAAATAATTTTTTTATGAAATAAATAAAAAAATTACTAAAAATTCATTTTTGATCAAACAAATCTAAAATTTTTACTGTAAACTGCGTAGCGTGTCCCAAATCTATAGTAAAATGTTTAGATTTAAATTCAATGATTTGAGTTGCAAAATAATTTTTTTATGAAAATACATAAAAACATTATTAAAAGTTCATTTTTGATCAAATAAATCTGAAACTTTTACTGTAAACTTCAGATTGCATGCCAAATACGCAATAAAAATTTCAGATTTAAATAATGAACCGTTTGAAGGATATGATCAAATCTTTTAAGAACCCCAAGACTTTTTTTTTTCTAAATTTAGAAAATTAGAAGGAAGAAAAAGAAGAAGAAGAAGAGAAATAGAAGAAGATTAAGAGGAGAAGAGGAAGAGGTTTCTCAAATGCTCATTTTCTCATCATTGTTGGATGCCTTCTCAAAGTGTCTTCAAACCTGCAACAAGGCAAACCTGCAAAACAAGATATAAATAAAAAACTAAAATGTAAAACAAAAAAAATGAGGCCAGAAAATTGATTTCTAAGCCCCACGGTGGGCGCCAGAAATGTATGCATGAATATGTGGCCTCTGCTAACACACACACTTCAACACGGTCATTGTATGCGGATTCATCCCGAAATGAACATTGGATTGTTCATCCAAAAATCAGTCTACAAAGCGACCTATTGCCTTCTATCTAAAGAGAATTGCTTGTCAGATATCCTCAGATTCGAGGTGTTTAAGCAATCAAACCCTCTAAGAACAAAGGATTTGACAATGAAATTAAGCTAAGAATGAGTATGCAGATTAATCTAGAATGAAAGATGCAATGTAATCTAAGAACACATAAAGCAAACTAGATTAAGCATATGCATGATTAAACTAAAATGAGATTAAAGTAAGAATGAGAATGTATGCAAGAAATGCAAGTAAATGTGAGCATGAATGTCAGCAGCAATTCGATAGCAAATCAATTCATCCTCCAAAATGAAGAGATGAGAGTCTCTTAAATAGACTTTACTGGAATCCATCAACGATTGAGATCAATTCGGATCAACGATCAGGATTGAAGATGAGGTTCAGTCATAAAGGGAGATTTCCAAATTAAAGGGAGTTAACAAATTTAATTTGAGTGAAATAAGGAGTTAACTGATTTAATTTGAGTAGAAAAAGGAGTTAACTGATTTAACTCATTTTTTATCAATAGTGAACTGGAAATTTCCCTTTTTGAACTGAATAGAGATTTTGTTGAGATATTTAATTTAATAAAATGAGATATGCTCTCATAATTACTTTTTCTATTTAATTAAATAATCTTTAATTAATTAGAGACACTTTTGTTTAATTAAATAACTTCATTTAATTAATTAGGAATGGCTTTCCATTTAATTAAATAAATTTTTTTAATTAATTAGAAGTAAGTACTCATTTTAATTAAATAATTTCTTTTAATTAATTAGAAATACCTTTCCCATTTAATTAATTAAGATAGGCGTATTTATTAAATTAAATAAAATTAATTCCATAGTACATTAGCCTTAGGATATAATTTAATTTAATTGAAGTATAAATACTTAATAATTAAATTATAATTAAATCAAATAGGTTTAATGCAACTAATATGAGTATGTACTATAGGAATTAAGTAAGAAATATGATGAATGCAGATTAGGGTTTTCTGCATCTGACAATTAAGTCAAGTAGCAAATAGCAGAATGAGAATTGCCTATTAGAATAGGACTTTGAAATTATCAGAAATAGACCAGAATTGGTATAATGGCAATGAGCCAATTTTGGGGTATTACACATACATTCCAATAATTGTTTAAACCACACAATGTTTGAGCAATTTACTGCTACTACAACATATTCAGCCTCTACTGTGAATTAAGATGTACAATTTTGCTTTTTGCTTGTCCAAGAAACCAACCTTTTTCCAAGAAAGAAAGCTCCTCCACTTGTGCTCTTTCTATCATCAATATTTCCTACCCAATCTGCATCAGTGAACACCTTTAAATCCAATTTTCCTCCAAGTTTATACCAGAATCCATAATCTTCAGTTTGTTTTAAGTATCTCATGATCCTTTTGATTGCCATCATGTGATTTTCTTTTGGTTTTGCTAAGAATCTTGCTACAATTCCTACTGCAAGGGCAATGTCTGGTCTTGTGTATACTACATATTGCAACTTTCCAATCATAGATCTATACAATGTCTAATCCACTTCCTTTGGTTCATCATCCTTAGTAAGTTTTAATCTAGAACGCATAGGAGTCCCAATTGGTTTGCAATCTTCCATCCCAAACTTTTTCAGTATCTCATTGATCTATTTAGGTTGAGTAATGTAGATTCCATTCTTATTCTATTGAATTTGAAGACCAACAAAGAATTTGATTTCACCAAACATTGACATTTCAAATTCCTTGTTCATTTGTTTTGAAAATTCTTTGCAAAGATCATCATTTCCTATGAACAAAGTATCATCTACAAATATTTTTGCCAAAACAATCTTATTATCGGGTCCTTCCTTTATGTACAAACTGCTATTGTCATTAGTTCTTTGAAAACTAATCTGAATAAGATAGTTATGCAATCTTTCATACCATGCTCTAGGGGCTTGTTGTAGACCATATAATTTTTTATGCAATTTTTAGACCATGTCCTTCTTGTCTGCATCAAAAAAACCTTCAAGCTATTTAATGTAAACCTCTTCATCCACTATGCCATTGAGAAATGTTGACTTAACATCCATCTAATAAACATTAAATCTTTTGAATGCAGCAAATGCAAGTAAGGTTCTGACACCTTCCAATATTGCAACAAGTGCAATTTTTTCTCCATAGTCTACACCTTCTTCTTGAGAGTATCCTTTGCATACTAGTCTATCTTTTTTCCTTGATACCTTACCATATTCATTTAGTTTGTTTCTGAATACCCACTTTGTTCCAATCAAATTCTTGTCTTTGAGTCTAGGTACAAGAGTCCATGTTTTGTTTTTCTCTACCTATTCTATCTCTTCATTCATAGCTTCAATCCAACTTTCATTGTCTAGTGCATCTTTGACATTTCTAGGTTCAAAATTAGCAAGTATTGTTCCTTCTGATTTATCACCAATGATCTGATCTGGTGCATGATGCTTTCTGACATACTTGGCTAACATGGGCTCCTTTCCTTTTGAATGAATTGCATTGTTATCCTCCTGTGTCTCAACTTCTAGTTCTAATTCTGGTTGCTTGAGCTTGGTATATGCTAACATGGTAGCTTTTGTTTGCAACTTGGGTTCTTGCAGTTCAATAGATGCTAACTCAGTTTAAACTTCTTGTGAATTTGTTAATGAAGACTCTAGAGTTGAGGATTCCTGATTAATAGGTATACTTGGCATTGTATCAAGTTCAATGTAAACAAATCTTCTGTAGTCTTTAGGTTCCTTTTTGCTTTCTTCTTCTGTTCTTTCTGCAAATTCATCAACTTTCACATGTGCACTTTCTATGACTTTGTGAGTAGATAAGTTCAAACATCTATATGCTTTGCTTTTGCAAGAATATCCAAAAAATATTCCTTCATCACTTTTTACATCAAATTTACCTTTTTTAGATTCTTTCAAAATGTAACATTTGCTTCCAAATACTTTTAGATAACTTACATTGGGTTTGTAGCCATACCACAACTCATAGAGTGTTTTGAATGAGTCTTTTTTCAGCTATACTTGGTTCAAGGTATGAAATGTAGTACTGATAGCTTCCTTTCAGTATTTGATAGCAATGCCTTTCTTAATCATTAAGGTTCTTACACAATCCATTATAGATCTATTCCTTCTTTTTGCTATTCTCTTTTGTTTAGGAGTTTTAGGTGTTGAAACCAATATTTTGATTCCCCTTTCAATGCAAAAGTTATTGAATTCATGTGAAATGAATTCACCACCTCTGTCAGACCTTAAGCATTTTAGTCTTTTTCCTGCTTCCTTTTCTACTCTGGCCAAATACCATTTGAACTTTTCAAATACTTTTGATTTCTCTCTTAGGTACATGATAGTCATCATTCTTGAATATTCATCAACAAACAAAATGAAGAATTTTTCACCCATATAACTTTCAATGCCAATAGGTCCACACAAGTTAGTATGCACAATTTCTAGAACTTCTTTAGTCTGATAGTTCTTGCTTTTAAAATTGCTCTTTCCAATTTTACCAATTTGACAATTTTTGCATAGACCAACCTTAGGTTTCTTTATGTTAGGGATACCTCTTACTTTCCTAAATTTACTAATTTTTATTAAGTTGTCAAAAGTTTACATGACACAACCTCCTATACCATAACCAAATTTCTTCAATTTGAGCAATAAAACATGAACATTCACCAAGTTCAAGATAAAATAAGTCACCTTTTGTTTGAGTGTCTGATCCAATCAGCTTTCCTTTGCCATACAACAATTTTTCTTTTCCATGCATAAACTCTACTTTGAATCCATTATTGAGTAGCCGTGCCACACTCAATTTTTTTTTCTTTAGTCCTTCTACCCAATATGCATTATCACATCAAGTTCCTTGGTTGGTGAGATTCTTCCTTTACGTCTTATACAACAAGGTTCATTGTTACCAAATCTTACACTGCCACCATCATAGTCTTCAAAGTATTCAAACTTAGTTTTATCACCAGTCATGTGATGAGAACAACCACTATCTATGATCCATGTATCATTTATGCTCATATGTGAAATGAGTGCCATTTCCTCATCATTATCAAACTCATCTTTCACAGCAATGTAGACAATTTCATCTTTTTCTTCATCATCAGAATCATTAGAATCTTTAGCCATAAAACATGTTTTCTTACCTTTATCCTTAAATGATTTGAAGTCTTTCGTGCTATTGTACTTGTGACCTTTCTTCTCATCTTTGTTATACTTATTTGGGCACCTAGCAGCAATATGTCCAATTTCTTCACAAGAAAAACATATTAGAGGAACCTTACTTTTGTATTTCCCTTTACCTCTTGAATATTTTCTTGCTAGTAGAGCTTCAACCACTTCAAGATCACTATCTAAAATTTTTTCTGATTCTTCATCTCTGTCTGATTGTGGATCCTTCATCTTTTTCCCTTTTTCTTTGAGTGAAAACTTGGCTTCAAATGCTGATTAAACATTCTTGGCTGCTGGAACATAATTGTCATAGTTGTCTAGCTCAAATGCAGTCAATCTTCCAACTATGGCATCTAAATTTATTTTATGATTTTCCTCACATCTCTTTTCTTGAATTGCAGAGACTCTAATTACATAAATGGGAAGTAGAGTTCTAAAAAAATTACTTATAACTGTCTCCTTACTGATATCTCCTCCAAATGCTTTGATTGCACTAACACATCCTTTAACTCTTTCAACATACTTTGCAATATTTTCATCCTCTCTCATCCTCATTTGATCAAATTACCATCTCAAACTTTCTTCTTTGGCTCTTCTCACATTATCATCTCCTCCATAGATTTCTTTTAGTTTGTTCCACATTTCAAAGGTAGTTTTGCAATCCTTGATGTCATCAAATTCTTCATAACTCAAAGCAGATGCTATATCTATCATCATGTTATTGCGAGTCTTCTTTTTAGAAATATCATTGATAGATAATGTACTTCTTCATATTTTTCATCAAGGTACTTCATCCCTATATCACCAATAGAAGCCAAATGAAACCTCATCAATCCTTCCCATGCTGAGAATTTGTTCCTGTTAAGTCTTGGAATTTCCCTTTTATAAGACATCCTGATCTTTAGCTTAGATCCTTGAAATATTTTCCTGTAAGCACCAATAACTCTGATACCAATTGTTGGGATTATAGATAGAGTAACTGAGAGGGGGGTGAATCAGTTACTAATAAAAATTAATCCACAGATCCCTTAGATGTCTTAAAGATCTAGTTACTACTGATACTTAGTAAACAAATGCTGTAACTTGGTAAATTAAATTATTACTTATCTTCAAGCATTCATGCATGTAATTGAAAACAAATTGATTACAGGAGATACTAGATTTAACATGGAAACCGAATATGGAAAAAACTACCAAGTAACTAGTCACCAATTTTTCACTCTTCTAAAGTGAGCCTTGTTAGGAGCCAACCCTTTTAAAGCTTACAATACACACTGTTAGGTGTGACCCTGTTAGAGGATTTAATAACCCTATTAGGAGTGGCCTTGCTAGAGGTCTTTAGAATAATTCAATTGAACTATCATCCTATTAAAGGATTTACAAAATGGCTATTAAACCAACTCTGTTAAGAGATTTGAAATCACTGCTATAATGGTTAGAAAGTAACAATGAATTGACTTGAACAAGATGCAACTGAATTTGGTAGTTATAGATCTCTGTTTAGCATCATTAGATCCTCCTTGATCAAATATGGCTCTGCTACTCCTCAATGATCTTTGATCATCCTTCAAATTCGCTTCCATAATAATTAGTCCTCATATCTCATTAATTCCACTTCCATTTCATGCTTGTTAGAATTCAGAACTTGACCTCTGAATTATACTATTCAAATTGTCAAGTCAACCCATTTACATGTTACATTTACCAATAAATCATACATCAGTCAGCTACAAATATTACTCTAAACAAATAAATGTTATTTCATAAAATAATGAAATCCTTTACTAGCCGACCTTGCTCGGTAAATACTGCTTCCAAAAATTTCCTAAGTTAACCATCTTGACTCGGTTAACATTGCAATATCCTTAAAATCCTTTGGCTGCTGAGTTTACTCGATAAGAACTAAATCCCTCAGTAAGAACTGCTTCTTCCAAATTACCTTTGATGATCGAGTGAGCTCAGTAAGAACCGATTCTTCCAAATTACCTTTGATGATCAAGTGAGGTCGGTAAGAACTACTTGTTCCAAATTACCTTCGATGACTGAGTGAGCTCGGTAAGAACTGCTTCTTCCAAATTACCTTTGATGACCGAGTGAGCTTGGTAAGAACTACTTCTTTGCTTGGTTGAACTTTTAAGCTCGGTAGACACTATCCTTTGCCTTGCTGACCTTTTGAGCTCAGCAGACTCTGTCCTTTGTCTAGCTAACCTTCTAATCTTAGTAGACACTATTTGATGACTGGTATGATATTTGTGTGACATCAAATACAACAAACAATCAAAAAATTGTATCCACAAAAAAAAAAAATGAAAAAAAAAAAAATGAAAAAAAAAAAAATAAATAAATAAAATAAATAAAATAAATAAATAAATAAATAAATAAATAAATAAATAAATAAATAAATAAATATATATATATATATATATATATATATATATATATATATATATATATATATATATATATATATATATATATATATAACATAAACTTTTACCTATTTATCCAAATTTGAAATAAATCATATATATCAATGTTCCATAATTCATTCTTGTCAGTTTTAATTTTTTTAAAAAATGAATAGTTAGTGCAAGTTATTTGAAGCGTACACATAAATATTAGATTTTCTTCACAACATAAATAAAGTTTCTTTATTATTTATTAATCTTTATTGTATAATTATGTTTTGATAAACTATATTTTATAATAATAAAATATTTTCATTTAATTATTGTTTAAAAATTGATAGTTATATCTTCAACTACTATAAATACGACAAGGCTGAAAGCTAGAAGTAATAATGATTCAAAGACTTGAACTGAGACATACTATGATATTGACCAACATTTAATATGAAAAAAAATAAATCTTAAAATGGTTTTTAAAAATGTCTTATTAGGTCAAAATTATTGACCATGTTCTCCATTGAATTTATAACAAACATCCTATTAGGATACAACTATCAAGCATGTTCTCCATTTAGCAAGAAATTTGTTCACTCAATATTCTCATTGCTTTGAAGTGAGGCTCCTTTTCTTCATACTTCTACTGAGAGTAAATCTTGATGTAATTGCATAGTGGGTACATTGGATAAGTAGATAACTCATGAATGACCTTTTCATTGGCTTGAATAGACATCAATCTTCTTTACATCAATCACTAGAACATCCACCTCTTAATTTTCTTTGAAAGGTAATAGACAATCAAACGCTAAACAAACTTTCACAACTAGGAAGATGGATGAACACTTGCTAGTGATAGTAACCATAGGACCCTTTTTATATGTCAAAATAAAATCAAATCCATTGGGAGCTTCATTTCATGAGTTAGAATACTTTCCTTTCTTATTCTACCATGCCTCTCTGAATGAAAATTATTCAAAATGTGGTAGGAAATTAGACCAAAGGATAATTTCTTTTGATGTCATCAATGGAGCCATTTCCACAGTGTCTCTTTGTCATCTACATCATGTCTTTTGACTAAAGATTCTCATTTATCCTTCAATTCAAAACACTTAGCTTGATTTCTCTATAGCTAAACCTAATTTGTTTTTATTGAATGATAAAATCATTTATAAATAAGTGTCTTTAGTTTCATGGAAAATTACTACAACCCTAAAATCAAAGAATAGATGAAAACATCATCTCACAAAGAATTGACAACAAACCAGAAATGAAACTAGGTCTAATTGTTATTTGACTAGGATTCTTAATTCTTGATGCAGGAGCATCCAAAGGTATAAGGGCAATCCTATGTCACCCAAAAAAATGTACTTAGACTTAGTTTTTGTTTCATGTGTTTTCATTTTTGGACACCCATTTGGGTCAAATAAAGGTTCCAACTCTCACAGTTCAACTATCAGTGTGCTAGAGAATCTCAAAAAAAATAGGAGCATGCAATTTGGCCATCATTTTGGTGACCTAGAAGGTGTGAATTGGCCAAATGAATGTAATTATCATTTAGAGAATTCCAAAAAAAGAATCAGGTCAAAAGGCCCCACGGTTTGAAAGTTATTGCAATTTTTTGGGTTTTGGAGACATCCTAAGAATGCTTCAAAGTCAGGTTAGGGGTATTAAATGACCTCAAAAAGGGCCAAAAAATGGGGAACAAGCAACGATGGTCCATAGGACTATAGAGCACTTTGAGAGCTTTTCAAAAATGTAAACGGTTCGTCAATTGGAGCTACGGTTCAAAAGTTATGCCTCCCGAAAGTTTGATTACCGTTTCTAGATTCTTCTAGATTTGCACCGACTTCTAACGTAGCTTCTGGAACCTTCTATTTGGTTGGTGGATGCCTACTAGGACTTTGTAGAATGTACTCCTAGTCCTTAACCCTCCGAGGTCTATTTAAGGAGATTTTTGGCATTGTAAAAGGCAGTTCAGAGTGGAGTTTGAGAGGAGGTACTGAAAGGAGAAATTATCTCCAGATTTATGCTATTGCATGCCCTTAGGGCATGTTTTGAAGTTTATTTTCTCTGTACTATTTGTACTAGCTTATTTTCTTAGTTAATATAATTTCCCCTTTTCTATTGTGTCCATTATGTTCTTGGGTTGTGTCCCCATCAAGTGGTACCAGAGCAGGTTTTCCTGAGTGTGTAGACAGAGCGCCAACTGTGAGGCAGTTTGCACTAGGACTGTGTGGTTGTGGGTTTGAGTTAGAAGATACCTCCATGAAGAGAGCATGGTGAAAGGGTGAGAGCTATTAATCCTAAGGAGGTTAGAGCCCTCTAAAGGAAGGTACAAGCATTGCAGGAGGAGCTCTGTAGAGGAGCAAATGTTGCCGCATGTGACGACAGTGAGCATGACAATGAAGAAGAAGTAATGGAACCAGAAGGGGAATTTGACGGGGAAGTTTTGAACCATGTAGAGTAAAGGCATTTTAGGGCCATTACTAAGTTTGGGAAAAGACCTACAATTGAAGTGGGTATATTTTCAGGAAATCTAAAACCAGATGAGTTGATCGATTGGATCAATGAACTGGAAGAATACTTTGAGTATGAGGATATCAGGGACCCAGATTGGGTTAAGTTTGCAAAGGCCAAAATGAAAGGCCATGCCAAAATTTGGTGGCAAGAGGTTCAATTGGAAAGAAACAGAAGAGGAAAGGAGAAGATCACAAGATGGGATCGCATGGTGGACAAATTGAAGAAGCAGTTCATTCTTGTGGACTATGAGCTTGATTTGTTTAAGAAGATGCATGGGTTAAAGCAAGCAAGAAGACCAGTCCAAGAATATATAGAGGAATTTTACTGACTCTTGATTAGAGTCAGACATGCAGAATCAAATAAGGAGAAGGTTGCTTGTTATATCAGTGGGTTGTGACCTAGCATCCGGGAGGAATTAAGTCTGGTAAGAATGACCAGCGTTGAAGAGGCATACCAGTTTTCACTATGAGTTGAAGAGAAGCTAAATAAAAGGTTTGAAGGAAGACAAAGAGGGCACGATCAAGGAGGAAGGGGAAGCAGTAGTGGTAGATCATCTGGAGGCTACAATGAAACCCAAAAGAAAAATGAAGATGTGGTTACTAGCAGGAACTAGAGGAATGAGGGTTTCAATCCCTCCCATGATCAAGACTTTGGAAATCAGAGAGGAAGAGGTAGAGGACATGGAAAAGGAAGAGGAGGCTTTCATGGTACCTATTTCCATTGCAATGAAGAAGGTCATCGCGCCTTTGAATGCCCTCAATGACAAGGAAGGATAGATAGGAGAGCTGAAGGCCAAGCTAGGGTTGGTCATGTGGATGAAGATGCACAATCATCACATTTAGAGGATGTAGAAAGAGGAGAGACCTTGGTAAATGAAAGAGTCCTATTAAGTGGTGAGATTGAACCAGGACAACGGAGGAGTTTGTTCTGTACCAGATGAAAGTGTGAGGATAAATGTTGTGACGTGATCATTGATGGTGATAGCACTGATAACTTGGTATCAGAAGAGATGGTCTCTAAGCTAAAGCTCAAGAGGGAGAAACATCCCCAGCCCTATCGGATTGCTTGGGTAAAAGATGATCATAAGGTCCTGGTAAGTGAACAATGTTTAGTAAAATTCAAAATTTAGAGTTACCATGATGAAGTTCTCTGTGATGTTATTTCAATGGATGTTTTCCATCTATTATTGGGTAGACCATGGCAGTTTGATAGACATGCAGTACATGATGGACATGCAAACACATACTCTCTGACAAAGGATGGAGTTCGCCACAAATTGAAGCCCATGAAAAAGGAAGGGGAAAAGGTATGTAGGAGTGCTAGGATTTTTCTTGTTGATGAAAGGAAGTTTTTAGATGGCATGAAACATTAGCATATGTGCTATGCTTTGATTCCTAGGAAAGATAAAGAAGGTAGTAGTGAAATACCAGTTGAAGTTTTAGATTTACTAGGGGAGTTTGGAGATATTATCTCTGATAATGTTCCAGATGGATTGCCACCAGTAAGGCAAATTAGTCATCAGATAGATCTGATTCGAGGAGCTAGTTTTCCTAACAAGGCTACTCATAGGATGACTCCTACTGAAATAGAGGAGCTAAATAGACAAGTTCAGGAGTTGTTGAGGAAGGGCTTGATTCGAGAGAGCCTGAGTCCATGTGTAGTACCTACAGTACTTACACCAAAGAAGGATGGAGAGTGGAGGATGTGTACATATTCTCAAGCTATAAATAGGATCACCATCAAGTACCAGTTTCCTTTGCCAAGGATGGATGATATTATGGACTGCTTGAGTGGAGCTCAGTACTTCACAAAGATAGATCTGAAGAGTGGTTATCACCAGATACAGATTCGAGAAGGAGATGAGTGGAAAACAGACTTCAAGACCAAGGAGGGTCTTTATGAGTGGTTAGTCATGCCCTTTGGATTGATGAACGCCCCAAGCACCTTCATGCGGCTCATGAATGAGGTACTTAAGAAGTTCTTGGGAAAATTTGTTATTGTTTATTTGGATGATATTTTAATTTTCAGCAAGACTTTGGAAGAACATTTATTGCATATTTGTAGTGTCCTTGAAAGGCTAAGGGAAGAGAAACTGTTAATTAATCTAAAGAAGTGTAACTTTGCAAAAAGGGAGTTAGTCTATTTGGGGTTTGTTATATCACCTGAAGGTCTCAAAATGGATCCGGAGAAGGTAAAAGCCATCTTGGAATGGCCTACTCCAAGGTCTGCCACTGAGGTAAGATCATTTCATGGTTTGGTTTGTTTTTATAGAAAGTTTATTAAGAATTTTAGTGGCATATGTGCATCCCTAACTGATACAATAAGAGGGGATAGAAAAGAGTTCAAATGGACTACAGCAGCTGTGAGAAGTTTTGAATTGTTGAAGAAGAAGGTGATAGAACAGCCTATGTTGGCACTTCCAGATTTTGGAAAGGTTTTCCAGGTAGATTGTGATGCCAGTGGCAGCACTATTGGGGGTGTATTAAGCCAAGAAGGTAAGCCTATTGCATATTTTAGTGAAAAATTGAATGATGCAAAGAAGAAGTATTCTGTTTACGATCAAGAGTTCTATGTAATAGTTCAGGCCTTAAAGAAATGGAGGCATTATTTATTGCCAAAGGAATTTGTTTTGTATACTGACCATCAGGCATTATAGTACCTAAATATCCAAGGTAAATTGAATCAGAGGCATATGAAGTGGGTAGAGTTCTTGCAGAGTTATACATTTGTGTTGAAGCATAGAAGTGGAAAATCTAACAAGGCTGCAAATGCACTAAGTAGGAGACAGTTGTTGCTTACAGTAATGTAGGTTGAAGTAGTTAGGTTTGATGAACTCAAGAATTTGTACCTTGAGGATCCTGATTTTGCTAAAGCCTAAAAAGCTTGTAAAGAACCTGTTGCTGTAGATAGAACCAAGTGGTTAGACTATTTGATTCAGGATGGTATGTTGTTCAAAAGTAGTCAATTGTGCATTCCAAGGAGTATAGTTTCTAATAGAGATACTAAATTTGTGGGGTATTTCTGGAGGACATTGTGGAAAAAGTTGAGAAAAGACTTGAAATTCAGTTCCACGCATCACCCACAAAGTGACGGCCAAACAGAAGTGGTAAACAGAAGTCTGGGCAATTTGCTAAGATATTTAGTTGGGGATAAGCCCAAGGGATGGGATTTGATTCTACCACAAGCAGAGTTTTCTTACAATAACTCTATAAATAGGAGTACTTGAAAATCACCATTTCAAATTGTATATGGGAATAGCCCAAGGACTGCACTAGAATTGAGGAAGATAGAACAAGGGGACAGGACAAGTGCTAAAGCTGAGGAATTTTTTGAACATATCAAGCGTCTACATGAGGAGGTTCAAGCACACATTACCAAGATGAATCAAGAGTATAAAGTTAGGGCTGATCAAAGGAGAATACATAAGGAATTCCAAGTAGGGGATCTAGTCATGGTGCACTTATGAAAAGAAAGATTTCCAGCCGGTACATACAACAAGCTGAAAATGAAGAAATTTTGCCCCTGCAAAATTTTGAAGAAACATGACTCAGGAAATGCATATGAAGTGGAGCTGCCAGATGGTATTCACATTTCTCCCATTTTCAACATTGCAGATTTAACAGAGTATCATGATGATGGTGCAAATGAGGAGCTGGTGTTAGAGCCATGTCCAATTCCTGCTTCTAAGAAGGAGGAGATAGAAGACATTCTAGATCATCGTGTGGGTAGGAGTACTAGAAACAGGTAGTATGAAGAGTATTTGGTTAAATGGAAAGGATGACCAATCAAGGACTCAACTTGGATTTTAGCAACTGAGGTTTCCCATTTGGGATTTCCTCTACCATTCATAAAGTGATAGGGTCACTTTTCAATCTACCCTGGGTGTCTGATGCAGAAGCATACAGAGGTATAAGGGCAATCCTATGTCACCCAAAAAAATGTACTTAGACTTAGTTTTTGTTTCATGTGTTTTCATTTTTGGACACCCATTTGGGTCAAATAAAGGTTCCAACTCTCACAGTTCAACTATCAGTGTGCTAGAAAATCTTGAAAAAAATAGGAGCATGCAATTTGGCCATCATTTTGGTGACCTAGAAGGTGTGAATTGGCCAGATGAATGTAATTGTGATTTAGAGTATTTCAGAAAAAGAATCAGGTCAAAAGGCCCCACGGTTTGAAAGTTATTGCAATTTTTTGAGTTTTGGAGACCACCTAAGAATGCTTCAAAGTCAGGTTAGGGTCATTAAATGACCTCAAAAAGGGCCTAAAAATGGGGATCGAGCAAAGCTGGTCAATAGGGCTATACAACACTTTGAGACCTTTCCAAAAATGTAAATGGTTTGTCAATCAGAGCTACGGTTCAAAAGTTATGCCTCCCAGAATTTCGGTTACCGTTTCTGGATTCTTCTAGATTTGCAGCAACTTCTAATGCAGCTTCTGGAACCTTCTATTTGGTTGGTGGATGCCTACTAGCACTTTCTAGAATGTACTCCTAGTCCTTAACCCTTTAGGGTCTATTTAAGTAGATTTCTGGCATTGTAAAAGGCAGTTCAGAGTGGAGTTTGAGAGGAGGTACTGAAAGGAGAAATTATCTCCAGATTTATGCTATTGCATGCCCTTAGGGCATGTTTTGAAGTTTATTCTCTCTATACTATTTGTACTAGCTTATTTTCTCAGTTAATATAATTCCCCATTTTCTGTTGTGTCCATTCTGTTCTTGGGTTGTGTCCCCATCAAGTGGTATCAGAGCAAGTTTTTCTGAGTGTGTAGACAGAGCGCCGACTATGAGGCAGTTTGCACCAGGACTGTGTGGTTGTGGGTTTGAGTTAGAAGATACCTCCATGAAGAGAGTGTGGCAGAAGGGTGAGAGCTATTAATCCTAAGGAGGTTAGAGCCCTCCAAAGGTAGGTACAAGCATTGTAGGAGGAGCTTCGTAGAGGAGCAAATGTTGTCGCAAGTGACGACAGTGAGGATGACAATGAAGAAGAAGTAATGGAACCAAAAGGGGAATTTGATGGGGAAGTTTTGAATCATGTAGAGGAAAGGCTTTTTAGGGCCATTACTAAGTTTGGGAAAAGACCTACCATTGAAGTGGGTATATGTTTAGGAAATCTGAAACTAGATGAGTTGATTGATTGGATCAATGAACTGGAAGAATACTTTGAGTATGAGGATATCAGGGACCCAGATAGGGTTAAGTTTGCAAAGGCCAAAATGACAGGCCATGCCAAAATCTAGTGGCAAGAGGTTCAATTGGAAAGAAATAGAAGAGGAAAGGAGAAGATCACAAGATGGGATTGCATGGTGGACAAATTGAAGAAGCAGTTCATTCCTATGGACTATGAGCCTGATTTGTTTAAGAAGATGCATGGGTTAAAGCAAGCAGGAAGACCAATCCAAGAATCTATAGAGGAATTTTATCGACTCTTGATTAGAACGAGACATGCAGAAGAAAATAAGGAGAAGGTTGCTCATTATATCAGTGGGTTGCAACCTAGGATCCAGGAGGATTTAAGTTTGGTAAGAATGACCAGCGTTGAAGAGGCATACCATTTTTCCCTACAAGTTGAAGAGAAGCTGAATAAAAGGTTTGAAGGAAGACAAAGAGGGTGCGGTCAAGGAGGAAGGGGAAGCGGTAGCGATAGATCATCTGGAGGCCACAATGAAACCCAAAATAAAAATGAAGATGTGGTTACTAGCAGGAACCAGAGGAATGAGGGTTTCAACTGCTCCCATGATCAAGACTTTGGAAATCATAGAGGAAGAGGTAGAGGACTTGGAGAAGGAAAAGGAGGCTTTCGTGGTACCTATTTCCATTGCAATGAAGAAGGTCATCATGCCTTTGAATGCCCTCAACGACAAGGAATGATAGATAGGAGAGCTGAGGGCCAAGCTAGGGTTGCTCATGTGGATGAGGATGCACAATCATCACATTCAAAGGATGCAAAAGGAGGAGAGACCTTGGTAAATAAAAGAGTCCTATTAAGTGGTGAGATTGAACTAGGACAATGAAGGAGTTTGTTTCGTACCAGATGCAAGTGTGAGGATAAATTTTGTGACATGATCATTGATGGTGGTAGCACTGATAACTTGGTATCAGAAGAGATGGTCTCTAAGCTGAAGTTCAAGAGGGAGAAACATCCCCAACCCTATCAGATTGCTTGGGTAAAAGATGATCATAAGGTCTTGGTAAGTGAACAATGTTTAGTAAAATTCAAAATTGGGAGTTACCATGATGAAGTTCTCTGTGATGTTATTTTGATGGATGTTTGCCATCTATTATTGGGTAGACCATGGAAGTTTTATAGACATGCAGTACATGATGGACATGCAAACACATACTCTCTGACAAAGGATGGAGTTCGCCACAAATTGAAGCCCATGAAAAAGGAAGAGGAAAAGGTATGTAGCAGTGCTAGGATTTGTCTTGTTGATGAAAGGAAGTTTTTAGATGGCATGAAACATTAGCATATGTGCTATGCTTTGATTCCTAGGAAAGATAAAGAAGGTAGTAGTGAAATACCAGTTGAAGTTTCAGATTTACTAGGGGAGTTTGGAGATATTATCTCTGATAATGTTCCAGATGGATTGCCACCAGTAAGGCAAATTAGTCATCAGATAGATCTGATTCGAGGAGCTAGTTTTCCTAACAAGGCTTCTCATAGGATGACTCCTACTGAAATAGAGGAGCTAAATAGACAGGTTCAGGAGTTGTTGAGGAAGGGCTTGATTCGAGAGAGCCTGAGTCCATGTGTAGTACTTGCAGTACTTGCACCAAAGAAGGATGGAGAGTGGAGGATGTGTACATATTCTCAAGCTATAAATAGGATCACCATCAAGTACCAGTTTCCTTTTCCAAGGATGGATGATATTATGGACTGCTTGAGTGGAGCTCAGTACTTCACAAAGATAGATCTGAAGAGTGGTTATCACCAGATACAGATTCGAGAAGGAGATGAGTGGAAAACAGACTTCAAGACCAAGCAGGGTCTTTATGAGTGGTTAGTCATGCCCTTTGGATTGACGAACGCCCCAAGCACCTTCATGCGGCTCATGAATGAGGTACTTAAGAAGTTCTTGGGAAAATTTGTTATTGTTTATTTGGATGATATTTTAATTTTCAGCAAGACTTTGGAAGAACATTTATTGCATATTTGTAGTGTCCTTGAAAGGCTAAGGGAAGAGAAACTGTTAATTAATCTAAAGAAGTGTAACTTTGCAAAATGGGAGTTAGTCTATTTGGGGTTTGCTATATCACCTGAAGGTCTCAAAATGGATCCGGAGAAGGTAAAAGCCATCTTGGAATGGCCTACTCCAAGGTCTGCCACTGAGGTAAGATCATTTCATGGTTTGGTTTGTTTTTATAGGAAGTTTACTAAGAATTTCAGTGGCATATGTGCACCCCTAACTGATACAATAAGAGGGGATAGAAAAGAGTTCAAATGGACTGCAACAGCTGCGAGAAGTTTTGAATTGCTGAAGAAGAAGGTGACAGAACAACCTATGTTGGCACTTCTAGATTTTAGAAAGGTTTTCTAGGTAGATTTTGATGCTAGTGGCAGCGCTATTGGGGCTGTATTAAGCCAAGAAGGTAAGCCTATTGCATATTTTAGTGAAAAATTGAATGATGCAAAGAAGAAGTATTCTGTTTACAATCAAGAGTTCTATGCAATAGTTCAGGCCTTAAAGAAATGGAAGCATTATTTATTGCCAAAGGAATTTTTTTTGTATACTAATCATTAGGCATTACAGTACCTAAATAGCCAAGGTAAATTGAATCAGAGGCATATGAAGTGGGTAGAGTTCTTGCAGAGTTATACATTTGTGTTGAAGCATAGAAGTGGAAAATCTAACAAGGTTGCAGATGCACTAAGTAGGAGACAGTTCTTACTTATAGTAATGTAGGTTGAAGTAGTTGGGTTTGATGAACTCAAGAGTTTGTACCCTGAGGATCCTGATTTTGCTGAAGCCTAGAAAGCTTGTAAAGAACCTGTTGCTGTAGATAGAACCAAGTGGTTAGACTATTTGATTCAGGATGGTATGTTATTCAAAAGTAGTCAATTGTGCATTCCAAGGAGTATAGTTTCTAATAGAGATACTAAATTTGTGGGGTATTTTTGGAGGACATTGTGGAGAAAGTTGAGAATAGACTTGAAATTTAGTTCCACGCATCACCCACAAACTGACGGGCAAATAGAAGTGGTAAACAGAAGTCTGGGCAATTTGCTGAGATGTTTAATTGGGGATAAGCCCAAGGGATGGGATTTGATTCTACCACAAGAAGAGTTTGCTTACAATAACTCTATAAATAGGAGTACTGGAAAATCACCATTTCAAATTGTATATGGGAATAGCCCAAGGACTGCACTAGAATTGAGGAAGATAGAACAAGGGGAGAGGACAATTGCTAAAGCTGAGGAATTTTTTGAACATATCAAGTGTCTACATGAGGAGGTTCAAGCACACATTACCAAGATGAATCAAGAGTATAAAGTTAGGGCTGATCAAAGGAGAAGACATATGGAATTCCAAGTAGGGGATCTAGTCATGGTACACTTACGAGAAGAAATATTTCCAGCCGGTACTTACAACAAGCTGAAAATGAAGAAATTTGGCCCTTGTAAAATTTTGAAGAAACATGACTCAGGAAATGCATATGAAGTGGAGCTACCAGATGGTATTCACATTTCTCCCATTTTCAACATTGCAAATTTAACAGAGTATCATGATGATGGTGCTGATGAGGAGCTGGTGTTAGAGCCATGTCTAATTCCTACTTCTAAGAAGGAGGAGATATAAGACATTCTAGATCATCATGTGGGTAGGAGTACCAGAAACAGGCAGTATGAAGAGTATTTGGTCAAATGGAAAGGATGACCGATCGAGGACTCAACTTGGATTTCAGCAGCTGAGGTTTCCCATTTGGGATTTCCTCTACCATTCATAAAGTGACAGGGTCACTTTTCAATCTACCCTGGGTGTCTGATGTAGGAGCATCTAGAGGTATAAGGGCAATCCTGTGTCACCCAAAAAAATGTACTTTGACTTAGTTTTTGTTTCATGTGTTTTCATTTTTGGACACCCATTTGGGTCAAATAAAGGTTCCAACTCTCACAGTTCAACTATCAGTGTTCTAGAAAATCTTGAAAAAAATAGGAGCATGCAATTTGGCCATCATTTTGGTGACCTAGAAGGTGTGAATTGGCCAGATGAATGTAATTGTGATTTAGAGTATTCCAAAAAAAGAATCAGGTCAAAAGGCCCCACAGTTTGAAAGTTATTGCAATTTTTTGAGTTTTGGAGACCTCCTAAGAATGTTTCAAAGTCAGGTTAGGGGCATTAAATGACCTCAAAAGGGCCTAAAAATAGGGGATGAGCGAAGCTGGTCCATAGGGCTATAGAGCGCTTTGAGAGCTTTTCAAAAATGTAAACGGTTCGTCAATCGGAGCTATGGTTCAAAAGTTATGCCTCCCAAAAGTTCGGTTACCATTTTTGGATTCTTCTAGATTTGCACCGACTTCTAACACAGCTTCTAGAACCTTCTATTTGGTTGGTGGATGCCTACTTGCACTTTCTAGAATGTACTCCTACTCCTTAACCCTCCGGGGTCTATTTAAGGAGATTTATGGCATTGTAAAAGGCAGTTCGGAGTGGAGTTTGAGAGGAGGTACTAAAAGGAGAAATTATCTCCAGATTTATGCTATTGTAAGCCATTAGGGCATGTTTTGAAGTTTATTTTCTCTGTACTATTTGTACTAGCTTAGTTTCTCAGTTAATATAATTTCCCCTTTTCTGTTGTGTCCATTTTGTTCTTGGGTTGTGTCCCCATCAATTCTGTGGCCTATTTTTTAGACTATGCAAGAATTGACATTTAATTAGAATTTTCACATTGACATGCTTGAATTTGCAAAAAATTGAGTGTGACATGATCTATCTATGATAGTGCACTCTATGGTTATTAGGCTAGACAAAACTTTTTAATTTGGCCAATTTAAACTTTTGTTTTCAAGAAGAAAATTCTTGGAAACCTTTCAAAATTTTGAGTAAACTTTCTTTATATAGACATGAAGTTTCTCTCATATAGTTGTGAAGCACTAAGATAAAATATAGGAGGCCCCATGATGGTCAAATTGTGACCTCTTTGATGTGTAGGAACTAGTCGATAGCATTGATATAAAAAATAAATTAGGAAATAAACCATACATATAAAAAAGAAAAAGAAACTTTGATTCTTGAATAAGGGAATCTCTATTTTAAAGAAATGAAATCATTCATTTTATTCCAATATATCTCATTTTTTCACAATTCTTATTACATACAAAATCTGCATGGGAACAATGAATATATGAAAGAAAAAATTGAAAAACTTCCACTGTCAATAGCTACAAAGCATGCTCAATGCATGGTGAGCTGAAGTAACTATATATAACCAAAAAATCACCTAGGACTATATGAATCAGCGATTTGGCTAATAAGATTGAGGATAAGATGGAGGAGAAGCTATGGTTATGCAATTGATTAATTCAATTAACTATTGCATCTATTTTTTTAATTTATTGATTTTAATTTAACCGAAAAATCTAACTGATTGTTCTTAGCCCATAACAACAAAATCAAACTTCATACCCCCCTAGTGTTGATAGCGCTAATAATTTGATCTCTGAGTGTCAAAAAATAATACTTTACAATTTCCTTCATGAAGATATTTTTTATTTTCTCATTTGTATTGATATACTTCAATTCAACCACTTTCTTCTCTACTAAATCTTAGAAAAATTGTTGCTTCGAATCAAAGTGTTTGGTCTTATTGTGATGTACTAGATTTTTGGCCAATTTAATGGTACTTATATTTTTTTGTTTCTTTTAATTCATGGAGGAATCCTCATGACCTAAGCCCAAAGATGACTAGTGTCTAATGCAAGCTTAGGGAAAGACTCATCTCCCATGGGTGAGATCAAAATTACACAAGCCAATCTCACTGATAAAACCTAGAGGTAGAGTCAAACTTGAGACCATGGGGTGACCCATGACTTCAAGGCTATCTGTCTACTGTGCACACTAGATGTTACCCCCTAATGACACTAATGTTGTAAAAAAAAATCACATTAGGTTGAACACTTTGATTTGAAGCAATATTTTATCATTTATTTGTTACAAAAGAATGTGGCTAAATTGAAGTATATCAATACAAAGGAGAAAATAGCAGATATCTTCACAAAGGTGATTCCTAAGGATCAATTTTCGATAAGAAACTATCTTTTCATTAATGCAAGTAGAAGTGTCCCTCAATTTATCCTCATGTGACATGAGAGATCCAACCAGCTCATTATACTCCATAGTAGCTAAATCTTTACTTTCTTTCATAGTAATTGCTACAGTGCTCCATCTTGGGGTTAGAGATCTCAATACCTTCTGTATCACATGCTCTTGGCTCATAGGTTCACCTAAAGTGGCCATTTTATAAACCAAATCCTTGAATCTTACACAAAAATGTTGAAAATAGATTGATAAAAGTATGATAAATGTGTTTTAATCATTGTTTTGTACTGATGTCAAACATGCTAGTTGTTGGTAAGACAGTTTCTTATACGATTTTAGTACTATCATTTATTTGATTGATAAAGAGGATTCAATCAAATGAGGTAACAATACCACCTAGAGAAAAGGTTGAGTTATGATATGAAAAGGGGTAAAAGAATCAGTTAATATAGTGATATTATAGTGCATTGATAATCTACTTAAGGTTGCAAAGGTTGGTTACACTGATTAAGTTTAGAAGAACAAGTTAAATGAAGTTTTTCTACCAAGATTAACATTCTACATAGTAGGCACTAAGAAAATTTAGTGCAAGCCAACCAAAAAATTAGTTGGAGGTTAGCAAAGTCAATTTTAGTGTAATCTAAGTGAAACAATGTAAGTCAAGTAAAGTTTAGTTGATGCCAAGCACTAGTAATATTTAGTTTATGCTAAGTGATTTGATAGAGGATACTGAGCATTAGAAGCCAATTAATTTTGACTGTCAGCATTATAATATAAATCGATAATTCGATGAATCTAAGCTAACAAGTTTATTTTCTTGGATTGTGTGAACCATGTGGAAGATAACGTTGATGAGTTGGTGGCACAAAATCCATGGTGAACCATTTTGAGGTGAATTCAAAGAGGACTGAAGAATAAATTTCTATCAAGGAATAAAATGAAATGAGGGGTAGATTCATTGAATCCTACCTAATCTAACCTAACCCTAAAATAGACAATGGAGGATGAATGACAAAATATCTTAATTCTCTATTTATAGATATGGCTGGTTAGAAGAAAGGGTTGTTATGTGCGAGAACCTAAGGAAGAGAAGGAGTCTAGGGTATTTGCTTCATTTAGTGACTTAAGTAAAGAGATTGCATTGGCAAGCAAAGCAAGAAGGCTTAAGGGTATGAATTCTTGAAGGGTCAACAAACTATCAGAGTTGAAGAGTATGAAAGCTAAGCATAATGGGGGACTAAAATATAGATATTTAGTTTGCAAATAGAGTTGTAAGTTGTTATCAAATCAAGCCTTACTATTACTCTCTAATCATTATATCATTCTAGGGTAAATACTTTTGATTAAGATTGACCTAATAGTCATTTGTAAATCCTTTAACTAGGTGACTTTCCAAGTGAATGATCTAAAGTCCTCTAACAAGGCTCACTCCACAAGGTGATTGAAATCCTTTAACTGGGTCACATTTAATAGTGTGCATTGTAACCTTTAATAGGGTTGGCCTTTCATAGGGCATCACTTCAAAAGATTGAGAATGAGTAGCATGTTATTCATGGTTTTTCCCAAATTGGGTTTTGATGTTAAATTATTATGTCAAATGTGTTAATGAATTAGTTATGTCTCATGTTTACATTTCTACAAATTGATTTGATAGTAACCTACAAGTTTAAGTGATTGCATAATCTAATGGATGCATGCATGATGAAAATGTTTTTATGGATATGGGTTCAATAATCCGTGAAAAGTTTTATTTGTATATCTGGACCTTGGGTAATTGATCGCTCCCCCACGCTCATTTTAAAAAAAAGAATTCTAACAATTGGTATCAAAGTCATCTGCTTAAGTGGACTAGTTTGAAGGTACTAGAAGTAAAAAGATCAAGATGTCAAAAGGACAAGTAACCAAGCTTAATAGAGATAATATTTGTACATGGAAAAGTTTGATAAAGATACACCTATGAGTTCTTGGAGTTCATGCACAATCTACCATTATTGTTGAGCATATTGACGCTACTAGAGCCCTAACTACTGAAGATCTAAAAAGAAGAAAGAACACAACCAGACAATGTTGGAGATTTCCTTCCCTAGGGTATGTCGAGTTTGATGACATTAAAGCTTGTGAAAAAGAAAAGAAAGTGTGGGATTCTCTACACACTATCTATGAGGTGAGAAGAATATTCTAAGAGCCAAAGCTAAAAGTCTTAGAGGTATGTTCAATGATATGAGAATGCAAGAACCTGAGAATATTGCTCAATATTGCTTTAGAGTAAAAGATATTGTTAATTCAATAAGAGGAGCTATTGGTACAATATATGATGATATTGTAAGTTAAGTTTTGAGCACATTGATGCCTATTTATGTTATTATAGTTTTTACAATACAAGAACTGAGATGTATGGTAGAGAATTGTGTAACTCTTGAAGGCCTAGTAGGTAGGCTTGCTACTTTTGAGCTATCTAACTTTGATAATTATAGACCTAAAAATATTTAATCTACTTTAAAAGATAAGCTATCATTAAAGGAACCTAATGAGAAGAAGAAGGAGAAGAAGAAGAAAAAGGAAAAATATGTGTCTAGCGATAGTGATATAGATGAGGAAGATGTAGATAAACTTGAAGCACTATTAGCAAGGAGATTTCATAGAAGTAAAGGAAATTTTAATGGTAAGTTACCTACGATGTGTTTTAATTGCAACAATTTTGGTCATATTGCTACTAGATGTCTAGAGAAAAAGAATTACATAGGTGGTGACAAGTATAAAAGTAGCAGAGATGAAGAGAACAAAGACTATAAAGACAAAGGAAAGAAGTCTTGCTACATTCCTAAAGAGGAAACAAAAGATGGATCTAATGATGAAGTAGTGTATGTTGCAATGAAGGATGAATCTAATGAAGATGAGGCAACTGCACTAGTGTGTTGTGTTAACAAGAATGGCAAATGGATCATTGACAGTGGGTGTTCACATCACATGATTGGAGGTAAAAGTAAGTTCATTACCTTGAATTATTATGATAGAAATAGTGTAAGATTTAGTAATGACACACCATGTCTGATAAAACAAAAAGGTTCTATCAAGCTCATAGAAAATATTTTATGTGGCAATGCTTACTATTTTGAAAGACTTAACTATAACATGTTGAGTGTGTCACAACTAAATAATTTTGGATATAAGGTTGAGTTTGAGAAAAAAATTGCTAAGATATATGATAATGATGGAAATTTGATTGGAAAAGGTGATCAAACTGGAGGCAATCTATTCTACCTTGATATAGAGGATGTACCCATTTAGTTGTAGAATTTGAAGATTTGTGATTATGACACAAGAGGTTATGTCATGTTAATTTTGATAACTTGGTTAGTATTAGTAACATGAATAGAGTAAGAGGTTTGCCTAAGTTAAAGAAGCTTGAAAATATAATTTGCAAACAATATCAGTTAGGAAAAATGAGAAAGTCATGTTTTAAGAGTAAGACTCATACCTTTAAAGGAATATTAGAGATTGTACATACTAAACTGTGTGGACCAATTGAAGTGCAAAGCTACAAAGGAGATAAGTACATTATGTTGCTTGTTGATGATTATTCTAGAATGATGATAGTTATGTTTTTGAAATTGAAATCTAATACTTTTCAAATGTTTAAGTGACACTTAACAAGAGTTGAGAAGGAAATGGGTAAAGGTATAAAATGTTTGAGATCTAAAAAAGGAGAAGAATTTACATCAAATGAGTTTGAGATGTTTTGTAATGATAGAGGAATCAAAAGATAGATATCTACTCCTAAAACCCCTCCACAAAATGGAATTGTTGAAATAAGAAATAGATATGTAATGGAATATAGTAGCACACTGATGATGGAGAAAATATTGCTTTGAAATAATTGAGAGAAGCTATGAGTACATATGTTTATACCTTGAACTATACAAGTCAAGAAAGGTAATCAGTCAACCCCTTTTAAACTATTATATGGATACTTACCCAGTGTAGAATATTTTAATGTATTTGGAAGAAAGTGTTATATTCTCAAAGATTTCAAGAATGGAAAACTAGATGTCAAAAGTCAAGAAGATATATTTCTTGGTTATTTCACAAGAAGTAAAACTTATAAGTGTTTAAATATGAACACTAACAAAGTTGTGGAAAGTGTAAATGTAAAATATCATGAATATACAAAAGTACATGAGGTTGAACCTATGAAGGAACCAAAAGAATACAAATAATTTGTATAATTTTATGAAGGTATACCTATTGAAGAAGATGTTGTAAATAAATTTGTAAACCAACAGCAAGTTTTAGTGATTGTCGAGTCACATACTATGAATGTTGAATTGTATTTAGGAACTGAGCTGTGTTCAGGTGCTAAGTTGTAGAATGAAGTTGAGGCACATTTTAATTACAAAATTAGTGTTGATGAAGGAGATGTTGAACTACCTAATATAGAGGTACATAGTGATTTAGAAGTTGAGAGACCAAAATAGTGAAAGATGTCTTAGAAGATGTGGATCAGAGTAAAGCCATGGAAGAAGAGTTTGAACATATTGAGAAAAATAAGACACGGACTCTACTTCCTAGACCAGAAGACAAAAATGTGATTGGTACCAAGTGGGTATATAGAAACAAGGGTGAACCCACAATAATGGGTACCACTTTTGTGGCACAAAGGAAATCACAAAATAATGCAAAATTCCCATATTCAATTTTACAAATGGTTGTGCAAACCTATTAACGATGTTCGCATGAACCTAAAAGAATTGTACATTCATGTGAACATATTAAGTTTAAATAAGGGATGTTCATGCAAACATCCCTTATTAATATGTTCATGCTTACACATTTCTACAATGATTTTAACATGAAAACCCTAGAATATTTAGGTTTGTATGTTCGCATGAACATATGTTCACAAAAACACATGTTCGTGTGAACATGTTAATTTATAAAATTTTGGTGCTCTTTTTTGAAAAAATTGAAATAGGCTATTTTGACCCCTAAAATTGAGATTGAATGATCTCCTACTATAAAATAAAAAATGCCAATTTGTGTCGCTTCAAGCAAGATTTCTAAAGATTATAATTTTAATACATATTATATTCATTAAGAATTTCAAATATGAGTTTAACTAATTGAATATCAATTGACTTCAACACTTCAAGAAAATTTGTAAATTAGGTCAATTTTTTTTGAAAGTATCTAGGAAATAGGTTGTTGAGATAGCTTTCTATTAAAAAAATAAAATTATATTTATGATAACTTGTGTTCAAGTTATTTGTGTCAAAACAAATGTATGTCTAAATTACGATTGATGTCACTTCAAAACTTCATTAACTATACAATGCTCAACCAAGTTGAATCAAATCAAATACATCCTCTAGATATTGTTGTTACAGATCCAATACCAAAAGAATTACCTCATTATCATTTCTAGAAAAAAAGTTATGCATGTCAAGTAGACTGTCACTTTTTAAAAATATTGATTTTTCATATGTACCACTTTTTGAAGGAGAAAAAAAAATTGACCTAAATATTTAAAAAAATAAATTTAAAAATATGGTTACAAAGTAGGAAGAAAGTACTAGAAATCACTAGTTTACACCATCTTGAAATTATTCATCGTTTTAGAGATATAATCACTTGAATGTGAGGTTTGTTTCAAAAATATTGGTTTTAGTGTCAAAATTGGTCAAAACGTGGAACCCATTATTGTGGGATCTCCCTTAGTCTTTATGTGCATAATAGGATTCTTTGATATATTTATAGAACTTGTTTTATCACAATAAAGTATCATTGGTTCAGTTATTTCCCCCTTCATACATTTGAGTAGCTGTTTGATCCATACAATGTTTGTGCAATTTACCAGAACAACAACATATTCAACTTTAGCTGTAGATTGAGAAATGTAGTTTTGTTTCTTGCTAGTCCATGTAACCAACTTTTTTCCTAAGTAAAATGCTCCTCCACTAGTTCTCTTTCTATCATCAATATTTCTAGCCCAATCAGCATTAGTATAGGCTCTCAATTTAGATTTCCTATTTTTCTTTTAGTATAGACCATAATCTTCTATTTCTTTAAGATATCTCATTATTTTTTTAACAACCATCAAGTGATTTTCCTAGGATTAACAAAGAATCTTGCGACTATCTCTATAGATAATGCAATATTAGGTCTTCTATGTACTACATATTGTAATTTTCCTATCATAGACTTTTATAATGTTTGATTCACCTTAGTCGAATCATCATTCTTTGACAATTTATGTCTTGTCACCATAGGTGTACTTATTGGCTTGGAGTCTTCCAATCCTAAAGTTTTCAGTATTTCCTTAACATACTTTGACCAAGTGATGTATATACCATATTTCATTTGATGTACCTGAAAACCTACAAAGAACTTGATCTCTCCAAACATAGACATCTCAAATTCTTTCTTCATTTAATTTGGAAAAGCATTACATAAAGTATCTTGACCTCAAAATATGATATCATCAACAAAAATTCTAGATAACAAAATACATTTTCCTTTCTCTATCTTCAAGTACAGATTGTTGTTATCATTAGTCCTCTCAAATCCAATTTTCACAAGCTAATTATTAAGTCTCTCATACCATGCTCTTGGTGCTTGCTTCAAACCATATAAAGATTTATGTAGTCTACATACCATGTTTTTTTGTTAGCACTAAAAACATAGCAATCAAGTATCATTACTTGAGATAATTACTTCAAAATAAAGAGGTGAAGATGGAATATGTTAACATAAAAGAAAAAAATGGTGATATATTCATAAAAGCATTACCTAAGGATGCTCATGAGTATCTAAGAGGTAAATTAAGGGTGATACCTCTATCAAAGGCTATCTAAGAAGCATGAAGAGTGCCCTACATAAAAAAAGTTGATTGACATATGTTACACCTTGATGCAGTCTATCTTACTTTAGGAGCTGCCTGAAGTAATCAAAGAGTTGGAATTGCTAATCAGTCACAAGCTAGGTGACCGAGGGAGAAACTGGAAATATTCATATCTGTATATGAATATGACAAGTCTTTGGCATTGTTTTCAAAGAGGTAGAACTAAGAGACTATTGAGGGAGCAAGTGTGCTAAGGGAGAAAGTGTATCTACTAATTGCATCTACCTAGTAATAGAGAGATAATGTTGAGGAAGCTATAAGAAGTGATCAAGAGGGGGTCATAAGAATGAGTTGATTAATTTTTTGTTGATTAGAATATAATTTTGTAACCTATTCAAAAGGTAAAAGTTGCTAATAGAGGGAGAGATTTCAATACAATACAAAAATTCTTTTTGGTATTTTTGTTGGTCTTATTGATTAAGTTTGGTTAGTTTGGTTTGCCATCAATGCCAAAGAGGGAGATTTTTGAAAACATATTGATACAAGAATGATAAATGTGTTTCAATCATTTTTTTGTCATTGATGTCAAACCTACTAGTTGTTGGTAATATAATTGCTTATATGATTTAAGTATTATCATTTATTTGATTGATGAAGAGAATTTGATCAAATGAGGTAACAATAGCACCTAGAGGAAATCTTGAGTTATGATATGAAAAGGAGTACAACAATCAGTCAAGACATTACATTGATAATCTACTTTAGTTCATGCTAAGTGATTTAATAGAGGGTGTTGAGCAATGCAGTATGTTTTAAACATAAAAAGCTAGTTAATGTTGAGTGTCAACATTATGAGAAAGATTAAGAATTCAATGAATCTAAGATGACAAGTTTTTTTTCTTAGTTTGGGTGAACCATGTGGAAGATAAGGTTGATGAGCTAGTGGGACAGAATCCATGGTGACCGTTTTGAGGTAAATTCAAAGAGGATTGAAGGAGAAGTTTCTAGAATGGAATGAAATGAAATGAGCGGTAGATTCATTGAATCCTACCTAATCCAAGCTAGCCCTAAAATGGATGATGGAGGATGAACATAAAATTATCTTAATTCTCTATTTATAAAGATGGTTGGTCATAAGAAAGGGTTGTCATGTGTGAGAACCTAAGGAAGACAAGGAGTCTAGGGTATTTGCTTCATTTAGTGACCTAAGTAAAGAGACTGTATTGCCAAGAAAAGAAAGAAGGCTTAATGGTATGGATACTTGAAGGGTGAACAAGCTATCAGAGCTAAAGAGTGTGAAAGACAAGTAGAATGGAGGATAGAAACAAAGATCTATTATCTACAAATGGAGTTGTAAGTTATTATCAAATTAAGCCTTACTATTACTCTCTAATCATTGAATCAATCTAAGGTAAATCCTTTGGATTAAGGTTGACCTAATAGTCATTTGTAAATCCTTTAACTGAGTGACATTGTAAGTGAATGATCTAAAGTCCTATGACAAGGCTCATTCCTAATAGGGTGATTGAAATCCTTTAACCAAGTCATGTTTAATAGCATCCATTGTAACCTTTAACAGGGTTGGCCTTTCACAAGGAATCATTTTAAAAGAGTGAGAATGAGTAGCATGGTACTGGTGGTTTTCCCAAATTGGGTTTCCACATTAAATAATTGTGTCAAATGTTACTCTTCATTTTTTTCCTCTTTGGTTTCCTTCCAGCAATAGGTTATTTTGCATGCAGGTGTTGTTGGTGAACTGTGAAGTTGGTTTTCTCAACATCAACATGGTATCAGAGCTCTAGATCTTCATGCCCCTGTTAACTTTATGAGAGATTTTTATTGGCTTTCAGATCTGTGTTTTTTTTTAGAGGGTTTTAGTTTTGAGTTATTTTGTATTGGATCTAGGGGAGTCATTTTTTTCGATACATTTTGAGCCTAAAAAAACCTTGTCTTTGGATTTGTAGCACCTAAAAACCCCTATTTCCATATAAAATTTGTCCAATTTGGACACAATTTAAATTTGAGGCAAAATATTGCTCCTAGATTTAAGCACGCTTCATGAGGCAACAATTTTTTTTTAACTAAAAAAATTTTTTAAAAAGAGAGAAAGAAAGCAATTAAAAAAAATGAAATGTGTGTTTTTTTCAAAAAAAAAAAAAAGTTTCAAAAAAAATTCCTTTCTTTTATTTTTATTTTTTAAAAACCTTTTTAAATCTTCCTAAAAAGGACACCTACATCATTAAAGTATAGCGATGTCAAAAAAGTAATGACATTGCAAGCCCACCGTAGGTGTTGATGTCATCATTTTTGGGCCAAAATTTGATGGCCTTCAAACCATCTCTTTTATGATTTGTTTTGTCTTAAAAAGCTATTTGTAGCTTTTTGGCCATATCTTGGTCATATGGAAGTAACTTTTGACAAATCTTATATCGTCGGAAAGATATTTCCAAGACCATCATGATGGTGTAGGTTATTTGAAATCTTGATGTTGCTTGGTTTCTTATTTATGTAGTCAAAGAAAAAAGTTCTATTTTACACTCTGGGAGACAAATCTTGAGCATCTAATCTCTAATTTTGGAATTCTTTATATTGTTGGAAAGGTCTTTCTAACCTCTTTTTAGTGATATTGGTTGTTTTTCTAGATTCTTCTCCAAAAATATTCTATTTAGTCTTCTACATTTTTGCATTCTAGTGGATAACTTGGTTGTTTCATGTCCAAGGATTGATTTCTTTTCATCAAATGATTTGCGTGACTTATACTATCTAATGTATTAGTCTTATGTCTCTTCTAGTCTATTTAGACGTCATTTATATGAATTCTTGCAAATGCATAGAGATAAAGTGGCATACTACATATGTATTTTTATTTCAATTGTTTGCTTTGTTTTACCTTCTGATTCGAGCAATGTCATCTTAGGACACTCATGCCAATTATTGTATTCTTAGGATTCACCATATCTTGTGCCTTATTATACATGCACTGCTTTGATAAAGTGCCATGGGGGGTTGATGTTTTGCCTTTGTTTACCATCTTCCTTTGTCCAATGAGTGTCCCTTCCATGACATGTTTGAGATTGATCACCTCAGTACACACATATGTACTCTCTTGTGCATCTTGATTGTGGTTCCTTCACTTGTAGTTCTTTGTGGTTCCTTCACTTGCAGTTCTTTTGGCCAACTTTTTCAATTACTTGTCACCTTACCCTTATTTTATTTAGGGGAGTTCTTCTATTATTTCTTGAATTCTTCCTTGGTTTGATTGATTACCTCTTTAGGCTTTGGTATTTCATGCCATATGTATCTTTGAGTTTAGTTGTTTTCCTTTGTGCACTTCCTGGTTCGATGCATATTACAATCTTCTCTACTTGGTCAGGTTCTATTTCAGTGGAGGTTCATTTGATTAGCATTTACTTTTAACAAAGATTTACAACTTCTACATGCTTCAATGGTGTTCTACATGATCATCTTTGTTCCTATCTTCTAAAACATTCCATAGTTTGGACGCTTCCTTAGTCATTTACTAGCTCTTTCAGAATTTTTTCCATCTCTTTGTGAAGTAGGATTTTTCCCATGTGGTTTTCTATATTTCTCCTCTTTACAGAGATTTGGTTGTGCTTGGGTACCTCATCAAGCCTTTGTTGTCAGGACCCAAATTTACTTTCAGTAGTAGTTTTTAGGTTTTTAGCTACTCCCTAAGTTTATCTTAAGGGGGGGTCTTACAGTAATAAGATATTTCCTTATTAATTAAATCATTTTGATTCAATTATTAAGTCACTTATTATCTCTAGTTTACTTAAGCTAAACTTTAGCCATATAATAATTAATTCTTTTATTAATTTATCATGCAACCTAGCTTTTTCCATGTTAGGGATTTGATCTCCTTTTATAAGGATTGATCTATTTTTAATTTATTCATTCAGTTTTGATAATAGAAATCTCTTTTTTTCTCATCAACAATGTCTCATCTATGAAACGGGCAATTTATGCCCCCATAGCTTTTTACTTCTCTCTTCTGTAATAGGTATTTACATGTAGGTGATTCTTGGGAGTTGTCAGGTCAATCGTTCATCAACTTCAACATTATTGAACCTATTATGTTTCATGTTTACATTTCTACAAATTGATTTGATAGTAACCTACAAGTTTAAGTGATTGGATAATCTAATTGATGTGTGTATGATGAAAATGTTTTATGGATATGGGTTCACTAACCTATGAAAAGTTTTATTTGTACAACTGGACCTTGGATAACTAATTCCACCCCCTACCCCCCTCTCATTTATCCTAAATAATTCCAACAAATCATCTTCCACATTATCCATTTTTTTTATCTTCAAATTTTCATATTCTCTTTTCAAATCCTTGAATCTTACACAAAAATCTTCCACATTGTTAGTTTCCTTCATGTTTAAATTCTCATATTCTCTTTTCAAGGTTTGTAGCTTCACAGCCATGATCTAATAAGTTCCATGGTAAGCATCTTTTAGAGTCTTACAAGCCTCTTTTTCTATCTAGGCATCAACAATTCTAGGAAGTTCAAGCTATTTTAAAGAGACATCTAAATGTGAAATAAAGCCATTGCATTCTGCTTATCACCTTCCTTCTTTAATCTTCTTTCATTAGCTTGGAAATTATCCCAATTCTTGAGCTCTTCATACCTAGATTCAATGATCTCCCAAATGTCTTTACCAATAAAAAAACTCTTCATCTTGATTGACCAATATTTGTAATGATCTCCATCAAATTCTAGGATATGTAAATTATTTGTCATGCTAAAGACATCTCAATTCTAAAGTTTTGATACCAAATGTAGGAAGTCATCAATAGCTTTGATAGAAGAATTTAATTAGGAATAAACCATAGGCATAAAATAGAAAAAAGAAACTTTATTTCTTGAACAAGGGAAGATTTGTTTTAAAGAAATCTATCCTTTTATTCCAATATATCTGGTTGTTTTAGAAGTTCTTATTACATACAAAAATATGCATAGAAGCAGTGCATATAAGAAAGTAAAAAACTATAAAAAAATCTGTCACTAAGAACTACAAAGCATGTGCTCCAATGCATTGCCAAGTAAAATAAAACTACATAACCAAAGGAATGGACCAAGGAAAAACTATTTATAATTAGAAGATCACCCATAACCACATGAATTGACACTTTGTCTTATTAGATTGAGAAGAACCTACGATTATACAATTTTTTAATTCAATTAACCATTGCATGAAATTTGCAATTTGTTGATTCTAAATTAACTTGGAATCTTATTGAATGTTCTTAGCTCATAACAACAACATCAAACTTCAAAATGAAATAGGGGCCACTAGCACATTTGGGGGTCATTTTTGACATTAATTCTTGATGGTAGGCCAATTTGGCTTGTCAATTTCATTTTTGAAAAAAATTGATCCTGATAACGTTAAAATTTTGATGAAAGTTAAGTTTTAGTGTCAAAATTTTGATGTTGTCAGGGATATAAACCAAAAAAACAAAAGTGAAACTTCATTTATTCATACGACAACATGTGGGCAGAAGGCTTTAGGAATGTCCAATTAAAATCTTTTCAGCACCATCAATGTAAGATTAATGGATTAATTTTCATTCTCCATGTCCTCTTCTATTTGGGACTTGCTCTCAAAGTAAGAGTTCATTCTTATCCTCTCTTTTTTGAAAATTTCTTAATTTCAAGGTAAGGGTTTGTTAGTGAATAGATTTTCCTCCAAGAAAATGTGTGCAAATATGACCCTGAATACTTGAGTAAGAGGACTGATCAACACCAACAATTGGACAAGTTATCATTAGATTGATAACCTTCCTCTAAATTTTATCAGGTATAGCTCCCCATGTAAGATATATAATTAATTAATCATGGATGATTTTAAATAGAAAGCATGAAAGGATTACAAGCATCTATCTATAAACACAGAGTAGATGTGAAAACCTTAATAACTAAAAGGAAAAGAAAATTAAAGAGCAGGAGATGACACAAGGTTCATTTTCTAAATGCTGCATTACATAATGAAAATGAAAACATGTCTTTCGTCCTCTTGAGAGAATTAAAATTAGAGCTTTAAAAGATGTTTTAAAATGATAGTGTAACAAGGAAACAATGATATCAGAATGTTATTTCAAAGAAAACTGAAAATAATGTAAAGATCATAATCAGTGGAAGGAAAAATACACTATAATCAAAATTTTAATGTGCTTAACCTCTAGCCTCCCTTCCCTGACTGTAAAAGACCATAAAAACTCTTTTTACACATTGCAACCAGACCATTATCTAAAGAAAAATAGAAGCTCCTTTCACAATATTACATCAATCACCAAAATCTTATCTCTATCTTAGACACATAGTTAAGAAAAAGAAAAATTTTCCATGCTCTGCTTCTCGTGATCTCTCAAGAAAATGGAATGATTTTGGAAAATATCCTTCCCTATTTGAGCACACATTCTATAGTCTAGAAGAAAAAAAAGAATGGAACCCTTTTCCAATGTTTCTATAGCCTATTTATCTCCTCTATTGTTGCTGATCCTTTTCAATTTTGAAATGTCCCTTTGCTGGTTTTTTATAATATTTCCAACCTCTAATCATATCTTTAAAATCAAACAGCTAATATCCCAAAGATCCACCAAATTCCTCAAGAAACCCCAAATCGGGTATGCTGAAAATAGTGCTAAAAGCTTCACAACTTCACAAATTATTAATAAATCTGAAAATGGAAATTTTTACAGAATTTTCAGCAGCATAACAGCCTACAAATTGATGTTTCTAGATCCGTATAGCCTTTACACAATAGCTCGAAAATGTAGGACCAAAACTATGCTCATCGGGCTCTCGAAATAGCACAAAATATGCCCGGAAACACCACAAAAACACTAATAATCTATCTCATAAGTTTAATCACGTCCCAATATATATATTCAGCTCTATTTTAACATTTAAAAGTCTGATATACAGCAGCAACCAAAACTGATATGAAATACTCAACTGTAAACACCAAACTCATACAAAAACACACCCAAAAACTCACAAATCTGCACTGTTCAGCACAAAGGCAAACTCTGTATGAGCATGCACATGGAATGGCTTCAAACTCCCATCCTTAGCCTTCTTGGAAACTTGCAAACTCCCATTCTTGGGTCTCCCTGGAAACCTGCAAACTCCCGTTCTTGGGTCTCCTTCTCCACAGGTTTGGCAGCCTCTGAAGAATAACAAAGAATGAGCAAAAATCCAGTTCTGGAATGAGCCCAAAATGCCTCCAAACCCCTTAAAAGAGGGCATAACTGTAACTCACATCCAAGAGAGGTTAATGAAAATTATTTTAATAATAATTTTTATTTATTAGTCCAACGGTTTCCAAAGATTAACCCCCTTTTTTCGAAACTTCACTTTCTTGGGCCTGCCTGCCTTAGCAAAGATTTTCTTTTTTAATTATTTGAAAAGGGGACATGACAAGTCCTCCCCTCCCAATCATTGCTTGTCCTCAAGAAATGGCTGAACAATAAACCAATCAATCCACCTGGATCCCAAATGTAGTCATGAACTATACTACTACCAATTAACACAGGCTCCTGCAATATCCTCTGCAATATGACCAAGAGGAATCCATAATCAAATTGACAATTATAGCTCAACCAAACTCCAAAATCACCACTACCACAATCAAAAACCCATGAGGCACAAACTCTTAGAACATTAGAACCCAAGTAAAGTGGACAAATCAAACTACCAACATAGTAAATACCATCAACGCATCCCACTGGCCTATATGGAATGTACAATCCAACTCTGCAACAATGGTGAACCCTCTCGAATGAAATTGTACCAAGTATGGAGAATCCACACACTGTACAACTCCTGCAGTCAACACAACTCTGCAAATCATTAGCCACTATCTCATAACCATAACTCCCATACACTGCTGATGGTGAAAAGACATTACAAGATAAAGAGTAAGAAATGGAATCCAAACCAAATTTTTCTGCCATCAACTCCTCAGCACAAGGATCAAATGCTAACTGATGTACATACCTTGCAATATAATGTTGATAAAAAAAACCAACCTCAGTCAACAGCTCACCATGAAGAAGTGATACAACCCACTGTGATTGATCACCAGCTAAGTCAAGAGATGTCATAGCCAAAGGAGTAGAATCAATAACAACACCTGCTAAAGCATCACTCCAAAACTCCTACTCTAAGTCATGTATTATCAACCTGTCAATTGCAGGACCTATCACCATGTCATGCCCATCACAACTCTCATCTCGAGGCATCAAACTATCCCATAACTGATGATAAGCACTAGGAACCAAAGTACATCTCTTTATCATCATCTCATCAACATGGTCATCAAAGGTAGATAGATGAGCATACCTCACAATGTAATGCCGATAGAATGCACCAATCTCAGTCAGTGGCTCAGACTGCAATCAAGATGTAACTAACTGCAATCGATCATTAACCAAGTTGGAACTGACTACTACCTCTGAAGACATTGCAAAGGGATTAGTATTACTAGTAGGAACCATGCCAACTATCAGCTCACCAATGTCACACATGGTCTTTGATACAACATCTCTAGTCTTCGTGCCATTAGTACTAGAGGTCACCACCATGTTAGGCACACCACAAAAATCTGCTACAGCACCCAACTCAATTGAACCTGACTCTAGTGGGAATGAACCTGATATGCCAATGTTAGTATCAAGGATGGATGCATCCCCATCTCCACTGTCTCTAACAATCTCGGCCATGGACATCCTCGGATCACCAAACACCATAGCTTGTGACTGTATAGAATTAGGTAAAGACTGTAGTCGCTCTAACTCCATGGTCACCTTAGCAAAATGAAACCGTGACTCCTTGAGAGCCAACTGTGTACTCTCAAGAATCTTAGAAGTCACCTCAAGCTGCTCAGTAAGCTCACTCACCTCATCTTCCTTGGCCAACAATGCATCATATGCTATACTGCCCCACTCCATAAGATAATCTTTGTCGGCTACCAACAGCATATAATTTTGTCTCAAAATCCGAATAGCCTCCCATAAAGAGTGGATCTCTGTCAAGGAAAGATAACTTCCTCCCTGCTCATCACTAGTAGGAGAACCCCATCCATAAACTGCTAACAACTGACGAGCAGCATCGAAATGTTGGCAAGTGATAGCAATGTCTTGGTCACTAACTCTCAACTTATTAGACACATGATGGCACTAGCTTGACTGTCTCCTACAAACCTCCTCTGATGCACTGTCTGAAGGAGTGTCCTCAAAGTTACTAGTCTCTAGAGTATTACCATCCATATCCTGTGAATCAAATCTAAAGCTCATATCAACATACGGAGTATCAAAAACATTAGCATTGCTATCCAACTCCTCTATACCCAAGGAAACTAAGTCTTCAAAACTGCCCATTGCATCCTTCTGGATGTCATCAATGCCAATATGATCCTAGGACTCATCTATACACACTGCCAAATATGAAATATCATCAAAACATTCCAGCAAGTATGGCCGACTGGATATATGAACAAAGCCCAACATTGGTGTATAAAAACTAATACCAACATCAGACAAGATACTGGCACAAGAAAAGAAAACACCATGTAATATGCTAATCAAATCCATGATAACACCCAAACAAACACTGCTACCAAAAAGTGTTAAAGATCTCCAGTCAACTGAATCGCAAATGCCAATATAACAATCTCGAGTCCATATCCGTAAACTAGAATGAACTGGTAACTCAAGAAAACTCCTCACCTGAGTAATATGACCAATACCAACTAACTCCACATACCTGTCATGATGAGATAATGAAGTCACACTACTATCTTTGTTCACCTTCAGCTGGCTGGACAAATCATGTGAAGTACTACCAGCCTCAACCTCATGTGATGAAGCATCTAACTGTGTCTGGTACTCTTTCTCAGCAAAGTCATGAATGCTCAATGTCTGCTCATCTCTACTAGGTATCTCACCATCCTGCACAACAACATCCTCATAATCATCATCTGAACCCACTACACTGTAGTCACTGCCTGTTGTAACTATACCATCTTGAATACCTGTGGCATCACCCTTTGATGACCTGTAAACAATTGTCTCAATTTGAGTATCAAGTTGACTGTTACTATCAATCTGTGTGATATCCTTTCCCACCACCTCCTGTAGTAGAGTAGAATCTGAGACCTCTACCTGGCTATCAGCTAGTTTCTCAAACTCCTCATGCAAGTTCTTGGGAATTGTGTCATCTGTCTTGTGAGAAAATCTGCCAAATAGAAATCCAATCAACTTATCCACCTTAGCTGGGTCAGATAACATGTCATTTATATGGTGGTGCTCAACCAACTGTTTAGACATGTCATGGCTTATTTTCATAAGTTTATCTCGAATGTCTAAATAACCATCCTTTCTACTATTTTGACTCTGGCTATCAATTGTCCAAGATTGTTCCCTCTGAGACTCTGTACTATACCTGTCCATTCTGGATAAAGTAGAGTGTAACCCCAATAGGATATAACTTCTTCAAGCACCAAGAACTAACATGCAAATGATTAGAAGTAGCATGCAACCATAGATTTGGACATGCAACTGATTAGAAGCAACATGCAACCACCAAATTATGACATGCAAGATTTGGGTAGTTGTCAAAACTGACATGCAAGATCTGGGTAGTTGTCAAAACTGACATGCAAACTTCTACAAACCCTCAGGCTGGCAAGATCATGGCTCTGATACCACTGAAATGTCCCTTTACTGGTTTTTTATGATATTTCCAACCTCTAATCAGATCTTTAAAATCAAACAGCTAATATCCCAAAGATCCACCAAATTCCTCAAGAAACCCCAAATCGGGTATGCTGAAAATAGTGCTAAAAGCTTCACAACTTCACAAATTATTCATAAATTTGAAAATGGAAATTTTTACAGAACTTTCAGCAGCAGAACAGCCTACAAATTGACATTTCTAGATCCGTATAGCCTTTACACAACAGCTCAAAAATGTAGGACCAAAACTATGCTCATGTCCCTTTTCTGATTTTACATGATATTTCCAACCTTTAATCAGATCTTTAAGATCAAACATCTAATATCACAAAGATCCTCCAAATTTCTCAAGAAACCCCAAATCGGGTATGCTGAAAATAGTGCCAAAAGCTTCACAACTTCACAAATTATTAATAAATCTGAAAATGGATATTTTTACAGAAATTTCAGCAGCATAACAGCCTACAAAATGACATTTCTAGATCCGTATAGCCTTTACACAATAGTTCACAAATGTAGGACAAAAACTATGCTCATTGGGCTCCCGAAATAGCACAAAATATGCCCGAAAACACCACAAAAACACTAATAATCTATCTCAGAAGTTTAATCACGTCCCAATATATATATTCAGCTCTATTTTAACATTTAAAAGTCTGATATACAGCAGAAACCCAAACTGATATGAAATACTCAACTGTAAACACCAAACTCATACAAAAACACACCCAAAAACTCACAAATCTGCACTGTTCAGCACAAAGGCAAACTCTGTATGAGCATGCACATGGAATGGCATCAAACTCCCATCCTTAGCCTTCTTGGAAACCTACAAACTCCCATTCTTGGGTCTCCTTGGAAACTTGCAAACTCCTATTCTTGGGTCTCCTTCTCCACAGGTTTGGCAGCCTCTAAAGAATAACAAAGAATGAGCAAAAATCTAGTTCTGGAATGAGCCCAAAATGCCTCCAAACCCCTTAAAAGAGGGCATAACTGTAACTCACATCCAAGAGAGGTTAATGAAACTTATTTTAATAATAATTTTCATTTATTAGTCCAACGGTTTCCAAAGATTAACCCCCTTTTTCCGAAACTTCACTTTCTTGGGCCTGACTGCCTTAGCAAAGATTTTCTTTTTTAATTATTTGAAAAGGGGACATGAAAATTTTTTAGAAAAAATAATTCTTGAAACTTAACTATTGACTCTTTCCTTTCATCTTCTTTTGATAGCTTTTCTTTTACTTTTATGAAATTCAATTTTTAAAGGTTTTTCACTAAATCAAATGTCATTTTAGCATTTGGACAAGTGGGAAATGAATAAATTAGTCAATAATAATAATAATAATATACTGCTGGATGAATTGTTTTGATAGTCAAATTGGGTTTTGGTGTGGAGGCCATAACTAATTATTGCACTATTGGATTTCCTTCATTTTTGGTTATTGTGGAGAGATCCTAATTTTTTACAACTTGACCAGAGTGATCGAGGAAATTATGTCTAAATCAAAAGTTATTAAGGACTAAATGGAGATATATAAAACTACGAGAATAGCCAAGCTTTTTTTTAATGTTATCACCAACATGCTATTTTGTCTCCAAATGATGAAAAATGCCTATTCATCTAACCATGCTTAGGATGATGTGAGATTTGACATATATTGAGTCAAAACAAAAAGTTGATGTTGAATCAAACATGGATTATGAATTTCTTTGAATCAATGAATCTGCATTTCAAACAATAAATTCTGAACTTTGCTTGAACTGAACCTACAAAATGCCCATATGAACCATTGAACCTCTTCGAACTATTTGACTTTCTCAAAAATATTACACTAAAGATTCCAACCATGACCTTGCACTTTTGATAACTATTCTCTAAACACATTTGTTATGCAGCATTAAAACAATGAGCTTGTAGAATTATTCAAACTTGTTCTAGCAAGTTGAACCAAGTCGAACTGCTGAACTGTTCTGAACCACCTTGAACTATCTCAAATTGCTTTGAACTTCTTTCAACTACTAAACCTAATATTCATCTTAATTTGCACTTCTACACTTTCTTAAAACCATTTGTTTGACAAAAATTTAACCTAAAATATGAATTGAGATAGAATTTTGAACTTTTCTAGACTAACCAAGCTACATTTCAAACTACTTCGAACTATCAAACCACTTTGAACCACTTTGAACCTCAATTCAAAGTAATTCAAAGAGGTTCAAAACTTGAAACTAAAAGTTTAAAATTTGGGTCCATATGTGTACTAACAGGGGCTCTAGCTATAGGATTGATTTTGATACAAAATCAAAGAACTCCAATGATCTTTGAGAAAAAAATAGTGCCTTGACCATTGGGCAAATAGAGTCAACAAGAAAAGAAGAATGGGAGCTGCTTGCAAAGAGGGCAGGGGGGAGTAGGGAAAAACAAACAAACTAAAATACCTAAACTACCAAAAAGCATGAAGCTTGCACATTATTCCAAACTAACACTATGCACAACAAAAACTTATTTACAAAAAGATAGGCTAGAAGCCCGTACCTCTAAGAATGCATTCATTTTCTCATGGAAACCCATTGAATAGTTCATAGAAATACATGTCTTTGTAGAAGAGTGATTTATATGTAGAATGCATCAGCATTAGTAGACATCTTATGATGACTACAAAGATGGATTCAGAAACCATGTGTTGCAGGAACTCTTGCTCTTTGGGAATACCAACTTAATTTAAAAATGGCATGCCTCCCATTCCACTTGTTTTTGTTGCAACATGATAGAAATGAAATACTTTACCATAGTTTTCCAATCTGCTTCATCAAGGTCCATGGATGTTTTAACTTATGAAATTTATTTTCCATTAGTGTTTGTTGACAAAACCAAAGATTGCATAGTTTAGCTGACCATATCCTTCAAAAATTCTCCTTGTTCCAACACTGATTTAGATTGGAACATCCCTATAGCGGTAGTATATGTTCAAATGAGAAAGATTAAGAAAGAGGGATATCATACACTTCTTCGATATCTGCAATTTTTGTTCTTGCTAACACACCATATCATGCTGATCATAATAAATAATAGAGAGGGCATTAGCAACTTTAGAAGCAAAGCTTTCATGTTTAGGAATAAGGACAGCCATTGATAACCCTTTATTTGAATCATATGTAGCAAGTCCTTCCTTTGCAACTGGTACATTCAGGCTAGTCATTAGCTCATTTGATCGAGCAACACACTCCTCATCATTTTCAACATGCTGGCAGCAAAATCTTGTCATCTTTAAAGCATTATCTTTAGCCAACAAGGGTTCCTTAAAATCTTTATCATTAAAAATAGTTAGATTCTGGGAAAGAGGAACATTAGGAGTGGAATTGGTTTCTTTTAGAACATGTTTCTTATTTTTAATTTCCTCATCACTATAGTGTTGCTATCCACAAAAATATTCTTTCAATGGTGGAGCCTTTATAGATTTCATAACACTAAGAATCAAGGCATCATCCAATCTAATTACTTCCTTTTGTGCATCCACCAAGTTTCACACTCCAAGGTGTTGTAACCAAAACTTGACTTCAACATCCATAGCAGCAATAAAGAAGCATATCTGATTAATTTCATTTGGTTGGTGGGCTAAAGGAATTTTACCAATAGTTTGATTAAATCTATCAATGAACTTCCTTACAGATTCATTATCATTCATCTGAATTTGAATAAGACTTGCCAACAATTGATGGGAATCAATTGTGGGTTGAAATATCTCCAGGAATCTCTCCTCAAGATCATCACAAGTTGTGATACATCCATCTTTGTAAATGTTGAAACCATTTTTCAGCTTTTCCCACTAGGCTTTGAACAAAAAATCTGACGAACACATCTTCTTCCTGTACACCAAGAATCCCACATGCAATAGTAACCACTTTGATGTGATCAGTTGGGTCTTGTGTCTTGTCTCCATGAAACTTGGGAAGGTATTCCCATGATCTCTTTAGTAAGGCTGAATATTGGCCCAAGGAAAATGCTCTGATCTGAGCCCCCCATGACTGAGTTACAACTATAGTCATAACACACACATTGAAACTCCAAAATCAAAGATTTAATAGGTTCAAAATACAAAGTCGCCAATCTCTTGCACACAGAGATAATCACAAGGCTAAGGAAATAAATGTTAGGAAATGATCTTCATTTTCATTCCACAGCAGTCACCAAAGATCTATTAGTGAATAGATTGTCCTCCAAGAAAATGTGTGCAAATATGACCCTAAATGCTCGAGTAAGAGGATTGATCAAAACCAACAGTTGGATAGGTTATCATTGGATTGATAGCCTTCCTCTAAATTTTATCGAGTACAACTCCCCATGTAAGATGTATAATGAATTAATTATGGATTCTTTTAACAAGAAAGCACAAAAGTATTACAAGCATCTATCTGTAAACACAGAGTAGATGTGAAAACCTTAATAACTGAAAGAAAAAGAAAAGTAAAGAGCAATAGATGACACTAGGTTCATTTGCTAAACACTGCATTACATAATGAAAATGAAAACATGTCTTCCATCCTCTTGAGAGAATTAAAATCAGAGCTTTAAAGGATGTTTTAAAATGACAATGTAACAAGAAAATAATGATATCATAATGTAATTTTAGAGAAAACTGAAAATGATGTAAAGATCATAATCAGTGGAAGGAAAAATACACTATAATCAAAGTTTTAATGTGCTTAACCTCTAGCCTCCCTTCCCTAACTGTAAAAGACCATAAATACTCTTTTTACACATTACAACCAAACCATTATTTAAAGAAAAATAGAAACTCCTTTCACAATATTACATCAATCACCAAAATCTTATCTCTATGTCAGACATAGAGTTTAGAGAAAGAAAAATTTCCCATGCTTTGCTTCTCATGATCTATCAAGAAAATGGAATGATTTTGGAAAATATCCTTCCCTACTGGAGCACACAGTCTACATTCTAGAAGCTAAAAAAGAATGGAACCCTTTACCAATGTTTCTATAGCCTATTTATCTCCTCTACTGTTGCTGATCCTTTTCATTTTTTAGAAAAACTAATTCTTGAAACTTAACTGTCAACTCTTTCCTTTCATCTTCTTTTGATATCTTTTCTTTGAATTTTATGACATTCAAATTTTAAAGGTTTTTCACTAAATCAAATGTCATTTTAGCATATTTGGACAAGTGGGAAATGAATAAATCAATCAATAATAATAATAATTTATTGCTGGGTGGATTTTTTTGACAGTCAAATTGGGTCTCGGTGTGGGGGCCATAACTAATTATTGCACTTTGGATTTCCTTCATTTTTGGATATGTTGGAGAGATCCTAATTTTGCACGACTTGACTAGAGTGATCGAGGAAAGTATGTCCGATTCAAGAGTTATTAAGGACTGAGTGGAGGTATATAAAAATTCCAGAATAGCCAAGCTTTTTTTTAATGTTATCATCAACATGCTATTTTGTCTCCAAATGATGAAAAATTCCTCTTCATCTAGCCATGCTCAAGATGATGTGAGATTTGGAATATATTGAGTAAAAACCAAAAGCTAATGTTGAATCAAACATGGATTTTGAATTTCTTCGAATCAATGAATCTGCATTTCGAACAATAAATTCTGAACTTTGCTTGAACTGAACTTGTGAGATGCCCATATGAACCATTGAACCTCTTCAAACATTTTGAATTTCTCAAAAAATATTGCAGTGATCATTCTAATCATAACCTTGCACTTTTGATAACTATTCTCTAAACACATCTATTATGCCGCATTGAAACAATGAGCTTGTAGAATCATTCAAACCTATTCTAGCAAGTTGAATCAAGATGAACTACTAAACTATTTTGAACCACCTTGAACTACATCGAACTGCTTTGGACTTCTTTGAACTATTGAACCTGATCTTCACCTTAATCTACACTTTTGCACTTTCTTGAAACCATTGGACTGACAAAAACTAAACCTAAAATATGAATTGAGATAGAATTCTAAACTTTTTTGGACTAACCAAGCTACATTTCAAACTAGTTTGAACTATCGAACCACTTTGAACCACTTCAAACCTTAGTTCGAAGTACTTCAAAGAGGTTCAAAATTTGAAACTGAAAGTTTAAAATTTACGTCCATATGTGTACTAATATGGTTCAAGGTAATCTTCATTTTCATTTTAAGGGTTCAATGTAATTTTTTTTGTAACTTTCTTAATTTCAGGGTAACGGTTCAAGGTAATTTTCACTTTGGTCATTGATTATGTCAATCTAGACATTGTTCAAATTGCCCTCTACAACATCATTCATGCTTCAAGCACAACCCATAGAAAGTAGTTCAAGAAATAAATTCATCTACAAATTAAGCCCAAGAAATGGTAAAACATTTTTACAAAGGATGTAGAATACCTCATTTGAATTAAATTCACATTGTTACCTTCTTTCATCAGAGAAAATAGAGCTGGTATGATAACCCCTTAAAAGATCTCGTCCAATTTCTCAATTGGATTCTATAAAGACCTTGCCATCTAAGATATTTAAGTAAAGCATGATTGTGAAATTGTGGAGCGTAGAAACTCTATATGAAAATCATGTTTACTAAACCAAAAAACTAGCCTTGACTATGATAATAAATGGGTCTATGCCTTCATGGTATAAAATAGAGTCATATTCTCTACATAAGACTCTCACTAGTTGACATATAATGTTATTGTTTCCACTAGTTCTCAAAACTCTATTACTTTGGCAAAGACTAGAATGTTAGAAAATAGAAAGAATTGAAAATGAAAATCAAGAATAGAATAATCAAATAAAGATCAATAATGAATCAAAAAATATGATAAACCTAGAACACAAGACCTCATAAATGTTTGAAATGCCAAAGCTTGAAATAAAGAATCCTAAACTAGTAAAACATGTTATATGCGACCCTTTGAAAAGGGAAAGGAAATGATCAGTGATTAATTTTACCATCCATATGAACAAAAATATCATATTTTCATCCACTAAAAAAATTAGTTTGTTTCTAAAAATGTACCTAAATATTTTACTTCCTAAATTTTCATTTGAAAGTAAAGTTAGTTAAATGAGGTGATAAAATTACATATGCAGATGTATGTATGTATTTGTATATATATGTATGTATCTATGTGTATGTATGTATATATGTATGGTTGGATGAAGACTGAATCAACAAGAGTAAGGAAAAAGAAAAGATCTACAAGTTTCAATGTAATGAAATGACCTTTAATGCCTCCAACACCTAAATGATTGTCCAAGACCTATACTAGGATCCAAGGTGGTTTGAATGGTCTTAAAATATCAACTATAAGATGATTGAATTGGTTCTTCCCTTTTACAAAATCATTGTGGTCATAACCTAGAAAATGCATAAGATAGGCCTAGTAGCCCTACCAATTAAGTCTCCAACAAACTTCTAAAGTGCACAACTTTTAAAACTTTCAAAAAATAAGAAAACATATAACCTTTTCAGATACCCTTTATTGAATACTTCAACATTCCAAAAAGGATAAATAGGGTTACTTTGTAAAATAGTCTTTTTTTTAATACTTGATCAACAATTTAGGCCTCTCAGATGATGGATTTTTAAAGCAACTATGAGTGAAAATTAACCCTAAACTTCAAGACTCTCCACATTCTCAAAAAATGAGTTGAATTAAAGGAATCTACAATCAATTTGAGTTTTTAGAACCTACAAGTGCAAAAGCCCCAATTTGTGTTTTAAAACCCTTAAAAACTAGGGCTTCCCCAATCTGTACTTTCCAAACACTTTCTTCAACAACTAATGGACATAACATCTTGTCCTTACCATATGTAGATACAATCCAACATAAAATTAGCCACCCGTTAAGTCCAATGAGCTACTATTGTAGCATACGTAACAATTTTAGTGCAAACTCCTTAAATTAGTTATGATGATCACCAAAATACTTCATTCCTTCCTTCACAAATACATGTAGAATGGTTATTTGCTATAATACGTATTGGAAACAAACCATTCCATGAGAATCAGAAACTTACATTAATGGAATGACTATTTCATAATTGAGTCATCAAAACTACATACAAACTAGAGAGCATTATAACAGTCAACAAAATATGAATAGAAACACTTCTAGAAACCTTCAATCAAAGCATGAAAGTGGAAGATTAGATCATAGGTTAATGTCCTTGGTTCATTCAAGATCAATTTACCTTCAAATATAACCAAAAAAATGAAAAAAACTCATATATCTTGCAAAAATAGAGGTTTTCTTATTAAATCTATGTATAGTTTGTATATGATATGTGCAATGTAATCACAGTCTGTTAGCACATCCAATAGTTTGACTATTAAAACTTGAAAATTAGATGTTGAAGGAACAATACATATAGGTGGAATTTTTAAAAACAAAAACCAAGAATTTCTTCCTCATTTTCATACCCTTCTAATCACCAACCATTAAGAGTTTTCACTATGGGAATTAGTAGATATTTGTTATTTTCATTGAAACCCTAACTGTAGGGTAGGGTAAACAACAGGATTAATAAAATCCAAAACTAAAACTACTTTCTCCTATTTGACAAATTGTTTTTATTGAATTCATCAAACCTTGAAAATTCAACATTCTAAAAACATAACAATTAATTATCACTCTGCAAACAAATTTTAGAAAGATTTAATCTAATTGTGCATGATTTTCCCACCAAAAGGATTACTATTTCATTCCAAATCTATACAATACTATTCTGACCCCAGACTAGGTTGAAGATAATAAATTTAAAGGTCACAACTCTTGACCTTACAACTTCATCCTTCCAAGTTTGATCAAAATAATGATCCAACTGTTAGACTTCTAGATTACGAGAAAATATTTAAAAAGTTGCATGACAACTTTTATTGCAATTTTTACAACTTTTACACAAACTTGAAATAAAAGACTCCTCATGCCTTCAAAACTATACCACAATATGAATAAATATTATAAAACATTAAAATGGAGATTTTTGGTCAACTCACAATGTTTAACCAATTGTTGAGAAACCTTTGACTTGCCTATAATCTTATTACAACATGTAAACAACTTGCCTAAATGCATGTTTGAGATTGTCTAAAATATCTTGTGTTAGCTTGGACACTTATTGACCTTCTATACTATCTTACCCAGTGTTTGACTACCTTATTTAGGACCTACGACCCCTACACAAGGATCTAGGATTGTGTTGTTGTGCGCTTTTGATTGATGTATATGTAAGTAAGTAAGTAAGTAAGTATGTATGTATGTATATACATATATATACATATGTATATGTATATATGTGTATATGTATTTATGTATGTAAATAGTAAAACTCACTCAATAGGTATCATGGACACAAGATTTTAAACATAACTATATAAGGAATGAGTTGGAATGTATATAGGTCAATTGGTCTAGTTTTTTATTAGCTAGGTTGATTACATATTCCTATAGAACTGTCATCAAATTAGGTACAATAAAATTAATAATCAGATGTTCCCATCTAGCATGAACTTGATTGGTCTATTTAGACCCATTGTTATTACCACAAGCTTTTAAACATAACTATATAAGGGGTTAGGATACATATAGGTTAACCTTACATTAACTATAAACTACAACATAGAGGTTGCACTAGGGTATTATAGGATCATAATTATAGAAAATCGCCTGATTTGCCTAAGTGGGTGTATGATGGCAAAGAGCTATATTAGGTGAGTAAAGCTCACTAGTGGTTATAAGAATACAACTACATCAAAATAGTTAGAAACCAGCACTACGTATTCATTAGAGTGAGTAGTTCAAGGACCTTGATCCTGTGAATATAGGTATGTAGACAGCCTAGCAGGTAGAGTATGCCTCCAATGTGAAAACACCTTGGGCATAGTTAGGTAGCATGGACCGTCACAATGCGGTATGAACTTTCTCCCTTACCTCATGGATGTAATAGTTCAAAAAATTTCTACCAAGTTGAATGAAGTCTACAATCAATGCAAATGCTATATTGTTCAAAATCAATGCCAATATTTATATTGTATAATTTATTTGATATTTTTAGATGCCATGTGTACTAAAGAGAGTAATATTTAATTATTTTATTATTATCAATTATATACAAGATACAAGATACTACTAATGCTTGTATTTTTATATTTTCTATAATTCTATAGCCTGAATGTTTGTTTGTGAAGAAATTTCATGCCTAACAATATGAACCCAAAACAAAATAAGGCGACAACTGCTAGATTGTGGTATCGATTCAAAAGAAACGATGATGTAAAATGTTATTGTCCTTGCAAAAAATTCAAGGATTTAAAGAATCAAATAATTTTGATCACATCATCTCAGAGATATTATAGGCAAAATGATCACATTGAAGGGGGAAAGGGTTTTCATCCTTTGGTGAATGTGGATTCCAAACTTGTGGAACATGGAGGTGTGAATATCAAAGTAGAAGGTAATACTCCCATGGAAGAAGATGATACTAAGGTAAAGAACACAATTGAAGATGTTGGTATTGGTGCAACTGATAATATACCAGAGAATAGGATTTGAGAAGATTTTACTAGCACAACTGATGAAGGTGATGAAGACTATGATAGTTGTGCATCTAATGGTGATGATGAAGAGAACCTTGATATATCTATAATTAAAATTATCAGATTTTCACAATCCATTTGTAAATAATTTTTCTTTTGGATTTGATTTTGTGTGCTTTTTTACCATCAATGTTTTGGATCATACTACATGATCCATCATCAAGATGAGAAAGTGCAAGAGTAGAGATGATGGATCATGTAGTATGATCCAAAACGTTGATGGTAAAAAAATGCACACAATCAAATCCATAAGACAAATTATATACCTATAATTGAAAAGGAATATGATCTCTTGTACCAAGACTCCCAAATAACACTTCTCTCCATTGTATTGTTGTTGGTAAACTTCACAGTTATGAATGGTATATCCAACATAGCAATCTTACGTATGCTAAAGTATAGTATCATTTTTGTCATCTTCTATGTTAGTGTACCATTAATGTTACTTATATTAATAATAATATTTTTCCATAGGTCGATAGGTGAGTGTTTGTTGCCACCATCAAACATTCTACCTTGCTCTTACCAAGAGTTATCAACCATTATGAAAGATATTGGAATAAAGTATCAAACAATACATGCATGTCTCAATGATCATAATATATATCATAAACAACATGAATTTACAATAAAATACCTTGATTGTCATATTAGTAGATATTGACCAGATCAAATAACAAAAAAGGTTCCTCACAAGGTTCTTTGTACATTTCCATTATTGCACATCTGCAACAATTATTTAGGTGTACTAGATTGGAACAATTTATGGATTTCCATGTATGTAATAGAAGTCAAGACAAAATTATGTTAATTCCTATGGATGGTTCTAGATTTAAGGACATAGAAGATATGTGGCCAGTATATAAACAAGAATCTCATAATATGAAGCTTTCATTGGCAATAGATGGTGTTAATCCATTTGGAGGGATGAGATCTATTTACTCTATCTGGCCTAATTCTGTTTTTAACAATAACATTCCTCCTTAGATTTCCATAAATAGAGAACATATAATGTTGAAAATGATTGTACTAGGTATTTTTCAATCTAATAGTCATCTAAATTAATTTATAAAAATAGTATCAAAATGAACATAATAACTATGTTTTATTTATTCTCATTCAACTAGGTAAGTACCAAGTGAAAGATATGAATGTATATATTGAGCCCTTGATTGATGAGTTTTTGGAGTTATGGAATGGGGTCACTATGTACAAAACCTCTAAACTAATTGGTGAAAGGAAATTTTAATTATGTGTAATGCTTGTATGGAAAATACATGATGACCCTGGACTAACACATTTTGATAGTATGTAAGTTGACACACATTTTTCATTGTATGTTTAATGTGCATGTGATAATTATAAATATGAATCTTATAGTACACATGCCATCTAATTATACACAACCTTGTAGGTCTTTAGACAAAGGGAAAATTTGCATGTCCAATTTGTGGTTCAAAGATGAAATTTCACCATTCAAAAAATTTAGGAAAGGAAGTGTTTCATGAGCATAGATACTTTCTCCACAAAAGTCATAAGTATCAAATTGCCAAAAAACATCTTTTCAATGGGAAAGAAGAGACAACATCAAAGCCATGAAGAATAACACCTCACATGTCAAAGTTGAAATACAATAGAATGAATTGTTTAGGTAATGTCATTCTATTTGATGCAAGTTTTTGTATGGAATTTAAATTTGGATACTATTTTTTGTTTTTAATGATATAATTGATGTTCATGAAGGTTGTCAAGGTATCAATGAGAAGCTTCCCAAAGGACTTAAAAGCTATCTTAGAAAATTTAGTAGGTTGTGGTACTATGAGCACCTCATAATCATGTGTTTGTATGATGATATACATATTGGAAAGAATACCACATACAAACAATGAAAAATATTGGATGGAAGGCATGAAAAAGAAAATTTTGTCAAAATTTGCAATTATATTGATGAATCAAATCATGCATTGAAATTTTTTGTTGAATCAAATAGCAATGGAAACCTGATTAATACAAGTTTCATTCCTTGGTTATTAACATAGCAACAAAATCATGCCATCTATGAAGCCATAAAAAAACTAAATTTCCCATAGGATTTTCTACAAACATAGGTAGTCTCATACAAAGAAAGATGATTTTGGGTCAGGGTTGAAAATGCATGATTGGAATACCTTTGTGAAGATAAGTTATGTTAGATTTGTTGTGTAGAAGTGTTATTAGTCTCATTCATATATTTTTGCATGATGAATATCTTCAAGGTGGTTGTCATCTAAATAAATTGATAAAAAATCAAATTAAAAAATAGAAGAGAAAAATCCCCATATTTTGTGTGAGATGCAAAAGTGTCTACCTTCAAATTTTTTTTAATGCATAATAACACTACCTCATACATCTAGTTGAGGAGATTGAATTGTGTGGACCTATACCAACTAGGTCAATGTGGATGGTTGAGAGGCACTTAAATTTTTTGAAGGGCTCAGTTTGATAGAGATCACATCTTGAAGGTTCCATGGTCTAGAGATATAGTAGACCATGGTTTACATTAGTGAATATCTTCCCAAGTTTACATCAAAGATCTATGTAGATTGAATTTGGGATCCCAACTCCATGAGTAGATTCGAAGGGGAGTGCTTGATGGGGAAAGGTAGATTGAGGAAAGTGAGAGGTAATTATAAGATGTTAATTTAGTTATTTAATTCTTATCCATCATCAATATAAGTTTTTTTAAAATGGTCTATTTATTTTATATAGTTTCTCATGAGTGGGATGCACTTCATTTGTATATTGTGAACAATCTTGATTGGATGATGGTATGGATTGAATGATCTCAAAAAATTGGTCGCTCATTAACATGGGAAGGTGTTGCTTCATTGGTTAAATAAGCTCATCATAATGGAGATCTCAATGTTACGCTAATGGTAATTGATCTAGAAAATGGTTTAATGGGTGGAAAGGTATGTATAAGTTAATCTATCATGACCCATTTGATTAATGTCAACTCAAGGGTGGATGCATAATTTTGACATGTTTGAAAAATAACAAGTCAAGCACTACAAAGCTATGTGTATATTATAATTGTGTAACACTCTAAAATCTTCTATCCAAGCTATTCCATGAGATTGGAATGCTTAGATGCTATCTTAGAGCTCCCTATACATGGAGTGCAAGGATACATAAAATAACATGAAATAGGCTCTCAGTTGAGCTTTAGAAATGCAACCCTTGCTAGTAAACCATGTAATGAGAGATTCCAAAGAAAAGATGCAAGTATCCAAATGTCCACAAGGAGCTCTTCAAGGATGCAATGCAAAATGTAAACTAAACTAGTATGAATATGTAAGATGCAACTTTATTAAACAATATGAGAGTATTACAAATCCAATTAATTACTATGTGAGCTAAATTATTGCAAAATGAAAGCTAAACTATATGGATCTATGTTAAAATTCTTATGGATGATAGAATGAGACAAGGAATAAAAATTCTCCACAAGCTCTCAAGAATTAAAATGATAGACTAGCAACATAACAATATTCAAGAGTGTCCTTTACATGAGGGTAGAGCTCTCTTTTTAAAGAAATTGGATGGTTGAGATCAAAAGATAAGAAATGCCTAATCAAGGGTGGAGAATAATCCTTGCCTCATTTTTTACATTAAAATGTCCTTAGTCAAAATAAGAGGTCCCACTCATAGAAAATTATGCATTTTTGTAGAAAATGTTTTTTGTTTTGTCAAAATGGGAGGCTCTCAACACATGGAAAATTACACCTCCACATGTAGACAAAATTTTTGTTAGAATAGGAGGCTCTACACATGGAAAATTACACTTTCATGTGTAGATAAAATATTTTGTCAAAATAAGAGGCTCTACACATGGAAAATTGCACCTTCATGTGTAAACAAAATGATTTAGTCAAAATAGAAGGCTCATTTGTAGACAAAAATGCATTTCTTTTATTTATGAAATAAGAAATGTGTGGATGAATTTTTGAGAATTATATTTGAATTAAAAGGGAGAAAATTATTTTAATCAAATATGTGTTTAGAATATGATGGTCAAACTATAGGTTAAAATCAAATAAATTGATTTTACCTTATTTTTGAGAATTTTTGATCAAACACTTGATAACATTAGCAAGAAATGCTAGAAGGGGAATTATGATCTAGGTAACCATTTTTAGGTGATTACATTTGCCTCTCTTTGACTAATGTGTGATCAATATGGGAACACATGAGGGCAAAGAATAGAAGAAGCTAAGCATTCCTCATCTAATATGTGATCGATATGGGAACAAATCAAATGAAGAAGCCATGATAGCAAATAGATAGATAGCTCTAACTTCAAAGAATGAAGCCATTCCTAACTAATGTGTGATCTATATGGGAGCACATGTAGTCAAATAATAAAGAGACTATAATAGTAATGGATGTAGCAATCATTGAGTGGCCAGACTGATAATGAGTCTAGAACACCAGTACATAGATCAAGAGAAAATGTACATCTTGTACATGTTGTCAAGCATAGCAATGATAGAGTATGTCTGCCCCCTCGGGATCGAAACTAAAATGATAGAAAGGAAGTGTAGAAACTAGCAAAATATATGCAAATAGAAAAGTCCATAATGACAAGTAGGTGATTATAACCAAAGGTTGACCATAAAGAAGTAATGGAATGTCCCAATTTGACAAGAGTTGACCATGAATGATAAAATCTAAAAAATAGGTCAAATCAATCAAAAATAATGATGTAGATGTGAAATTTATGAATCAAAGTAGACATGAAGCATGGTAATGGTGAAGACATAGAGGAATCAAGATGCCCTAGTGGAGATTTAAAGACTAGACCTCCAAAAGTCAGCTAACTGCAGAGAAGAAGGTAGAGTGTGAAAATGTGATTTTGACCCAAAAGATAAACTCAAAATTTGATTTCAATTTTGACAATGTATCCAGGATGTCCAAATTAGCTAGAGTAAAAAATAATAAGATATACAAAAGGGAAGATAGATGTGATGATAGGGTTAACCCTTTTGATGACAAAATATCAAAGAGGTGAACTGAAAGATCAAGAGGGTGAAAAGACATGATCAAGAAGAAAGAAAAAGATGAGATGAAAGCAGTTAGCTAAGATATCTAAAAAAAAACATAAAGAGAGAGCTCTCCCCATATGTAGTAATGAAAGACTATGCAAACTACTATGCAAATTGGTTTACTAGCATGGAGTAAAAAACATTTAGACTCTAATTTCATCATCGAGTATTTATAAGATCATACAATCATCACTAGCATGAGCTATTAAGATATGAATATGACCTTATCAGGACGCCAAAATGAGGTGTAAGCATTAAGGCACAAGAAGCCAAAATGATTAGAACACCTATTACTTTAATTTGTCAAGGGGACATAAGCATCAAAGCATAAAGGCTAGGATGACTAGAACATCTCTTGCAGATAATCACACTAGACACATGAGAGATCCTTCTTATGCTAAGTAATCAGAAAGTTTTTTGGCCACAACGACCCTTACATTTGTAACTTGAGACAAAAGTTTGCAAAAGATACTCATAGTGACCCATATGTTTAATAAGAGGATGAGTATCAATACGTACTATAGCATAAAGAACTCACTCAAATAGACAAGGAGAAGAGCCAACCTCACTAAAGTATCCATATAAAATGATTCAAGGCATACATGGGCCATCCAACATGAGATAGAGGCTCTTATAGTAGATACCCCTTTTATATGGATTTGTCAAATTCTTGGAACTAAACCATCAAGAAAAAAACAAAGAAAATATCATGTCTTGCAGTCCTTCCTCCTCTACTTTTGAACATTATTGAGTTGCAAGAGACATGTGACTGAAGAAAAGAAAGCATCACATAGTCTTTATTTATTACATAATAGTATGTGATATTGTTTAACAATGTCCAGTTTGTTCTTATCCTATTTAATAAAGAAAAAGTGGGAGTCAGTTTGGACCATTAAAGGATAGTAGAAATCCAAACATCATGTCATATCATGAAGAGTGTAGTATCAAATGAACGAATCGAGTGAAAAGTGTAATAACAAAGGATGTGTGAGGCACCTATCCACAGCTATCCAATTTAAGATTGACAAGTCAGCAGATAACTTCACCTACTCCCAATATTAATTTGACACATTGAAACAATGTGATGAATGAAGTGACATGTAAAGACATCAATTTATGTTGAAGTTCTTCTATAAATAAGCAACTACATTGATTGAACTAATTCACAAGTCTGCAAGATTATCAGTAGTCTTGAAAAATTGGAGTGAAGTAAAAAGAGCATGTGAATAATTATAGTCATAGCTAGTGCTCAAGACAAAGTGCCACAAGAACTAGAGATGGTAGATACTGGAAAGGGAGAATGGATGGATGAGGGAAGTGATAGCTTGGTAGATGAAACAGGGAAAAGAGGATAGAAAAGAGAGAAGTATAGTGGTCAGAAACAAGAGGAGCATCGTCTCATCAAAGGGTTTGGAGATCCAACCCAGACATGGTTGGAGTGATTGAAGGGGAGCTACCAATCGATGGTCCAACAAGAGAGAACACAAAGGACCCTACCTTGCTTCAATTGTTAGTGGAGAGTGCAATGCAGCTCATGGAGCAAGAGAAACCAACAGAGGAAACAAGATCACCAAACATGGAAAGACTTAGTGAGACTATGGATATGCATATTAGTTTCACAAATAGCCAAGTAGAGGAGCAACTACTGATGGAGGAGCCTTCCCAAGATATGGATCAAGGACCAGTGCTAAAGCCAGTTGCATCAACGTGGAGGCAGGAAAAAAGAATCCTAGGGGGTATAATCAACATCCTCAAGGAGAATACAAGTGTTCTTAGGTCTCCATTTCATCCATTTAAGGAAGTGAAACCTAGTGTGGTTTTGCCACCAATTCATGATGCAACCAAGACAATGGAAATGGAGCTAAAGAAAGCACTAGTAGTGGAGATGAAGCGAGTTGATGATGCAGAGAAAAATGTACAGTTCTTTCAAGGTATGATTGAAAGAGCTTGAGAAGATGGAGCATAGGAGGAAACAAAGTGAATGAAAGTAGCATTGTCAATAGAACGAGCATGGGCAGAAACTATAGAGGCATCTTTGGTGGTAGAGTGGGTAGTGGTGGAAAAAATTTGCAATGAGATGGTGTTGTTACAAGCTCAGGTGGATGCATTCAAAGATAGTATGGAAAAGACTAATGCTATAGCATACCAATCACAAGATCAATTAAATGTTGGCAATGCAAGAATCATCCACTTCATGAACCAGATGCATGTAGTAAAGTATTAGAGGGAATTGTGGAAGATGACTATGAATACATATAAGGCATAATGAGATATTTCTCAATAGGTGACAAAAGCACATGGGGTAGGAAAAACTGCAACCAGATATGAATGAAGTTAGGGAGAAGTCAAAGAAGTTGGCATGAGAGGCATCATACTACATGAGATTGTACCATCAGGTAGTCCTCCCAAAGCACAGGAGAGGAGTATCCTTATTAGATAGGATGTTTATTACTTAGATGAATACTTTGTTGAGATGCAACCATATCTTGATTCTAATGGATACAATCTGGGAAGGTGCAAGACTGACACCAAGAGCTTCATCATTTGGAACGACACAACCAAGAATACCCCCAACTAAAAACCCAAATGCCCCACCTCCATAAAGAGGACATTGACAAGCATTTTTTTGATGTTGTGACTTTGTGTATCATGTGGTAGGAAGTATTTGTTCAAGTGGATTGTTGTGATCTCATGCCATATGTGGATTTTTTGTGATTTTTTTGAAAAAAGTTTTAAATGTTTTGTAATTTTTTTATGAATGTATGGATGTTTTTGGAATTTTTGAAAAAAATATGTAAATGTTTTTGGAATTTTTTGAAGAATATTGGAAAAGGTAATTTCCATAAAAGTGGGAATAATACAATCCATAGAGTAAGAAAAAACTTTACTTGTATGCAGGGAACTGAATATCTGTGTAGGCTCATAATGAAAGATGAGTATAGATTTGTCTAACATTTGGAGAGTTGTGGTGTGTAAAGTGTAATTTTGTGTGTAGTAATAGCCCTTATGGATGATTACAAATCCAACATTGGGATGTTTGTCTAAGTGTACACCAAGACAGACATTCTCAAGATCTATAAAAAGGCATTTTGGGGGCCCAAAAGGACACCTAGTGTCTTGAAAAAGGCAAAATAGGGTCTTGAAAAAGGCACTTTGATGCAAAAGGGATGCTTGGGGCCTTTAAAAGGGAAAAATAGGGTCTTGAAAAAGATACTTTGACCCAAAAAGGATGCCTGGGGCCTTGAAAAAGGCAAAATAGGGTCTTGAAAAAGACACTTTGATCCAAAAAGGATGCCTGGGGCCTTGAAAAAGGAAAAATAGGGTCTTGGAAAAGATGCTTTGATCCAAAAAGGATGTCTAGTGCCTTGAAAAAGGAAAAATAGGGCCTTGAAAAAGGTGCTTGGGCCTAAAAAGGCACTTGCATGGCCTTGAAAAAGGTGCTTGGGCCTAAGAAGGCACTCGATGGGCCTTGAAAAAGGTGCTTAGGCCTAAAAAGGCACTCGATGAGCCTTGAAAAAGGCAAAATCGGGCCTTGAAAAAGGTGTTTGGGCCTAAAAAGGTGCTAGAGGGGTCCAAAAAGGACTCTTGGGCCTTGAAAAAGGTGCTTGGGCCTAAAAAGGCACACATTGGACCTTGAAAAAGGCGCTTGGGCCTAAAAAGGCACTCGATGAGCCTTGAAAAAGGCAAAATAGGGCCTTGAAAAAGGTGTTTGGGCCTAAAAAGGTGCTAGAGGGGTCCAAAAAGCACACTTTGGGGGGGAGTAGACTCATACGCTTACACTTGCTTATTATGTGCCCTTAGTTGAGTGAGGATGAAAGAGTCCAACAGATATTTGGGCTTTTGGGATAGCATTGATATATTTGTTGAAGAGGCCTAGACCAATTGTGGCCATGTAACATAAATAAGACTAATGATCCATTGGGAATTCCTTACAAGAGGGGGAAAGAGGATTCCACCGGCATCTCTAGCACTATTTGCGTTGTGCCAAATTTTCCAAAGCCCAACAAAATGTTTCAAGACATTATTACACTGCTTCTTAAAACCATTGAGGTGCTTCATATGCCTTATACCCTATATGAGCTATAGTGAACCCAAAATTGACAGGAATTTTAGGGTGTTGTTAATGTTTCAAGCTTTGACGACCATGTTTGGCAATTATGACCCCCTTTTGAATGCATTGGGTAATTTGTGGATTTTTTTGATATTTTTAGATAATTTTTAAATTTTTTTTGATATTTTTAGACAATTTTTGAATTTTTTTGAATTTTTTTTGGTATTTTTGGTATTTTTGGTATTTTTAGGTCTATGGGGATGAAACGGAGAATGTGAGCAAGATTTGGTGGAATACAAGCATGACCAAGACCACGTGAGGTACCTAAAGAGGCAATGAAGGGAGTTATGATGCCAAGTTGGTTGACTGAGGGCTAAAATAAATATTCAAGATCATTGGCCAAAGTGGATAGCGGAGATGTGTATTGATTTTCCTGCAATCCATGTCTATAGTATCTCAATGCATAATCAGACTCCATGTTTCCTTCGAGCCACTACCTTCCTTCTCTTCATCTACTATTACTTCCATCCATTTCTAATGCTGAGCAACCACTGATTGGTAGAGTAGAACTTAAAATTCGAAGTGTTTGTCAATTGGGTATGTGTGAAATTAATTCTAGATCGAATATCAGCCTGATAGACTACTCTAGTCTAGGCTATAAGCTTCTCAACCCAAAATAAACAAATAATTTTCTACCAAATACCTCCAAATAATTCAACTATAAATGATACTCCTTTCTCTTATTCCTATCTTCTATTAATTGCAATGGAAAGTCACAAAGAACCAAAATTTGTTTTAGAGATGAAAAATCAACCATTCAACTACAACCCCTTTTCAGCATTTAAGACATTGTGTTTTTTAGGGAAGTCCAAAAGTGTCTCTTGCCCCTTTTTAAATTAGAGGTGGGATTCTCACTTCTTTTATACTATTTTTTTTTTTTGACTATTTTCAATTTTTAGGATTTTTTCAAGATCATAGATATGTACAAGATAGTTGAGTAGTAAGCCTTTAAGAATATAACTTCTTTAAGTGTAGACCATTGATAGGTCCTGTTAGTTCCTCACCTTAGGGAGTAGATAGCTGATAAGCCCTAGACCCAAATGCTACTATGATAATGTATGGGCCTAACCAATTAGGTTCAAACTTTCCTTTCTACTCTCTATGTTGTTGATTTTTTGGATTTTCTCTAAGCATGAAGTCACCAACTTGAAACTCACATGGATGAACCCTTTGTTATATTGAGTAGACATGAGCTTTTGATAACCCCTCATGTGATCACAAGCTACCTTATGATGCTCATCAAGAGTCTCTAATTCCTATATTCTCATAGCTCTATGGTCTTCATTAGTTATCAACCCATGCAAAGAGACTCACAAGGAGGGGATCTCTACTTATAATGGAGGAATAGTCTCAGAACCATAGAGTAAAGAAAAAGGCACAACCCATTTAGGAGTATGGAAGGTAGTTCTATAGGCCCAAAGTGTTGGATTTATCTATAGATGTCAATCTCTCCCAGACTTATGAACTGTGTGATGCAAGATTTTCAGCAATGTTTTGTTGGAGGCCTCTGCTTGGCCATTCCCTTGAGGGTAATAAATAGAAGACCAATTTTGTTTGATTCAAAACTTCTTACATAGCTATCTTAGGTCCTTATTTTTGAATTGTCCTCCATTATTAGTTACAATAGAGAAAGGAATACCATATCAATAAATAATGTGATTTAGTATAAATAGGGTGACATGTTTTCTTGTAGCAGCAGATAAGGGCACAACTTCAACCCATTTGGTGAAATACTCAGTTACTATAATGATGAACTTGTGACCACTAGATGAACTTAGGTGAATATTTCCTACCAAGTCAAAGGCCCATTGTTGAAATGGCCAATATGTCACAGAAGGAATCGACTCATGTCTAGGAGCATGAATTAAGTTACCATGGAGTTGACATTTTTGACAAGACTTGGCATAACAAACAACATCGGCTTCCATTGTTGGCTAGTAATAACCTGTTCTAAGAAATTTTTGAGCAAGTGCAAGGCCATTAGAATGTTCCCCACAAATGTCATCATGGACTTCAATGATTGCCTTTTCAGACTCTTCTAGTTCTAAAGACCTAAGTAATGTTCCATCTAGATCCTTCCTATATAAGTCACTAGAGACCAAAATATAATGTAAGGCATTGTAGAGGAATTGGCACTTTTGGTTGCACGTGAGGTTCTTAGGAACAATTTGATCATGTAGGTAAGAGAAAATGGCCACATAGTAGGAGGAATCATGATCTACAATAGTGAAAATCACTTTATTATTAGAGGAATCATAGGTGGGGTGATCTAGTTCTTCCACCAAGAACTCAAATCAGGATTCTTGTTCTTGTAGTTGGAGAATGGATGCTAGAGTGGCCATAGCATCAGTAGCCTTGTTTTCAACTCTAGGAACTTGCTGAAATGTCACAAAAGTGAAGTAATTCCTTAGAGCATCTATTAATATTTTGTAAGGTATCAACTTGTAATCTTTCATTTGATAGTCATTATTCACTTGGTTAATAACAAGTTGAGAATCTCCATAGATATGCAATTTAGTTATTCTTCATTCAAGAGCCATCTTCATACCATTTGTTGAAGCTTCATATTTCACCATGTTGTTTGTACAAGGGAACAAGAGTTTGTAAGATTTGGGGATCGTATATCTGTGAGGGGAAACAAACCAGATACTTACTCTAGCTTCATTTTGTGTATGAGACCTATGAAAGAACATTTTCCAAGTTCTCTCAGTGATGTACATAATTGAGGCATCTAGAAATTCTACTTGAATGGGTGTTGTATCCTCTAGAAAAAAATCAGCTAATTGGTCAACTATGGCTTGTCCTTTGATGGCTTTACGTTCGACATACTAAATGTCAAATTTTGAACAAATCATCATCCATTTAGCTAGATGACCAGTAAGCACAACTTTTCTCAACAAATATTTTAAAGGATCAATTTTAGCAACTAGTTGAACTATATGTGCCAAAATGTAATGTCGAAGCTTTTGAGAAACAAAAACCACTATAAGACAAGCTTTCTCAATGCTAGTATAGTTCAGTTCATAAGAAACCAAAGTTTGACTGATATAATATATAGCACATTCTTTACCAGTCTCATCACTTTGGGCTAATATCATTCCTAGAGAAGAAGCTATAGCTAAGATATACAAGATCAAAGGTTTGCTGGGAATAGGTGGCATCAAAACTAGAGGTTTCACTAGATAACCTTTGATTTGATTTAGAATTTGTTAACACTTGTCATTCTAGATATGAGTAGAACCTTTGTGCAAATTCTTTTTAAAAGGATGAGCTTTATCAGCCAATTGAGAAATAAACCTTGTTATGAATTGTAGATGTCCTTGGAGACTTCTTAGCTGACTAATGTTGCAAGGCAGAGGCATTTCCATGATAGCTTGTACTTTTTCTAGATCAACCTCAATTCCCTTAGCTGAGATTATGTAACCTAGGAACTTACCTAATGTGACACCAAAGGCACACTTCTTAGGATTTAATCTAAGTTGAAATTGTTCCATGCGGTCCAATATCAAACTCAAATCATCTAAGTGGGTTTCTCTTTGTTTTGATTTTGCCAAGGTATCATCTACATAATCTTCCATGTTATAGTGCATCATGTTATGAAAAATAGTAGTCATTGTACTTTAGTATGTTGCACCAGCATTTTTTAGTCCAAAAGGTATGACATTCTAGTAGAAGGTACCTAATGCACATGTAAAAGAGATTTTCTCTTGGTCTACAGGGGAAATTTTAATTTGGTTGTAACCAGAGAATCCATCCATTAGTGAATACATTTCATACCCTGTAGTCATATCCACTATCATGTCTATGTTTGGAAGTGGAAATTCATCCTTAGGGAAAGCTTTGTTGAGATCTCTAAAATTAGTACAAGCCCAAATGAATTTTTTATGTTTAGTGATAGGTACAATGTCTGATATCCAATCTACATAGTCTATAACTCTAATAAATCTTGCACTCAAAATTTTTTCTAACTCAGCCTTGACCAATAGTGCAATACAAGGATGCATCTTCCTCAATTTTTGTTTGACAAGCTTGACATCAGGAGCTATGGAGAGATGGTGCATAATAAGATTAGTGTCTAACCCATGCATGTTAGCATAAGTCTAGGAAAAATTGATCCTCTTGTCTTTAAAGAATTCAATAAACTATTTCTTTTCCTCTTGTGACAAAGACTGAGCTAGATATATGATTTTAGGAGCTTCCTCATTACCAAGGTTGATGGGCTATGTTGGTTCAATAAGAACTAATGATCTCTCTTGAAAATATCTAGGGAGACTACCTAGTACCTCATCCATAGGTACCTCAAAGAGATTTTCACCATTAGATATGTCTTTATTTTTACTATTTATACGCTTAGGTATCGCCACAATGTGGTTTTCACCATTTGACCATTTTTTTTCTTTTGATTTTATAACTAAGGTACTTGATATCTAATTTTGTCACATGAATTTTGGGTTCACTTGTGGAAGAAGTGACTAGTTCAATGGAATTTAGGTAATAGGAAATCTCATAGTCATTTTGGAAAGACTGTGTTTCTGGCTTTTGATGTTGAATGGACCAATCTACGAGATCAGGATGAATCAATGAGAGTGAGTTAGAATCTTCAAGGTTATTAATGTGAAAAGATTCATCTCTAGTGACATGCAAAGTTGAGCCTATGGTGAATGTTACAAAGGTATCCAGATCAAGAATAGTCCTAGAGGGACCGACGTGGCCCACTAAAGCACTTTGTGGGCCAAACTCATTGGACCCTACACTATACTTGTCTACCACATTTGATTGGATTGCATGTGTGTGAATGACATCAACCTTGAGCTCACAAGAGGACTCTAATAAAATTTCCCATTCATACTGTTGAGAATCTATACTTTGATCTCTAGCAATTAGATGGGCAATATTTTGTATAAACTATCCTCTATTTAAATCTTCATGCTTAGCTTCATCCTATTCTAGCTATCTAGAGGTGGAAGCCTCATCATCATTATTGGTAGTGAATATTTCTGCTCCCCAAAGAAGAGAAGTTATAGGTATAAAGTCTTCATCTTGTGAAGTTGTAGCAGCAAAGAGAGAATCATTGTCCTCTAATTCACTAGATATAGGTGCATTTTGAGTAGACACTAGCATATTATCTTCTAGCCCAAAACCTAGGCCAACTGTATCTAGAGCATCATGACCTTGAGTTTGACTTAAAGGGTCAACTAAAATTTTTTTGTTACCAATTAAAGACCCATGACCTTGATAGCCCATATTTGCAAGCATCTTATATCCTTTTCCATATTGTTTAGGAGAAATGGGAGTGGTGACCTTAATATCCTCCTCATCCTCCTCTCCTCTATATATCCAATCTTTAATATCGTATTCTTCTTTTTCTACTTCTAGGGGAACTGAGGACTGCACGAAAGTGTCAAAAGGAGTCATGGTAAATGTGTAAGGTTGTTTTTTTGTAGGTGGCTTTCCATAAGATTAAGGAGAAATAGGTAGAGCAGCAATACAGCCTAAAGTGTATTTGCCCATACCAAGACTCATCATTCCTATTTTTTGTCCACGCCCTTTAAAAGACAATGTTGGCTCATGAGAAGAGAAATTGTGTGGAACCAATGTTTCAGCAATAGACAATGTGTTGATGGACAATGAGTTGTCACTAGGGACAACTACTTTAGTACCATTAAAAGGGAACTTGATGCACTGATGATATGTAGAAGGCACCACTTGAATGTCCTAAATCCATGGTCATCCCAACAATAAATTATATGCAAGGGGTATATCTAGGACTTCACAAACAACATCTTTCTCCACTAGACCAACTCTGATTGGTAGAACAATTAAACCCTTGGAAGGTCTTTCAACCTCATTATAGGCTTTTATAGTGATCTTGCACCTAAGTTCAATAGCAAACTCTAATATGTCCAATTGTTTAACAATGTTGAAAGAGAATATGTTTAATGTTGCACTATTATCAATTAGTACATGCCTGACTCAAGTATGATAAATTTGAACTTCAATGTGCAATGCTAGGTTATGTGGGTGGCTTAGAGTCTTATCATCTTCCTCTAAAAAGGAAAGGTAGTGGGGAGTGGAGATATTGTTGACCATGGTTTGGAACTTATTTACATCGATATTTTTTGGGACACTAGTGGTACGTAAAGATTTTTATAGAATCTCCTTATGGAGGGGTGATAGCTCTAACAACTTAAAAATAGAAATTTTCGTGGGGGCATTCTACAACTAATTGAAAAGGTCATGCATCAATGTGGAGGTAGTTGATGAACTAGTTGGCTTAGCACTTGGTTTCTTAGAAACATTGGCTTCTCTAAGGATGAACTTTAGATGGCTTCTAGTAACAACATTTAGCTTATCACCATGAGATGAAGTAGTAGCCCTATTAGATTGTGGTGACTGATCAGGAAAGTACTATACATACTTTATAAATAGTGGGGTTTGAGGCATCGCCCTAAAAAAATTTTTTGGGCCATGGCCGACATGGTAGCCGACATATTATGGCCGACATATGGCTGACATGTTATAACCCTAAACCGGTTTAATACTTGTATAAAAAGAGCCTAGGGTTGGGCATTTTTCATTATGTTGTGATGCGAAATTGGTTCTTGTGGAGGTATTGAGCTGTAAGGGATTATGGATTGTAATTAGGTTGTAATCACTGGATTGTAATAAGATCGGACTTTCTGTTTGGTGGATGTAGCCCAGGGATTGGGTGAACCACATTAAATCTTGGTGCCTTGTGTTTATTTCTGTGTGATCTATTATTTTCTATTATTGGTTATATTTGCATGTATTTTTTTATTTCTATCCATGGTTTATCCTAACAAGTGGTATCAAAGTGAGGTTGTCTTTTAGTTATCCTCTGCAAGAAATTCTCATGGTTAAGTGGGAGTCTCATGGTTGAGTGGGAGCGATGGCAGATGAGGGTAAGTTGAGGGTTGACAGGTTTAATGGGTAGAACTTCCAGTTATGGAAGATGCAAATGGAAGATTATCTATATCAGAAGGATTTATGGAAGCCGTTGGAAGGTAAAGCCAAGAATCAGGGAACTATGTTAGAGTTTGAATGGGATCTTTTGGATAGAAAGGCACTCGAAAGCATTTAGTTATGCTTGGCACCATCAGTGGCATTTAATATTACAAAAGCAAAGACAACAGAAGATTTGATGAAAACCCTGGCAACACTATATGAAAAGCCCTCCGCTTCAAACAAGGTATTTCTCATGAAGCATTTATTTAATATGAAAATGGAAAAAGGTGGATCTGTTGTAGATCATTTAAATAAGTTTAATACTATTACTAGTAAATTATCTTCTGTGGGTATCAATTTTGATGAAGAAATTAGGGCTCTCTTGATTTTTTGTTCTTTGCCTAAAAGTTGGAATGGCTTGGTAATGGCGGTGAGTAATTCTATTCCTGGATCTATTACCCTAAAATATTATGATGTGATTGGTATTGTTTTGAGTGAGGAAACTCGTAGGAAATCCTTAGGTGGATCTACATCAGGAAGTGCTTTGAATGCACAAAGAAGGGGCAGAACAACTGAAAGAGGAAGTAACTTTGGAAATCATGGGAAATCAAGAGGAAAGTCAAAGGGGAGGAGGTCTCAATCGAGAGGACCAAATGATTGCTGGTACTATGGGAAACCAGGGCACAAAAAGAAAGATTTTTGGAATAGAAAGAAAAATGAAGAAGATAAATCAGATGGAGACAAGGAGGCAAATGTGGTAAGTAACAAATCCGAAGAGGATGCTTTGCTTCTGTCTTTAGAGAGTATTGAGGATTCATGGGTTTTAGATTTTGGCGCTTCATTTCATGCTACACCTTATAGAGGTTATTTCATTGATTATGTCCAAGGGGATTTTGGGCTTGTTAATTTGGGGGCTGATTTTTGGGTGATGCGATGTGCTCCCCTACCCACAGGTAGTTAATTATGTGGTATGAATTTTGGTGCAATGGTAAATGGGCCCTATAATTGGTATCAGAGCCTAGTTTTGGCCTAGTCATGGGTTCAAATCTCCCCGATGCCTTCCTAACTCGCATAAGCACCTGGTATGCGCATCGAGGGGGAGATTTTTGGGTGATGCGATGCGCTCCCCTACCCATAGGTGGTTAATTAGGTGGTGTTCCATGTTCACTAATAGTCATGGCTTTTGGTGCAATAGCAAATGGGTCCTACAATTGGTATCAGAGCACTTGTAAGGAAACTTAGCAATAAAGAATATAACCGTTTCCACATAACCCATAATAAATCTAAAATAAACACGAAATTAAAATCCACATGCAAGAGAATAGACAACATACCCACAAAATTGTGACACAAGATATACCCTGAGAAACCCTCATTGAGGGAAAAACCCAGCCTCCAAAAGCATCCATCACTATGTATTATTCAGCCAAAATACTATTGCCATACAACCATGGAAGCCCTCATGGCCATAGCCACAACTGAGCAAACTATGTGAACAAGCATGAATCCACACATCCCATGCCATGCTTCCAACCTTCACAAATGCTCCCTTGGCTAACCTGTCAAGCCTTGTCCCACTTGACTCTTGCCTTTCTCACTCTTACTCTCTCTACAAAAACTACCCTTGTGGCTGCTTATATAGTAGTAAGTCCCATAAAGCCACTAAGTGGTATTACATAAACCATGTGCTACCCAACCCATTGACCCCACATTTAATATTGGGCATTTATTTCTTTTCCCCAATATTAAATAATTACATGAAATATTATCACAATGTTACAATACAACTCATCAAGAATATTCCATGGGAATCTTTACATATTGTACATCCATCTAGGCACAACATTACATAACAAAATAAAATATAACAATATTATGCAATATGTGCAACACCCATTATCTCAACAATATCCCATTTCTTGTATACATTGCATAGGGTCAATCCGTAGCCACACAAAGGAACAAGGGAGCAATCCCTCCCAGCACATCCACCATCATGGATCAAAATACACCAAGTGCTCCATCCTGGTACTCGCAACAAAATCAAAGTATCCAACATCTCGAACATGAATGATCTCACCTCCTATTATGCCACTGCCACTGGACATACATAGAAGCCATCCAAAGAGAAAGCCACCCAACCTATCGCATTAGAAGATCATAAAATCTTGTACTAACTGAAATGCCAAGCATAAATAACTCGATCCAAAGTTAATCACATCTATCCGTAGTTTTCAAAATATCCATAGTTGAAAAAACACCCACAGCAAGTGCCAAACCCATCCAACTATCCATACCTCAAAGGTATAACAAGTGAATCTCATATCACTGACATATCCAATCTATAACCTGCAATCACAAACTTCAAGAGCAATACCTACCACATATATACCAAGAATCTCCCACTGCAAAAGATAATGTCAAATCTATAACCAATCGACTCACAACATCTCAAAGAAGTGAATCCATGTAGTATCAAGGACATCCACAATACATAAACTGATATCCTGCAAGAACAACTCTCATAACAAGTCTCCAATAGTCTCCCAAATTCTCCACAACCAACAGAGGAAAGAGAAAGAAATAACCATGTCATCTCTCACATGACATACATGAGCACAAACTAGTGATCACAATCTCTAACCAATCTCAAATCCAATGTAAGAAAAATTGAACATCCAGGAAGATATCCAAGACCGGAGAAACCATGCAAATCATAACCTATATCATGTCCTTCTACACACACCTCTATATGTAAACTGTGAAAGTATGATCTCCTCCATAAAACCCCAATAAGAAGCCTCAACAACACCCAAACCATACCATATAACTAATCATGGATGTAAGCCTCTACAAGAAGATCAAACTCAATAAACCCATTCCTAAACCAAGGAATAAGCATTCCTAATCCAAGGAAAATACCCAATATAAAACCATCTCCCAAACTCAACTAGCATAACAAAATATGTAAATGGAGATAACCAATGCTAAATCATCTCTCAATTCAACCCTCCAGAACTAACTCATGTACCATAGCTCAAGATCCATATCCATGAAAGACAAGCATAAATATAATGCAACTGAGAGAAAGAATGGGCTATACCTCTCAAGTAGAAAATTGTCGAGTAGACCAAGAGTGGGGAATGAGAATGCTCATCAAGATACCCAAGTCTCCAACCAAGACTCATCTAAGAACAATCTCCTCTCAAGTCCATATCAGGTGACTGCCCCTCGGACTTCTTGCTGAAACCATCAACCGTCCCAACAAATACTTCTCTAATCCAAGAGAAATCAGCGTCACCACCGTCTCTAAGTATCCATGAGCACCTGTAACTAATCAATCCATGCCAACTCCAAATGCAACATAGCAATATCATGAAGTATCCAGCTTATGATCAGTGTACTCAATACCAAGAAACTAAACCAAGATCAATGTCCAAGTTCCAACCATGGCCTCAGGAACATAAACATGACAATATGATCTTACCATCTCAACTAAAGAGATAACATGCTCCATATGAACATACCATAACATGTCACAACTCTAAATGCGTATCAAGAGTATACCATGACATAATAATGAAACCATCCTCATATCAAGGATAACATGCCAAATAAAAGCATAAACCAAACCTTTGCCAAGAACCCTATGAGTCCTCAAGATGCAACCATCTTCACACACCATGAAGAAAGCCATCTCCACATACCAGGAAGAACCATCTCCATAGACCATGAAGATAACAAGTGCACCATGCAAATGTCAAAAATGCTTCTGCAGCAAGAGGATCTAAGACAAACCTCCAACATCTGCAAACACTCAATAAATAAATCAATGCCAAAAAACTCCCACTCAACCGTGGTACCAAGTCGCCTATGGCATCATAATATCCATCTCCTACTTGAAGATCCAAACCAAACTAGGAACTAATCCTGCACTGTCACCCCATCACTATCACAAGCTCCCACTAAACCATGTACCCAAGCTATCCATGACACAATGATGAAAAACTATCCTCTAACCATGAGAATCAACCAAGGCATCAAAAAATCAAAGAACTCAAATGGTACATCAAGGATAGCTACATTATTTTATGTTTATATGCTGATGATATGCTTGTAGCTGGGTCTAACATGGATCATATTAAGGGGCTAAAATGCCAGTTAGTACATGCATTTGCTATGAAGGATTTGGGGGCAGCAAAACAAATACTTGGTATGAAGATTTGCAGAGATAGGAAGAATAGAACATTGACGCTATCTCAAGCTGATTATGTTGAGAAGGTGTTGCAACATTTCTCTATGGAGAGTGCTAAAGCTGTCAGCACACCTTTACCCAATCATTTGAAATTGACTAAGGAAATGTGTCCCAAGACGCAGGAAGAGGAGGATAAGATGTCCAAGGTACCCTATGCTTCAGCTGTAGGAAGCTTGATGTATGCTATGGTATGCACTAGGCTAGATATTGCACATGCAGTGGGAGTCGTTAGCAGGTATATGACTCATCCAAGATTTGAGCATTGGAATGCTGTCAAGTGGATTCTCAGATATTTGAGAGGAACATCCAATAAGTGTTTACACTTTGGGGGCTCTACTATTAATTTACAAGGCTATGTTGACTCAGATTTGGCTAGGGATATTGATACCAGGCAGAGTACTACAGGTTATGTCTTTACTGTTGGTGGGGTAGCCGTGAGCTGGGTTTCTAGGTTACAGAAGATTAATGCTCTATCTACTACAAAGGCAGAGTATGTTGCTACAACAAAGGCAGCCAAGGAGATGATATGGTTTTAATTCTTCTTGGAAGAATTGGGACATCCTTAGAAAGATAATTATTTGTTCACAGATAGTCAGAGTGCCATTCATCTTGCTAAGAATTTAGCTCTGCATTCTAAGACCAAACACATATAGCTATGGTACCATTTCATTTGGTCAGTTTTGGAGGATGGACAGTTAAAGCTGGAGAAGATACATACCAATGAAAATCTAACAGATATCTTGACAAAGGTTGTAACAAGGGAGAAGCTGAACTCCTCTTCAGCTTCGGTTGGTCTTTTAGAATGAACATGAATAAAAGAACAGTAGAGTCCAGGGTGGTTTGATCCAGTGGGAGCCCCATGTGGTAGTGGTATTGCTACAGGACTAGTCTCCAAGTGGGAGATTGTTGTTTAGTGTGGAGCCTAATCAGTTCCCAAGTGGGAGATTGTTAGATTGTGGTTACTGATCAGGAAAGTACTGTACATACTTCATAAATAGTGAGGTTTGGGGCATCGGCCCCAAATTTTTTTTTGGGCCGTGGCCAACATGGTAGCCGACATATTATAGCCAACATATGGCCGACATGTTATAACCCTAAAGCAGTTTAATACTTGTATAAAAAGAGCTTAGGGTTGGGTATTTTTCATTATGTTGTGATGCGAAATTGGTTCTTGTGGCGGTATTGAGCTATAAGGAATTAGAGATTGTAATCAAGTTGTAATCACTGGATTGTAATGAGATCAGACTTGTTGTTTGGTGTACGTAGCCCAGGGATTGGGTGAACCACGTTAAATCTTGGTGCCTTGTGTTCATTTCTGTGTGATCTATTATTTTTTGTTATTGGTTATATTTGCATGTAGTTTTTTATTTATGTCCATGGTTTATCCTAACAAGCCCCTCTAAGTATGATTAAGGGTTCATATCTAGTAGAATATTGTGTTTCAATAGAACCAACACCTCTTAAGATAAGTTTTGATCTTTCATCACTAGTATCATAGTCATAATATCTAGGCCTCATCATATTAACACTTTCACAAATATGTTCAAACATAGCAATGCGATTGTCAGTATTAACATATGTATAGTTTATTTTAGCATCATGATTCTTCTTTCCTACATTCATATTGATTTTTGAACTTTCTCATTTAGGTAAAGGTTCCTTGAAAGCCTTATGATCTAAGTTTTTAATGAACCCATCCACACCAACCTTCTCATCCTCAATGAGATCTTGAATAATGTCTTTTAGTTTAAAATAGTTATTAGTTGTATGGAATTTGTTTCTATGATAGTTGCAATAATAGTCATCTCTCCACCAAGAAGGTTTGATAGCGGGATCATATGGTCTAGAGTTGTTAGGTAATGTGATGAACTCATGCGCAAGTAGAGTTTTGAGGATGATCTCATATGAATCTTAGAAAGGAGTCAAGACATGCTTGGTTTTTTTCATAAGCTTGGCCTTGTTAGAATATTTTTTTGTAGATACCCCTTGTTCCTTTGTTGCAATTAGAGCACTAGCCAAGTTGAAAATGGGTTTTTTAGTCTGTGGAACATCCACAACACCATCATTTACTACATATTTGTTCTTATTCCAAGATTTATTCTTATCTTTCCAATTACGATTAGATTTATCTTTATTAATAGTAATCTCACCTTTCTTAATGGCAACATCTTCTATATGAAAATTGCTTTCAACCATATCATTAAAAGTGAGGTAAATTTGTTTTCTCAAGTCATAATGCAATTCTGGAATGAGACTAGACACAAATATATCAATCTTCTCATTCTTGGGCAGTTGTCATGGGTAACTTGAATATAGCTTTCTCCACCTTTGTAAATAAGTAACAAAGGGTTATCCCACCTTTTGTTTCATGCTACATAAGTCTAGCATAGTGATAGGATGTGAGATGTTATAGGAATAATGTTGGATAAATCATTTCACTAGCTCATCAAAATATTTAAGAGGAGGTGTGATCTTGATGAACCACTCCATGGCTTGACCATTTAAGTTTCTTGGAAACAATCACATGAGATATGTATCATCATACATAAAGTCCATACTAAGTGCTTAGAATTGTTTTATATGGTCGTGAGGATCTCCATTACCTTCAGACTTATCATACTTAGGGATGTTGACATCTTTTGGGAATGGTATCATGTATAGATTCTTATCAAATGGAAATGCACATATCGACTCTATGGTTAAAGAGGTCTTTGGTTTCCCCTATTCTTTCTTTAATTTGAACATTTGTATTTCCAAGTCTTGTATTCTTTGCATAGCCACCTCAAGGGGAATGGGCTCCCTCTTTTGAACTAGATTTTCATCAAAGTTAGGAGGTAGCTTGACCCCTTTGGAAGCAAGGTGCATGAAGTATTGATCACCATTTTTCTCCAATGATTTGAACATCAATTTTTGAAAGAAATCATCTTGTTGAAACTTTATGAGATCTTCATCGATTATCTCCTTGTCTATATCACTTTCATGGTGGGACTTATGAGATTCATATCCATGTTGAGATGGTTTAGGAGGTGATATGAAACCACTATGATTGCCTCCATCATCCCCATCATTACCAAAAAGATTTATGTTGTCATTATTTTGAGGCTCACTAGTACTTGGCCCTCCAAAAATGTTGGCATTATATTTTGTGGCAAAAAGAGAAGCTTGTCCATCCATATTAGCCTCTCTCTCCCTCCCTCCCTCCCTCTCTCTCTCTCTCTCTCTCTCTCTCTCTCTCTCTCTCTCTCTCTCTCTCTCTCTCTCTCTCATTCATCATTGTAACCTTTCATTGTTTGCAAAAAATTCTTCAATTCATTGATTCCTTTCTTTCCTACTCATTGTGAGAGACACACTATTTTCCAACCTAATAGTAGTGAGAGGAGTGTCTAGAGTACTACCAAAGTGACCAAGGGGGTCAAGCTGGTTCAAAGAGTGATTATCCTCTTCTTTGTGAAAAATAGGTTGAGAGTTAGAGTTTTGTTTGCGCAAGCATCTAGTACAAAAGGGTAACTCTATAAATCTAAAGGAAGGGTGGTTTCCTTGGTTAATCTTCAACCTAGTTGTAATTGGCATGTAAAAATCACAAAACTCAACTAATAGGACAACACAAAATCACTAGAAGTCCACACTAAGAAGAGAAAAATATTTTTTTAATACAAGAATTAAGTATAGCAGTGAGAATGGTCTCCAATTAAGTTACAATGCCAAGGACTCAAGCCAAACAAGCAACAAGATAGCTGCGTAGTGAAGAAAGCAAGTGGAATAACAAGTGAACAATTTCTCAACTTAAGTGTGTAATCTGTGTATCAAAGGAGTATTCTTATCTTAGAGTGGCTTAAAACACACTAATTATGAACCCAAGTGATAGGAAATTCCCTAAGATTGTCTCTCATGGAATCAAGACCAAGTGCAGTGAGGAATCAGGATGACAATATATCAACAAAATGTTGTATGCGAGACTTTTCTCAATGGAAGGGCTACACTTAGTAGCCAAGCAATAGTTTATAGGATGATTTTGTGAACGATACTTTTCTAGTAGGTTATTTTTGTATCAAGATGTAAAGTAACACCAAGTAGTAATCAACAAGAATTTGGTTTGAAGATAATAGTGGTAATTACATGTCTCAATCATTTGAACAAGGGACAAAGCAACCTTGCCAACACGCAGTTGTGATAATTGAAAACAATGAAAGCCTAAAAATGCTATTGTTGTGTTTGATATTCAAGAATATTTACATAGGTCATTCACAATTGAAAACACATGCCAAGTAGATCTTCCTAAAGGTCACGACTCATTACTCAACAACTTGGCCCATGTTAAGTTCCATTAAGGGACAAAAATAGTGAGTGTAAAATCTTGGGGAGATCCAAGTAACCCACTTGGATCAACCTTGCACCAAGAAGTTGAGCGGATAAATAGGGTAGCTGCTAACCTAGGGTTTTTAGAAACAATTTTCATTCATAACACTCCTCTTGTCCTTGATACAGGGCACCTCCCCTTATAGTGAGTAATCAGCCTCGCAACCACAAGAGTACCTTAAGAATTCCTCCCTAGTGATCTCCACATGGTCACAATCCCACAAGCGATCACACTAGGTCAAGCAAGTGCTACATCTACCAAGGTTTTGTGTCCTTGATAGCCTTGAGTTTATAGTGGGTCAAAATAGTTGAGTTTGCTTGTCCCCACTTGGGTCGTTCCTCTTGGTTTCCCAAGAGTAGGCCCACTAAAGGATCTTAACTATAATAGATTTGATCAACTTTCAAGGGTCAAGATTTTTGATTCACTTCAAGTGTGAAGAGCATACTCTCCTATCTTGATTGTTTCTCCCAAACATGCCAAAAAGATTCAATTATCCCCTCGCTTTTGAAAATCCAAAGGTGGGTCAAGATTTCTAATTCACTACTAGGGTGAAGACCATACTCTCTTATCACCAAAAAACCCCAATCACAAGTTAATGTGCCTAGGAAATGAAAACAACTAGTAGAGTGTCACACATGAAAGTGAATTAACCCTCCTAACTTAGGCTAGATTTCGAAAATGAATGCCACAATTTAACAAAGAACAAAAGTTTAGGCTTACCTTGTTCAAAGCTAGCAAAGGCTAGGTGCATTTTTAAGGTCCTTCACCTTGTTTGTTTAATTTTTACATCTTTCATATGCATTCTACAAGAAATGTTTAGCAAATTTGTTTAAGAGTTTTTCTTTGGCATTCATTCCTTTTTTTGTTGATTTGCTTTGTGTTTAACAAGCAAGTAATGAGAAAACCCCTACAAAAAAACATAGGTTAGGGCATAGTGACTAAATAAGATTGGAAACACAAAGTGGTTAGTTTCTTCAAATGTTCAAATTATCCCCTTTCACCAAGTGTATGCAAGGAATTGCAAGCTAATCAAAAAATGACCTCTTTTTCATTCTTTGTTTTTGACTAGTAAACAAGATTTGATTTATTTCTAATGATTTTGTCTTCAAAAATAGAATTAAAATAAGAGACCCTTGCTAAAAATGACACAGGTTTCTAAAAATGTAAGAATTTTAGATGTATCTACTCATTTGCTCATGTGGGACCCACTTTGTCAAAACAAACTTTTTTTAGTAAATCAACTATTTGAGCATTGATACGACATAGAAATTAAAAATTCAAAGAAAAAACCCCCTCTATAATTTTTAGACCTATCCAAAAATGTAAAGTTTGTTGAAAATTTTTCTGATTTGCACCTGAAATCATGTTTTTATGAAAAATAAAGAAATCATTACAAATCATGCAAATGAATGAGAATAAGTTTGAATTTCGGACTAGAGTCTCTCTAGACTATCATCACACTCCAAAAAAAAATTAGACTTGTATCACAAATATTTTGGAAGATATGAGTAAATATTTCAAATTTCTATTATTTTGATCCTCAACCAACCTACACAAGAGTTAGCCTTAATAAAAAAATGAGAATCAAGCCAAAAAAACTAATTGATTAGATTTAATGAGTTGCTATAAAAATCATAAATGAGAATGCAACTAACATTTAAATAAGAAAAATGGAGCTAGAAACTTGGTTTCAGCCCCATGGTGGTGCCAAAAATGTACACCATATTTTTTTAACACTCTAAACCCTTCTATCCAAGGTATCCCATGACATTGGAATGCTTAGATGCTAGCTTAAAGCTCCCTATAAATGGAGTGCAAGGATACACAAAATAACATGAAATAGGCTCTCAGTTGAGTTTTAGAAATGCAACCCTTGCTAGTAAACCATGTAATGGAAGATTCCAAAGACAAGATGCAAGTATGAAAATGTCCACAAGGAGCTCCTCAAGGATGCAATGAAAAATGTAAACTAAACTGGTATGAATATGCAATATGCAACTATATTAAACAATATGGAGTATTACAAATCCAACTAATTACTATGTGAGCTAAATTATTGCAAAATGAAAGCTAAACTATATGGATCTAAGCTAAAATGCTTATGGATGATAGAATGAGGCAAGGAATAGAAATTCTCCACAAGCTCTCAAGAATTCAAATGATAGACTGGCAACATAAAAAGATTCAAGAGTGTCCTTTACATAAGGGGAGAGCTCTCTTTTTAAAGAAAATTGGATGGTTGAGATCAAAAGACAAGAAATGCCTAATCAAGGGTGGAGAATAATCCTTGCCTCATTTTTGATATTAAAATATCTTTAGTCAAAATAAGAGGCTCCACTCTTAGAAAATTATGCATTTTTGTAGAAAATGTTTTTTGTTTTGTCAAAATGGGAGGCTCTCAACACATGAAAAATTACACCTTCATGTGTAGACAATTTTTTTGTCAAAATAGAAGGATCTACACATAGAAAATTACATCTTTATGCATAGATAAAATATTTTATCAAAATAAGAGGCTCTACACATGAAAGATTGCTCCTTCACGTGTAGAAAAAATGATTTAGTCAAAATAGAAGGTTCGTTTGTAGACAAAAATGCATTTCTTTTATTTATGAAATAAGAAATGTGTGAATGGATTTTTGAGAATTATATTTGAATTAAAAGGGAGAAAATTCTTTTAATCAAATATGTGTTTAGAATATGATGGTCAAACTATAGGTTAAAATCAAATAAATTGATTTTACCTTATTTTTGAGAATTTGTGATCAAACACTTGATAACATTAGAAAGAAATGCTAGAAGGGGGTTTATGGTCTAGGTAACCATTTTTAGGTGATTACACTATGTACTAAAATGGCTATAAATTTCACATAAAAAAGGTGGACGAGACTAAGAGAACTTGTGATTTTGGGATAATTGTAGTGTACAAGTTCACCAATATTTTGTCTAGAAATGACATGCATCCTCAATAATCTAAAAATAGATACTATGGCATTTTGGATGACATAATTGAGTGCAACATTAATTCCTTCAAAAAGGTTCTATTCGATGTCAAATGGCATAGGCTACAACTGAATCAAAATGATCTTGATAGAACTATTATTGAACATGATAATAGATTTGCAATGATCAATACAGGGTCATTTGAACCAGTTCTAAATGAGCCCTATGTTCGTCTAAGCCAATGTAAGTAAGTGTTTTACTTTGGTGTTCCACATAAACTAGATTGGTCATTTGTCATTAGATATGATCCAAGAGGAAGACTGTTAAAGTATAATGTGATTGAAGAAGACGTAGATGATGATGATGGAAAATATGGAGGAGATGATGATGCTAGTTATGGAGAATATGAAGAAGGAGATGATGATGATGATAATGGAAAATATGGAGGAGATGATGATGCTAATTATGGAGAATATGAAGAATGAGATGATGAGGCAAAGATGTTCATGATAATGGTGATGGCATCGATGATGATGATGGTGGTGATGGCAAAGATGATGATGGTGGTGATGGTGATGGTGATGATAATGGTAACGATGACAATGATGGTCATAGTGACGATCATGATGTTGCGATGGTCATTTATGATGATTTGGATGATGATGGCGATAATGATGATATTCATGATGATGAGATGGATGAAAAAGATGATCAATGGAAATGCATTAGGTGATGTTTACTTATAATATGTTTTTTTATAGAGGTAACCAATTAAAAAATATACAATTTTATGTTTTTTGCAATGTATACATATTGTTCATGTAATGTTCTATGCATAATTTGTAGCATAAGTATCATGCAATTTGTAAGTAACTTACGAAAAATGTTTTATATATGCAAGAAACTATACCCCTTTAATGAGGATCATACAAAGTGACATAGATTGGGAGGTATAAGTTTATTACATGCTTTCTTTCTCTTTACCTTCGACATTAACTTTATGAGAACTTCATCAATATTAGCCTTATTTTATAGCAAAATATTTCACTACTTCAATTATGTCTCTCATTTGATGGGCTTCAGGTGCCACCAAATTGGTATCTATCAAATTTCTCTTTCTTGAGTGAGGAAAATGTAGGAATAGAAGAGGACAATGAGACATGTAGTAGTTCTACGAAAGAGAGACAAACTAGAGGGGAAAAGATTAGAAGAAAATTTAACAAACGCATGCAATTTTTCCTTTCTCAAGGGGGGTCATGTTCTTATGATGATGAGACAAAGGGTGACATCAAGGTTCCCTTGACGTACAAACATCTTGAGAAAGAATGGGTACCCAAGGAATTAGCTCCAATTAACACTAATTTTTGTGTTAACAAGAGGATATATCACTTAGCTCCATCATCATTACATGGTTTTGGTCTATTTTCCATGGATGGCATAAAGGTCAGTTATAAAAAAGTTGAGGAATTGATGGATTATGTAGGACCTTGTTACAATTACAAAAAATGGATGTAGATAGGTCAATATAAAAAAATTTACATAGGTATGCGCTGTCAGTAAATTATCTACAATGGAAAGAGAATGATAAAATTAAAAGAATTCATGTATAGATTGATGGAAGGCCAAAAGTAACAAGGAACATTGCAAGTTTTATAAATAGTACACATCTTAGATCAACTAATAAGTGACCAAATTTCATTTTTGAGGTGCATGAGGGAAATCATGTTTTTGCATGTGTGATAAAATCAATACGTTTAGGTGAAGATTTTCTAATATATTACAATTTGAATCACATCATGGGACTTGTAAGTACTAGATATGTAAAATTTAAACTAATTACTTCCAATTATAACTCTAATATACAATATACCATTTTAATAATAAGTTTTTTTTTTCTAATTGGACTATTCCTTTTATTGTGTTGATGTTTTTATATATATTCTTTTTTCATAGGCTGACATGGCTGATCCATCAGATGACAGAGGTGAGGATGTTTCTCCCACCCCTTCTCCAACATAGGTAAACCCTCTATATAAAAATTAATGCAATTGTAATTTTACAAAATTTCAGATTATTATGTTACTTTTGTGAAGGTTTTAGACTTGTTTTGATTGTTTTACTAATTTTTTTGTCACAATTTGATTCATAGGAAAAGGGAAAAGAGCATATTTCACAACAACAATTACTTGCTGATATGGCGGCCATAGTATTATGTGATGATGAAACTGCATATAACAATGACCCTATTAGCCTGTGTAAAAGATCTTGAAGAATGCCAATCTACAATTTCTTGGGCTTGTGATGGATCCACATCCAACAAAAGAGAAAGAGGCCACAAAAAATGAATTATGTCATAGAGCACACTATGTGGAAGTAAGCAACAATGAGTCTTTTGCTAGGATAATAGTTTAATAAAGCTTTATTTTTTATACTAATTTATGGATCATGAACCACAATATGTATATTTTTTTTATAGGATTTTTTGAGACCACATTGAGTTCTTCCACCTGAAGAGGTACAAGTGTACATCCTACAGGTATGTGATTTTAATTCATAGTCATCAAAAGGGACATTATTTTCTTCATAATTATTATTGATAGTTTTATATTATTGTTGTCATGTTCACTCTTCTCCTTCACTTAACCACTTGTATTCATTCTTTGATACTTAAGATTGATACAATCCTTTATCCATACTCTATAATTGATACTCATTCCTAATATGTTATCAAGTAGCTATATGTGGAAAACTCATATATCTTTTCTAATTATAATTGTTGAACCTATATGGTGATATAGTCTTAAATGTATATCCTCTTGACCAATTTCGTGTCCATGAGCTTGTGATGATATGATTCTAATATTTGTGTTGTAAATAACAATCAGTTCGAAACTTCCTATCATTGCCCCTAATATGATTTAATTGTCATTGTCTTAAAAATATACAAATTCATATAAATTCATTTATGAATGTCTTTTTCATTACAAGCTCCTTATTGATAATGCCCTTAATGGCATATCTCCTTTTATTAAAATATGGGAAATAGGCATAAATAACTTACAAAACTCAACTGCAAGAGATTTCTTTCTTTAAAGTTTCAAATAACACTTAAAAATGATAATGATTGATGTAAGAAAAATAGTTTATGGTATCACTTTTAAATGATTGTTCTTATGTTGTAAAATTGATATGATATTTGAGAAAAATTCCACTGCTATCTCTAATACAACAATTAGGTATATGTAAGATGATTTTGATCTATATATTCACACTTAGTGCAGTGCAACAATGTTAAGATTATCTCTGTTGTTTCTAATATGACTGATAATAATTATACAAGGATGATCTTTAATTTGAATTGTGCAACTAATGAGATTGATAGTTCTCTATGAAATTATAGTGTAATTAAGCTACAATCTATTCCTACTCTCACTATAGTTACTATCATTCATTGTGATGCATTTTCTATTCTTTATCTATTGATGAAAACTTGCAAGTGTTCTCAATGCTACTATCGATGTGTAAGATTTTGATCCTTAGACTTATGTAGTTATCTTTCAAATATTACTTATTGTGACATGATGATCTGTTTCTCCTAATATATTTCTCTAGGATTGGTTTGAATTATAGTGGTATAATGCTTACCCTTGAGTTGACAATATTTATTTGGAAAAACTCATGGTTGGAGAGTTTCTCTTGATAGTGATGTCATTATTATTTATTATTAAATTCTGTTAGAGGAAAATAGGGGACATGAAAAATACATTATATATATATATATATATATATATGATTTTTTCAGGTGTTGATGATTTCCATACACCTACTTCCACAAGGCCAACCAACACTATGAGATTGTTGATTGCAAGATTAACAACAAGGAGCATGCAAACATCCACACTTGCTACAACCAGAATTGGTAAATCCTTATTTTTCTACTTTTTTTTATGTGTTAAATATGATAATATTTGTACTTTCATGTTTCTTTGAGTATATTATATGGCATTGATTAACTTTGTGCAGGGATAGGTACAACTTCTCATGGTGATAGAACTGATACCAGTATTGTTGATAATTTACTAGTCTTTCCTAGAAGAACCCATATTACTTGTATTGGATCATTGGAGGAATCATTATTGATGGCCAAGAAAGATATGATTTCCTTAAGATTTTCTATGCTTCCAAGTACTTTAAAATTGTAAAATTATTTAGAGTGTTATTTTAGTTTACTTATTTATACCTCATTTTCGACTAATGATGTCATGATGATTTTGCAGGAAACAATCTTTTTTATGAAACTTTTTATGATTTAACATTGAAGATATTTGGGCCTACATTACATAAAAGGTATGTAGCTTGATATAATTGGTTGCTACATTTTCCCATTCATCCATTTTTTGTAATTTATATTCCACTTACATATCTTGAACTATTTTTTTTATCTAACAATTTTGTTTTTATTAAAAGTTGGACTCAGCAAGGTCCTGAATTAAAAGATCATCTCATAAAAACTATGGAGGGGTTCTTTGGTCAAAATATTTTGAATAGCATCCAACTTCTAAAAAAATCTTGCAAACATCTAAAGATTGTGAGAGACCTAGACAAAAGGGCTCTAAAGCTCAACCCAAAGTATGAGCATCCTCCTATGGCACCATAGTTGGAGTGGAGTGAAATCATTGAAGATGCAAAAGGGAAGAGAGTAAGGGATAAAGGAATTAACCCACCACCCAAAAAAATAGGTATGTTTCTCATAAAATTTAGTCTCTCATCTATTCCATAATTCCAAGAGAATCTTCAACATCTCATTAATGTATACCAACCCTTAAACACACATACACACCATAACTAGGCCACTATCACATTTTTTTTCAAGAATGTTGATTCACTTTTTTTTCTTACAACAATAGTTAACATGTTGATTCATGATCAAATATTCAAAAGGAGAAATGATTATGATTCAAACCCATAAGATAACTATCAAGAAAACCAAGAAACAATTAAAACCTTCCCTAATCCCTATATAATGAGAATCATACAATCAATGTATTCTTCATTTGAAATTTGCACAGTATTTATTGTTTGACAATGAGCAGTGAGGCATTTTGCCATAACCCAAAGATGCTATGCAAAATTATAATATTAATAGTATATCTAGATATTTATTGCCATATATAAGAAGCCTAATTAACACCATAAGCTCAAGACAAAGGAGGAGATAATAATACTACAATCAAAATATCAATATATCAGAGATATTTCACAAAAAATAACTAATTTATTATATAAACTCTTACACCCTACTCTTCATTTTTCTAACTCAACATATCCTCTCCTCTCTCTATATGAGATTAAATTTTTTTATACAAAAACATGACCTTTCACCTCTTCTAAGAGCTCATCTAGGATGGATGACTTTCCATCTTCCAAAACTTGTCATTTTTGCAAAAAAATGCTGACAATTTTTTTAAATACAATTTGCATGTTTAATTCATTTGTGTATTTATATAAGCCAAAATATTTCTATAAGTGAGATTATGGATTTATCTAATCTAATAGATTTTTAACATATTTCAAAGTTTACATAAATAGGCTGCACAACACATCGAAGACAACACAAGCTAGGAATGAGAGGGTTGGTCAACACTTGGCTTTGGTGGATATATGAAAATTCACTCACATCTTGTGAGTAGCAATAAATGAAATTTCATATCAATTTTTTTTATATGAAATTAAAAATAAGGAATACATTAATTATTGATGATATTATGAAAAAAATGCAAGATGTTGAATTTAATCTAGTGCCCACAGAAGAGAACAAACAAATTGGCTTCAAGCAAGGCTATAAAGTAGTGGTTTCCCACCACCACATAGATTCCAGTGGCTAAACAGGTGTAGAAGATTCCAATGCAGTAGTTGACATATAGGTAAATAGGCCGAATGAATAATAATAGTAATTGAAAACTTCATGACAAATAATCTATTTGATGTTAATTTTGAGCAATGATAACAATGTGTGCATGACATTTCACTACAACCTATTACTCCTAGCACAGATCTTACTCATGATGACAAAGGCATAGAACCTATTGTCTACACATGATGAAGATATTAATGTGCATCACAATGATATAGGTACATATTCAATTTCTATTAAAAATTAATCATGTAATTGTGTTGCATAAAAATGTAACTAAAGGAAAACACATTAAACAACTAATGCACATTCCTACATTATCATGCAAAACCTCAAAATATGGAAGAAGACATGTAAATGAACAAAAAAATAGCACTATGCAAACCTCATGAAACCATCAAGTGTAGATGATTTCATTGATGTGGGATGTGGTTGCTCACAAATCCAGTAGCATAACAATGAGGTAGATAGTAGATTTTTGAAAATGAGGAGAGGGCTCTCCTTTTATAGGAAAATGGATGGCAGAGATTGAATACAAGATGGAGGGCTAGGATCTCTTAGGATAAATGAGGTGTCAATGAGGTGGAGGACAAGTAGACTCCACATGGATTAGGGTTTTGACCATCCAAAGGGGGCAATATGCTCACACATGTGTGAGCAACCTTTGATGGTGACATGTCAATGACAGGTGTAAGAGGTGTGCAAGATCATGTTTCCTCACACATGTGTGAGACACCTTTGAAAGTGACATGATCAATGAGGTGTGAGAAGCATGGCTTCTCACACATGTGTGAGACAACTTGAAAGTGATGTGATCAATGAGGTGTGAGAAGCATGGCTTCTCACACATGTGTGAGACAACTTGATTCTCATGCAAGAGGCATGCAAGATATGAGGGATGAGGAAAGTGTGAAAATCTCTCACACATGTGTGAGGATTCCTCACACATGTGTGAGAACACACTTAGGATCAAGAGGTGATTACCTAGGATGATTAGGAAAAGAAAGCATGATTAAGGAAGTGGGTAGGTTTAGCATGATGGGTTAGATAGGCTAGTGAGGTTAGGTGAGGGTTAAATGTAGGAGCCACGTGCTCAAATAAGATTAAATGCAATATTTTATTCCTAGTGGGATTAGGAGGGAATTAATTAAGTAAATGACATACTTAATTAAAGTGAAAGGGGTTAGATGCAAGTGGAAATTGGTTAGGATTTAAATAAACCTTAGTTTATTTAAATCAAGGTAAGGCAAATATAATTAAATAAATTTAAAATTTATTTAATTAAGGTAGGGGAATTAAATAAATAATGAATATTTATTTAATTGGTCACGAAATGGGTTTTGGACAAATTTTGGTGTCTACATTTTGCCCCTCTTTGATATAGCATTAGTAATGTTATATCAAAGAAGAATAAAATACAGTGGCTAGAAGGATAAGACTAGTAGCATGATGCCCCAGTCATGGAAGGATGAGGAAGGATGATGAGGGTGGAAGGGTATGCCCCCTCGAGAGGACATGTGGGTTAGGAGAACATGGATGTTCTCTCGAAATGGATAGGAAGATGGAAGGGAGGGGGAAAAGTTATGCTGCAATGGTTTGAACAACCTAAGTTTGATATTGTACTTAACACTAGGCACCAAGGTATGAGGAACCAAGATGACAATGTGTCCAGTACGTGATAAAAAATGGGTCTAATACAACCATATGTCTTATGAAACCATGATATGGAAGATCATGATTCCTAGGACAATAGGATGAAAAGACCATGATACATGCAAAAAATGCTAATGCATACAAGTAATCAAGCAATCATGCACAAAAGACCGAAAGAAAACCACCATTTTGCCCCTAGTCAAGCTGAAAACCCATTAATGGATTGATTGATACTGATTGATTAAGGATGGCAAAGCTAATGATACACGTAATGCAAATCCAAGGATTGGGAAGGATTCATCCCATGATAATGATGTTTGAATATAAGAAATGGATTATCAGCTGATGGGGTCAAATGGATGAATTGATTAAGGATTGATGTTCAAGATTGCAAGATTAGATTGATTGCATAGTTGATATGTTTTTTGATTTTTTGCTTTTATGGAAGATAGAAGAATGATTGTGGATGAGATTGGAAGAATACATATTGATAGGATGAAAAGTGATGAGAGTAGGATCGATATTGATTTGATGAAGAATGATGAGAGTAGAATTGAAATTGATTTGATGTGAAACGATTAGAAGAATTGAAAATTGATTGAATGAATGTGAGATAGAATGGATAGAAATGAATTGATCAAATGAATGTGAGATAGAATGAATAGAATGGAACCAATGACAAGGGAGGGTCAAGGTATGGTAAATGGAGGAAAAGCAACGTGAGTAGGTGAATGCAAGGAATAGTGAAAGGATATGAGGGGCCAAATGATATGGTGGCAAAAAAAAATGAAGGGCCAAGGATCATGTTTCGAAGGAGTCCAAATGCCCCATACCAAGGATAGGAAAATGGAAGAAAATGTGGTGGGAAAAGATGCATGAAAATGGAAGGTGATATGGTGTGAAGGATAGCGGATGGAGGAAGAGAAGGCATGAAAATGGGAAAATGGCATGAAGGCTTAGCATATGGAGGAAGAGAAGGCATGTGCTCTTCCAAAGAATGTATGAACATTTTGTTATTGTGCCTCTAGTAGTGATCACAAGCATGGGCATGAAATTGGAATGAAGAAGGGATATGGGAGGGAGGGTATGAAAAAGGGGACGATGATATGGATAAAAAGTTTGATATGAAGTGGAGGAAAGGTATGGGATGACCAAGATCAAGGACATATGAAAGGGGGATGGAAGTACATATGAGTATGGATGGAAAAATGGATGAAATGAGAAGGACTTTGGAATGCAAGATATTGATAGCATGTCAAGATCAAATATATGAAAGTGGATGGAAAGATGTAGGAAAATGTGTGGATAAGGAGAAATGGTCATGGAAAGTGCATATGGATGGATGAATGGAAAGTGAAAGTTAAGATCAAAGATGGAAAAGGATAATGAATGGTGGATGGAAGCATGGAAGATATGTATGGAAGCTTTGTATGGATGGAGCTTGCCCCCAGTGTAGAGTGCAAGTGGAAGAGGAAAAGTGAATGGATGGATAAGTGGAATTGGAAGGAAATGGATAGATGATAGGAGAATGAAGGGAGGACTCAAGAATCTATATATGAGGATGGTATCCCTTGATATTTTTTTCCTTTTCTTTTTTTTAAAAAAAAAAATTTCAAGGAATTTTTATTTTTTACTCATAGATGTTGGTAGGATAGTGAATGGAGGAAAATGACTTATAAATGGTTGGGAGGAAGATATGGTTGATGGATGCTAAGTTCAAAGACTTGTGAATGAGTGGATGAAGGAGGTGGAAAGATCAGCATTGGCACACACCTTGAAGGGTGATGGAAAGGAGGAAATGTTGGAGGATATGTGAGTGTGGATTTTGGGATATAGGGACCCAAAATGGAGGAAGGAGACAATGGATTGAGGATGGTAGATTTGGGTATATAAGGACCCAAAATGGATTTGGAAAATGGAAGCGTGGATGGATTATGCATGAGGGAAGCCTTTGGATTTGCAAAATTGGATATGATTTGGAATCTTTCTTTGAGATTCATTGCTACATTAAGTAGCTTTGGTATCGACAAAAATTTTTCATTTTTGATTTTCAGCCTTTGCGGCCTTTTGATGTTGCTTTGGATCAGATTTTTCTTTTCTTGGACATGTCTTTTAGAGGGGACATGTTGATCCTTGGATTTTTGTGGATTTTTGGCATTATTTTCTTTTTCTATAGCATCCAATTTGCTTCCATTGGTCATAGTATGGGTGCATAAAGATGAATGGAATGGAGAGCACATGGATGGTGAACGTAGTAAGGAATTCAAGGATGTGTTCTTTTGTTGATCTTTAGGAGCATGAGGGGATGATGTGGTAGACATGGATATGGTGGATGGATGTATGTAAGGGCCCAAAATGGATGGAAGGGATGAAGGGTTTAGCGGTGGAAAATAGGGACCTAGAATGGATGGAAGATAAGGACCTAGAATGGACTTGGAAGATGAATGATGGGAAATTGTAGGTTTGGATGGAGGAATTGTGGAAGGTGTACCAACATCTTGAGCCATTATTTCTTCAATGGGATACTTGGCATTTTCAACACAAAATGCGAGTCCAGATATATGGGGTTCATGAGTGGATGAGGTAGGTATGGTAGGATCATGTGGAGGATTAGGATTATGAGGGCTAATAGGATCATGATATGGAGTGGGATCATGAAATGAAAATGGAGAGGTTCTTTGATCTTGACTTGAAAGAGGATCATGTGGCAGAATGCATGGATCATGAGATGGAATAGGATCATTGAATGGAGTGGAGGGGATGGAACCATGAGAGGGATTGATTTGATCTTGACATGGAGCAGAGCTAGTGGATGGAGTGGAAGGAGAATTTGCATGAAGTGGAGGATTGACGGAGGCTAACTCGTGAGATGGAATGGAGGGAGGAATGTGCATGGTACATGGAATGTCTTGATCTTGGTTAGGAAGGGAATCATGAGATGAACTAGGGGGGATAAATGGATCTTGAGGGATAGGGGAAGGATGGGATGGAGAAATGCTTAGATCTAGAGGAGAAGAGGAATCTATATTGACATTCTTTGGAGGAAGAACTTTGGGTGATTGGCTCTCTTGATTTTGTATTATACATTTAGCCAAGAGTGATGTGAAAAACCCCTTATGAGGTGGGGATGATGTGGATTTTGGAGGATTAGGATGAGGATTGTGGGAAGGTGTAACTATGGGTGGGGGATTGCATGGAGGGTTGGGGTTGGATGGGACATGAGGACTAGGATCTTCGAAACATGGGGGAAGAGGACACATGGCATGGAAGTTGGCCTCTTGTAGTTGGCTTGCCAAGAGATAATTCTTTAGTTGTTCCATTTCCATGGCAAGGGCATTTGCGTTTGAGGAAGTGTGTGGGCTATGAATAGAAGCGTATGTAGATGAAGGATAATGAGGTGGACTTCCCTTGTCAAAGGTAGAAGAATAATGAACATGACATGGATGAGAGTTGGGTATGAAGTGTGAGGGATGGATTTGATATGTAGGTTGAACAGGAGGTATAACTCCATATTGTCTTTGAAGATTGTCAACCATTTGATTAAGAAAATTCAAATCCATAGATGCTAGAAGAAGAGTGATGAAAAATTTGATGAAGAAGGAAATATGAACTTGGGACTAGGAGCGAATGTTGGACTTTGACTTGATTCAAATTGGATTTGACTTGATATGATTTGATTGAATTTGATTTGATTTGATTGGATTGGATATGATGTGATTGAATTAGGGTTTGATTTGATTTGATAAAAACCTTATCAGATTCTGAACAAGTGAATATTGGATTAGAATGAAAGTCCAATGTGTATGACTATGCTCCTATAACCAAAGTAGAAGATTGGTGAAAGATTGAATTAGAGGAAGACGAATGAAATTAAGAAGATGGATGATGGAGGAATATGTAAATGGATTAAATTAGAAATTGATTAGAAATGAATGAATTTGACAAGGGATTTGATTAGAATGATGATGACATGAAGGATTGAATTATGAATGCATTATGAGATTGGCAGAAGAAATTGAAGCTGGATGATGATGAAGCATGACTAGAATGAAGATTAGGAAGTAACTTGAATGACAAGGAAATGATGTGGACAAATGGAGATGATTAAGATGTGGAGGAATGCTGTGAATGATGAAGACAAGAGATGTATGAGTGTGATGACTTGGATGGAAAGAAGATGTGACGTGGAAGTGATCTAGACAACTTGACTAAGAGGTCTTAAACCAAGACTTGTTTTTGTTGTTTTTGAATTTTTTTTTGATTTTTTTTGGATTTTTGAACTTTTATGATTTTTTGGAGTTTTATGTTTTATGATGTTTTTGGATTTTATGTTTTACGATTTTTTGGATTTTTAAAGTTTTATGGTGTTTTTGGATTTTTATGTTTTAAGATGCAAAATATATACAATGAAATATGTACAAGGCAAGTGTGTTTCAAACACTCAAGAATGTCAAGCACACCAACAAATCTATAAGGTTTTGACTAGGATGTACAAGGATCAACTAGAGGGCATCCTCGATATACGCAAGGTACGTGAGGCCCAAATCTATAGATGAAATAAAATACTGCCACATAGTCGGGGGGAGACGGTAACCCAAATCTCCTCCTTCACTTCCCAAAGGTATAAAGTTCTTTGGGGCTTAGCCAAGAGTGACAATATTTTTCTTCCAAGAGAGGTGTCTTTCGATTCACCTCCCGCTATTTATACTCTGCCAGAACATGAGAGTTGAGGTCGTCCCAAGGGGTGATGAAATCCCCAAGCAGGCCTCCTAAAAAAAAGAAAAATAAGACCACTTATTTCTTGTGCACCCAAGATCACCCAAAGGCATGAGGGGAGAGAATACGTAAGTGGCCTTAAGGTTCAAAAAGACATGCGTTCATTCCCAATGAAACTTTAGGTTATGTAATCTATTTGAAGACACACGTGTTTAAAGCATACAATGTTCTTTCCAATTTGAAATAGTGCCAATGTAAATGAAAATGTGGATTTGTCAACAAGAAAGTAAATCAAGCATGTGCATAAGCAAGATTTCTGAAAATGAAATCAATTTCCCTTAAGGCATTCAAGATTATGTGAGTTCTTTTTAAGCACCAATTCGAAATGTTTGCTAACCTAAGCATACATGTCCATTCCCTTAAGGCATTCAAGATTGAATTTGATTGTTTTAGCATTTAATCATGCATTCAAAGATGAATGTTTATGCATACGAGCTCATTCCAAAAACAAAATTAAGGAAAAATCTACAAGAAATACAATTAGTGATAAGATATCCCTGCAAAAACATAAGTTAGTGCATCAAAAATGTGAAACAACCCTGCAATGAAAAGGTTAGCACAAAGTTTTGTCTTTGACATAAAAAATAGAGATATAAACAGCATCAAAATCTCATGAAACCAACACCATGACGATGGGCTCGGAATCAACTTTCCTGTGATATTTCATTTTAAAAAAACAGAGCTTGTATGCTCAAGTTATGAGCAAAAACGTGAAGGCTGCTCCTTATGGTCTAAAAGGGCATGTGGACTGTTGATACAGTGCTGATTAAAAAGATAATTTTTTAAAAATAAAAATAAAAATAAAATAAAATTTAAAGAAACCTAATATTAACAAATCTTTTTTTATAAAAAAAGAAAAAGGTTTGTTTTTTGTATACGGGAGGAGGGTTTGTAGTGGTGTTGTTTATTTTTTGTTGGTCAGTAGGAGGAGGGTTTGCAGTGGTGTGAGGTCGAGGCAGGAGGTGAAGGAGAGGTGGGGAAATGAAGCACTGCTCAGAGAAGAGGGTTTGAAGCTCGCAGGTGGTTGCGAAGGAGAAGCGAGGCAATGGTGAAGGAAACGGGCTGTGGACGCCGATGGGGGTAAACAGAGGTGACCATAGATCGCAGGCGCCACAGGGGAGGTGGAAGACATGGTAGAGGAGATGACAGTGGAGTAGGGTTTTGGTCGCGATTTCGACGGAGGAGGATGAAGCAGCATGAGAGTGTGAGCGGCGAGGCCAAGTAAGGATGCAACAGGGGAGCAAATTGCAGGGAGGTGGCTCGGCCACGGGCTGGAGGGAGCTAGCAGAGATAAAGGGAGGTGAGACGGGAGGCTGGGGTTATAGGCATCGGTGGTGGGAAAGACGCAGTGGTGGGCCGACAGAAGGGTGCCACTGGAGAGAAGAGGGACTGGGGGCAGTTCGGCTGCAGGCAGCGGCGCCGCGAGCAGTAGTGGCCACGGGAGTAGTAGATTGGGGAGCGGGGATGCGGAGTGTGGTGGAGGGAGGAACTGCGGCTGGGAGAAGGGGGAGAAGTGTCTCGACGATGGGGTTGGAATAGCAGAAGCCGCAGGCTAGAATTGCAGGGGGGTTGCGGGCCACACGACGGCGATTGCGCCGCTCGCGTCGCTCACGGCGAAAACAAAGTTTTTTAATAATTTTTTTTTTTTTTTGTTTTTGATATTTAAATTTTTTTAAAATTTTTTTTTTTGAATTTAATTTATATAAAAAAGCCAACAAACAATGCTAACCCCCCATTTTTTTTAATTTTTTTTTTTTTTGATTTATATATATATTTTTTGCAATTTGCTATTTGATATTTGATTTTTTAAAAATGCAAATGACTTTAAATGATTTTTGAAAACAAAAAAATGCACAAATGCATTAAAATAAAATGACTCCCACCTTTCTTTTTTTTTCAAACAATTTATGTATTAACAAAAAGGGGAGTATTTTTTTTTTTCTAAATTTTTCTAATAACGAAGAGGATATTCAATGCATATGTACCCTAAAATTTGAAAACACGCAATAAGAAAAATATAAAGTGTTTTTTGTCAAGAAACTTCCCTTAGGTCCTCCAAATGCAATGATGGGCTCCTTGACTTGATTAGATGCTCCTTATCAAACTTGATCTCCAAATGCATGCTTTTAATCTACAAACTTAAAAACTCACAAAACACTCAAAAACACATTAGATCGTTAGTTTGAACCCGTGAAGTGGGTCTCACCGGGCATGCCAAAATGTGTTGCATAAAAATGTAACTAAAGGAAAACACATTAAGCAACTAATGCACATTCCTACATTATCATGCAAAACCTCAAAATATGGAAGAAGACATGTAAATGAACAACAAAATAGTACTATGCAAACCTCATGAAACCATCAAGTGTAGATGATTTCATTGATGTGGGATGTGGTTGCTCACAAATCCAGCAGCATAACAACGAGGTAGATAGTAGATTGTTGAAAATGAGGAGAGGGCTCTCCTTTTATAGGAAAATGGATGGCTGAGATTGAATGCAAGATGGAGGGCTAGGATCTCTCAGGATCAATGAGGTGTCAATGAGGTGGAGGACAAGTAGACTCCACATGGATTAGGGTTTTGACCATCCAAAAGGGGCAATATGCTCACACATGTGTGAGAAACTTTTGATGGTGACATGTCAATGACAGGTGTAAGAGGTGTGCAAGATCATGTTTCCTCACACATGTGTGAGACACCTTTGAAAGTGACATGATCAATGAGGTGTGAGAAGCATGGCTTCTCACACATGTGTGAGACAACTTGAAAGTGATGTGATCAATGAGGTGTGAGAAGCATGGCTTCTCACACATGTGTGAGCACACCTTGAGCCTCTCAATCATTAAAGACTCTTTTGACTTTTTGCATGGCTCGTCCTCTAGCCCATGTGTCTCCCTTGTGGCACCTATGTGGATACCACATGGATGCCACCTCACCAAGCCCTCCCTCAAGCCTATAAATAGAGGCCTTGTCTCAAGCATTGGCATCTCCCATTATTTTGCATTGTTATCATGTTGGTTTGAGATTTGAGTTTGCATTCATAGTTTGAGCTTTCATGGTAGTTTGAGCTTGCATTGATAGAGTTTCATACTGATTGTGTAGGTTCATACTAAAAATTTGGTAGTGGATTTGATTTACATTATGCATTGTTAATCTAGTTTCTACATGCATTTGTAGCTTCATTTTAGCTTGCAATTTTATCATAGTTTGCATATTTAGTTAGCTCTTTCATTATATATCATCTCCATCTTTGAATGCCTTCAAGAATGGCTCTCTCCATAGCCATTTCTTGAGATTTTCTTCATCTCATTTAGTTTAGATTCATACTTTACTTGCATATACATTGGCACTCACTCACTCAAGAGATTCACTTATTGTTGTGTTTGGGAGAGCACATCAAACACCCCCCCATCTTAACACACCAACAAGGCCTCTCATGGGTGTCCTTGTTGAGCTGTAGAGGTGGCTAGAAGGTTGGATTTGCTGGTTGCTTAGGGTTGCAAAACCCAAGCAAGCATTAGTTGGTATTTTGTTCTTTTCATTTTGATAAGTCTTTGATGCAATTTCAAGGTTTTAAACTAGTGTTTGTTTGTTAACCTATGCTTCTTGCAAGTCACATTTTCTAGCACACAGTAATTACTAATAAAATTTAGCATCTTAAATTCCAATTGGTGTAACCTTTATGTGATAAATTTTGGGTATGCAAAGAATGATGTTAGTGTTGAGCATGTTGAGGTTGAGGCTGAAGCAAATGTGATAGTAGATGATGTGGCACTATCAAGTAAAGAAAGATCCTTGTTATGTTCTTTAGATTTATTAAATACTTATAACATTAAAAAAATTATTTAGAATTAAACCCATTTATTTCTGATTGCAGGGGTGCATCAACCTTGTCCTCAATGAAAGAAGGGGAAGCCTCATGTCATAAGATTAGAATCACAAGAGTCATAGGATGTCAAAGATAGGTAGGATGTGCCTATTAGTCTTTATCTTTAAAAAAATAAAAAGGAAAAGAACAAATGAATGTTAAAAACCTTGTTTGATGATGAATGTGTTGATGGATTTATATGAATGTTTCTTATTGCTGATGAATGTTGATGGATTTTGATGGATTTTGATGAATTTAATATCATGATTTTGAATATTGTTATGTGATTATAATGATTGACATGTTCACAAATTATTGATGAATGTTTATAGGTATTAATGAATTATATGTCATGTTAATTAACGTTATGTAAATATAATGATTGATTTGTTCACAAATTATTGATGAATGTTTAAATGTATTAGTTAATTGTATGTCATGTTAATGTATGTTATGTGATTATAATGATTCAATGATATATTTCTAAAATGAATGAATTAAATATTTACTTAGTTGTTCATGGTGAATTTAGAGTTTATGGGGAGGAGTCCAAATGAGCTTCCACCTTCATGTGGTTGGATTCATTAACTAGAGAATATGAAAGGATTTTTGAAACCAAGTGAAGCTAAAACTAACCTTGTTAAAATCATTTTAGTTACAACTTATTTTTCTATCATGTAATTATTGTCTCACACATGCATTTTTGCCATTATTATAGATTGGGCCGCTCAAACTTCGAAGTCTCCAACATGGTACTTACTTTTAGTGGGTGAACATAGCAAGTTCTAGGTGAATGCCTTAAAATGGCCTTAACATAAGTACTATGAATTACAACATGTTGCTTTCTCTATGAGTTGTATGCAGATTATGATTTATTGCTAATTACCAATTGCTTCTCTAGTAGAAATGGACAAATTCTTTCTTTCTTTATAAGTTGTATGTAGACATGGAGCTAATCTCACAAGAGATTGTGTATCACACTTGTCCACCAAGGAGGAGAAATTATTTGATTGTCAATATTAAGGTATATTAATCTTCTAAGATTGTTAACTTCAGGTTTCTTATACTATCGTTGTTACTATCACTATCTTATGAGAATCTCTACAAGTATGAGCTATGGATCTATACAAATAAAATGAAGGTAAATGAATGTAGATCGTAGGATGAAAGATGACTCTGAGATTGGAGGGGTATGAGAGAATTAGGCACTAGAGACCATAGAGTTATTTAGTTGTGTTAGAAAGGTTAATCTTTCCTTGGATATATATTTTAATTGGGATATTCCAAGGGTCCCTACATGTAGTTTGTCCACTTGTACACATGTGGAGGACATGTCATTGTTTGTCCTTTATTCCACATGTAAGGAGAACTCTTGTTTATTTCTTTATTTAGTTTATCCTCCTTAAGAGGATTGTGACACTTTGCACACACCTATTATGAATGTGGCATTCATAGAAATGGGAGTTACAAATGCAACTCCTCTCTCATCTCTATATAAGAGATGCTCCTCCTTCTTTCTTCACAACAACACAACACTCTTGGCACTTGATGTTATTGTATTGAGCTACTTTTGCTCCAACACTCTCTCTCTCTCTTCTCTAGGCATTTGCCTTCATTCATAATACTCACAAGGGGTTTTCTTTGCTTTCCCCTTATAAATCCTTGTCTCCATTGTTGAACCATCTTGGTGTATGCTCTTGGAGTTGCTTATCTTATGGTAACATTGTTTCACACTTAACTTACTTGGATTGTTTCTCGTTCCTTGCTCAACATTATCATTTCTTACATGGTATCAGAGCTTGGTTATCTAATCCTTGTTTTAAGTTTTGTGGTGATGGTTGCCATTCATTGGAGCACACCTTATTTGGAGACGTTATTGAGAGAAGAAGTTTGTGTTGTGATTTTAGCTCTTTTTAAAAAATCTTGTGTATGCAGGTTTCATATTTTTTATACTAACCCTCTTTAGAAGGCTTGCCGCCAAAGGGTTTTCTTGTAAAGTTTCATATTTTTTACTAACCCTCTTTGGAAGGCTTGCCACCAAAGGGTTTTCTTGTAAAGTTTCATATTTTTTACTAACCCTCTTTGGAAAGCTTGCCGCCAAAGGGTTTTCTTGTAAAGCTTCATATTTTTTTTACTAACCCTCTTTGGAAGGCTTGCCGCCAAAGGGTTTTCTTGGTAAATTTTTATTTTTTTTTGTTTTGGACGGCATGCCACCAAAACAAAAAGTATTACATGAGTAAAGTTTTAAATTTTTATAAATTTTTTTTTTTATATTCTTCTATATTTTTTTTGTATGCTCTTGAAAATTTCAAGCATACACCATACATTTTCTTATAGGAGTTTCATCCTTCTAAATCAAATAACTTTTTTTTCAATCACACATTTTTTATATATTATTATTTCTCTATTATCATTACATCTTTTTATAAAAATAAAAAAATAAAAATCTTGAATTGTCTTGGGTGGCCGCGCCACCCGCGCGCCACCCCCGCGCCGCCGCGTGCAACCGCCGCTGACTGCAGAGACCCCGCGCAACCGCCGCAGACTGCAGAGATACCGCACCACCGTGCGAAACCCTCTCGCCATTGCAAAGCCACTCGTGCCGCCCCCAGTTTGCACCGCGGCCGACGCCCTCTTCACTGCGTCGCCGCCTGCCTCCGACGCGAGATCTGTCGCTCCGCCACCGCCGCTTGTTCTCAACGTCGCCGACACTGCGAGACCTGCAACTCGCCCTATTCACGGCCGCACGCACCATATAAACCACCCTTCCACCGCTTCTTGGCGCGGCCCGCATCCCGGCCACGTGGAAACCGCCGCCTGCGCGGGCAGAGCCCGCATCCTTATCTTTGCATTTTTTAATTCTCCAAACCCCGCCTTTTTTCCACCAACCTCCATCAACCATCCAATTTTGGCCAATTTTTGCCACGCGACCATCGTCGCCATCGCTCCGCTCCTCATACAAAAGTCTCCGCCCAACCTTTTAAAAAAACCAAAGAAAAATCTTGTTTTATTTATTAAAACAAAACTTTTATAACTTTTTTATCACATTTTTTTTCTTCTTAATTTTTTTAAAACAAATAAAAATATTAATTAAAAAAAAAAACAAAAGATATCTTCTTAATTTTATATATTTAAAAAAAACATAAAATAAATTTTTTTTTCAATTAATAAAATTAAATTTTTTTTCTCATTTAACAATTTTTTTTCAATTAATCTAATTTTCAACTTAAGGAATTTTTTTTTCAAAAAAAAGAATAATTTTTTTTTCAAAAAAAAGAATAATTTTTTTTCTTAATCATGTCAACATTAATTCCAGAAATTAAACTTAATTATTCTAATTATCATTCTTGGAAAACTCATATCTCATTTATTTTTCGTTTTAAACATCTCTTCGAAATAGCCACTGACCCTTCTCTTGAACCCGGTTCAGCGGCTACTCAAGACGAGAAAGATACTTGGAAAGCTAAAAACGAAGAAGCTTTAGGGTTAATTGGTATTTCCATTATTCCAGATTTATATGTCTTAATTGCTCACTGTTCTAAAGCTCATGATGCATGGTCCATCTTGAAAACCAAGTATGATAGTGGCGATGAATACCGCAAAATACAATTGCAAGATCAACTCGAAGATCTCAGGTATGCAGATTTTAAAAGTATGGATGAATTCCTCTTAAAATTTGATTCTCTTAAAATTTAAATTATGGCTTTAGGTGTTCAATTAGAGGACATTCGTTTAATTCATCTTATTCTTAAAAAATGTCTTCCTAGACAGTTTCAACAGTTTATAACTAATATTCATGCACAGCTTGCTATTCCTACTTTAACTTCTCAGTTAACTTATGTTATTTTTCAAACTTTATTAAGACAGGAAGAAGCTAAGCTAATTCAGTTTGGTACCCTCAAATCAACTGAACATGCATTTGTGTCTAGAAATTCAACTAATAATTTTCGTTCAAATAATAATAATTACAAACAATCTAATTCTAATTCAAATAACTCCAACAATAAATTTCATGCCAAATATAATAATAATACCAATCATCCTAATAATACTCGTAATACCAATAATCAAAGGAACCATTCCAATTCCAAACCTCATTGTTCTTATTGTGGCAAAGATGGTCATCTTGTCAATAATTGTTTTATAAAGAAAAATGATAAAAAACCTATTAATCATAGTAACAATCATCAAACCTCAAACCATAAAAAAGGTAATTTGACTAGTTCTAATCCTCATCATGCTTTTACTTGTAGCTTTAATCTTTGTAGACCTTTAGAATGGATTGTTGACAGTGGTGCATCACAACATGTCACTTCTCATAAAGAAATTTTTGATTCCTTACAACCTGATATTGCTAACATTCCTATTCAGTTAGCTAATAATCAGACTTGTAAAGTTGAAGGACTAGGTGATGTTACTATTCCTAATGGTAAATTGCATGATGTTTTATATGTACCTGACTTGAAAACTAATCTGCTTTCTGTTTCACAGTTATGTCAGAACTATAAAGTTGAATTCTACAAAGATACATGTTATATCATAGATCCTCAAACTCTCAAAGTGATTGCTCATGCTAAAATGGATAATGACAATTTGTTTAAATTCCATGAATTTGCTAGTTCACGATATTCTTTATATACTTCTATTGATTTCAATATATGGCATGAAAGACTTGGTCATTTAAACTCCGATTATATTACTTTCATGCAAAAGCATAATATGGTTGATGGCTTGCCTCACATTATTCCTTCCAAGATTGCCTGTACAGGTTGTATGAGTGGTAAGATGCATAGGGAGCCCTTTCCAAGTGGAAAATCACGGCGAGCAACTCATAAGTTGCATCTTGTCCATAGTGATCTTTTGGGCCCCATGGAGAATACCTCCATCCAAGGTTCTCAGTATGCACTTACCTTTGTTGATGATTTTTCTAGATGAACTTGGATCTATTTTTTGCATAGCAAGGATCAAGCTCTTGATATATTTATTGAATTTCAGTTATATGTTGAAAGGCAATCTGGGTATAAACTTAAAATTCTTAGAACTGATAATGGGAAGGAATATGTGAATAATGCTTTTCATTCTTATTTGAAATCATGTGGAATTAAGCACGAGCTTACTATTCCTTATACACCACAACAAAATGGTGTGGCAAAAAGAAAGCATCGGACCATTGTTGAAATGGCTAGAAGCATGTTGCATGCTAAGAATTTACATTATAAATTTTGGGCTGAAGCCATGTTTTGTGCAACTTATATTCTTAATCGGACTCCTACCAAAGCTCTCAAGGCTATCACTCCAGAAGAGGCTTGGTCTGGTAGGAAACCGAATTTACATCATTTATGAATATTTGGTTCTATTGCTTATGTTCATATGCCTAAACAGAAAAGGCATAAATTAGATGCTAAGTCATCTCCTTATATGTTTGTTGGCTATGATGAAAACACTAAGGGTTATCGTGTTTATGATTCCACTACTAACAAAGTTCAAATTGCTAGAGATGTTTGTATTGCAGAAAATGGAGTTCATGATTGCTCTACTACACAGGATGAAGAATTCAGTGGCACTAAAATTGTGCTAGTGGAGGACCAACCTCCTTCTCTTAACCCTACTCTTTCTCTTAATCAAGTACCACCAATTATTTCTGCTCCTACATCTCCTGATACTCAAGTAGATACTAATGATTCTTCCTCTAGTGATAATTCCATTACAACTAAATGTAAACCTAAATGGGCTCAAAACCTAATCAATGAAGCTGATGAGTATATTTCTAAATCTAGTGGAATTAAACATAGAAGGATCAATTATTGTAATTATGCTTTGATGACTACTATTATGAATTCTAACGATCCTAAGTCTTTTGATCAAGCTAACTCTCAACCTCATTGGCAGAAAGCCATGCAAGAGGAATATGATTCTTTACTTGCTAATCAAACTTGGGACTTAGTTAAATTACCTCCTGGCAAGAATCTAGTTTCATGTAAATGGTTATACAAAACAAAATTGAATACTAATAATGAAATTAGTAAATTTAAGGCTAGACTAGTTGCTAGAGGTTTTTTCCAAATTGAAGGCTTAGACTATAATGAAACTTTTGCACCTGTTGCTAAAATGCCTACTATCAAATTAGTTCTTGCTTTAGCATCTAAAATGAATTGGCCCATTCATCAAATGGATGTTAAAAGTGCCTTCTTAAATGGTGATTTACATGAAGAAATCTATATGGCTCAACCTTCTGGATTTGTTAAGAAAGGTAGTGAAAATCTGGTTTGCAAATTGAACAAATCTATTTATGGTCTTAAACAATCACCTAGAGAATGGTATTCTAAAATTAATTCTTTCTTTATTTCTCAAGGTTTTACTAGAAGTAAAAATGATCCTAATTTGTATATTAGACATACTAACGATGATATTATCATTGTTATTGTTTATGTAGATGATCTAATACTCACTTCTAGTTCAGACGCTTTGATTTCTGATATCAAATTCCAACTTAAACAGAAATTTCAAATGACAGATTTAGTTATCTTACATTATTTCTTAGGTATGCAAATTTTTCAAACTCCTAGAGGTATCTTTGTTTCTCAACGCAAGTATTCTTATGATATTTTAGAAAAAATTAAGATTAATGACTCTAACCATGTTTCAATTCCATGTGAATTAGGAACTAAATTGATGAATGATATGAATACTCCTTTTGTTGATGAAACTTTGTATAGAAAGTTAGTAGGAAGTTTAAATTATTTAACTCTTACTAGACCTGATATTGCTTATAGTGTTGGTTTAGTTTCTCGATTTATGTCTAAACCTCAACAAACTCATTTTAAAGTTGCTAAATGCATCTTAAGGTATATTAAAGGAACTATTAATCTGGGATTATTTTATGATGCAAACTCTGAATTTACTTTACAAAGTATAACAAAGGATTTTTGATGGTATCAATTATCATTCCTCTCTTGCTCCACATGGCTCTTGTATTCTTCTAAATAACCTATTTTGAATCACTCCTTAGAGTCTTAGGTTGATCTAGGGTTGGATACCCTATTACCTTGTGAATTATCCTTTTGGTTATCTTGATAGGTCCATTGTCCAACCATAATGAATTATCATGCATCCTACTCAATACCATCCTAATCCATTCTATTTTGAACACGTTCAAGAAATCTAGGGCTCATGTTAACCCTTTATTTTTTACAATTTTAAATTCTTCCCTTAGTACACCATTCTCACAAAGTCTATCATATGCTTGTCTAATATCCATATCTCCAATACTTCTAATTTTGTAGTTATAACATTTCCTAACATCTTGCACCATTAAAATATTTAGTGGTATCATCAATAATGCACTAGAGGGATATTGTTTGTAAGCACTATCTTCAATGGATTTGAAAATCAATTTCTTAACCTCATTGCTAACTAGTTGAACATTTAAAACCTTCTTACCCTCTACATTCTTTGATCTAGATGTCATTATGCGAAACTAGGATTTATGAAAAATATAAATAGTGTAACTCAACATTTGATAAATACCTTGCAAGATATGACAAAATTGTGTTGAGTCACTACACAAATCTTCTACAATCACTTTGGATGAATTTTATTATCCCCTCTTGCTCTCCTTGATCTTTCTCAATTTTGAAATGATTAAAAATGAGTTGAAATTAATCAAATACCCTTTTGAAACCCTACAATAAATGTTGAGTGCTTTCATAGTTCTAATCTTGGAATCAATCAATTTCAACTCACTTGTCATCCATTAATATTTCATTCACTCAAAAACCATTACAAGATCGACATCAACTAGCTAGTTTGTTAGCTCAGCATCCTCTAGCATTTCACTCAACACATATAGGAAACATTTCATGCTCAGCAATAACATGAAAAAATTAAAGTTTTTTCTTGATGTTTATGTAAACATTTAGTACTAAATACTTTTGGAACTAATGTATGATATAACCTTTTAAATATTAGTCCCATATACCTCTTTATTGCTTAGTTTGATGAGGTGTGATCACTTAACCCATTGGGTGAAGTGATCCCTTCTCCATATGATGTGTTGCAATCATCCTTTTTCTTCCATGTCTTATTCATTTCATTTCTAATATTTTCAACATTTGCCTTGCCTTTGCCTTTATCAAACTCACAACTCGGTACCTTTGACTTTGTTGGTCAATATCAAAAGATGTGACCAGTCTTCAAAAAACTAAAATATGTGGTTTGACTCAACCATCTTTTGTAGTCACCTCTAAAGTGTGTCCTAATACAATTCTGAGCAACATGTCCGTAATCTTGACAATAATGATAGCTATATCTTGTGTTATAATCCTAGTTATAAGAGTTTCCTTTATTCCTTACTGTAAGAATTTGCCTAAGGGAAAAATTCACCCAGGAGCTAAGAACTCAAACACAATCACACAGTATACCAAGAGAGAGAGTATGATCAGAATAAAAATGTATTCAAATAACTTGATTTAAGAGTACACTAGGAGTGCCTAAATATAAAGGCCTCAGGAGAGCTTCTAGAATGCCTAGTAATCAGCAACATGAAGTGTCATACAACCAAGCACATGTCCACCAGATATGGATTATCCTCCATTAAGCATGGAAGTAAGTGTGGTGATTAGAGGAAAAGCCTACAAAGGTGTGACACACAAAATAGTGTTGTAGATACCATGTGCTTAAGTAGAGTTACGTACTCCTTTGTTGTCTACATGAAAACCAAAAAAAATTGTGCAAACTCCTAAGTGTCTCACAAATAAAAATAAATAAATAATGCATTAACCTAAGAAAACTTAAGTAAGTGTAATAAGTAAATACTTATTTACACCAACACCTCCCCTTAAGTGAAACTTAGAGAAATTCCCTTAAGCTTACAAAACTAGGATGTAGATGCATAATGGGTCCTAGCTACTAGGCCATATTAGGTACCCATGTACATAATGAAAATGCAATCTCCAATAAAGTGAGGAAAGAGGGAAAGCCTCATGGGAAAAACCCTCCCCCAAAAAGAGAGATAAGAAAGGATGCATTGATGGATGGAGTAATTAAGACCCCCCCATTACGACATACATCCAGTATATACATAAGAGAATAAGAGAAGGAAGAGAGACAGAATAGGCTCCCTCCCCAAAAGAAGAATGCCAAGTGAAAGCCACTCCAATGAAGAAGCTGGTCCAAGAATGTAGAATGGTGTTCCACCCCCTAAGAAGAAAGAATGGAAAAGGTACACTCCTGAAGATGTATGGTGGCCCTGAAACCTGCTCAAGTATCCCTATACTGATGTTGAAGTTCACCCCTTTCAACTATGCTAAAAAAATGAATGCAGATCTAGAAAGGATGTCTGTTGAACCTATTCCATTGAACTATTTGTCTCCTCTACTGACAAAGAGACCTCCACTAATTTTTTTTCATAAGGATCCACAATCACACCAACCTATGTAGATTTATCATGTAGAGAATGGACATGAGGGTTAGAGTGAGCCCTTGCAACAATTGTAGAAGAATCATCATCAATGGGAAGATGTAAGTCCTCAAGTCTATCTCCCAAGTCAACTGAAGTTTTAGGTGGAAGATGAGATGTACCATGCTGAGATGGACATTTCACTATGGCAATATAAGAACATGGACTAGATTGATGTGACCTCTCACTGCAACTTTTGATAGAACCCCATGTGTCTGAACCTATTGAAGCACTATCGCTAGTGTCACTATCAGTTTCCACTGTGTATGATGTGTGGAGAGGAGTAGAGGATAAGCTGGGAGAACTTTCCTCAAAGTGAACATCCTTATCCAAAAAAATCTCACGAGTCTCTGGATCCATTAGTCTATAAGCCTTCACATTATCTTCATAACTAATAAAGGTACAAGGCCTAGGTGTCAGTGCCTTGCAACTCCTGGAAGAAAGGTTTGACCATGCTGGACAACTAAATACTCTAAGGTGACTCACAACTGGTTTTTTTCCGCACCATGCCTCAAAAGGAGTCTTTTTGTCTAAGGTTGGATGAGGAGATCTATTAAGTATGTGAGTAGCACTACTAATGGCTTCATCTTCTCGTGTAGGATCAAGAGACTTGGCCTTTATCATGCAACTTGCCATGTTCTTGAGAGTCCTAATCCTCATAGCTGCAACATCTATCTTGTGTAGACTGAATGCTGGTGAGTTCTAAAGATCAATGCCCTCAATTTTGCAAAAGTTCTTAAGTCTTTTGTCAACATATATGTTCTCATTGTCCACCCTTAATACTTTGATGGATTTCCTTGACTTGTGTTCAACATGAGTCTTGAAGTCTTGTAACTTATGAACCACTTCATTCTTGTGATGAAGGAAGAAGACCCAAGTGAATCAAGAAAAGTCATCAACAAATATGAGTATGTAGCAACCTTGGCTGACTGAAGTCACTACAAATGGTCCTGCTAATACCATGTGAACTATCTGAAGAACAATTGGAGCTCGATAAGACTTCCCTTTATCATACTTCTCCTTGAGATTCATATCCACTAAACAAGATGAATATTCTTCCTTAGAAAAGTTGATGTTGGGTAGACCTTTGACCGTGTGTTTTGAGAAAAGTTGCTGAAGAGAGTGGAAGTCAAGGTGACCAAACTGCTCATGCCATAAGTTGATGTTTGAAGTAGAGTGAGTTAACAAGGCTTGGGAAGGACTCTTAGGCACAAAATGGGAGAAGGAGTATAACCTCTTTTCATCATTGACTTTCCCCACTGCTACCAATGAATCATCTTTGAGACTTCACACCATCACTGAATCGGGAAGGAACTCAACCTTTTGACCTTCTCCAAGGTGAGTGATTTTGTAAACTAATAGTAGATTGGAGCTTAGATTTGGAATGTAGAGAACATCTATGAACTCACCATCTTCCATTTCCACATGTCATTTCCCTTCAACTTCCATCTTAGCATCATCTCCCACGAAGATGTGTGGTACCTTTGACTGCTTCAATGAAGAAAAGTCTTTCCTTGAAGAACCCATATGGTAAGAGGCACCTGAGTCAACTATCCATTCCAAAGAAGAACTTGTGTTTGCCATAAGTGCTTGACCTTTACCTTTTGAAGAGGTAGGAGTAGAATCCTTGGAAGTACCTGGCACTTGAATCTTTTTCTTCTTGAGTAGATTTTCTAACTCATCAATTCTTTTTGTCTTGTAATGATGCTCATCATGATTTGGCTTTTTGCAATATGCACAAAAGAGTTTTTCCTTCTTTTCATTACTTCCCTTATTGTTTGAAGAAGTATTGCCTTGTTGAGAGGAGTTATGTTGTGTCTCAGATTGTGTTTTCTGCTTCCACTACTTCTTCTTGTTGTTGCTTTTTCCCCCTTGACTAGATGTGTGATCATCACGAGCCACTAAGGCTTTGGTCTTAGATGTCATCATGAGCCACTAAGTCTTTCATCTTAGATGATTTGAGAAGGCCAAAATCCACCAAGTGAGATTGTTCAACAATCAACATGTCTGCAAATCCATCAAAGGAAGGTTTCTGGTAAGTAGATCCCATGGTTAACCTATGAGTATTAAAACTTGAAACAAAGTTGGCATACTCAGAAGGTAGCTTCTTCAGGATTTGATGAATCAATCTATCATCCTTTATGGGATTTTGACAATCTTTTAGAAGTGCCCTATACTCATTAACTTTGATGATATAATCCTGAATTGTGTCATAATTCTTAGGATCCAAGAGAAGTAAATCATCCTCAATATGAAATCCCTTTTCTTCATCCACTTTACCATACAACTATTCAAGTTTATCCCAAGCTTCTTTAGATTTTGAACAATTTTTAATGTGGAAGAGAAGATTGCCATGTACACAACTCCTGATAACACCTAAAGCCTGTTGGTCTTGTCTTTTCCATTCAATGAGTTCTTTAGCATCAGTAGGTTGGGTAATTGTACCATCAACATATAAATTATATCCTTTTTGCATTAATCTACTCCATGCAATATCTATCCATGTAGAATAGTTGCGTGAAGTTAAAGGAGGACATTCAAAACCCATGATGTAGAAATGAAAAGAGCACAATAGAGAGACACAAAAAATAGTACACATCCCCCCCTTTTCAATCAATCAAAAGACCCCCCCAAAAGAGATGCTATTGGCACTTTATAAGTAGTGCATTTACAATGGGCCAGTTATAAAAAATGAACAAAGTGGACTTTCTGATTTTTCTTTTACGACTACCTTATAAGGCTGAAATCTATCACTTAAGCATTGTAGCTTAGTTTTACAACAATTCTGAAAAAGAATGAAAGCTTTATAATGCCAAAGAAGGCCTAATTCTGAAAGTGAGAAATTGGTCCACACAACTCTAGAATTTGACTTCAGATCTAGAAAATAGATGAAAAAATATGCACTTTCAAAAAAAATGGAACTTGAAAAAGTGACCAAATGTGCCCGTATAGAGCTTCTAAAGTTGTAAAATGCAAGATTATGTAGGTATAGTTGCCAAAAAATGTAATTTTTGCAAAATTTATGCACCAAAATTAGAAAACAACACCACCACTAGAAAATTTAAGAAATTCTACCAGATTTCTAAAAAAAATTGCACTTGAATTAGAGTCTGCATGTCTGAGATACGAGCTCGCAAAGTCAGGTGGCCAAATTGAAAAGTAATTTGGAGAGGGGTCTCGAGGAGATTTGACGGTCAAATAGTTGTCAACATAGTTTCAAAACACCCTAGAATGACGTTTAGATGAGCATCAAATTTAAGACAGTGTACTATTGACGTCAGCAAAAAGTGTACTCCTGGCTGATGTGTCAGTAGAGTTGGATGTCTGTACTATACGAAACATACACATGGCACTTCGTACGCTGATGTGGCAAATGTTGATTTCTATGTGAAAATGTGGCAATCTTGGATGCTAACTATTTCCATCATGGTGTAGAGTCAGCAAGACGTGGTGCCAAATGGAATTGTTGAGTCAAAACTTCTTGACTATTGACATGGCTCGGACACGACATGTGTTGCATGGTGGCTTGATACTAGTCCGTGTGGTAGTGGGTGGGAGTTTTAAAACTCTTGCCAGAAAAATGAACATGGGTTGCTAACCACAATAGTCATCATCAAAATCTCAAACAACAATGTCATAAAGTTTACAAATGTGGGGGGCAAGAAAGTTCTGTTGCCAGGATCTTGAACTCACAGGTGGGAGAATGCTGAAACCCTTAAATGTGGCTGGATCTATGCCTGCGCACCCAAAAAATGCATAAAATGGTGCTTAAACTTCTAATAAAAATCCCACATTTAGTGGGTAGGCACGGAATACACTTTTTAAAAATAAACCTCCGTGCAAATGTAAATAAAGAGCTTGCTGAGGCTATGAAGAAGGGGCCACCGTGTGGTTGGTTGTGACTTCATCTGCAATGTGGTGCCGCAAACTTGGTCACTGATCAGTCTGAGCACAGGCCAGATTTTGTGTCAAAGGATAGCAGAGAGTTATCGAAAATCACTGTGAAAACCCTATTGTGGTATGGCTACTATTTGTTGAAGCCCTGAGACATAATAAAATACCTCCAAATAGCAGATCTGGGGTGTCACTACCCAGGTTTGCTAAAAAACAATTTTCTGCAAATTAACACAAATACACTGATGGGAAATAGATAGCAAAAATAATAAAATTGTAGATCTAAAATAAGTCAAATGAATCTGCGAAAAATGACCATACCCATACTGCAAATCAGGGCCTTTGGGTTTTGATTTGCAAAAAAATTTTTCCTCACGGTCGACTTTGGGCCAAGGTAGCCAAGTTTATAGTCAATTTACATCGATTCAACATTTCAGACGCAATGGCGAGGTCAGATCTAGCTCTGGATGCACTCAATTTTTGCAACACTCTAGATTTGGGCTAAGGTAAAGAAGCAGGCAAGAGGTCTCGAATGACTTGTGATGAGAAAATCTCCAAGTTGCTCTAATACCATGTAAGAATTTTCCTAAGGGAAAAATTCACCCAGGAACTAAGAACTCAAACACAAGCACATAGTAGACCAAGAGAGAGAGTATGATCAGAATAAAAATGTATTCAAATAAATTGATTTAAGAGTACACTAGGAGTGGTTAAATATAAAGGCCTTAGGAGAGCTTCTAGAATGCCTAGTAATTGGCACCATGAAGTGTCATACAACCAAGAACATGTTCACCAGTTATGGGTTATCCTCCATTAAGCACAGAAGTAAGTGCAATGATGAGAGGATAAGCCTACAAGGGTGTGACACGCAAAATAGTGTTGTAGACACTATGTGCTTAAATAGATTGTGTACTCCTATGTCGTCTACATGACAACCCAAAAAGGTGAGCAAACTCCTAAGTGTCTCACAAATAAAAATAATAAAATAATGAAAAATAAATAAATAATGCATTAACCTAAGTAAACTTAAGTAAGTATAATAAGTAAATACTTATTTACACCAACACCTACCTTTTTTTGCCTATTTGATGACCACCTGGGTTTGGATCTACACTCAAAATCTCTATGTCCATACTTCTGACAGTTATAACAATATCCATCAAATCTTAGTGTATGCATAGTCTTGGTTCTGCATTCATGTGCCTGATGACCTTTTTTGTTGCACTTATGATAGTGAACCATGTTCTTATGCTTGATATTTTGATTTATAGTTCTTCTCTTGCACATATTAGCAGTATGTCCTTTCTTACCACAATTATGACAAGTAGCTTTTGAATTCTTACCTGTGTTGCTCCTTTCTTCAGCACTTTTGGATGACTTTCCTTCTTTAGTAATTGTGTATCCCAATCCAGATGTATCATTATTGGATCTAGGGGATCTCAATAATTTCTCAAGGCATTTGATGGCTTCACTTGGTTTATTGAAACTTTCAACAAATTTCTTTTCCCTTTTCAAATCACTTTACAATTTCTCATTCTACAACTTCAATTTTGTTATCTCAATGTCCTTGAAATTCAACTCATAGTTGGCATTCATTATTTGACTCAAAGTATCCAATTGCATGTTGGAAATCTTGGTTAGCTTTGATGATTTTTCTTCCAGACTATTTCACAAAATTATTTTGTCTTCTTCAATCATGGCTTTTTCTTCCATATTTTTCTTCTTCTATTCAATCACCTCACATAGTAGTATGGCTTGTGATTCTTGCTCTAACTTTAGATTTTTTATTTCTTCATTTTGGGATCTATTATTTTCCATTAGATCTACAACTATTGCATCAAATTCATTAGAGTCTCCATTAGAAAATAGCTTAATAGTTTCTATCTCTTTATATTGTGTCTCATTCTCCTTAATAGCAATTTCCTTCCTTCTCTTCAAGGATTTCTTTTAATCTTCTCTTGCTTGATTCGGTTGATGTATGATAAGATGTATTTCAATCTCCTAATTTTCAATAATCTTTCCCAACTTGTAGACTTCCATTTCCAAATCTTTCCTCAAAGCTACAAAGCTTCTCTTTCACAAAATAAGGATCTGATACAAATTGTTGAGATTACAATAGGAAAGGTAAACTTGTAAGAAAGGGGGTGAATCAATAGTTTAAACTTTAACCCATAAAAAAATTCACCACACATCCATCTCATACATTCATTATGTAAACTGAAGTACCATGTAAATCATGTACATCTAAAACATGTAAACAAGTAAACATTCACACATGTATGACACTAGATATGATTACCCAGAAACCCCCCAATGAGAAGGTAAAACTAGGGCGAGGATGAAACCCATAAATCTTCACTACTATAGTAATAAAGTGTATCCAATAAAGGTTACACTATTTTAATCATAAGACATGATCTACCCTATGAAAGGTCTGCCCTGTTAAAGGCTTACAAAGACTGTTGGGTCTCACCTTGTCAAAGGATTTCAACACCCTATTATAAGTGTTCCTTGCTAAAGGAATTTAACTCACAATTAAGTGAGCACCTTGTTAAAGGATTTCAATATAGACTATTAGGACTACTCTATTAAGAGATTTAATTGATTCACCTGCTAGAATGATTTAGCAATGATCTTGCAGTTAGCACTTGGTTTCCTGATGATAGATCACCTCTAAACTGATGTATTATTGATCCTTCTTGATCAAACATCTCTTTTTTGTATTCTCTTCTCTTCCTCTATTATCCTTTAATTGATTCTACAATGCAATCTTAGATCATAACTCTTTAGCCACCATGAATTCTCTATTTGCACATGAAAACTTCTATTTTTACTCCTTCACACTCCTTTACACACTCTAGAGAGTTTAAGGTTTTTTCTCCTTAAGAAGACTTAGGTGACTTAGGGATAGGTATGATCATCCATTTTTCTGCTTAAACCTTCCCTTTACTTGATCGTATACATGTAATTGCATTGAAAATCTAGCTTAAGGTTCACCTTTATCTCCAAAATATTCTAATTTAATTTTTAGTTAGCTCAAAAATGGTTTACATAGTAGTTTGTGCCATTACAAATAACTATGTCAAAACTGTCTTACTGGACATCTAAAGTCTTTGATGCTCAACATATACTATCTTCTATATTGTGACTTGACTTTTGTATCACTCAGTATGCACTACTTGCTGGGCTCTTGAATCACTCGGCATGCACTATCTACTGGACACTTGAGTGACTTGACACATGAGTGGCTCGACACTCACTATGCACTCGACATGCTCTATTATATACATGCTGTGTTCAACATGTACTACTTGTTCGACATGAACTAAGTAAATGACATAAGTGTTTAGACACTCATTTGTCAAAACCAATCTGAGATCAATAATAAAATTGGCCCTTGAGTACAAAACTGCAACTCTAGTTTCTCATTAAAAGATATGACTAGGAAAAATTTTCAAGCAAGAAATAAATATTACAGTAAACAATTTAAGATAGCTAACTTAAGACACACAACAAATATTTTTTAGAAAGATCGGTAGGAAAATTTTGAGAACTCCCATTGATTTGATATAGAGTTACTACAAGTCCATATTTTATAGAATATATGCCAAAAAGGTATATTGGGGGTTACAAGTAATAGAAGTGAAGATGGAAGCATCTTCCAAACTAAAGACCATTGATGCAAATCAAAGGGTAAGTTTTTTTTTTTTTTTTTTTTTTTTTTTTTTAAAACTCTATGGGATAAGATTATTTTTGACACTACAAGATAAGATTATGCATCCTCTCAACATCAAGGGGGAGTATGAAAATTGATGCCGGCTCCAACATCACCATTTCATTGCATTGATAACTCCAACACTTCACCACTAATTCTCTAATTTATTTTAGTTTTAATAAAATGTGATTGGTAAATGCAATAAGCTTTGTAGAATCATGAGTTTAAGACTTAGTTCCACCATAACCTGAGTAATTAATAAAATTGGTTAAGTTATTGTTAAAATAGTGTTATTTTTTCACTCTCACTGTAGATTTTTTTAGCTGTAGTTTCATTTGTGATCTTTAGTTTCCTTCAGCATAGGCTATTCATTCACAACATTTGACATGTGTTCAATTTGATGTCTATGATTGAAGTAGGTAGACTCAATAAAAGGCATGTATTTTGTTAAGTATCATATCAACTATTAATAAAAGTGTCTCCTCTATTTAAAATAGAGTTTTATAAAATAGAGTTTCTTAAGTGTTACACATATTTAAAATAGAGTTTCTTAAAATAGAGTTTCTTATATAATCAAATTTATTTTCTGGTTGCTACTATTTTTGTTCTTTTGAATTTCTACAACAATGTTGTCTATAATATTATAAACCCCATGTAAAAATTGTTATAGCTGTACTAATTTATGAAACCTAATTCCAATATATGAAAGTCTTCAAACAATATTGAAGTTGAAATATATCACCATTCACTAATAAATTCTTAGCATAAATTATTGCATAATTACTTGAGAGCTACCATAACTTTTTAGTCTCAGTTGGAGTGCCCATACACATATAAGAAACCAATTAAAGATTGAGAGTAGTAGATTCTATAGGAAAAGCCTCGAGCCTTGATGACCTATCAATGACAATCAATTCAATTAGTGTCAAAGGTTAAGATTTTATTTTAAACTCTAAATAGTGTCAATATATCGACACATACTGTCATCAATGGTATAAGAAACCTGTCAAAACAAATCTAAAAGTCATCACTATTTTGATGCATCCTATTGTCGAGAGTATGAGAGACCTGTTGAATCATCTCTCATGGTTGTCGATAGTTCAATGAATCCTACCATTGATTATGCTTAATACCTATCAAATCGTCTTTCGTGGTTGTAGATATTTTGACATTTCACATGAGTTATCTAAGGCCACCAATGACAATGATGGCAATAATTTTTTATGAATTTTGTCATCGATACATTGACACCGTCTTGTGCATCAAAATTGTGACTCTAGTTTAGTGACAGTCATTTCCAACATTTTTGAGTCACAATTTTGATGGACGCACATCAAAAATAGGTCCAAATTTACTAATGGGGGAATTCACTCCCACAATGATGTAAACCATTAAATTTTGGGATGTTTTCTAATGTGGGGGTTAGTATTTTCATTTCAAATTGTTTAGATAAGGTTGTGTCTATTGTGATGTCTATGTTGTATCAAAAATACAACTTTCCTACTTTTATTAATTAAACTTAAATTTAGAATGTAATTCTGCACTGATTATTAATTTAATTATTAAACTCATGATATTGTCATTTTGATGCCAGTATAGACATTGGTCAGATCTATGGAAGGGTGCTTCCTTAAGAATAGAATGGGTAGTCATTGAGATTTTTTAGGAGTATTTAAAGTGAGCACTCCCTGAATTTTTTCAAGTTTATTTCAGGTTTAGAAATTTAACTCATTAATTTAAGAAATCTTTTGGTCCCATGAATTTTAGAGTGAAGACTAACCTAACATTTTAAATTTATCATTTAAATTTGGTGGGAGAATAATAAGCAACTGTAACATGTGGCAAGAAGTTTCTCTAAGCTTGTGAGGATATTTAAAGACCCACCCCATTTTCACCCACTCAAATTTAGAGAGCTAAAAATTTGGAGCTCTCCAAATAAACCTTTGGAACTCCCAAAAAAATTTTCATGGGACCTCTCCCTCCAAAAAATAGAATTCCAAGCCCTTTCCATAGAACCCCTTCTCAAGCTTGGTCTTTTTAAATTATTTAGGTAGTGATTCTTATCAATTGGTGTATTTTATATGATTATTTTTATTATTGCTTCTTGATGTAAGTCAATTTTTTATTTAAGAGATTATTTTCTTTGCACTTATTTATTATGTCATTTATTTTATTTACAATTATTTATTATGTGATCTATGTTGGTTAATCAACATGAAGAAATTTAAGGAAGACCCCACCAATATAAATGTAGAGTGAATGTTGGTCTTGAAGCCCCTATTCTCTATCATTTCCTTCCATTATTGGCCATCATGGAAAAAATATTTTACAATCTATCATATCTATATCTTATATATACATGATACAACTAGATTCATAATAATCATCAATTCTATCATAACTACTATTGGAAGGTGCATTTTTTCTTCTCCAAAAACTACCTCCTCTTGAAGGGCATAGAATGAGGTGCCTAGATTACTAATTTTAGGGTAGTGATTTTCCATTCATGTCTATGTTCATCTTGATTTGTGCCCAAATTCATCTCCATAATCATTCAACACCATCTTGGCATTTTAGGGCAGGAATATTCTCCTCTACCTACATAGAAATGGTGGAACCATCAATCTTGATATTTATTAATCTCTCTCTCTCTCTCTCTCTATATATATATATATATATATATATCATTAACATATTATTTTTTAGAGATGAGGAATGATCTAACCTTAGGGCCACCTAAACTATGGAAAATGAATGATGGAAGTCACAATAGATAAACTCTAGACTAGATAGTGGGTATCCAACTATCTAGATCTATATGGAATAGACATCTCCCAAGGATGCATAATTTACATATGATTTTCTTAGATACTAATCTCTCTCCCTATCAATTGAGTGATCTCTTGCTACCATTATAATATCTAGTAGGTCATCACCATATCTATATAAAATTAACTAAACTCTGAATCTAAAAAGGTGTCCAAGTTCTATCTATACATGGCATTGGGGTGTTCTCTTCTCTTAGTCTCTCATATATAGATGGGATGGACCATCCCTCAAATTAAAAATAGTATTGTTGACTATTGATAATATTGTGCACTATAATTGAAGATAAATTTTATGCTTTTATAAGTAGTGTGCTTTTTCAAACAAATCTAACATATTCTTGGTATTCTTTGAATACATTTGGAAACAATTGCTAGACAATGTTATTATTCTTCTTGATTATATTGTATCCTTTGTAGTCATAGTTGTGGCTTGTTAGCAAGTTTAGATGTTCTAAACTCAATATGTCCACTAACAATATGTTTATCTATTTCTCTACATGTACTATCATAATTGGGATCATTCTTTTATTCTAGACATGTCTCACAAATGATGTATGATTTCTATATTTGGTCTCACTTTAGTGTGTGGAGATCGACATGCTTCATGAGTAGCTTAAAAGATGTTCCTATTCCAACTAGTTCAACAAAATTTATTTTTTTCTATTCACCCATTATATTTTACAAATAGCCTTGATTGATGTGGAAATTGAAAAATCTAGATCTTAGAAGTGTGGATTGAGATATATTTGGATCATTTTGTTTTCGTGGGGTGGATAATTTCATGAGTCTTGAGTTTATATGACCTAGATTTATTTGTAATATTTTATCTTAGTTGAAGACAAATTGATACAGAGATTTTAATGATATATATTATATTTATGAAATGCAATTCAAGAGTACAAACACTTTGAATTTTTTTGGTGATGTGTTGTAGAGTGGAAGACCAAATTGTGTAAAGAAGAGAATCTAGAGAGAATAGAACCAGACATATAGTAACCTAAGAATCAAAGAGATACATTCAAAGTCTAATTTTGTTAACTTATTTTCAAAATATCCTTATTTCATTCTAAATTTCTTGTTGTTGGTTTTTAGTGTCTTCTAATAAATCATTGTATATCTTGATCTAATGTTGGTAAAACATATTTTTGTGTCTTAAGTAGTAAGCTCTCTAGTAGTTAGCCTAATTCTTTGTAATTGATGATTTATATAAATATTGCATAGCTCTCATTGCAGTTTTTCTCATTTTTGGATTTGCCACACAAATATGGTGTCTTCATGTTGACCATGTTTTTTTCTATATTGTTCATAAGAGATAAATTGTTATTGATCATGAATTTTTTATATTCTTTCATGAGAGATAAATTCTTACACAATGATGTAAACTCTATTAAAATTTGAATCGAATTTTTTTATATGGTCTAATCTAATTCATCCCCCACCTCCCCCCGAAATCTTGTGAGCTCAAAACCTATATACACAAAATTTAGCTTTAAATAGAAAAAGTAAAAAAATATAAAGACTTATACTTTTTCTTTTCTTATATTTATTCATGTTATATTTTATTTATAAATACTAATAAACATATAGTATGTGTTTCATCTATCTTTAATGCAAAGAAATTTGTACACATTTTATTTTGTTTAGCATAATGTATACATATTACATTTATTCAAAGAAATGATGAAGAAATATGTATATAATTTGTTCTCATAAGAGTACATATTCAATTTTAGTTCAATAGAATACACATTTTTAATTTGAATGGGAGAGAAGCATTTAGGCTAGTACTGCTTAGACTTGGATGGCAAGCCTTTTTCTTGGAAGCTATTTCTCCCATTCTCCCATTTCTCCCTTCCAATCTACTTTCTCAACTTCTTGATCATTAGTTTTTGTACTTTATCAAGTGATTTCTGTAAAATTGCCACCAAAAATTTGCATGTCTCCTAGTTTTGTAACAATATGATTTTTTAGATTTAAATGAAATTGACATATAAATAATTTATAAATAATATTTATTTTATTTTAGTATTACTCATACATCTATGTATCATTTTTTAATGAATTTGTACATATTTATCCAAATTAAAATAAATTATCTATCATTGTTCTACACTTCATTCTTCTCATATTTTAAATAATAAAAAATTGGTTTTGTTAGTGCAAGTTATTTTGAGGACAAAACTTATTATCTAAATTTTCTTAGCTCTAGTACATGTTGGTTGTCTTGATTTTTTTAAAGCTAAATTGAATAAGTTTGGACTTGTTCTTACTAATAAGATTTTATGATTTTTTTAAAAGAGCCAAAAAGAAGTGTTCAAAATAAAAAGAAGATATCTTATTAAATTCAATAGAAAACTCACTTGACTAATTATAATATTCTAGATCTACTAATCTTGGTGACCTCTAAGTAGTGTTGCATGATCTTATTAAAAAAACATCACTATAGTTTAGAAAACATAAATAAATTTTACTTTTTCCTTCCAAAGAAAAGAACAACCTAAAGAAGGAAGAGCTTGGGTTGTTGGATAAATAATTAGAAGAAATTAAGATCGTTGAACCAATGCCTAATGGAGAAAATAAGAAAGATAAATCCACATGCCAATCTAATTTGAAAGAAGTTGATATTTATTCGACAATTCTTTTATTAGACACTTGTGAATGTAATAAGACAAAATGCAAGAGTAATATTTATTATATCATTCTGCACTATTAACCTTTATTAAACATTTTTATTATATGTAAACAAAAATACTTTATGTTGTTCCTTAAAATTTGACAATAATATCCTCAACTACTATTACACTTATAATAATCATCAATTAATTTCTAAACAAGAATAATGTTCACATAAATTTATTTTTTATATTTAATTACAAATGAAAATACATGGAAGAATAAGAAATATCTATAGATAGGTGAAACATACATAAAAACATTGCATTACAAGTATGTAATTTTGTTCCTTAAAATTTGACAATTATATCCTTAACTACTATTACACTTATAATAATTACCAATTAATTACTAAACAAGAATAATGTTGACATGGGATTACACTCCTTGCTTATTTATCTCCTTAGACTGTTACAGTTAACAATATGTTTAGGATATTACATAAGATTGAGTTTAATCCTTTTCTATTTTTCTTTTCTTTTCTTATTATTTACTTTCATTCGATCCTAGATTATGAGTAGATATCCCTCATGGTCTTTCTGTTGATTGTCACTTTAGTCATAGTTTCAAACTTAATGTGATTAGAATCTTACATGTTCTGTTTATTAATTTTTGTTGATGCTAGTTTTATGATCTTTATTTTTTTATCACTCTTAGTTGGTTTTAATATAGTTAGGCTCCTATTATATTGATAAATATAGATCGCAAAAGATTGGAATCTTTTTCCCATGGAAGTTGGATTGGCAGACATACTTTAATGTGGCTTTGTTTGATTGCTAAGGTATTAACTGTCTAGCTCAATTAGAGGAAGGAATGTTCAATGAAGAATAATCACTTGTGCAAGGGATATGATCATTCTTAAATTAGATAGAGTTCATCCTTTTGTACACTATATAGATGTGATGTATATGTTTTCACATAGGTTTGCACCCTTGTCCAAGGCCTATGCGCGAGGACAACCTAGTGAAACATGGAAACAACCTCCAAGCTGTGGGACTTGAACTACGAGGTTGAGTCTCCAAAGAAGGCCGGCTTCCTCTTACTATTAGGGCGCACCTATCTATTCTTAGAAGGGAAAGGGAGAAAGAGAGCGTCAAAGCAAATCTACCTAGTCTAATCTAAGGCAGTGATGCACCAAGACAGAGTGTTCAGATTCATTCCTGCCCATATATATACTACAAAACCAGAATAACATACAAAAGTCATACACATCCAGACTTATATCGATCAGTAATCACATACAGATCAGAAGAAACCAACCGAATGACACTAGGAAAAGGAGCTTTCACTTATGTATTATTCGATAGGCCAAAGATAGATACAGTATGCAGATCGTTGATCTCAACAATACACCAATGGGAGGCAAAGTGATGCACATTCACACTGATGGCCGAAAGAAATGATACAGGCTATTACATGGCTCAGAGATAAAGGGGGTTTTACACTGTAAGTCTGCAAGCAGTAGCAGAGAAAATCAGGAAGAATCGACCCTCAGAATAGATCACAAAACTGCCTTTATAGATCAGGCACAACTGAAGATTTCCGCGTTACATTCACTTCTTACCTACTGGCATTAACTTCCTATCTTGAGAATCCAATCAGGGATCTGGATTGAAATCCTGGTCTGCATACCGAGAAAAATCATTTCTTCTGAGAAGAGCCTGGAGAAGATAGAAACGGTGCCACAACATTCCCTGACATGGTAGATGGATCGACCGGATGGGTGGAGTGTCCTTATGTCCTGCATTCATTCCTGGTAGGTCAAAAATGATCGTGAAGATTAGATTGCAAGATACGTCGATCACCTCTGCATCTTGGTTCATGAATCAAACTAGCCTATTAGCCACCTCGATTTCTTATATGCCGACTGGGCCACGCGGGCCAATCGTAATCCTTTGTCTTGCCACTTGGAGAGTCCTTCCATGGTTGACCGCCTTCATCGAACTAACTGCGCCACCTTACCACCTAACCGCTGGCCTTCAGCTAATTGCCACGTCAAAAATCGAAACACAAGGACATGTGTCTTTCGAGCGCTAACTCATTATTGTAAAATATGCACAGTTCCTCCATGGCGAGATAGCACCGACCCTAGATTCTTGCAGATCTGATGGTTGAGAATCCACCTCTTAATGCGCTAATTGTATCAAGAAATTTGGCCCCTCAACATATCTGTGTTCTGATTTGGTACACGTGGTTATTTCTGATTCGCCGTGGACTCTCTTTCTTGTGACTGGGCCCCATCCAAATCGGTGCCACCTCGATGATGCATCCGGCGAGACTTGACCCCATCGACACGTGTCAGTCAGGTGCGATGTCGCTATGGTAAAAATCCTGCAGCTTCACTAAGGCGACATGGCACCTACCTTTGATCTCTTTAAATCTAACGGTGGAGAACTTGACCTTCTGTAACCCTCTGTTCCTATTGATCTGCCGAGCCCGCCAACATGTGGCATCCCCCTGTTGGTTCGTCAGTCACCCCACCCTATCTACTTCTGACGACATGAAACGCAGCCCCACCAAGACATGTGGTGCACGAGCGCTATGTCACTGATGCTAAAGTCCGAGCAGCTCCTGATGGCGAGATAGCACCAGCCGTAGATCTTGCAGATCTAACGATTAGAGCGACATCGTACTTCACTCATCGTCCCTCCTGAAAACTACTAGGCCCATGGTTGCAGTGTCCTGAAATATACACATGGCATCATCCGGTTGGTGAACCCGAGACTTGATCTGTAGAATGGCCACGCGGCGGATGGGCGCTATGTCGCCATGATAATATCTGCGCATCTCCGCCATAGCGAGATGGCGCCATCCGTTGATGCAATCAAATTTGACGGTGGAGATTGCAAACCTTGACTATGCCAACCGTACTGATAAAAACTCCAGCCTGGTTACACGCGGCAGTTCCTCACTGGCCCATCGGAACACCACTGGGCAATCTTGCGACTTGGCCTCACAGGGTGACCACGTGTCGACCAGGCACCATGTCGCTATGGGAAAATTGATGTTAAATTTCCATAGCGCCATAGCGCCCAATCGATGACGTGTCCCTATCTGTGCATGGTTCTTTTTGATTTGCTGTCGTGACACGGGCTCCGCCAACTGGGCAGATGAGGTACGCAATGGGGCCCAATATTTGTCTAAAGTTCTCGCCGTTTATTTTCTCCGGCCTGCCAAACTTTTACCCGATCGTCGCAACATTTTTTTTGGCAACGTGACCTGCCCACTGTCGTGAGTATCTCCGCCGGGCGCTATGTCACCATGGAGATTTTTTGGTTGGCGTGCGATAGCGCCTGCAGCGTCAAAAAACTTTCCCGACCTGCCCTCCGTTGTGACCCACCCGTAGGGCCCACCAAACACATGTCAATCGGGCGCGATGTTGCCAATACTATCTCCCTTGCAACTTTCGATGACGAGATCGCGCCTACCATCGATCCATCTAAAATCTGATGGAGAGAAACTTTGGCGGGTCGAGGCATTAAAATAACAATTTTTTTTTTTTTTTTGTTGGCTAACCGTTGAATAGGCTGCGGATTTGAATTTAAATCTTTTGGCAGTAAAACCAAAGGTAACACTTCTGGCGATTCACAGGGGGCATGAGCCTGCTCAATGCATGACCAGTGCCTAAGAATGATCCATTGGGCTATGGAGTCGAAAGAGGACCAGGAGGCACAAGCTGAGAGCTGCAAGAACCCTAACCCTTAAAGAGGAAATCAAAACAATAAAAACCCTTAAGGTTCTAACTCTGCTTCTATGATTGGAAACAAAAAAAACAAAAATGGGACCTCCTCAATAGCATGAGATATGTCAAAGATGACTCACGAAGAGAGCCATGTGCTCGTGCACTTATTGCAAAACATAAACAAGCAGGAAGCAACTAGGTTAACTATGTACATAGATTCACAACCCTTCAGAAACAGGGCTTCAGATAGATACCATTGACTGGAATGGGTAGAAACTCACCACTTGGCCTGCTTAGTTGGAATGCGTTGGCCTATTTGCAACTGGAAATCAGATAAGGGCCACTCCATAATGGGTCAAATTTGGAGTGCCTTCCTGGTTTTGCTCTGTCTGAGTCCCACTTGAGAACTAAATCCCCCTCTCTGAAGATTCTGGCCCTTTCCTTCTTGTCAAAATTCCTCTTCATCTATTACTAGTGAATCTCTAGAGTTTTCATGGCTTTGTTTCTCTTTTCTTCCAACTCAATTAGTTCTGCCATTCTTACTGTCATGGCATCATCTTCAACCAGTTCCAGCTGATGAGCCAACTCCAAGGATGGGAACTCCAATGAGATTGGGAGTCTAGCTTCCCTACCATATACTAGCACAAAAGGTGAATTCCCAATAGATCTCTTGGGTGTTATCCTATCAGCCCACAGAGCAGTCCTTAATTTCTTGTGCCAGGTCCTCTGATTGTCTTCTATTGTCCTCTTCATAATTCTGATCAGATTCTTGTTGGAAGAATCAGCCAAACCATTACCTTGAGGATAGTAGTTCGATGATGTGCTCAGGTAGATATTGTGATTCATGGCCCATGCACAAATTTGGGTTCCAACAAAAGACTTGGCATTATCTGAGATGATAGTAGAAGGAGCACCAAATCTAGATACAATTCCATCAAGGAATTCAACAACAGATGGCTCTGTGGCATCCTTCAAGGCAACTGCCTCTGTCCACCTAGTGAAATAATCAGTAGCAGCCAAGATCCATTTATGACCTGCACTAGATGGAGGATTAATGGGGCCTATAAAAACCAACCCCCACTGAGTGAAGGGCTGATCCACCTGACTAGGATGAAGAGGAAGAGCTGAAAGTCTCTGTTTGCCTAAGAAAAAAGCACATTTCTCACATTTCCTCACATACCTGTAACAATCATGGAACAAAGATGGCCAGTAATATCTAGCCCTCATGATCTTCATAGCGGTTGTTCTGGTAGAGAAGTGGCCGCCATCAGGGCCATCATGGAGTTCTCTAATCACCCTTTTAGCCTGATCCTCTTCAACACATCTCAACAGGGTCCCATTAAAATCCCTCCTAAATAGGATATCGTCAATCACAACATAGGGAATGGATTGTAGTCTATATTGTCTTTTTTTAGTTCTGTCCAATCCCTGAGGGTATCCATTCCCTAATAAGAAATTCTTCATGTCATTTATCCAGCTCCTTGGACCATCGGCATACCTTTCCTCCTGCTGCTCTGCTATCACCATGGAAACTTCTTCATCTGAGTTCTGATCTAATAACATTTCTTTACATAATCCTCTTCCTCTTACCAATTTGGTAATCTGAATGTCAACATCATATTCCATTACCCTAGTGATCCATCCAGCTCTCTTCTCACTGACATCTTTGTTTAACAGGAAGTCTTTTACACTTGCATGGGGCACCAACAAATGGATCCTATTATGGGATAAGAGGTGTCTGAACTTCTTCAAGGCTCTAATGACTACAAGGGCTTGCTTCTCAATGAAGCTATACTTATCTTCATATTCCTTAAGCCCTTCACTAAAGAAGGCTATGGGTTGCTCCTCATTCCTGTCATTTGTTTGGGTCAAGACAACAGAGATACTTGACTTACCACCTAAAGTGTAGAGGATGAAATCTTTCTCAAATTTTGGGTTCATGAGGGTAGGGGCCGATGCTATGGCTGCCTTGATCTTTTCAAAACTCTCCTTCCCCTCCTTGGTCCATGAGAAGACCATATCTTTCTTGAGCATGGCTGTAAGGGGTTTCACCATGGTGGCAAGATTAGGAATAAACCTTCTTACAAAATTTATCCTACCAAGGAAACTTTGTAGCCCTTTCTTTTGTTTAGGGAGAGGAAGGGCAAGTATTGCTTTTTTCCTTTCTAGATCAACGATCAATCCATCCTTAGATACAATGTGTCCCAATAGTTTTCCCTGGTTTGTAGCAAAGACACATTTGGCTGGGTTGAGAGATACCCCAAACTCTCTACATCTTAGAAATACCTGTCTCAAATGATCACGGTGATCCTCCACATTCTTGGAATACACAGTTATATCATCAAGGTATACCAAGACAAACTTGCCAATTAATCTTCTGAAAGCTACCTCCATTGCCTTTTGGAATGTGGCACCTGCATTTGTTAATCCAAATGGCATTTTGCAATAAGCATAGGTGCCCCATTTAGTAGTAAATGTCGTCTTGTATCTATTAGACTCTTTAACCAGTACTTGATTATAACCTGAAAACCCATCAAGAAAAGAGAATCTCCTTGACCCACTGACCTTGGACAAAATTTGCTCCATAGAAGGGAGAGGATGGTGATCTTTAAGGGAAGCCTGATTGAGATCCCTAAAGTCCACACACAATCTGATTTTTCCATTCTTCTTCCTCATAGGGACAAGGTTAGCTACCCATGATGAGTGTTTGATAGGAAAAATTATGTTAGCCTCAATCAGTTTGGATAGTTCTTTCCTCATTAAAGGTTCAATCTTGGGATTCACTGGCCTCTATTTTTGCCTTTCTGGTTTGACCCTATCAACTAAATCTATGGTATGCTGAAACAAACTAGGGTCAAACCCTTTTAAATCATCATATGTCCAAGCAAATACATCACTAAATTCTTGACATAGATGAATGAAATCTTCTTGCTCAGCTTTAGAACATACCTTCCCCATGTTAAGAGATTTTCCATCAGCAATAGTAACTGGGGCATGGTCATCCTTTTTTGCAACTAGATTCATCCCTTTGCCTCTTGTTTGATCATCAAGATTAAAGATGCCCTCCAAGGTAATGAGACCCTTGGGTAGCTTGTTGGAACTGAGATGAATGATCTGATCACCATATTGATCTTGTAGTCTCAGCTGACTTCTCTCTGAAAATTCTGCTTCATTCTGCAAGAAGCTCACAATTTGCTCATCAGACTCGAACACTTGCCAGTGAGTATTATTATCAAGAACAACAAGCCTCACCACTACCCTTATTTGTTGTTTCTTTTCTTCCTCAAGATTCCCTGGCACATCATAAGATGCACCCACTAATGCAAGTCTATCAGCATGTTTATTTTCTTTCCTAGGAATGCTCTGAATGTTAAATGCATTGAAACCTTCGAGAAAATCCCAGACTCTATGTTTATAAGACTTGAGCAGGCCATTTTTGGTGATATTCTGATTTCTCACTTGGTTCACTACCAACTCACTATCCCCATATAATTTCAAGGCTTGAATTCCCCTCTTTTGGGCAAGTATGAGACCTTGGATCAAGGATTCATACTCGGCCACATTATTGGTACAACTGAATTGGAACCTAAAGGAGAAGTAGTATCTTATTTGTGTAGGAGAGATTAACATAACACCAGCCCCTGATCCATTTTTATTCCTTGAGCCATCAAAGTATATTCTCCATACTCCATTTATGTCGTCATTAGTCCTAACAAGGTCAGGAACTTGAACCTCCTTCTCTATTATGCAATATGTACTAAGGCCCATCTCAAGGGTTTCTGACATAGGTTCAAACTGACATGTATTTTCCCACTCATCCAAGAAGAAATTAGGAATCTGTGCTATGGAAGTGACAGGCTCATTTACTACGTTATTTTCGTTCACCTCTAGGATAGGGCAATTCATATTGATGAAGTTGGGAGTGTAGGGTTTAGTGTGGTGAAGGGCTTGAGGTTCTGCTCTTATTGAAGCATTGGCCCCATATCTGGTCTTAAATGACATGTAAGACCAATCAGTAGATATGAATCCACCAATTTGAGCAGTGAAGTCTCTCGAAAGACAGATGGCAAAATAGGGCTTAACCTCAGCCACAAATATGTCTTGAATCACAGTACAACCAGGGCATGCATGTAGGGCCATTTCCACACTTCTAAGGATGCCTACGGTTTTGATAGTACTCCCATCTAGTTGTAACACATCCCTAACAATGGGCTCATATTTCATCCCTAAAGCATCAACAACACACCTAGGCATTACTGAGCTGCTAGCCCCTGAATCTATCATGCAATTATGGACTAATTTGCCCCCTATAATCAGAGAAACATAAAATGGAGGAGGTCTAACCTTTTTATTTGCCTCCACATCTCCTACTGGTTGTACTAAACTAGTGGCACTCTCCATGGTAGATGACTGATCCTTGGGCTCAATCCTTTCCAATTCTTGCTGCAGCATCTTCCTCTACATTGGTATGGTAGCAACAGCATCCCACATGGAAATTTTTACATTGGTCTTCTTCATTTTCTCTACCACACTCAATGGTGCACTAGGAATTTTGGTAGAAACTTTGGGGGCTGCACTTATAAGAGGTTGAGATGGGGCAACAAAAGGATCACTTGCATCCTCATTTCTTGGACCTTGCTTTTGCTATTGTGAAGTGTTCATCTGCTCATTTGCTGTTTGTGTGTTAGGTACAACACTTGAAGTTGAGGCCTGCTGAGGAGAAGGAGGAGCAACATGTTCCATAGCTCTCTTCTTGCTTCTTGTGTTATGAGCAATGGAGTCCTGGTTTACATTACAATGTTCCTCCATTTGGTGATTCATAAAAGAGCAATCACCCTGCCTCTGAACACATGGGACCTCCTTGGGATGGTCTTCTTTGTGTGATTGCTTTACTGTGGACTCCTGGACAGTTAGGGCCAAATAAGATTCTACTTTCTGACACAAGCAGTAGGTATAAGAATAGTTACATGAGGGACAAAAATCTTGGTCTTGGGCCAAGTTATTTTGAGGGACTATAGCTCTATTTTGATTTGAGCTTGAAGCAGAAGCATGACTATTCTGCCTATTCTGATCAAAAGAGCTATTCCACTGATTAGGAGGCCTACCACCACTTGGAGCCTGATATTGCAATTGGGGAGGCTTGCCACCTTGAGCCTGTTGTCTTTCTAAGGCCACCACCTTGTTACTCATCTTTTGTATTAGAGAAAAACTATCCTCTAGTCTCTTCCCTTGGTCCTTCAACTCCCTCCCCTGCTCTTGTAATTTTTTATCCAGGGTCTTTTCTCTTTTATCTTCGTTCAATACTAGACCTTGGAGCATTTCCTTGAGTTCATCTATTCCGTTTGAGGATGTGGAAGCTTGGGGAACTAGAGTAAGGGCTTGCGATGTAGAGATTGTAGGGAGAGGGGCTATTGCTGGTTGGTGGTTGGGAACATCAGGAAAGAAAGGCATAGGAGGCCTTGGGGACAACTTTCCTCCTTGTATTAGAATGTTCTCAGCTTTTATGGCTGTCTCATAAGCATTAGGTAATATATCTCCTCTCATAGTTTGGATTGTAGTGGCAATATCACTGTTAAAAGCTCTAAGGTAATGCAAGAAGGCATTACCAGGGGTAGGTTCCACTATAGTAGGTATTCTATCCCATGTCTTTTGGAATCTATAATTAAAATCAGTCATAAATTCATGGGGGGCTCTTTTTATTGTAGTCAGCTGCTCTAATAGTGACAAATGGTCACTCTTATCCTCAAAATGTTTGCATAATCCTGCTCCTAGTCCATCCCAATCAGTTATGGAACCATGAGCTAAGCCTCTATACCACTATAATGCTTTTCCTTTTAAAGATGAGGCTAGAAGTCTGACGGCAACATCATCTTCCATAATACCATGAATATTGCAGACATTCGCTACCTCTTGGATATGCTCTAGGGGGGAAATAGAAGTTTCACCAGTAAAATCAGGTATGCTTTTTAGTGCAGCCACTAGTATATCATGTCTTTGGGCTAACAACAGAGGACTTCCACCATTAAAGGTGGCAAAAGGATGAACTCTTGGTTGTGTTATATAAACAAGTGTTCTATTGATGAGTGCTGATGGCAATCTAGGCTGAGTTCAGATAGTAGGACGAGTAGAGACATATCTCACAGGTATGTTGATTGTTACTCCGCCTCTAACTGGTGATAATGAAGCTCTAGCCCTCCTTCTTCTAGGACTTGAAAGTGAGAGTTCTTGATATTGAAAATTACCTCTAGAAGATGCCCTTGTTTCAGCTCTGGGCATGAATTTCTGCAACTTTGGCCTGAAACCAGATTTGTTGATGCTCAGAGTCGCCAAGTACTTGATGAATCAGCCTCTTGAAGGCTTGAATACTAAAGCCAACACTACTTCTTCAGCATTAATCTCAGAAACTCTTTCTTCTTTTGACACCAGTAGACATGAAATCTTCTGATATATGTCCCACCAAGCGTGCCAAAAACTATTGTCACATAGGTTTGCACCCTTGTCCAAGGCCTATGCACGAGGACAACCTAGTGAAACATGGAAACAACCTCCAAGCTGTGGGACTTGAACTACAAGGTTGAGTCTTCGGAGAAGGCCGGATTCCTCTTACTATCAGGGCACACCTATCTATTCTCAGAAGGGAAAGGGAGAAAGAGAGCATCAAAGCAAATCTACCTAGTCTAATCTAAGGTGGTGATGCACCAAGACAGAGTGTTCAGATTCATTCCTGCCCATATATATACTACAAAACCAGAATAACATACAAAAGTCATACACATCCAGACTTATATCGATCAGTAATCACATACAGATCAGAAGAAACCAACCGAATGACACTAGGAAAAGGAGCTTTCACTTATGTATTATTCGATAGGCCAAAGATAGATATAGTATGCAGATTGTTGATCTCAACAATACACCAATGGGAGGCAAAGTGATGCACATTCACACTGATGGCTAAAAGAGATGATACAGGCTATTACATGGCTCAGAGATAAAGGGGGTTTTACACTGTAAGTTTGCAAGTAGTAGCAGAGAAAATCAGGAAGAATCGACCCTCAGAACAGATCACAAAATTGCCTTTATAGATCAGGCACAACTGAAGATTTCTGCGTTACATTCACTTCTTACCTACTGGCATTAACTTCCTATCTTGAGAATCCAATCGGGGATCTGGATTGAAATCCTGGTCTGCATACCGAGAAAAATCATTTCTTCTGAGAAGAGCCTGGAGAAGATAGAAACGGCGCCACAACATTCCCTGACAAGGTAGATGGATCGACCAGATGGGTGGAGTGTCCTTATGTCCTGCATTCATTCCTGGTAGGTCAAAAATGATCGCGAAGATCAGATCGCAAGATACATCGATCGTCTCTGCATCTTTGTTCATGAATCAAACTGGCCTATTAGCCGCCTCAATTTCTTATATGCCGACTGGGCCACACGAGCCAATCATAATCCTTTGTCTTGCCACTTGGAGAGTCTTTCCGCGGTTGACTGCCTTCATCGAACTAACCATGCCACCTTATCACCTAACCACTGGCTGTCAGCTAATTGCCACGTCGAAAACCAAAACGCGAGGACACGTGTCTTCCGAGCACTAACTCGCTATTGTAAAATTCGTGCAGTTCCTCCATGGCGAGATAGCGTCGATCCTAGATTCCTGCAGATCTGATGGTGGAGAATCCACCTCTTAATTCACTGATTGTATTAGGAAATTTGGCCCCTCAACATATCTATGTTCTGATTCGGCACACGTGGTTATTTCTAATTTGCCGTGGACTCTCTTTCTTGTGACTGGGCCCCATCCGAATCGGCGCCACCTCGATGATGCATCCAACGAGACCTGACCCCACCAACACATGTTAGTTGGGCACGATGTAGCCATGGTAAAAATCCTGCAGCTTCACTAAGGTGACATGGCGCCTACCGTTGATCTCTTTAAATCTGACGGTGGAGAACCTGACATTCTGTAACCCTCCGTTCCTATTGATCTGTCGGGCCTGCCAACACGTGGCGTCCCCCTGTTGGTTCATCAGTCACCCCACCCTATCTGCTTCTGATGGCCTGAAATGCAGCCCCGCCAGGACACGTGGCAAATAGGTGCTATGTCGCTGATGCTAAAGTCTGGGCAGCTCCTGATGGCGAGATAGCGCCAGCCGTAGATCTTGCAGATCTAACGATCAGAGCGACATTGTACCTCACTCGCCATCCCTCCTGAAAACTACTGGGCCTGTGGTTGCAGTGTCCTGACATATACACATGGCATCATCCGGTTGGTGAACCCAAGACTTGATCCATAGAATGGCCACGCGGCGGATGGGTGCTATGTCGCCATGATAATATCTGCGCATCTCTGCCATAGCGAGATGGCACCATCCGTTGATGCAATCAAATCTGACGGTGGAGATCACAAACCTTGACTGTGCCAATCGTACTGATAGAGACTCCAGTCTGGTTACACACGGCGGTTCCTCACTGGCCCATCGGAACACCACTGGGCAATCTTGCGACTTGGCCTCACAGGGTGACCACATGTCGACCAGGCGCCATGTCGCTATGGGAAAATCGAGGTTAAATTTCCATAGCGCCATAGCACCCAACTGATGACATGTCCCCATCTGTGCATGGTTCTTTTTTATTTTCTTTCGTGACACGGGCTCCACCAACTGGGCAGATGAGGTACGCAATGGGGCCCAATATTTGTCTGAAGTTCTCGCCGTTTATTTTCTCTGGCCCGCCAAACTTTTACCCGATCGTCGCAAATTTTTTTCGGCAACGTGACCCGCCCGCCATTATGAGTATCTCCGCTGGGCGCTATGTCACCATGGAGATTTTCCGATTGGCATGCAATAGCGCCTGCGGCATCGAAAAACTTTCCCGACCCGCCCTCCGTTGTGACCCACCCACAGGGCCCACCAAACACGTGTCAATCGGGCGCGATGTTTCCAATACTATCTCCCGTGCAACTTTCGATGATGAGATCGCACCTACCGTCGATCCATCTAAAATCTGACGGAGAGAAACTTTGGCAGGTCGGGGCATTAAAATAACAATTTTTTTATATTTTTTTTTGGCTAACCGTTGACCAGGCTGCGTATTTGAATTTAAATCTTTTGGAGGTAAAACCAGAGGTAATAGTATATTTTCAAAGGGTTTCGTTCCCTCATATATTATATTTTAAGTTGTTCACATTTGATATATTCACTAGGGTATGCCCCTTTCAAAATGTAATAATATAGGACATTTGTCCTAGGCTAGATTGGAGGTTTTCTTCTATGTTCTTTCCTACCAGTGCCTATTTGAATGGAGTAAAGATTTTGCAAATCTTTTTAAGTTTGATAAAATCAATCAAGGCCTTGGTCGTTCAACAATTCAAACAAAAAAGAATAATGTTGAAATAAATTTATTTTTTATATTTAATTATGAATGAAAATACATGGAAGAATAAGAACTAATTATAGATAGGTGAATCATACATAAAAATTTTGCATTACAATTATGTAGAGGGTTGAAAGCCAGAAGTAGGAATGATTGAATACTTTAACTAAGACATTCTATGACATTGACTAACAGTATAACATAACAAGATTAACATAGAAATAAACACTTATAACTAGAAAAATCAAGGAAATTTACAAGCCTCTACAATTTCAGCCACAATGGCCTTCCTCTCTACTCCATTAATGTTATTTACATCAATCACTAGAATACCCATTTGTTAACTGCTTTGAAAGCTCCAATACAATCAAATGCTAAACAAAGTTTCACAATGAGAAGATGGATGAACACTTGCCAATGTTATCAACCCTGGGACCCTTTTTATATGTCAAAATGAAATCAAAGTCATTGGAAGATTCAATTCACATGTTAGAATACTTTCTTGGCCTATTCCATGTCCATGTCTCTTTAAAAGAAAATAGTTCAAGATGTGGTAGGAAATTAGAGAAAAGCTTAATTAGATCTATGAGATTTCCATTTTTTTGTTCTTCATGTTCTCTAGCATCCTAATGATGGATCATGTAGTATGATCCGAAACATTGATGATAAAAAACTACACACAATCGAATCCAAAAACTAAAACTCAAAAGCTTAATTGTTTTTTATGCAATACAGTTTAATGGGGTTATTTCCATAGTGCCTATTCATCATTTACATTTTGCCTTTTGACAAAATATTCACATTAAGTCTTCAATTTAAAACATGTTGCAAAAATTTTCTATCCCTAAACCTAATTTTTTTTTATTAAACAAGAAGTGTTAGAATTAATAAATTCTACTTATAATTAGTATTTGTCATTAGATGTTTCTATGTTATTAAGTTTAGGTATTTTGGTTGTGTTGGCTATAGTATTTTTCAAAAGTATGTAGATTTTCTATCTTCTCAGATAATCTTAGATTTCTCTAGAATAGTGTATACTTTCCTATAAAAAGGCACTATGTATTCATTTGAAATCACACTAAGTGGAATACAATATATTTTTATTATGTCACACCACATTGTGTTTGGTGTTTCAATTTTCTTATGCCTCTACCCATCCATGAAATTGGTATCAAAGAAAGGTTAAGAAGAGGAATTTTGAGGATTTTTCATAAGGAGGATTGCAGCAAAGGAAGGGGATAGAAATTTATATAAACCATTTCATTCTGAGATCAATAAGTTTCTTTTTGCCCTATTTAGGGTTTGGTATATCTGTGTTTTTTTTTATTAGTTATTATGAGACATGGCTTTAGGGAGTTTTCACCCTTCAATTCCAATGTTTCTTAGAAAGAATTATAATGATTTCTTTTAGAATGAAGCTTATATTTGTTTCCTATGAGTTATTAGATATAATCTCAAATGGTTTTGTTGAACCTTTAGATGAGTCTACTTTAAATGTTAATCAAAAGAAAAAGCTTGATGAAAATAGGTAGAAGAATAAAAAGGTTTGTAGATTATTAGACAAGCACTAGATGACTCCATTCTTGGAAAAATTAACCCAACTATTATAGCTAAGCAAGCTTAGGACATTCTTGATGTGAAAATTAACACTATTACAGTCACTAATTATTAATCTCCTATTGTAAATGATTATTAAACTATTGGAAACAAATTCACAACTAATATTGAAAATTAACACAACTGCAAATTCACCAAGAAAAATATAGAAAGAAATTTAGAACAAAAGAACACAATATTTTTGGAAAAATCATCCATGGAAAAACCCCTAAGGGAAAACCAATTCTATAGATGGAAAATATATTAACTTCAGAAAATCAAGAGATAAAAAATTCCTTGCCTCTCACTAGTAGAATTTAGACAACCTCCTAATTTCTCCTACTGATATTCTCCATTGCTATCCCCAACACTACCACTATTCCCTTGTTAACACTACAAGAGTGTTTGCTATCACTACAAACTCATTTGCTAACACTGCAAATGGTTTCACAACTCTCTTTTTTCTCTGTTATGTTATGTTCTCCAAATGCCTCCCTTGACCCCCTTTTATACTACTTAACCAAGAGGTTTCTAGTTTCTTCTTGATAACAAGAACTCAACCAAAAAGTTTCTAGTTGTTTCTTAATGAAGAAGTTTCTAGTTGTTTCTCGATTAAAATAACCTAACTAATACATTACTAGTGGCTTCTAGAAGGAGTCAATTAATTAAGAAATAATTATCATAACTCTTAACAATTATTTTCCAATTAATCACATAAGGATGAAAAACTGTCCAAGCTACCTAAAACTAACACTCTCTCTTAGCGAGGAAGCTATTCTACATGACACCCAACTTATCTCTAAAGAAGATGAATTTTTCCTTCCCCAATTCCATTGTTAGAATGTCTTCTACCTGCTCCTCCATATGTATGTACTATAGGTGAACAACCCCCTATTGTACATAATCTCTGATGAAGTGATATTTGATGTCTTTATGTTTACAACTATCACGAAACACTAGATTTTCAAACAACTTGATGCAACTCTAATTGTCATAGTGTATCACAATAGTCTCAACCTTCTAATCAAATAAGGCTACTAACAACTTTTGAAGCCATATAGCTTCACATGTTGCCATGCTAGTTGCTATGTATTTTGCTTCTGCTAAACTTAGAGCATAAAATTTTGCTTCCTGTTGAACCAAGATACAACTCCTAATCCCAAATTGAAACAACACCCTAAAGTTCTCCTTTTTTCTATTTTACTTCTTACCCAATCTACATCAGTATAGCCCATCAACCTGATACCTTCACCTTGAACATATAATACTCTCTTCAATCTACATAGGTGGGTTTCTTTGTTGTGTGCTATAAAGCCTTCTGGTTGCTCTATGTATACTTCCTTTAACTCACCATTAATGAATATTTTCTTGACATCCATTTGATGGATTTTTCATCCCATCTATGTTGCAAATGAGTTCACAGCTCATATAGAAGTATACTTGGCCACTGGAGAAAATGTATCCTCATAGTCTATTCCCTCCTTCTAAGAGAAACCCTTGGCCATGAACCTTTCCTTGTATTTCTCAATTCTACCATCTACGCCATGCTTTATCTTATATATCCAATGTGATCCAACTACTGCTCTATCTATTGGTCTAGGAACTACCTCCCACACATCATTTTACATTATTGATTTATACTCCTCAACCATAGCATCCCACCATATCTGATGCTTTGCAACCTCCTAATATCTAGAAGGATCACTATCTACCAATTGAATAACTAATGCCACATGGTCATTGAACTTGTTTGGTTGTCTCCGCTATCTAGTACTCTTCTTAGGAGCTCCCACAAACCCCTGAGTATCTCTTAGTGTCTTTTGAACTTCACAGTTCCTACTACCAACTATAGAGGATGTGATATCAAACTCTAAGTTTTCTAAATGCATTTCCTATTGCACCTATTACTCAATTCTTTGTGAAACTTCACTGCCTAAGCCTACACTTGTACTGGTAATTGTACTTGTGCTTTGTTGCCCTTGACTAGGCCTTAGAGCTTCTACTAGCTGCTCATTCTAATCATCTACTAGAAAATATCTGGACCTTCTAAATACCTTTTCCTCCATGAACTTGACATCATTTCTAAAAATAATTTTTCTAGTCCCAAGGATAAAAATCCTACATGCCTTTGAGGTTTCATTGTACCCAATAAAGTACCCCCTCTCTATAGTTTGATCTAATTTAGTATGTGTATCACCTAGAATATGACAATATTCCAAACTCCCAAATATTCTAAAATGGCTAACATTAGGCTTCTTACCTATGAAAGCTTCTTCTGGTATTATCCTCCCTAGCACCTTGTGTGGAACCCTATTCTGAATGTAGACCATTGTACTACATGCTTCTACCCATAAGTAGTAGGGCATATCCTAGTCAAGTAGCATAGCTCTTTCCATCTCTGATATAGAATGGTTCTTCCTCTTAGCAACTCCATTTTACTGTGGATTGTAAGGAATAGTCCACTATCTCTTGATTCCTTCCCTAGTACAAAATTATTAGAAATTATTTCCTTTGTACTCACCTCCATTGTCTGACTAGAGAACCTTTATCTTCCTTCCTATTGAGTTCTCCACTAGAGCCTTGAACTCTTAGAACTAATTGAAAACCTCATCCTTGATCTTCAAAAAGTATATCCAGGTCTTCCTAGAGAAGTAATCGATAAAAGTAACATAGTACTCATATCCTCTAATAAACTTTGTCAACATCGATCCATATACATCTGAATGTATTAGATCAAGAACACCTTCATATCTAGTATCACTACTTGGAAAATATTGTTTTGCAAACTTCTCCAACACACATCCCTTACATACATCATCATGCTCTATTCTCACCTCTGGAACACCTGTCACCATCTCATGAAGCAATTTGAGTGCTCCATGATGAATATGGCCCATCCTCCTATTGTATAGCTCTCCAAGATCTCAAGGACTGCAGCTTCTCATGAGTGCCTTAAGAGTGTCAAACTGCAACCTATAAAGGAGACCACTCCTAACTCCAATATTTATGGGTGATTTCCAATCCTTGTGTTTAATCAACACGTGTGCCTCTAAAGAGTACATTATACCCCCTATCCTAAAGAATAGATATAGAAATAAAATTCATACCTAATCCTAGCACATACAATACATCATGAACTGGAATTATCTTTCCATTCTCCCTTTGAAACTAAATAGTCCCTTGCCCAATTGGGTTGAGTTTTGAAAAGTTTCCCATAGAAATCTTGATATTGGTGTTCTCATCCTTATAAATAGAGAATTACTCTCTAACTCTTGTCATATGAAATGATGCCCTACTATCTATATACCAAATAGTCTATGAGATTGAGCTCACCATACAAGCTATAAGTGAAAACTCATATTCCATTCTACTAGAGAGTTCATCTACACTTGTTGAAGCTGCCACCTGCTTCTTTGCCATCTTCCTTTCTAGGAAATCACTGACATAGTGATCATACACATGACATCCAAAGAACTTGACCTTAGAAAGGTCCTTATTCTTCTTCTCATTTTGTGAGCTAGATCCTTTGCTAGATCCCTTCTTTTATTTCCCTTGCCCCACTAGGGAAAACATTTCCTATTCCACCTCACTTTTCTAACTCTTGTTGGCCCCATTGACAAGACCTATTCTAAAATCCTCCTAAGTGAAATCAATCCATAGTTGATCCCAACTCAATAAGGTATCTTGTCCACTAACAACTTGAACAAAGATAGTCCAGTATTTAAAAAACTCATTTATGCCTATTCTCACTAGCTCATCATCACTGGAACTATCTCCAATAACTGCTAACTTAAATTTGACAAGTCTAAGCCTAGTGAGGTAACTTGTAACATCTTCTCCCTAGTTCATCTAGGTATTCTTTAGCTTTGAGCTCTAAGAATTATCTTCCTATTGGTGGTAGCATTCTAGTCTAGATTTGGAACAATATTCCACATCTTCCACACGGTATCTAGCTTTGAGATATGTAGAACAATATGATCCTTGACACTATCAAGGATAATCCTCCTCGCCTTGGAATCTTCCATCTTATATGCTGCAAGTCATGTCACATCTATTGTTATAGGTATAACATTGGTAGCATAATCCTCAATACCATTCTCTTCCAATAATAAAGAAATATTAGCCTTCCAGACACCAAAAATTGAGGCACCATCCAATTTGTCTTGATCTCTCAAACTAGTTGAAGCCATCTCAAGGGATTAAAGAAATAATAATTCTAAAGAGATCACACTAGGTTATACAAACCCTTAGCTTCTTTCCTAGGGAAAAATTTTTCTACCCTCAACACTGCTCTAATGACATGAGAAAATTAACACTGTTGTAGTCATTGATTATTAATATCCTATCATAAAGGATTATTAAATTGGTGGAAACAAATTCATAGCCAATATCAAAAAATAACACAACTACAACTTCAACAAGAAAAATATGGAAATAAATTTAGAACACGAAGAACACAATATTTTTTGACAAATCATCCCTAGAAAAACTATAAAAACTAGTTCTACAGATGAAAAATATGTTAACTTCAGCAAATCAAGAGATTCAAAATTCCTTGTCTCTCACTAGTAGAATTCAAAAAACCTACTAATTTATCCTATTGATATTCTCCACTGCTATCCCCAATGCTATCACTATGCCCTTGATAACAATGCAAGACTGTTTGCTATCACTGTAAACTCATTTTCTAACACTACAAATGCTTCTACAACTCTTTTTTCTCTCTATTTTGTTCTTTTCTCCAAATTCCTCCCTTGACCCCCTTTTATACTACTTAACCAAGGGGTTTCTTATCGCTTCTTGATAAATATAACTCAACCAAGAAGTTTCTAGTTATTTCCTAACCAAAAAAATTCTAGTTGCTTCTCAATTAAAATAACCTAACCAATTGGTTACTAGTGGCTTTGAGAAGGAGTCAATTAATTTACAAATAATTATTTTCCAATTAATCACATGAGGAAAAATACTTGTCCAAGCTACCTAAAACTTACACTTGAGACTGCATATCAAGGTACAAGGTAAAGATTGTTAAATTGCAAGAACTTATAAGAGAATTTACAAATGAAGGATTTTGATTCTATACAACAATTTTCAAAACATTTAGTGAATGTAGTTAATCAAATAAGGATGAATGGTGATGAGCTTACTGATCAGAAGGTTGTAGAGAAGATGTTAAGAATTTATCCTCCTAAACTTGATAATATTTTGGTTGCAATTGAAGAATTTAAGGATTTAACAACATTATCTATAGATGAGGTGTTTGGATCCTTGTATAATCATGAAGAAAAGTTGAATAGGCATAATGCTAATTCACTAGAGAATGCATTCAAAAAAAAAAAGACATTTGGTAGAGGTAAAGGAAGAGGAAATTCTAGATTTAGAGGAATACAAACAGGCAGATATAATTTTCAAAAAGAAGAAGGAAAGAGTCAAGATCCAGGAGGAAGGAGAAAACAATACTTCAAATCAAGGGGATGCAATAATAGCCAGACCTCACATTTCAATGTTATTACTACTAGAAGTTTGGACATTTTGTAAATGAGTGTAAAAAGAAACTAGCTAGTATGAGTAAGAAATATGCAATTTTTTCCAAGAGTAGTTTTGAGACATTGTTCATTACTTGCAATGTAGCCCAATAGAGTTCAAATGAGTTTTGGTTTATAGATAGTGGTTGCAGCAATCATATGATAGGAAAAAAAGAGTTTTTTGAAAGCTTGGATAGATCGATTAAATTACAATTGAAGTTAGGAAATAATTAGATAGTGGAAGTGGAAATGGTACAATCAATTTCATAATAGAGCATGACAAGAAATTTATTTCTGATGTATAATTTGTACTTGGTTTGAAACATAATCTTATAAGTGTGGGGCAACTTAGTCAAAAAGTTTATAGAATTATTTTTGAGAAAAATATGTGCACTGTATTTGATATGCCTCATAGTAACTTGATGATTGCAAGGGTAGAAATGACAAATAACACAATCTTTCCACTTTGGATGAAGAGCAATATGATTAATAAAATTGCAGCAAGTTTCAAGGCAACAAGTCAAGATCAAACATGGATATGGAACTTGAGGTATGGTCATCTAAATCTCAAAGGATTATCTTTATTACAAAGAAAGGAAATGGTAAGAGACTTACCCCCAATTGACAAATCATTAAGTCCATGTGAAATTTGTATTTTTGCCAAATATCATAGAGAGAGTTTTCTATTTAAGGGATGTTATAAAGAGAATGAGTACCTTTATAAATTGTGCATTTAGATATATGTGGGCCAATGAAACTACCATCATTAGGGGGGGGGGATATTTATTTCTTCACATTTATTGATGAGTTTAGTAGAAAGACGTGATTTTACTTTCTTAAATACAAATTTGAAAATTTTGACAAATTTAAAGAATTTAGGGCTTGTGTTGAGAAATAAATTCGTTTACCTATCAAGGTACTAAGATCTAATAGTGGAGGAGAGTATAATTCAAATGAGTTTTTAGATTATTGTAGGGATCATGGAATCAAAAATGAATTTACTAGTAGTTACATACCACAACAAAATGGTGATACATAGAGAAAGAATATGACAATAATGGAGATGGCAAGGAGCATGTTGAAAAGTAAGAATCTCCCTAATGAGTATTGGGATGAGGTAGTTCCTTATGTTGCTTATATCTTGAATAGGAGTCCAACAAAGATTGTGAGGGACATGATTCCACAACAAGGATGGAGTAGTAAGATTCATAGTGTTTCTCTTCTTAAAGTATTTGGTTATATTGCATATGCACATGTTCCAAAAGAAACTAGAAGTAAATTAGATGACAAGAGTGTGAAATACATTTTCATTGGCTATGATGAGAAATATAAAGCATATAGGTTGTTTAATCCTATCACCAAAAAAGTCATTGTGAGTAGGGATGATGTATTTAAAGAGGATGAATCTTGGCATGGAAATCTAGATACAATTGTTACATGTGCTGCAACAATATCATACGATGAGAAGGATAAAAAGGATCATGAAGATTAAGAGGATCAACCAAGTGATCATGAAGGAACTCTGCCACTAAGTCCACAAGGAGATCACTTAGAAAATGAATTTGAACATGGAGAATCTTAGAATTCACAAGTAATTAATGATTCAAATCCTATACTTACACCATTGAGATCAAGGATTATAAGCAAGAAAACTAAAAGCTTGAATGAGATTTATGATCAAGGGAATAAAATAGATTTAAAATCAAATTTTACTTTATTTTATCAAGATCCTATATATTTTGAAGATGCAATTAAGAAGGGACATTGGATTAATGCAATGAATGATGAAATAGAATCTATCGAGAGAAATGATACATGGGAATTAGTTGATTTGCCTAAGAACAAAGATTGCATTGGTGTAAAATGGGTTTACAAGACTAAGTTTAAAGATAATGGAGATGTAGACAAATATAAGGCAAGCTTAGTTGCTAAGGGATTTTCACAAGAATATGGGGTTGACTATAATGATGCATTTGCATCTATAGCAAGACTTGATACTATTAGAACAGTATTAGCTATTGCGGCTCAAAACAATTGGATGGTTCACCAAATGGATGTCAAATCAGCCTTTTTTAATGGATATTTGGAAGAAGTCTATGTGCAACAACCACCAGGATATGAAATAAGATGATATGAAGATAAATTTTATAAGTTGAAGAAGACACTCTATGGATTGAAGCAAGCTCCAAGAGCCTAGTACATCAAAATAGATTCATACATGATAGAGAATGGATTCAAGAGAAGCACCAATGAACCTAAATTATATACCAAGATCAATGAACAAGCTTAGATTTTGATTTCTTTTTTATATGTTGATGATTTGATAAGAAATCTATCTATTGGCATGTTTAAATCAGCAATAAAAATGGAATTTGAAATGATAGATCTAGGATTAATGAAATATTTTCTTGGCATTGAAGTTACTCAAAATGATAAAGGAATTAAATCATTTGTCAAAGTAAATATACAAAATATGTTTTGAAGAGATTTAGATTGATAAATTGTAGTCCAGTTTCTACACCTATGGTAGTAGGCACCAAACTAAACAGAGAAGATACTAAGAAAGGTTTTGACTCAAATATATTCAGAAGATTGGTTAGTAGTTTGATGTATCCCACAACAACTAAACTAGATATTATGTATGGAGTGAGTTTAATCTCCAGATTCATGGAATCATCTAAAAACTAACATTGGCAATCAGGAAAAAGAATATTGAGATATATTGTAGGAACTATGAATCATGGCATATTGTATTCTACTTCAGATGATTTTAAATTAGTTGGATATATGATTTTTTAGGGAATATTGAAGATGGAAGGAGCACATTTGGATATGCATTTCATCTTGGGATAGGTGGTGTAGCCTGGGCATTAAAGAAGCAACTTGTAGCAAATCTTTCATCAATTGAAGCAAAGTATGTAGTAGGAACAACAACATCATGTCAAGAAGTATGGATGTGAAGGATTTTGAAAGACTTAATGCAAACTCAAGATGGACCTACTACAATCTATTGTGATAAAAAGTCTGCTATTACACTTTCAAAGAACCATCTATTTCACAAGAGGATAAAGCACATTGACACAAGGTATCACTTCATTAGAGAGCTGGTTAGTAATAGAGAAATTTATCTATAGCATTGCAAATAAAAGGAGAAACTTGGAGATATCTTCACCAAGGCTTAAGTACACAAACAATTTGAGATTTTGAGAGAAGCATTGGGAATTGTAAATATTAATGATGTATATTGTATAAATTAGGGGGGTGTTAGAAATAATAATTTCTACTTAGAATTAGTTGTCTGTCATTAGATGTTTCTAGATTATTAGGTTTAGGTATTTTGGTTGTGTCAGTTGTAGTATTTTCCATAAGTATGTAGATATTTTTTCTTGTCATCTAATGCTAGACTTATCTAGAATATTGTATACTTGCCTATAAAAAGGTGCTATGTATTCATTTGAAATCATAGTGAATGGAATACAATGGATTTTTATTATGCTGTAGCACATTGTGTTTGTTGTTTCGATTTTCTTATGCTCTACCCATCCATCAAGAAGTGGATCTGAAATTTCAACAAAAAATCACAACTAACCTATATCATTTTTTATTAAATTAAATGTGTGTCTATAATTTTGAGGAAAAATAACAATAGACCTACAATCTAAAAATAGAGGAAAATGTCACCTTGCAAATAATTGACAACAAACCAAAAATAAAATTAGTTCTAATTGTTGTTTGACTAAAATCCTTAGTCATGTAGCCTATCTTTTGGGTTGTGCAAGAATTGACATTCTATTTGAATTTGCATGTTGAAAATTCACCAAAAATTGAATGTGACATGATATGTCTATGATAATACATTATTTGGTTATTAGGACAATTTAAACTTTTCTTTTCAATCAGTCACTAGTTGGAAACCTTTCCAAATTTGGAGGGAACTTTCCTTATATAGCCACGAAGTTTCTCACATAAAGTCATGAAGCACTACATAAAATTTGGAAGGCCCCATGACAATTAAAGGTCACCTTTAAGAAGAAACAAGGATGGATTTTCTCCCACAATGGCGTCAACCATTAATTTACTAGTTGATTAGTTTATTTTATTTTTGTTATGTTTTAGATACTAATGTTGTGAAATTGGAATCCATGTCTACCTTCTTGTTATTCTCTAGTCTATATAAAAATGAAAATATAACTTTGCGTATAGTTAGTGTAAGATCACTACTTAGTTGAGTAATGTTTAGAAGATAATTATTGATCTATTATTTCTCAAAAGTTGTCTTTATAGTTTTTATTAGTTTTTAAACACTAAATTTACACTTTATAGTGTCACTTATGTTATTCATCATGGTCTAACATTAAAATATCTAAATATGTAGGTTGGTGGTCAATCTGGTATAGCTACCTTTTATTATATTTAGAATAAAAATTTCACTTGTTGCCACTAGTGTTGGTAACACGTGTATTGTAGTTCCTATTCCTTTGAAGGTAGGATCATCATATCATGAATGGACCGAGTGAGAAAATACCCTACCACAAAAGAATGTGACTCGTTGGCTCGGGCCCATTGAAATAAACACTACTAGGGTCCCCACAATATAGGGTGGGGGGCAATAATAGAATAATAGGAAATAATATACCTATACCATACCATACCAACCTAAAATGATAGCCCATAAAATTATAGGGAGCCTACCCCTAGCCTAACATTTTATGGGCCCTACCCTACCCTACCCTACCCTTCTATTATAGCCAGCCAGCCATCCATCCATCCTATCCATCCCCGCACATAACATTGTAGCCTATAGAAACAATGGGATCAGATCCTATAATTTTATTAGCTAAAAATTCTAGGGCTAGGGTAGGGTAGCCAAAAATATTCTTCATATTCTTTGGAGGCATTTGGATACATAGTTCCTATATAATGTTATTATTCTTTCTTAATTATATAATATGTAAATTATGTGATGGTTGGGGCTTGTAAGTGATCTTTAATGTTTTATACTTAAAAATAAAATATTTATTCTACTCACAATGTGTTTCTATGTGTGTAAATGTATTACCTTACTTAAGATGATTATTTTTGTCCAAAGATGTATAATAAGTGATGTTGGGTTGCTATTTTTGGTCCTACCTTATTACTTGGAGATCTACATGCTTCATGAGTAGTTCAAAAGACACTCCTTGGCCAACTATTTTGACAAAATTTAATTTTTTCTTTCTGATTTTCAAAAGATTCTTATTTCATTTCTAATGTTTTTGTTGTTGGTAGTTAGTGAGTCTTCCAGTGGACCTTTTTGTATCTTTCTCTAAAGTTGTATAACTTATTTTCAAATCTTAACTAGTAATCTCATTAGTAATGAGTCCAATACTTTATAATTAATTTGGTCTATATACTTATTGTGAGATATATCTCATCATGGTTTTTCTCATCTTTAGATTTTCCATGCAAATATGGTATCCTCATGTTGACCCTTCTATCTTCTTTATTCATTCATAAGAGATAGATTCTTATGGTGATGTGAAGTATATTAAAATTGAGTTAAAATTATTATTAATATCTAAACTAATTCAACCCTCCCTCTTAGTCATGTTTTAAGTTCAAAAAATATATACATTAAATATAAATAGAAGTAGAAGAATTAAGAAACAAAAACTTCTACTTTTTCCTTAGTTGTACTTATTTATGTTATATCTATCTTTTGTTAGGATTAACCATGGACAAAAATAACAACTGCGTGCAAATATAACCAATATCAGAAAATAATAAATCACACAAAAGAGAACATGAGACCCAAAGATTTAATGTGGTTCATCTAATCATTGGGCTATGTCCACAAACAACAAGTCCAATATTATTAGTATCCAGTGATTAAAATATGCAATCCCTTACAACTAATACCATTTCATGAAACTACAATCTCATCATACATTATGAAAACCCTAACCCTAAGCCATTTTGTACAAGTTTTTTTTTTTACTTACAAAAGTAGGACTAGAATAATTCGTCCAATAGAAAGAAAAAAAAAAAAGCAGTCGATACCTTTTACAATCATTGCTCCAAGACTCCACAAGGAGCACTGCCCCTTGAACCCATCTTAGGGGTGTTGCCCCCAAACCCTTGTAGTAAAATCTTAGGGGAAACCTCACCAAATAAAGTGAGGAAAAATTAACCTCCAAGTATTATTAGGCTTCACATCGCAACATCTTTGATTCATAGAAACATGTACATGTTTTTATTTGTTTAACATAATGTTTACATGTCATGCTTATTCAAAGAAATGTGCATGAGTTTTTTCTCATAAAAGTACATATTCAATTTTAGTTCTTGAATAAAATATATACATTTTTAAATTCAAATCACACATATGCATTTAGGATTGTGCATTGACTTTGGTGACAAGCCTTTTCTTTGGAGCTTTCTTTCTTTCCTTTTCTCATATTTGATTTCCTTCCAAACTCATTTCTCAACTTCATGTTCATTAGCTTTATATATTATTAGGTGAATATTTGTAAAATTATTGTGCCATAATTTCACAGATCTCTTGAGCTTTTTAATAATATGACTATTTCATATATAAATTAAATTAACTAACAATTGATATTGAATTTCTTTTATCACTATTCAAATACACACACACACACATACACATATGCATATCTATACATATATATTTACACACATATATATACATACATATATATACACATATATGTACATACATATATGTATACATATGTATACATATACATATATGTGTGTATATATATATATATATAGATAGATAGATAGATATGCATATGTATACATATATATACATATACACATACACATACACATAAACATACACATACACATACACATACACATACACATACACATACACACATACATACATACATACATACATACATACATACATACATATATACATATATACATATATCAATGTTTCACAATTTGTTCTTGGCATTTTTAAATTTTTTTATTTAAAAACTAGGTTTAGTGCAAGTTATTGAAGCACCTATATAATTTTCTTCACATGGGATGCATGTTAGTTATTTTGATTCTTTTAATACTACATTGAATAAGTTTCAACTCACTCTTATTGATGAAATTTCACTACTTTTATGCATGAGAAGGAATAATGAGTTATTCCAACTTGAAAAAGAAGATATCTTTCTAAATTCAATAGAGAACTCAATTATCTTGTTATGATATTTTAGGTCCACTAGCCTTGGATATCTCTAAGGAGAGCTTTGTGATCTTATTGAAAGAATGGGTCATAATAGTTCATAAAAAATAAATAAAGTTTCCTCATTCAAAAAAAAAAAAAAAGGAAGAGGTTGAGTTGTTGAATAACTACTTGAAAGAAACTAAGATCACCAAACCAAAGTCTAATGGAGACAATGAGAAAGATAAATTCGGATGTCAATCTAATTTGAAAGAAGCTGAAGTTGATCTTTATTTGACAATTCCTTTATTAGACACTTAAAAGTGTAATAAGGCATAATGCAATAGTAATAAATTATATTACATGATTGTGAGAATAAATGGTGCATTATTAATCTTTATTGTGTAATTATGTTTTGATAAACTATATCTAATAACAAGAAAATATTTTATTTTAATTAGTGTTTGAAATTTGACAATTAAATCTCTAACTACTGAATTAAACATACAATTATGATCAATTACTAAAAAAAAAAATGTTATTATAAATTTATTTTTTTTATTAAATAACAAATAAAAATGCAAAGAAGAATAAGATGTACCTATTGAATTTTATAAGGCCAATATTAATTGGGTCTGCAAAGATTTACATGACATTTATGTTGAAGCCATTTCTAATGGCTATCTTGGCCTTGAAATTAATAGTGGCATCAAAAATATCCTTCCCAAAGATGGGGACAAAGGTCTTATAAAAAAATGGAGGTCTATCACTCTCCTCAATGTTTCTTATAAAATTTGGCCAAGGTCCTGGCCCTCAGACTTGCGCATATCCTTCCTAAGTTTGTCTGTGCTACCTAAACAAGTTTTTATCAAAAGTAGATACATCTTAGAAAACTTAATTACTAGTTGGGAAGCCATCGATTCGGCTAAGTGATCCCATTAGAGCTCTATGATGTTACTGTTGGATTTTGAGAAAGCCTACGATAGGGTTGAAAGGAAATTTATCATTATGATGCTTCAAGCTTTTGGTTTCCCCGCCTTCTTTTGTAATTTTTTTTAGGTTATGTTAAATAATGTGTTTTCCCAAGTGGAAGTCAATGGTTCCCTCTCTAATCCTTTTACCCTTGGTTAGTCCATTAGACAAGGTTTCTTGTTAGCCCCTACTCTAATTTTTATAGCTTCAGAAGCCCTTTATTGTATCCTTAGAGACTGTAGACACCTAAATTTGATTACATTGCTTTGGTAATCCTATTTAGTTATCTCTAAAGGCATCATTAATTAAATTCCTATTTAATTAATCCTTTGCCATCCCCTAGTTCATTAATTTAATTAATCATCTATAGTCCTAATTGATAAATCAAATAACCTATTATTTATCAATTAAATCCTATTCTTCTATCTAATTCCAAACTCCCCATTTATTAAATAAACCTATTTGATAAATGAAACCCTTAAATTATTCCTAAACCCTCTTTTTAGCCTAATCCACCCCATCCACCCATACTAACTAAGCTTAGTCACTAACTCACCCACCCTCATGAATGTCATCCACTTGAAAATCTCTAACATCCCTAATCTAATCCTAAACCCAAGCCTAATCCACCCCCTAATGTTGTCACATTCCCTAAGCAAGCTTAAGACTTTCTTAAGCCAAGGAAAGTCAACAATCTCAACTCCCCTCAAAATATCCCAACCACTAAGCTTTGAATGCTCTTAAAAAAGCCATAAAGACTCTTACAAGCTCTTACAAGCTCTTACAAGCCATAATGAAGGGTCTTTATGAAGATATTATCCTTTGAGCCTCCTTTGTTGACTCATCCTTCCCCTTTCCTCCATCCACTCACCTTGTGACATGTTTCACTCCCTGATTGGTGCTAAACAAGCACAATCCATGTGCTCCCTTTTGAGTGCATCCTAGCCCTCCTTAAGCTTTCATCTTTCCTTCCATCTTAGCCCTCCATCTCTCAAGCCCTTAGCCTATAAATTGAATCCCCTCCCAAGCCATTTCATCACAATCTTGGAGCTAAAGTTATAATTCCATTTTGAGAGCCAAAAGCCATCAACCATACCCTTATAATGCCAAATTGAGAGCTCACAAAGCTAGCAATTTGCCATTTTTCATCTCTATTGAAGCTAGTTTTTGGGAACCTTGAGTATACATCCCAATCTTTAGACCCATCTACGAAGCAAGGAGTTGAATCCCATTGGGAGAGTCCATTCATTTGGCTCACATTTCCAATTGGGGTTTCCTCTTTAGTCTCTCATTTATGTTATGGTTATATGCTAGTTAATGCTTTTGTTTTTTAATAGATTAGTATTACTTGCTAACATATTTCTCATATACAGAGACAATTTGTTGTCTCCTAATTTAGAGGCCTCTATCTTCCTAATAATGATGAGTTTATTAATTGTCAATTTGTTGACGATACTTCTTTATTTTTTGAGCTTTTTGATAAGAATTTTAAAAACCTACAAGCCAAACTTGACCTGCTCTACTCTATTTCTAGTGCTCATATTTCCCAAACCAAATCCATTTGCCTAGGCTAGGAAGAGCAGCCTCCTAGCTAGTTCTCTCAGTATAATTTTTGTTGGGGTGGGCCTAGTAAGATTGTCAAATATCTTGGTATTTCATTTTCCATTGAGCCCTCTCTTAAAGATATGTAGTCTTTGATTAAGGTTAAAATTGATAAGAAGCTTAATAAATGGCATAATAGATCCTTATCTCTTACTGGCAGAATTTAGGTTTATTAGAAGATGTTATCCTCTTATAGAATTTACTATTCCTCTACCTAGATTTTCAATATCTACCAAATTTTAGAAATTCAAAAGGCTATAAGGAATTTTCTTTGGTCTGATGGTAAAGGTGATAGGAAAATGCATGTGGTCAAATGGGATTAGTGTCATACTAACAAACTCCTTGGGGGGCTAGGGTTTAAAGACCTTAAAACTCAAGGTATTGTTTTATCTACAGAATGGATCTTTCATTCCTTAGAGGGAAACGATCCTTGTAAAGTGTTGGTTAGGCACAATATGGAAAGAGGCTTTCCTAATAAAGCTAGAACTTGGAAAAATCTCCCCTTTTGTGATCTTATTGTTGGCAAATTCTTGGTCATTGTCCAAGGTTCTGTTGTTTTTAAATCCATTTGGAGAGCTTGGGACCATGCCAATAATTACATCACTAACAAGGAATTTTATGATGATAAGAAACTCCATAGTGAAAGATTCATTTGGTGGAATTTTCACCTGAATGGTAAACCCCTAGCCCTCTCCTTGGGATGCTCTGCTAGGTTATGGGCTAAGTTGGGGATATCCAAGGCTATTGACCTATTTGTACATAATAAACTCATTCAATGGGATGAGCTCAAGAACAAGTATAATATTCCCGCCTCTCAAAAAAAACTTATAATATGATCGTCCAAACTACTAAAGACTTTCCCTCTCTTTCTGATGTGGACTCCCATAGACACTTAAAATGCAAGTGGCCAGATGGGGTCATTATGGCTAACCTCAAATCCAAGAACATTTATAGAATCATCGATCATAATGAAGATATTAATAATCACATTAGTTATGTTTGGTATTCCTCTCTTGATGTTGGCTATTGGAAGAAGTATTTCTATGTTCTCTATAAAGGCCATGTTGAACCCAAAATTAGATGTTCTAAATGGTTAACTCTGGTGGATAGAATCCCTATTAAAAAGGATGTTCATACTACTGATATTTGTAAGCTCTATAGGCTTCTTAAATTTGGAAGTCATATTCTTTTTAATTGCATTTTTGCTAAAGAAATAAAGAACATGTTTGGTGTCTTTTACCCTATTAAGGTGAATATTTGAGAAATTGTTATTGGTCATATTGATGGCCTTCACAAATATGGATATTTAGTTTGGAACATTCTCTCTTCTAACATCCTTTGGTAGATCTAGAAGTACGAGAATGAGGAAAGGTATCAAGGTAATGCTAGAGTGCTTACTGAGTTTTCTTGAAAACTCACACAAATTAATATCTTTCTGCAAGTCAATACAACTATGATGAAAGAAAAAGATAAGCTAAGAATATTCCTTAAGGATGGGCATGCACATTTTTTCTTCTATGAGATGAAACATGGGTACAAGTGGAGAAGAACCATTAACGACCTCCAAATATTTGAATAAACTTGCAAAAGGTTGAACCAGATATTAAGAAGAACATTATGCCTGTTCACATGCCCCATTCATTACTAGGAATGGGGACCCCCTAATTTTTTCCAACTACCAGACTCACATTTCGAGAGTCGGGAGAAGAAATTTTTGTTAGAGTTAAAATTTAAGAGTCAAAATTCAAAAAATTGCAAAAAATTAGAAAAGTAAAAAAAAAAAGAAGAAAAAACCAAAAAAAATTGAAAAATCAAAATGTCATAAAATAATTTTTTTTTAAAAAGTGTGTGCCACACCACAAAGTGCTACATGCGTGCATGCCATGACGCGATGCACGCACATGCACCAAAGTGTGGCTGTGCACACCATGACGCACCGTGTGCCCATGCCAAGGTGCAACCACGCACACCCTGATGAGCCACGTGCCATGATGTGCCAAGGCATGACTATGCATGCACTTTTCAAAGAATGGCCATGTGCGCCACATGCACCACAAGCACTGTGCGCGCCATGAAGCGCTACAAGTGTGCCATATCGCACAGTGCCTCCTATTCACCTCCCATGCCCCATGCAACTATTTTTTGGGGTTTTTGTTCCAATGTCATTAGGGTTTTCCTTAACTAAGAATTTTCATCTCTTCAAACTAATTTTTGCTTCTTTTTGTAGGTAAAAAAAGGTATCCTCAACTTGTTGGGGTCATAACTTTTGACTCGGAGCTTGGAATTCGGAACCGTTTACACCGTTGGGAAGAAGAACTGAAGATATAATTTCAATCCCTAAAATTGTGACCCTTTGGTTGCCCAATTTTAGGGATCAATGAAAGTTTCAACTTAAAATCTTGAACAGAAGACCTCTGAAAAAGCCATTTAAAAACACCTAGAAAAATTTGCACAAAAATATGAAAATGTTTCAAACATTTGATCATCTAGATCACTTGGTTTCTTTCCAAGAAGGATAGGGTAGTTAGAGAGAAGAAAAAGGTTGAAGATAAAGAGGTTGGACACATGAAGTGGAACAGGTTCCTTATCTTATGCAGCTATTAATGGCAAGATTCAACACAGGTGCAGAAGAAGTTCAAGTTTATGAAAGTGATTGGCTATAAAGAGGGTATAAATCATCAAAAATGGGCAAAGAATATGTACAAAAAGTGATCTAAAACCCCATTTGAGAAAAACTTAGAAACTATTTTCAAAATTAACAACTTTGATTTTTTGGTGATTTGAGCTATTGAGGTGCACAACTTTGTAGGTACGCAGCTCCACATTTTTGAGCTCCTCAAGAATGTAGGTCTGTAGCTCTGCATTTTTTAGCTCTATAGGTACATAGGTCTGCAGCTCCACATTTTTTGAGCTCCGTAGCTACGTAGGTCCACAGCTCTGCATTTTTGAGCTTTGTAACTCCATAATTCAGAGGTGCACCGATAGTTGACTGCCAATTCCAAAAATATCACTTTCCATACATTGAGAGCACATTCTGATGGCAAGTTAACTCTGACACATGCCTAGTTAAGGGCCAGTTTCCATTTTTGATGCCTCCATGAACTTCCACTTTGACTGATGGCCTCCTCCTACTTTGTCTCTTGCTTCTTTGTTTCTAACATGTAGAGGGCTCATGCATCCAATAAATGAATAAAATATGGATGGAGTCCCTATAAGCACCAATTAGATTGTTAGTTTGTATATATTTAGTTTGTTTTAATATTTTAAAAGCATTTTATTGCATGAGGATATCTCTCACTCTCAACACAAATTGAGGAGATGATTTCTTATAAATACCCAATTGTAAAATGTAAGAAGGGCCTCCGTTATTATGCAATAAAATTATGCTTTTAGTGCTAGCATTCGGATTGTAGTTATTCTTGCCTAAATGTGTCATTGTTTTGTGGATTTTATTAAATAGATTTTAATTCAATTCCAAGATAAAAGAGTTTTTAGAACTAGCAAAGGCCTCCTTGTGAACACTCACATTTATCTTCTACTGAGTAGATTTTGGTACATTGCAAGACAAATACTAAACCTTGGAGTGGATCCTTAAAAATATTTTCTTTTCAAGAGAAGAATTACACAATGGATTCCTACCATTGACCTTGTGCAAAATGAATGCCCAACAAAAGTGGCACTAGAAGGAGGGCCACAATCTAAAGAACATACTCCCTAAAATGAAGAAAATTTGACAAAGTTTCATAATTCTTTTGCACCCTCACAATAATCTGCACTCCATACAAGTTTAGAAAGTACTTCTTATTTTTTCAAAAATTCAAGTGCACAGGTCCACAACTCTGCAGGTATGTAGGTCCATACTCCACAGATCCATAGCTCCACATATCTATGGCTCCATAGCTCTGCAGGTGTGCAAAATTTTGTGGTGCACTATTTTGAGAAAGTGCGCTTCTCCAAGGTGCGCTTTTCCAGAATAAATAGAAGTTGTTAGAACTTAGTCACTTTCACAAGCATCACAGTGATAAAGGGATTCCAAGAACTCCACTCATTCACATTACACATTTCATCATCATCGTTTGCTTTACATTCCACTTCACACATTTCTATCATTATGCACCATGTGTTTCTTCAATGCCCAAAGTTCACCTTTGAACCTAACTAGACCATTACATGACTTGCCCAAAAATCTTGAAAAGTTTTGACCATGGTTGATCTATGGAGAATCATGAAAAGTAGAGGATCATCTTAAAATTTTCAAGGAGATTTGTAATTGAGACTAGATTCAACATATGGATGTGGTATGCTACCTTTTTCCTTACACTTTAGGGGAAATGGCATTCAATTGGTAACTCAATCTACCACCATCATCAATAGGGGATTGCAACTCTTTTGAGAGAAAGTTTCTAGAATAATTCAAGATCTATATTGATCCAGCTATATTATATCATTAGTTCATCTCAATTAAGAGGGATCGCTATGAGACTATTTCATAGTTTAATCATCACTTCTATGGGATGTATCAAAGAATGGAGTTTCCTTACATTATACCAAAAGAGGTTGCCATCCAGATCTATTTTGGGACAATGGATTCATTAACTTCTATTTTTCTAAGAAGGCTTCCACCCAAAGACATTGATACCATTGAAAAGGTTTTGAAGGAGATTGTTACATTCATAAATTAGGTTATTGCTACTCCAATGCCAACAATAACATATTTAGGATATGAGTCTCAAAATATTTCTTTCTTTGAGAATAAGGAAGTTGCATCCATTGAAGCAAAAAGAAATATGGCTAGAGAGTTTAAGACCATGAAGGAGACAATGTCTCTTTTGTCCAGTGAACTTGTGAAAATCAAGTTGAATTCCTAAAGAAACCAAGATAATCATCCAAGACAACTTTCTGCCCAAAGAATTTATTCTCAAAATCAGAGCAAAAATTTTGGCCTTTACAATAATATCAACAATGAGAATAATAGTGTTAGGGGTATGAGACTAAGCAAAAATGGGTATGGGTACAATGATGTTTCGGATCAGCCTCCCCAAATCATAAAGAAATAACCTTTGCAGTTTAGTGCAATGGTGTTTGAATCATATGATAAATCTACAGGAGAACAAAATGATGAAGATGGTCGAGAGGAGTTTGTGTTCCCATTCAATGAATAAATTCTTCCAAGTGTTGATGTCACAATAAGTGTGGATATGCCAAGAAATTTTGAGGGTGTGGAAAATTTTGAAGTTCCAAAACTCCATGAAGTTGTAAAAGGTGGTGAAAATGTAGAGAATCTCGAGGTTGGTGAGATTTTTGAATAAAAAAGTCATCAAGAAGAAGATACCAATTCTTCATACTGTGATATTGATTCCCCATCGGATAATGATAAGATACCTCCCTCAAAGCAAGATATGTCATTAGAAGAAATGGATAGAGTTCTCAATTTGGTCTCAAGCTTTACTAAAGAAATGTCTCTTTGAGAGTATTCCACACATATATCAAACCATCTAATAAATGAGTCATGTAGAATCCATCCATTTGGGTTCTATTAAGAAGAAAGTTGCCCTGATTTCTTATTAGCTTGGGAGATTGAAATGGAGGGAAAGTATGATATTGAACAAGCTTCTTTGGGATATGAGGCAAAAAACATCTTGTTCAATGATAGTAATGAATCCTGTAATTCAAAATGGAGGCTGGTAATTGAGTTTTTTAGTCCAAGGGAGCCTACAGTGGAGCCTAAAGAGTTTCCATGTGTGCATGAAGTGGTCTACCATGAGATGAGACCACTAGAAGGATAAATTACAATGTGTGAGTGTACCACTATGGTGGGGGACTCTCTGGATCAGGTGATATCTTTCCATTATCCCTCTTAGTTTGATGATTTTCAATTTAAATATGATGTTAAAGGTAAGAGAAATTTTTTTTGGATTAATCATGGCCATAAAGATTTACCACAACTTTTGATTTTGTGTGACTTGTGCCTCAAATTTGAACCAAGATTGTCCAAACTTTATTTTTCTGAGTACAAAGACAAGTCAACATTTTTGAGAACTATATGGGGTGGTTCATTACTATTGCATGTAATGAGAAATATATTGACAACTACCCCACATTCTTATTATTCAAGTTTTTTTGTAAATAAGTTTTTGTTTTTGTTTTTCTTAGTCTTTTTAGTCTTTCTAGTTAGGTGTTAGTTTTCTTTGAGTCGAGTGTTTTTGTTTGGGTTTCATTTCTTTTTGTTTCTTTTTCTCTTTAAGTCATGTCATTCCCAGGGGTAAGGTGTACTTGATATGTTTCTCAAGATTTTACTAACCACTCTTTGGTTCCAATATCAAGAAGAGGTATTTCTTTATCAAAATATTTGGATTATTGTGTGTCTTATACCAACCAAGAAACTGACATTTCTTGTGGAAATAGGGGACTTTTAGTCTAGAAATCAGAAGCCTAAACCAACAAGTTTTCAACACTTTGCAAATTTAAAAATTTGATTGTTTTAGGTGCAATTGAATTGAAGTTGAAAATGATGAAGAGATGATCCAAACTTTGACTAGTTCAAATAGGAGTCTCCTCGAAAGGTTGCTAAGATCAATTTTTGGCGTGAGAGTTTCCTAAAAGGTTCTAAAAGAGGAACACAATGGATGTTCATAAGAGATTGAATACAAGAAATGACACCAATGTTCTGACTACAAAGTCTAAGCATAGTTAGGATACAAAAAAAATTAAAATTAAAATAATAATAAGAAAAGAAAAGAAAGGAAAGACGGTGTTAAGTCTAAAGGGTTCTAAAGATCTAAAATGGCAAAAGATATGTTCTCAAAATAGAGTATCTTATATTCAAATTATCGCTTCATCAAAAGTAATATTCTGAATGACATGGAGCAACTATTCAAATGGTCATAAAATTAAAAGAAGATGGCATCCCACTAAGAGCCCTTGAACTAATTCTCTCATCTAGTCAAGCAATTGATTGATAAAAAGCCCTCATGGAGAATCCAAATGAATGAGCTAGGGGGAGTGGAAGATTGTTTTCAAGTTATCAAAAAACTTTGATTGACTACATCTTGACATGTAAAAGGGAACGAATACACAATGCACACACTGAGTTTGAAGGTTTTGACTCCTGAGATTTTGATTGCAAAGTCATCTGAAATATGCTTAAGGTGTTCAAAGTTTGGTTGGTGTTTGACACACATCAGAGGAATATTTGCTGATGAAGAAATGCCTTGGTCATTTCTTCCTTTTTTAGGGGCTATTTATTGTGGTCTCCACAAAATACACCCCATTTCTTACTAGGAATGGGGACCCCCTACTTTTTCCAACTCCCAAACTCACATTTTGAGAGTTGGGAGAAGAAATTTTTGTTAGAGTTAGAATTTTAGAGTCAAAATTCAAAAAATTGCAAAAAATTAGAAAAGTAAAATTAAAAAAACCAAAAAAATTTGAAAAATCAAAAAGTCACAAAAATTTTTTTTAAAAAAATTTAAGACAAAAAAAAAAGTGCGTACCACACCACAAAGTGCTACGTGCACATGCACCATGACACGATGCACGACATGCACCAAAGTGTGGCTATGCACACCATGATGCACTATGCACATGTGCCAAGGGTCAGTCACGTGCACCATGACGCGCCACGTGCCATGATGCACCAAGGCATGACCGTGCATGTGCTTGTCAAAGCACGATCGTGTGTGCCACAAGTGCCATGATGTGTTGCGCGTGTGCCACAAGCACTGCGAGTGTGCTACAAGCATTGTGCATGTCATGAAGTGCTGTGAGCATGCCATATCACACCACACCTCCCATTCACCTCCCACACACCATGTAGCTAGTTTTTGAGGTTTTTGTTCCAGTGTCATTAGGGTTTGCCTTAACTAAGCATTTTCATCTCTCTGAACTAATGTTTGCTTCTTTTTGTAGGTAAAAAAAGGTATCCTCAACTTTTCAAGGTCATAACTTTTGACTCAAAGCTTGGAATTTAGAACCATTTACACCATTGGAAAGAAGAATTGAAGATCTATTTTTAGTCCCTAAAACAAAACCCCTTTGGTTGCCCAATTTTAGGGACCAATGAAAGTTTCAACTTGAAATTTTGAGCATAAGACCTCCGAAAAAGCCATTTATAAACACAGAGAAAAATTTGCAAAAAAATATGAAAAAGTTTCAAACATTTGATGATCAAGATCACTTGGTTTCTTATTGGGAAGGATAGGGCAATTGGAGAGAAGACAAAGGTCAAAGATATAGAGGTTGGACACATGAAGTGGAATAGGTTCCTCATCTTATGTAGCTATTAATGGCAAGATTCAACATACGTACCTTAGGATTTTAGATCGAAGAAGTAGGAGTTCAAGTTTATGAAAGTGATTGGCTATAAAGAGGGTATAAATCATCAAAAATAGGCAAAGAATATGTACAAAAAGTGATCTAAAACCCCATTTGAGAAAAACCAAAAACCGTTTTCAAAATTAACAACTTTGATTTTTTTGTGATTTGAGCTATTGAGGTGCACAGCTCTGCAAGTATGTAGGTCTGTAGCTCCACATTTTTTAGCTCTATAGGTATGCTGGTCCGTAGCTCCACATTTTTGAGCTCTGTAGGTCTGCATTTTTGAGCTCTACAGCTCCGCATTTTTTGAGCTCCACAGCTCCACATTTTTGAGTTCGACAGCTCTGCAATTCAAAGGTGCACTGACAGTTGACTGCCACTTCCAAAAATAGCACTTTCCATGCATCGAGAGTGCATTTTGATAGCAAGTTAACTCTTACACACACCTAGTGAAGGGCTAGTTTCCATTTTTGACGCCTCCATGCACTTCCACTTCAACTAATGGCCTCCTTCTACTTTCTCTCTTGCTTCTTCTTTGTTTTTGACATGTAGAGGGCTCATGCATCCAATAAATGAATAAAATATGGATGGAGTCCCTCAAAGCACCAGTTAGATTCTTAGTTTTTATATATTTAGTTTGTTTTAATATTTTAAAAGCATTTTATTACATGAGGATATCTCTCACTCTGAACACAAATTGAGGAGATGATTTCTAATAAATACCGCATTGTAAAATGTAAGAAGGGTTGCCATTATTATGCAATAAAATTATGCTTTTGGTGCTAGCATTCAGAGTGTAATTATTCTTTCCTGAATGTCTCATTGTTTTGTAGATTTTATTCATGAGATTGTGATTGAGCCAAAGGTTTATTGTGTTATTTCTGGATGTGCGATCTTTTAGTTTTGGTGTTTACTACAGATATATGAACTTCATCGATGTAACAAGCTTGAGAAGAGATCACCCAATTGTGTCTACATAGCTTTTTGTCTCGCATGAGTGCACTTTTTATGGCCTTGCGATTTGATGAAGAGTGAAACATCATCTGATTTGTTAAAGATTCTCACCGACGATTGTATCAATGGATTATAGGAAGCGTTGCTCCTATTTTCATTGGTTTCCTACCAATTTCTTCGAAGGTTTAACTCACAGCATGTTGTGTCCTGTAGCTAATGTCCATTTAGGTATGTAATTTCAAAGTTATTTGATTTCATGTTATTTTCTTTCAGTTTCATTATTTACTTTTCTAACCCCTTGTTAGAGTAGGACCTCATAGCAGCTGCATTATTAGAGTTACATTCATTGAAAAATAGAAAAATAGAAAAATATTCTTCTTTTGGTGTGATATTTTGAGATAGCGAATAGATTTTACTTCAATTCCAAGATAAAAGAGTTTTTAGAACCAGCAAAGGCCTCCTTGTGAATACTCACATTTATCTTCTACTGAGCGGATTTTGGTACGTCGCAAGACAAATACTAAACCTTGGAGTGGATCCTTAAAAATATTTTCTTTTTGAGAGAGGAATTATGCAATGGATTCCTACCATTGACCTCATGCAAAATGAACACCTAACAATGCCCAGGAAAGAAGAGCTTTTTATGCCAAATCAGATCTAGGAGTGTAAGAACATAGTTTAGATGGAGGGTGGTCTTGGGTGGATTGCTTGGGTTGTTACATATTGAAATATCTTACATTAGATGATCCTTGCCTCCTTTTTTTCTATTGTCTTATTGTGTATATGATACTTTGAGTTTGTGGTGAGGTTGGGCCTCTTTTTTTGATACTCTTAGAGGATTTTTTTGTTTTTGATCTACCTGTACTTAATATAAAAAAAGAAAAGAATAAGAATTATCAATTACTATAAAAAAATATAATCTTATTATTAAAAAATATTATATTTAATTACAAATAAAAATACAAAGAAGGAGAATAAGAATACGAACTACCTATATGTAATTGAACTATACATAAAAACAGTACAAGGTTGAAAGCCACAAGTACCAATGATTCAGTAAGTTTGATCTAAGACATTCTATGGCATTGACAAACATTTTATATGCCAAAAAATACACTAAAATGTTTTGTTTTAAATATCTTATGAGGATAAAATTATTCACCATGGTCTCCATTCAATTTATAAAATATATCTTATTAGGATACAACTATCAACCATGTTCTCCATTCAGGAAGAAATCTATTCACTCAATCTTTCCATTGATTTGAAGCAAGGCTCCTTTTCTTCATACTTCCGATCAGAGTAATATTCATGTAATCCCTGAATGAGTACCTTAGATAACTAGATAACTCATGAGCGAGCTTTCCATTGGCTTGAATAGCCATCAATCTTCTTTACATAAATCATAGGAACACCCATCTCTTAATTCCTTGGAAAGCTAAAAGACAATCAAATGCTAAATAAAATTTCACAATTGGGATGATGGATGAAAACTTGCTAATGATAGTAACCCTAGGACCATCTTTATATGTTAAAACTAAATCAAATCCACTAGGAGATTCAATTTATAAGTTAGAATACTTTCCTTGCTTATTCCACCATGCCTCTATGAATGAAAATCATTCAAGATGTGGTAGGCAATTAGACCATGGGATAATTTCTTTTGAGGCCATCAATGGAGTCATTTCCATAGTGTCTCTTTGTCATCTACATAATTTATTTTTAGTAAATAATCTCATTTGCACATGCCTCACTCATAGGCTTCCCTCATCACTCTCCTAGCACTAGTGGTGGTGGTTGGGGTCACTGCTCAGTTTCTCTGCCCTAAGGTGGCACATGGACAGCTCCAGACCTGGTGGCTCCCCCAACTAGTGCTTGGCATATTGTACCTAGTAAATGGCCCATTCACCTAGATCTAGCCTTCTCGCCCCCATAGGTTGATAAAAAGGATGAAGCTCAACCCCCCTGACGATGTCGTTAATGGCTTGGCTATTCTTAGCCAACCTGCTACTCCTAGGGGTGATTGGAGATTCCATGATTGAGATGAACCACCACCCTTGACTGGCACTACTTTGGTAGCCTGAGAAAATTTCTTATAAGATTTTTTTTTATGAATAGTTGTTGATTTTGACTAAGGCCGTGTGAACTTTCACAGGGTGATCTTGTATCCCCCAACCCCTTTTTGTTAGTTGTAACTTAGTATATTATTTATTAATAGAAAAGGACTATTCATCAAAAAAAATCTCATTTAGTCTTCAATTCAAAACACTTAGGTTGATTTCTCTATAGCTAAACCTAATTGTTTTATAACAAAGGATAAAATCATTTATAAATATGTGTCTATAACTTTATGGAATATCGCCACAGACCTAAAATCTAAGAATAGGTGAAAACATCAACTCAAAAATAATTGACAACAAACCAAAAATGCAATTGGATCTAATTGTTATTTGACTAGGATTCTTAATTTTGTGGCCTATTTTTTGGATTGTGCAAGAATAGATGTTCGATTAGAATTTTCATGTTGACATGCTTGAATTCACCAAAAGTTGAGTGTGACATGATATATCTATGATAATGCACTCTTTTCCTTTTAGGCCAGACAAAACTTCTTAATTTGGCCAATTTAAACTTTTGTTTTCAAGAAGACAATTGTTGGAAACCTTTCATAATTTTGAGGGAACTTTCTTTATATAGCCACGAAGTTTCTCTCATAAAGCACTAAAATAAAATTTAGGAGGCCCCAGTGATGGTCAAATTGTGACCTCTCAAATGTGTAGGAACTAATTAATAGCATTCATAGAAGAATTTAATTAGAAATAAACCCTACATATAAAAACCAAAAACAATACAATTATTCTTGAACAAGGGAATCTCTAATCTAAATCAATGAAGTCAATCCTTTTATTCTAGTATATTTGACAGTTTCAAAAGTCTTGTTAAATACAAGAATCGGTGTAGAAACAATGAATATATGAAAGAAAGTAAAAAAAACTAAAAAACTTCCACTGTTGAGAACTAAAAAGCATGCTCTAATGTAGGGTGAGCTAAAGTAATTATTTATAACTAGAAAATAACCCAGAACCACATGAATCAGTAGTTTGGCTGATTAGATTGAGGAGAAGCTATGATTATGTAATTTATTAATTCAATTAACTATTGCATGTATTTTGCAATTTATTGATTGTGAATTAACTTGAAAATTTGACTAATTGTTCTTAGCCCATAACCACAACATCAAATTTCATACTCCCCCTTGGTGTTGAGAGGGCTAACAATTTGATCTTTGAGTGTCAAAAAATAATCCTTTGCAACTACCTTCATGAAGATATATGTTATTTTCTCACAAGAAATCATAGTAGGCTAAACAATTTGATTTGAAGCAGCATTTTATCATAGATTTGGTACAAAATAAAGTGGTTAAATTGAAGTATATCAATAGAAAGGAGCAAATAGTGGATATCTTCATGAACACATTTTCAAAGGATCAATTTTTGCTAAGCAAAAGCCTTAGATCATTAATGCTAGAAGAAGTGTTCCTCAATTTATCCCCATGTGACATAAGAGATCCAACCAGCTCATTATACTCCAAGGTGGCTAAATCTTTACTTTCTTCCATAATAATTGCTAAAATGTTCCATCTTGGGGTTAGATATTTTAATACCTTTTGCATCACATATTCTAGGCTCATAGGTTGACCTAAAGTGTCCATTTTATGAACCAAATCCTTGACTCTTACACAAAAATCTTCTACATTCTCAATTTGCTTCATCTTCAAATTATCATATTCTCTTTTCAAATCCTTGAATCTTACACAAAAATATTCCACATTCTTAGTTTCCTTCATCTTCAAATTCTCATATTTTCTTTTCAAGGTTTGTAGCTTTATAGCCTTGATCTGATCATTACCATGGTAAGCATCTTTTAGAGTCTTACATGCATCCTTTTCTATTTGGGCATCAACAATTCTCAGAAACAAGCTATTTTCAAGAGACATTTGAATGTGAAACAAAGCCATTTCATTCTTCATATCACCTTCCTTCTTTAATCTCCTTTCATTAGCTTGGAAATTGTCTCAATTCTCTATCTCTTCATACCAAGATTCAATGATCTCCCATAAGACTCTACCAATAAAAAAATCTCCTCATCTTGATTGACCAATATTTTTAATCTACTCCATCAAATTTTAGGTTTTGTAAATTATTTTTCATGTTGAAGACTTCTTAATCCTAAGATCTAATACCAAATGTAGGAAGTAATCGATAACATTTTGTTGGTAAATAGATTTGTCACTTGAAAATGGCCCAATAGAGTGTATGTGGCAAGTTGTTCACAATAGCTAGATAGGCCCTTGATATGCATCCTTCATCTACATTTAAAGGGGTAGCTCCCTCCTATGATATACTTTTAAATTTTTTTGAATAGAGATGAAATAGAACTTTAAAAGATGAGAAAGCTCATGATGAAGAATGCACGACATGACTTCATAGCTTTCTTCAATTAACATGAACTAATAATAAAGACAATTAGGAACTATGCTCGAAAATGATCATTATTAACCATACTGATTCATGATTCACAAACCTTAAAATAATGACTATAGAAAGAGTCAATAGTTTTATGCTAAAACAATTTAGATTTTAGAAGAAGAACCCAAATGCATTTTTCATTTTATTTTCTTGCACTAAGAACATAATAGAGATTTTCAATTTCAAAAACAAAATCTATATATACTTTCCAAAATTTGGCATTAGTGAACTCCCTTTTTCCAAAGTCCAAAAAGCCCCTTTACAAAACAAAAAAGATTCCTTATATAGACATGGAAGTTAAGAACTACTCCTTCATCGTTAATAACTACATTTAAAATACATAATTTAGAAGAGGTTAATTAACCTCACTAAAAATAATCTATACAAGGAAAACTCTAAAAACATAACTTAAGATATAATTACAAAGAATGAACATACAATAGTCTTCTAGCTATGAACTCTATTTGTCTAGACATGATTGACTTGTCCCGCAAAGCCCTATAAGCATTGAAGATGATAACTACTAAATCATAATTGGGAATGAAAACATTTTCCATCATGATTTTGGTCATAAAGTATTTATCATAGATCCATTCTAACTCTTGTTGATAGGTAGAAATGTTGCAATCTTCTAGAGTGATTGAGACTAGAATGGGCTTCATCATAGTTTCAACATCTGACACTCAAATCTCTATATCTAAATGAATTTTGATATTGAAGGAATCAAGAAGAAATTGGAAATCAATATGTTGAAGATCATTTACTACTGCTCCACTTGTGATAATAGATACTAGTTCATCAACAAAAACTTTCATTTTCAAGTATTCACATGAAGTTATCAGCTTTTCAAATTCAGCAGTCCCTTTGCTAATATTTATCATCTTCTAGTTAATATGCACCAAATACATGTCTGATTCTCACTTGGATCAGCAATAATATTCTCAAGAATCAGGATGTTTACATCTAACTTGGACATTTCTTGTAATTCATTAACTACTTTGTGCTAGGCGACTTTCTACTCCTTGCTTTTTTCTAGCTCTTTAGTCATTTCTCGTATCCATTCAATGGATTTTTTGTAAATTTTCTTTACCCTAGTTATGAGTTTCAAAGCATCTTCTATCATTCTATTTATCCAAGATTCAATCATCATACTATGTGACTTGTATTTGTTTACTTTTTCAACAACGACATGATCAAGGATACCATCATGGCTTGCTACAAATGGTGAAGTAACTATTGCCTTCACATTAGAAGAATTTCTAGTTGAATTGATGTAAGACACAAAAATATAAACTTGTTCCTTAAGTTTCTCCTTTGATCTTTTCTCCTCCTTTAATCTTTGTAACATTTGGGTAGCAGGCAATTCTAAATTCTAAAAATCTCCTACACTAGATGGACCAAGATCGACCATGTTTAGAATGAAATCTAACTCCGAAGCCTCATCAACATTCTTCTTTGTTATGGGCCTCACTATTTCTACTCATAGATTGCTTGAAATTTTATCAACGGTCAACCTAGACATCACTTTGGTCTTCTTCATTTTATGAGGCTTATGAAGAAAACTAGAGGCTACATCAAATGGAAGCAGCATCATCTGAACAATTTTCTTCTTCTTTTGGAGACTGATTTTCAATCATGAATGTGTAGTATCTTGAAGTGAAACTTGGATGTTTCTTGTTGTATGTTTAGTGATCATGATCAAATCTTCTAAATTAGATAATTGATTATCTATCTTCGTGATGTCTATCAATGATATATGAGGAGGAGAGAGACTCAAAGGAGAAATTACTACATCATGTGAGGATATAACTAGAATGTTTTGTTAAGAGGTTTGAGGGGTTCTTTGAACCTTCTCATTGGGTTTATTTCCTTCTTGACTCACCCTATTAGATTTCCCCTTCAGTTTTGTCCTCCTTTTGACTATAAACTTGTCTAGCTTATTTAGATCTTCATCTTTATCTAGATCACTCATATCTAATTGCTTTATTTTTCTCACTAGAAGTCACCTCTAGTGTCATTCAAGATGATTCACCTTGATTCTTCTCCTCCCTTTACTTTGAAGATCATCAATCACATTTTTCACTCTGATTCTACTGACTCAATCCCTTGTTCTTTTAAGGACATAGGTAGTTCTTTCCTTCAGGATTTTTAACTCTTGAATTGACCAATCAATAGGAGGAAGATCTAGTAATTCAATTTTCTCATAGTAGAAGGGATTAATTGATGAACCCTCATAATCATTTCTACCTATCACATCAATATCCACCTTGAAGTCTACCACTTGCCTTATAGAAAGCCACATCCAATCTCTCTTCCTAACCTCAAAATCACTTTCACAGTCTTCCCAAAAATCTTCTAGAGCCAAAAAGTGACCAAGGCAAGGAGTTAGCTTTAACTCATTTATTGCATAGCCTTTAATGTCATAAGGGAAACACATGGTGTATGGATGTAGGTTAATTTTAGAAATGGATCTCTCTATGTTCCTTGCATCTGATGTAGTCTCACAACTGTAATGTCCAATGCTAATAGGGAAAGTTATTTTTCCTATCCTCCTATTCTTGCAAAGCTTATTAATTTGACTAATTTGTCTGCACATTTCTATCAACACCAATTTATCATCAAAAAATCTAGGTAGCATAAGGGGATACTTGTCATAAGGGGCTAACCTAATATAAGTGAACTTTGGGAACTTTATGAGGATACTTCTATATTCTTGTACTACAATTGTTGCTTCTAGTGAAATCCTGAGTCCCATGTTTCCCTAAAGTTCTTTTATAGTCAATATTATGAATGTGTCATTCACTCTTTTGAAATGGTGCAAGTTACTGTCATATTGTATCTGAGGAAGATGATTGTAAACAATAGCCACATCATCATATATACCTTTCCAGTTAAGCCCAAGCCATCTTTTGGTGCTTGCAGTAGCATAGAAGAGATAAGAAGTCATGTATAAATAATTATTTTCTTAGAGTTCTATGAGTTGCCTATGCAGTGAAACACTAATAATTTCAGCCCAATCAATGTGTTTCTTCCCTTTGTAGACCATGTTAATAACTAGGAACATCCAACCTTTGAACTTATGTGAATCCCAAAGTCCTATTATCCTACTCAATAGAGTTACCATATTTACCACATCTTCTTTTAATGATGATCTATGGATGGAATTGGCTAGTTGAGGTTTCCCTTTCCTTGGTTGTGAGAGCCATGATTTGGAAACAATGTTTAAACATTGAGTGTGATTTGCCACATAATACTCCTTCACTGTTCTTAAATCTATGTTGACATATTGTGCTTTAATAGGAAATCAACAATTAATGTCGATAGAAAGAGTATCCAAATGGAAAATCACTTTATTATTTGATGTAATGACTTCCCCGGCATTTTGATGATAAGCTTTCATGCATTCCAACACTAGATCAGGACATTCTGTTGAGATAGGATGCCCTCCTACTTGAGCTATGTCACTTTCTAATATTTTTTCAGCTAAAGGGGTCATGTCCTCACTCTCGAGAGATGACCAAAAATCCTAAGGAAAACACTTCCCAAGATGGTATCACCAATTTTGGGAAGTATACTTTTCAAAATGGGAGCATAATCAGGCCTTTGATATTTATATTTCATGATTCAAGTTCTGATATTTCCCTTGATTACATGAAATGCTTTCAACTCCTGCACATTTTTCTCTCAAGAATTATATCCAACATCAAAATATGTCAATGCATAGTCAATGCAAAGAGATTTCAAAGATTTATATATGAACAACACCCATCCTCCTTTCTTGTGATAACACTAGCTCAATGTTAAGACGAGTATCCAATCTTTTAACTCTGTATAATGATTTTGTGCTAGACACAAGTGTAGGGTATTTTATTTGCTCATCAAGACTTCCAATATTTCTAGCAAATAGATTGAAAATGTGCCTCTATATTACACATGTATTTATATTTCCTTAGATGGTTGTAGTCAACATGAGAAGAGGAAGTGCATGTCTTCATAGAATTGGCTGATAGAAAAGAGTGTAGTATCAAGGATTTGCATTTATCCCTTTTAAGATGGAACTTCCTACATTTTAATGCCTATAAAAACCATTTGATTTCCTTGTTTTCCAAACACATTATGTGATCACTAATTTGATTTGAAAATTAATGAGAAGTAGTGGCTGTTAGCTAAGCTAGGGTACAATCCCTAGCCTATGGTTGTTGTTTTCCCTTTACTGATATTCTTCTCTATTCTTTTTGGATTGTCAACTACTAGAAAAAGTTTGTGTGTGTTCTAGTTTTTGGAAATCTTTTGCAGAAAATTTTGGATTCGGGTTTTTTTATTGTTTGCATGGTAGGGCCTAGGTTTTCTTCTATGTTGGTGAGGAAAAATGGTTCTTCTCTAACTATGCATGCAATGAGATCTGAATCATTTTATTTAGGAGAGAGCTCTAAGATGAAAAAAGTTAATGGTTATTTTCCACATAGCCATGATCACCCTATTATGGTTATTCCTCTAGCGGCTATGATGGAGGACATTGAATATTGCACCAATAATGCTTTGATATAAAAATTTCTTGGAATCCAAATTTCCCTATCTACTCTTGAGGCATGGATCAACTGCTCATGGTAGGTGGAAGGTGATATGGAGATCATGCTGACAGGGAATAACGCTTTTTTGTTGTATTCTCTTGCATGTCTGATCATGATCATGTTTGTGAAGGAGGCCCTTATTTCTGCAACCATGTAGGGTTATTTGTCAAACCCTAGCATTCAATATTTAATTCTACCGAGGATCTCCCTTTAATAGTGCTAGTTTGGGTTTGATTGCCTTGCCTTCCCCTAGAATTCTAGTGAGAAGACATACTCCAAAAAATTGCTACTTTGTTACGAAAGTTGACTATAATTATGCATCAATACCTCAATAAAAAGGTTATTTCTTATGCTAGAATTTGTGTTTAAATTCATTTGAATAACCCATCACCAAATTCTTTGGAAATATGTCTTGGGGCTTCTTCTTGGGTGCAACAGTTAGATTATGAATCCCTCCCTTTTTTATGTCAAATTTGTCATGAGTATGGTCATTTATAGCATCAGTGTCATCATAACATGACTTCTAAAGAAGTGGATTGTTCTACAGCTAGCAATGTTGGTGGTTTGGCATATACTATAGGGAAAGGACAACCTCAAATAATACTACTAAGAGGAAGAATCAACAAGATGCTATAGGAAAGGGAAAGGCTCAAATGTGGGATAAGGATGGATTTACCCTTGCTCACCCACAAGGTAAGGGGCATGATTAGAAGAGGCCTTTGAAAGATAGAATATTTGATTTGCATTTTAATTGCTTTGAGGTGCTAGACAGTATGGTTCTAGAGGAGGGTATTCCTCTTGCTATCTCTTCTAACCCATTTTTCCCAAATGAGGGACTTTGACCTAATGACACTTGTGGGGCATCCAAAGTTGTGATATATCAAAACTGTGAGGTCCCTATAGCTCTTGTATCAGATGCTCTAGTGACACCTGTGGTATGAAAGGATAATGATGTTGTTTTTGCAGACTTGGTTAAGGATGTGCTAGCATTAGGTTAGGGTAAGGGGTCTCCTCTCCCCTTGGGCTTGATGCATAGACCCTTTAAGTGGGTTTCTTTTACTCCTCCTCTAAGGAGTGGGTGCAAAACAAACCAAGAGAATATTAATCTCATAGAAGATATATTGATAGAGTCTAGGTCAGTGAAACCATTGGATTATCATTTTCCCAATCTACTCAATGATGATTATTCTATCATGGAATGTTAGGGGTTGAATAGCATCCCTAGACAAAAGGCTATTCAGAATCTGGTGGTTGATCATTCTCCTAATGTTTTGTATCCAAGAGACTAAGTTCTCTGTGGAGTCTATGGTCCAACATGCCTCTATTATTTGGACTCATGGGCAATGCTAGTGTGTTGGGGCTATGAGAAGTACTGGTGGTTTAGCTATCTTTTAGGATCCATGAGAAATTTCTCCCCTTGGCTGGGTGTCTTCTCGCTTAGCTCTCTCTATGGTGGCTTCTACTTTAGACTCAAGAGAGGTACTCATGGTTACTAATGTGTATGTGCTTTTTAATCTTGTCAAAAGGGAGGAACTTTGGAGGCATATTCAATATGTTAGAATTGTCACCCTTTTCATCCTTGGGTGTTAGCAAGGGACTTCAATTCAGTTTTAAGTTTGGAGGAGAAGCAAGGTGGTTTGGCTAGATTGGGGCCTTCTTTTTCTCATCTTTGGAAACACATGTCACTTTTACATCTCTCTAATGTTAATCCTTCTAATCTCTATACTTGGAATAATCAAAGGACTAGGGTTGATGCTATCTATGAATGTCTGGGCAGATTTCTTATTTCTTATTTCTAGTTTAGTGGCACCTTTACTCTCTCTTTAGAAATCCTAGATTGAAGTGGTTTTGATCATTGGAAAATAATTTTTTTTGCTATTGGGGCTTATATTCCAAAGTGTCCTCCTTTTAAGTTCCATTTGATGTGGCTTCATGACTCCTCTCTTTGTGATTTTGTTTTATGTTGGTGGAAAGATGGCACTTCTGCATATGGTACTGCTATGTTCTCATTTTCTAAAAGGTTTCAATATGTTAAAAGGCAGTTTAGGATATGGAATAGACAATGTTTTGGGAACCTTCACTCTATGAAGAGGCTTTATTAGGAAGATCTTGATGTCATCACAAGGTAGATTAGAGATCAAAGTTTCTTAGAGGATCTTGGAAGGGTTGAATCCCTTACTTCTAGAGCTCTAGAAAAATGGAAACTTCAAGAGGAAATTATTTGGAAGCAAAAGGCTAGAGTTGATTGGCTCTAGGAAGCTGATTGGAACACTACCTTTTTCCATAAAATGGTGCAATCTCATTGGAATTAGAGAAATGTCTCTTCTTTGGTTATTTCTCAAGGTATGAAACTAACTTCCTTGTTAACTTTTTTCTAGGAGGCTAGTCAGTACTTTTCTACCCTCTTCTCTAAGGACTCTCCTCCTACTGATAATGAAGAAAATATTATTTTGTCTTGTATTCCTCCCTTTACCACTCAAGAAATGAATGATCCTTTCATGCAACCAATATATTTGGAAGAGCTGGAGGAGGTAGTCTTTGGCATGCCTAAGGAGAAGGCTCCTAGTCTTGATGGCTTTCCAGTTGAGTTCTTCCAAGAATTTTGGCACATCATTAGTCATGATTTTTTGGAGGTGGTTAAGGAATCATCTTCTAGCAAGCTGATGCTTTGGGCATTGAATTCTAATTTCTTGACTCTTATTCCAAAGAGAGAGGGTGCTAATCAATTAGATTTTTTTCAACCAATTGCCTTATGTAATGTGATTTAAAAAGTTATTACTAATTTGATTGCTGAGAGAATTAAAAACTGCCTCCCCATTATTATCTCAGAAGAACAAGGTGGTCTTGTTGCTAGAAGAAATTTTTTGGATGGGGTAGTTATTGCTATTGAGGCTATTCACTCTATGGCTAATTCAAGGGAGAAAAAAATGTTTCTTAACCTAGATATGGCTAAGGCCTACAATAGAGTTAAATTGAGCTTCCTAAGGAGTATTCTTCTTACTTTTGGCTTTAGCTCTGACTGGGTGAGTTGGACTATGAGTTGTGTTACTTCTGCCTCTTTTTCTGTTCTTCTTAATGGTCAACCTTCTCAACTATTTGGTGCATCTAGAGGGCTCTACTAGGGTGAACCTCTCTCCCCATATCTATTCATCATCATGGTTGAGGGCTTGGGAAAATTCATTAAGTGTTAGGTGTCCCAGAATTCTATTCAAAGGTGGTGGTATGGTACTGTTTTACCCACTCTTTCCCACCTTCAATTCATTGATGATTCTGCTCTTCTGGGTCTTGGTAGGATCAAGGAATATAAAGCCTTTCGAGATACTCTAGATATTTATTTGGTAGCTTAGGGAAGAAGGTTAATGAACACAAATCTTCCATTTACTTTTGTAACACTCCTAATTCTATTCAGCACAGGATTGTTGGTATCCTACAATTTCAAATTGGATCACTTCCTTTGACTTATCTTGGCATCACTATTGTTGTTTCTAGGTAGCCACATCTCTTCTGGAAAAAAATGATTAAAAATTGTTAGGATAAGGTAAATCATTAGACTCATAGATGGTTTTCTACTACTACTCGGGTTACTCTTCTCCAATCTATTATCCAAGCTCTTCCTACTTATAGAAACATGGTTTAGGCTGCTCCTATTTACTTTCTCAAGGAGTTTGATGCTCTTTCTTAGCAATTTCTCTGGAGTGGTAATTTTTGTAGCACTAAATGGAGCTTGATTAGCTAGGAGATAGTTTGTAGGCCTAAAAAGGAGGGTGGTCTTGGTCTTTGATCAGCTCTCTTGAATAGTCAAGAATTGGCTGCTAAGCTTTATTGGTGATGGTGCTCTGGACAACATCAACTTTGGGCTCATATTATCACCCATAAATATTTTTAGGGTGTTGATCCTCACTCTATTTTACACTTCTTCTTGAAGTTCATGGCTCAATGGTCTACCATACTCTAAAGATTGGTGTTGTGTTAGTCAAGAGAGGTCTATTCTAGATATGTAAGGGAGGTTCTAAAGCTTTGTTCTGGTTTGATGCTTGGGATGGATTCCCATCCATATTATCCATGTACCCTCATTTTTAGACTCTTTTTTATTCTTTTCATGTTGTTGGATAGGATAAAGTGGCTCATTAGAAGACTCCTTATCAATTGGGACCTATTGTTGGTTATAGATGGAAGCACTCTTCTAATTGGCCTCCTGGGGGCACAGACATGGATCGTCAGGAGACTTCTCAAATTTTAGCTTGTAGAAAGTGTTCGTATTTTCTAGGTCCAAATGTTTTGGCTTGGGGAGGTACCTTGTCTAGTAAATATCATGTCTCTACTAGGTATCAGGAGATAACTAGATAATTATTTGGGGATGTTGAGGTCCCTTGGTGGAAGCAAGTTTGGAATAAATTTTCTTGTTCCAAATGCAATTTTTTCATGTGGCTAGTGGCTCACAACTATTGTCTTACATGGGATAATCTTTGCAAATGTGGATTTCAGGGCCCCTCTTATTGTGTTTTTTGTGTTAATGGGGAGGAGTTTGTCTCTTATCTATTCTTCCATTACTCCTATTCTACTCAGCTATGGCACCTTCATGGAGTGCTTGGGGTTGCTCTTGTAGGCATGCTTCCTCTTTGTCGAAGTTATGGGCCTAGTTGGGTAGTGATCCCTCCAAGTATTCTCCTCTCCATGCTACTTATATTGTTGGCCCATCATTCATGCTTTGGCATATCTGGCTAGAGTGGAATCATCAAATCTTCCAAGATGTTCAACTTGGTGTTATGCATCTTTGGTGGAATATCTCACATTCTCTTCAGAAAACTATTCAAGTGAAGTATGCGCTATATGGGGGTATGGATCTGATTGATCTTACTATATGCAATCACCATAATTTTCATCTTCAAGATTGGGTTGTAGCTCAAAGGTATCCAAGAGTGTCTAGGTAGCCTCAGCATCAAAGGAAAGGTCAAGTGAATCAAGATGGGAATTAGACTCCTCCTCCCCTTGAAGTATTGAAAATTAACATTGATGGTTCTTCCTAAGGGAACCTAGGCCTTACTGGTATTGGGGGAGTGTCTTGTTGCAATTATGGTGATGTTAAATTATTTTCCTCAGTACATAAAGGTGATTACACTAACAACCTCATGGAGGCTCAAGCTATTTTATATGTTGTGGAACAATGTTGTTTGTAGTGATGGAGCAATATTATCTATGAGTTTGATTCCCAAGTGGTGGTGAACTTTCTTTCCTCGCAGGAGCTTGAGGATGTTAGTTGGTAGCTAGCCACTATTGTAAATCAGATTATTTTCTTTTGTACCTCTTTTGAGTTCATTAGGTTTACTTATATTCCTCATGAATGGAATAGAGTTGTTGATTTTTTAGCCAAATGGGCTTCTAGTCATGCTCTAGGCTAGAATATTATGGATAGGGGGAAACTTCACTTTAATATGGTACAAGAATTTGATGAACTTGTTGCTTAGGATAGAGCTCCTTGTTGAGATCTCCTTTTTTTATTTCTTTCTTTCTTAATAAAATTTTACCCCTCTTTTCCAAATACATTATTTTGAATAGTTCAAGTGTTGTGTCTATGATCTGATGTGCATATGTTCTTGTGCTTACTAAATGAGATCAGAATCAAATAACTCGCAATTATTCACCATTCTATTCCTCCAAGATCCTCCCATGTGAATTCCATTGTGAGGCTTCACATTTGACTTTGGATAAAATCTCAAATATTCTTTTGTCAAGCATTTCACATGCATTGTCTTTAGTTTGGTGCATAACTCATGTGCATTTTCTCCTTCACTTGCACTCTATCAAACAAATTTCATGTTTTTCCTATGATCTTCTCTACCCATGGGATGGAATGTGGAGAGAAACTATTGAAATTGATCTTTTGCCTTGACTATGGCTTTTAATTCATACATCATGGCTATATTGATCTCCTCTTCTTATCAGCTAAAAGACTTGGATGGATGTCTGGTCTGAGAGTCCATGCATTCCTCTTATGATTGGGTCAATCAATAAACATTTTTTCAAATAAATATCATGCCTTCTTTTTCGTGTCAGATCAAGGTACCACAAACTCCAAATTCTCCTCACATAGTGAGGAGAATGATGGGGTTATGAGATAATGTGGGGTGGAGATTGAAGCTTTATCACTTGTAGCATCACAATGTTCAAAATCTCATGTTCTATATTTTGAATCACGTAGAAATTTCAAATCTTTGAGCACCACACGCCATGGGTGAAGCACCACTTTTGAAGTTAAATTAATTTATGATGATTTACCTTTTAACTCACATCCATTATTAACTTGGTCAAATAGGTTAATAACTATTCTCAAAACCCATGATTTGAGTCTTAATCAAGTAACCCACTTTTTTTGGAGAGCTCAATGGTTAAGGATTGGAGAGAAAATGTGTTTTGGAAACTTATCTTAACATTTAGGCAAACAGGTTAATATATTAGGATGAAACACATGCTTTGGATCTTGAACCTTAACCTTTTAGAAGAGGTTAATGATTAATGATTGGGGAGAAAATATGTATTTTAGAGTGTTTCATTAACCTTTGATAACTTGACACTTAGGATGCAGAATTCAAAAATTCCAAAGGCAAAACATAGCTGGGAAGAAGCTAAAGGCATTTGAAGGAAGAAAATGATTTAAAGAAAAAATAAACACATTCATAGAAAAAAATTAATTAGGAATCAACCATACACATAAAAAAGAAAAAATAAACTTTGTTTCTTGAATAAGGGAAGCTTTGTTTTAAAGAAATGAAATCTATCTGATTGTTTCATAACTTATTACATACAAAAATTTGCATAGAAGCAATGAATATAAGAAAGAATAAAATTTTAAAAACTTCCATCACTGAGAACTATAGAGCATATGCTCCAATGCATGGTGAACTAAAATAAAACTACTTAACCAATGGAATAAACTAAGGAAAAACTATTTATAACTAGAAGATCAACCATAACAACATGAATCAACAGTTTGGCTAATTAGATTGAGGAGAAGCTATGGTTATGTAATTTATTGATTCAATTAACCATTGCATGTATTTTTCAATTTATTGATTCTAAATTAACTTGGAAATATGATTGATTGCTCTTACCGCATAACAACAACATCAAACTTAAAGATGAAATAGGGGCAAATTTGCTACCACAATGATGTTAACCATTAAATTTTTGGAGGCCTTTGATGGTTCCATTGTGACTTTTCAGAAGAAACACAAAATGATTTTCTCTTTTAGTATTGTAATATTGCTATCACGATTTAACATGGGTCAATGAGTTTGACTCAAAATCACTACTTATGAAACATGGGTCAATGAGTTTGACTCAAAATCATACAGTTAAATCCTAATAGCAATATCACAATTTGACTTACTATGGAAATTATATCCTACTTATCTTTTAGGATTTAACATGGGTCAATGAGTTTAATTCAAAATCACTACTCATAAAACATGGGTCAATGAGTTTGACTTAAACTCACACAATTAAATCCTAATAGCAATATCACAATTTGATTTTCTATGGAAATTATCTCCTACTTATCTTTTGGTATTGTCAAACATTAAATTTTTGGAGGTTTTCTAATGGCGGGGTCACTATTTTGATTTTAATTTTTTTAGATAAGGTTGGGTCTATGGTGATGTCTATGCTATATCAAAACTATAATTTTCCTACTTTTATTAATTAAATTTAAATTTAGAGTGCAATTCTAAACTAATTTTAAACTTAATTGTTAAACTCATGATATTGGCATTTTGATGCTAGCATAGACATTGGCCGGATCTATTGATGGGGGCTTTCCTAAAAGTAGAATGGGTAGTCACTGAGATTTTTTAGGAATATTTAAAGCACGAGCACTCCCATGAATTTTTTAAAGTTTATTTTAGCTTTCAAAATTTAACTTGTTAATTTAATAAAGCTTGTGGTCCCATGAATTTTAGAGTGGAGACTAGCCTAAGATTTTAAAAATGTCATTTAGTTTTTCTGGGAGAATAATAAGCAATTGTAATACATGGCAAGAAGTCTCTCTATGCTTGTGGGGCTATTTCAAGACCCACCCTATTTTCACCTGCTCAAATTTAGAGGGCTAAAAATTTGGATCTCTCCAAATAAACCTTTAGCACCCCAATAAAATTTATCATGGGATCTCTCCCTCCATTAAATTGAACTCCGAGCCCTTTCCATAGAACCCCTACCCAAGGTTGGTCCTTTTCAATTATTTAGGTAGTGGTTTTTATCAATTTATATATTGTTATATTATTATTTTTATTGTTGCTTCTTGATGTAAGTCAATTTTTTATTTAAAAATTTGTTTTCTTTGGACTTATTTATTATGTGAATTTTTTCTTTGCAATTGTTTATTATGTGATCTATGTTGGTTAATCAACATATAGAAATAAGGATGACCCCACCACTATAAATACACAGTGAATATCGATCTTGAAGCTCCCATTCTCTCTCCTATCCTTCCATTATTAGCCATCATGGAAGCAAGATCATGAAGTCTTTCATATCCATAACTTCTATACATGATACAACTAGATGCGAAATAGTCATCAATCCTATCATAACTACTATTAGAAGGTGCATTTTTTCTTCTCCAAAAACTACCTCCTATTGAAGGGTATAGAATGAGGTGCCTAGATTACTAATTGTAGGGTAGTGATCCACTATTCATGTCTATATTCATCTTGATTTATGCCTACATTCATCTCCATACATATTCAACACCATCTTGGAATTTCAAGGAAGGAATTGTTGGAATGTTCAAATGGGAAGAGTACTTCTGAGAGGGGGGGCTGAATCAAAAGTAACAACTTTTTGACCTTTTAAATCCTTAATAAAATGTAATTGAAATTAAAGTGCATGCATCTAAACATATAAACAAACATGAAATGAAAGCATGCATCACCACATAACACTAAACGCTCCAAGAATAAGAAGGTAAAACTGGGGTGGGGATGACACCCACAAAAATCATTGCAGCAATGAGTTCAACCACTTATGATGGTTTTCCATGTTAAGGGCTTTACACTGTATCAATTGTGACCTTATTAAAGGATTTACAAACACTTTACAAGAAGTGTCACCCTGTTAAAGGATTTACATATAGGCTGTTAAACCCACCTAATTTAATAGGACTTTCATGACCTTCTCCAAAGGTTCTCCTACCGAGCTATTAAGCTAACCTATCAACATAGGATTTCCATCTCTAATACAATTGTGAAAGAGTATTAGAACATTTGACCTAATTGAATGCAATCACTAATTACTGGTCTCAGGTACTAGATCTACTCTTCTTGTTCTAATCCCTACTTGATCTAATCTCTAAATGTATCCCCTACTTTGTTCTAATCAACCGAGTATGTAGTTATAGTCCATTTCACTAAGTCCTTGACACTTTTTCTAGTTTCTCTGTTCTTCAATAACTTGGCAATTCCACAATTTTTACAACCTTGCCAATAACCTCAAGAACTTCTATTAACCTCTTCAACATGGTGTCATAGTCTCCCTATAAAGACTTAGGGTTTTCTATGCATTCACAAACTTAAGATTCCCACTCAAATCCTTTGTTTTCACCTATTGGTTACATGCTATCTCCTATTTTTTGATTGGATGCATGTTGATTTCATAGGTACATGCAAGGATTTGATCTTATCTTCTTATCCATTCGTGAGTCATGCAAAAATGGTTATTCATTTTAGTTTGTCAAGGCACAAACTATTATGTTTATCCTGTGTTACTCAGCACATATAATATTACTGATGCTCGACACAAACTATTTCTAGATTGTTTGACATCTACTACATTTTTGGTTTATTTGGCACCTGTTATATCCTATATTGCTTGGCATATGAATGTTCCTGGATCAGTCAACATCTAAACATTTCTAGATCACTTAGCACATGTTACATTTCTTGTTACTCAACACATGAACTTTCCTGAGTCACTTGGCACATACTACATTCTGACTTGCTTGGTACCAACTATGGCTCAGCACCTATTGCAATTTTGACTTGGCATATATAGTGAAAATGGTTAAGTGTGTTGACACTCAATTGTCAAAACCATTCTTTTGACCAACAATCTCCCTCTTTGACATGAGTGTCAAAAACACTTAACTAAGCATTTGTGATCTAACCTTATTGAGTACATTATTTATTTGCTCAGCATATATTCAAAATTTCAAAAATATTGTTAGTAACAATATACCTCATGACTCCCCCTAAGTTTATGCCTTGTCCATTCTTGAAATTGAAAAAATTGTGCTAATGTGCCTAATTCTCTCTATCCTTTGTCCTATTCCTGCATTTTGAACCTGTGTGTTGTATCTGATCTGTGTGGAGTTCAAAATTTCCATATGATTGCTAAAAATTTGTATCTCCCCCCTTCTTCTTATTACTTGTCTCCCCCTTTTTAGTTATTTACAATCTTTCCACTTTATTCTCAAAATGAATGAAAGAATGTAATAAAAAATGAGCAAAATTATCGAAATTTGGTATTCACCCATACATATCTACATATATGCATATCTCCCCCTAATGTGTATATCTCCCCTTATATATGTCTTTCCTTATATATCTCCCCCATTTTGACACTAATGTCAAAGGGTTCTATGAAGTAATACCATGCTTGGCCAAATATGAACTATTTACCTCCAGGAGTATTTTCAAACAAAGCAAATAGATTTCCACAATCCATGAATATTGTATTAATTTATGGGGAAGATTGTGTGAGAGTTTTTTCATCAAAAAAATCTCACACAATCTTCCCCAGAAATTAATACAGTATTTTCAAAGCTGCATCCCAATTTTCTAGTGCAATTTCCAATGACTTATGTTGGATGGCAACCTCTACTACAAGATGTACACATCCATCATGTGTAGAAAGTTTGAATCTTTCTTGAGGACCATTTCTACATACATTTGTTCCTTATGGAGTACCTCCAAGTGAGGGGTTATAAAGGACTGAATTTTCATCAACTTAGCTTTAATGTTTGCCTCCTCTACTATCAATATAGCTAACTCTCTTTAAGTGTGAAGCATTTAAGAAAAATGCTTCTCACTTTGAGCAGGATTGGTTGGGAGTTGCATGCTAGAAATCTTTAGATTTCACTCCAAGCTCAATATCCTTTGGCTAGTCTCCTGTGTGAAATTGGAAAAATCACACAACTTGTTGTATAGGGAGAATATTTTCCTAAGTACAATTTTTACTCTGTCTAGTTTCTTTGCTAGATTAACTTGTGCCAATGCTATGTCATTAGATATTTTCTAATTTACTTTTCCTTGAAACTTCCTTTCTAACTATTCCATTAATTTGACATTTGTGCCATGGTCTTCATTTGTCACCTGATCCACTATATCAGATAGTTTCTCTACTATTGGTCTTGACTCATTTGGAGACTATAGGCTGAAGGCATCCATGAATATGTCCTTTATTTAATTCAATGCTTGCCTATATTTATATTTTTTCCTCAATACCTCTTGTCTCCTTCTTCTATCCAATGCACTTTGTATCTCATTAATCTTTTCCTTAGTGAGGGTGTTGGATTCATAGTAGGGTATTTTAATTTCTTCATCTAGCTCAGGAATTCCATAATGAAGTGTCCTGACTACCCTTGTTGAGCTCGAGCCTAGTGTTCTAACTTGTAATGCTAACATGTGCTCGGCTACTAAAGAGTTTTTGTAGGAGTACTTGTCTTAGGTAGTTCAACTAAGGTTTGTATTGTAGATTCCTCCTCATCTCTTATCTCTTCCTTTTCTTCTACTTGTTTCTCCTTGTTACTATCAATGGCTGGGGGTGTGCCTACTGATTTTACTAATTTTCCTTTGGCTTCCCCTACTACTGCACTCAGCTCCTAAAGTGCTTCAGTTATTGCTCTTGGTGGAGATGGTGGTGGAAGTAGAATAATTTTAGTAGTTTGAGTAGTCGAAGGTGGCTCTTGTGTTTGCACCTTGACTTCCTTTGGATCTGCTACTAACTTTTGTAATTCATCAACACTAACCAATATTGGACTTCAGCATAATTTGGCTTGTTGAGTTGATTGATCAAGGATCTTTTTGAGATCCTTTGCAGTTAATGGATTGATGTTTTGACAAGAAGTGTCAATAACATACTTTATCTTGATGCTCTCTACAGGTGTGATGGTAGCATGAGGAGGGCTAGGATGTGGTAGTTGTGTGTCTTGCACACTTTGCTCTTACTGCTCATATGTGGCCTTTTCTTCTCCTTTTCTTAGTTTCTCCTCTTTCTTTTCCTTATTCTCCTCCTCATCTTTCTTTTCTTCTTCTACTTTCTTCTCTTCACCTTTCTTCTCTTTCCTTCCTATTTCCTTTATTTTCTTTTTCTTGGCACTTACTTCTACCTTGTATTCCTCATCAAAGACATCATCGATTTTCTCCTAAATTATTTTCCACAATTTAGTGGATTTGCTGATAGCATCCTCAATTTTATTTTGAAAAATACAAAATGACATATATTTTGGAGTAAATATACTATTGTTCCTTTTATTTTTATTTGTGCTTACAGTTTTACACAGGACTTCTAAAGGATTTATCAACTTGGCTTCCACTGAGGTTCATCTTACTTAGCAGCTACTTTCTTATTTCACTTGGCATCAACTAAAATTGTCAATTACTCGGCAACCACTAACATGTCTTACTCGGCATATACTGGAGTTTTACTCAACAACCAAAGGTAGCTTGGTATCATCTTCTAACTTTTAACTTGGCATCTTTTCTCATGCAGATTTATTCTTTGTAGTCCTTCTATGTTCTTTTGGGCTGATGTATGATACATCTTTATATGTATCAGCCGCATGTATCTGTCTTGTGTTTAATTGGATGAGATGTGATCACTTGACCTCTTGGGTGAAGTGGCCTCTCCATTGGATGCACTTGGTCCATCTATCCTTTACCATATTTTCTTCATTTCTACCCTCATGTGTTCAACATCAATTTTTTCTTTACCCTTGTTAACTCTTGTCTTGGGTGCCTTGGCCTTTGTTGGGCAATACCTACTTACATGTCCAATCTTTAAGCAATTGAAACATGTGGTTTGATTCAACCACCTACTATAATTCCCTTTGAAGTGTGCTCTTATATAGTTCTAAGGAACATGACCATATTCCTAATAGTAGTGACAACTTTTCCTTGTATTGTAATCCCAATTATAGTGGTGTACATAGTTGTCTCTCCTTGTTGGCTGATTAGGTGTCCACATAGGCTTTGATCTGCACTCAAAAGCTCTATGTCCATATTTTTTGCAATTGTAGAAGTGACCATCAAATCTTGGTGTCCTTATGGTTTTAGTCCTACAATCTTGTGTTAGGTGTCCTTGCATGTTGCACTTGTGACAATAGCCTTTGCTTTTAAGTGTTTTCTACCGATTGGTCTTTCTACTCCTACAATCATTAGCAATGTGCCTCTTTTTGTTACAGTAATGACAAGTGGGTTTAGAGTTCTTACATTTGTCAATCCTTTGCTCTACACTCTTTGATGTTTCACCTTCTTTAGTATTGGTGAATCCTAGTCCTAAAGTTTCATTGCTTGATCTTGGTGATTTCAACAACTGCTCAAGGTGTTTGATGGCTTGACTTGACTTGTTGAAACTTTTTGATATCTCTTGTTCTCTTTTCAACTCATTTTTCAATTGTTCATTCTACATTCTTAGAGTAGAGATCTCAATGTCTTTCATGTTTACCTCATGATGAGCATTCATCATCTGGCTAAGTATATCCAACTGCATGTTTGAAATCTTTGTGAGTTTTGTGGACTTCTCCTCAAGTCTATTTGCAAGGTTTCTCTTGTCATCCTCAAGCATGGCTCTATCCTCAATTTATCTCTTCTTTGTTCAATAATTTCACATAGCATCATGGCTTGTGATTCTTGTTCCATCTTAAGAGATCTTATCTCTTCTGCTTGAGCCCTATTTTTCTCCATTAATTTTGCTATTGCTGCATCAAACTCTTTGGAATCTCCATTAGAAAACACTTATATGGTGTCAATCTCCTTGTAGTGTATATCATTCTCAACTATGGCTATGTCCTTCCTTCTTTTTAAGGATTTTCTAAATTCCTCTCTAGCTTTCTCTACCTTGTGTAGAGTGAGGTGCACATCAATCACTTGATTGTCGATAATCTTCTCAAGTTTGAAGAGTTCCATCTTCTAATCTTTTTCTCCAAGCTATTAGGCTTCTCCTTGAGAGAACTTAGCTCTTATACCAATTGTTGGAATTTTCAAATGGGAAGAGTACATCTGAGAGGGGGGTGAATCAGAAGTAACAACTTTTTGACCTTTTAAATCCTTAATAACACATAACTGAAATTAAAGTCCATGCATATGAACATATAAACAAACATGAAATGAAAGCATGCATCACGACATAACACTAGAGATTTGGTAACCCAAAAACCCTCCAAGAATAAGAAGGTAAAACTAGGGTGGGGATGACACCCACAAAAATCACTACAGTAATGAGTTCAACCACTTATGATGTTTTTCCCTATTAAAGGTCTACCCTGTTAAAGGCTTTACACTATGTCAATAGTGACCTTGTTAAAGGATTTACAAATACTTTACAAGAAGTGTCACCTTTTTAAAGGATTTACATATAGGCTGTTAAACCCACCTAATTTCATAGGACTTTCATGACCTTCTCCAAAGGTTCTCCTACCTAGTTGTTAAGCTAATCTATCAACATAGGATTTCCATCTCTAATACAATTGTGAAAGATTATTAGAACATTTGACTTGATTGAATGCAATCACTAATGGTTGGTCTCAGGTACTAGATTTTCTCTTCTTGTTTTGATCTCTACTTGATCTGATCTCTAAATGTATCCCCTACTTTTTTCTAATCAATTGAGTATGTAGTTGCAGTCCATTTCACTAAGTCCTTGATACCATTGCTAGTTGCCCTGTTCTTCAATAACTTGGAAATTCCACAATTTTTACAACCTTAGCAATAACCTCAACAACTTATTTTAACCTCTTCAACGTGGTGTCATAGTCTCCTTATAAAGACTTAGGGTTTGTTATGCATTCACGAACTTAAGATTCCTACTCAAATCCTTTGTTTTCACCTATTGGTTGCATATTGTCTCCAATTTTCTGATTGTCTGCATGTTGATTTCATAGGTATATGCAAGGATTCAATCTTATCTTCTTATCCATTCGTGAGTCATGCAAAAATGGTTATGCATTTTAGTTTGTGAAGGCACAAACTATTATGTTGATCCTATGTTACTCGGTACATATAATATTATTGATGCTCAAAACAAACTATTTTTGAATTGCTTGGCATCTACTGCATTTCTTATTTTCTTGACACCTATTATATTCTATATTGCTCGGCATATGAATGTTGCTGGATCACTCAGCATTGAAAAATTTCTAGATTACTTGGCACATGTTACATTTCTTTTTACTCCGCACATGAACTTTCCTGAGTCACTTGGCACAAACTACGTTTTGACTTGCTCGGCACCTTTTGCAATTCTGACTTGGCATATATAGTGAAAATGGTTAAGTGTGTTGAAACTCAATTGTCAAAACCATTCTTTTGACCAACAAGAATATGTCCCTCTATCTACATAGAAATGGTGGAGCCATCCATCTTCACATTTATTTATTTCTATATATCTCATTAACATATTTTTGTTTCAGGGATGAGGAATGATATGACCTTAGAGCCACCTAAACTATGGAAAATGAATGATGGAAGGCCTAATACATAAACTCTAGACTAGATGGTGGGTATCAAACTATCTAGATCTATATGGAATAGACATCTCCCAAGGATGCATAATTTAGATATGTTTTACTCAAATACTAATCCCTCTCTCTATTAGTTGAGTACTCTCTTGCCACCATTATAATATCTAGTAGGTCATTGTCATATCTTTATAAAATTAACTAAACTCTAACTCTAAAAAGGTGCCCTTGTTCTATCTATACATGGAATTGGGGCCTTCGATTCTCTTAGTCTCTCATTTATAGATGGGATGGACCATTCCCCCAATTACAAACAGTATTTTTGACTATCAACTATGTAGAATCTGAGTTGAGGTGAAAAATCATATAGTCCATCTGAGGATAACATAATTATTTTCATGCAAGATAAATCAAATAGATAGGTTTGTCTTCCCATATCTATATAGATTTGGATGGGACATGATATAGTCATAGTAAAATAGATAAATCCCCTATACAAGGAAAATTGAAAGAAGCTCTAAGTTGATCCTAGATTCTGATAGATAGTTCCCCTAGATGAAGGTACTTTTTATAAAAGCTAACAAATTTTGTATATCTTTTTAGGGGATAATCAAATTTTAATCCTCTATTTCTTGAACTATAATGGATTTTTTCTCTAAAGGGGGAGTACTAGAATTTGAAGTTCACAAGTGTTTCCATCATCAACTAAGGGGAAGATTGTTGTGAATATGTCATATTGGTTTTTATTGATGTCAACATTTTTGAATGATTTGTTGGTGGAAAACGTGTTGAAAGGATGATACATTGATATGGTTTAAGTGGTTATTCTATCATATTTGGGTCAAAAGAGTCATTATAGTAATTACTTGAATGGCAAACATATTATATTCATGCATTCCTTTAATCCAAAAGATGTTATTACAAGCACATTTTTTATGCTTTAGATCTTAGTCTTGTCTGCCTAACATTTTTATTTTCTCTAGTCTATATCTAACTTGGTGCACAATTGGAGTAATAACATAATTTATCCTAGTAATTCTTAGAAATTGTTTGTTGGAGTGTTGTTTCTTTAAATAAATTATCTTTAATTTTTTTATTAGCTTTTAAATGCTAGCTTTACATTTTATGGTTATTAATGTCATTAATCCTTGACATTGAGTTTAAATATTCAAATATGGTACAACTACCTCTTAGTATTTTTAGACTATTATTTTAGCTTGTTTCCACTACTTTTACTAACACGTGTACTATAATTAAAGATAACTTTTATGCTTTTATAAGCAGTGTTCTTTTTCAAACAAATCTAACATATTCTTGGTATTTTTTGAATATGTTTGGAAACAATTGCTAGATAATGTTATTATTATTCTTGATTATATTGTATCATTTATAGTCATAGTAGTGGCTTGTTAGAAAACTTCAATGTTCTAAACTCAATATGTCCACTAACAATGTGCTTATTTGTGTCTAGACGTGTACTACATCCATACTTGGGATCATTCTTTTGTTCTAGACATGGCTCACAAATGATGTTGGGTTTCCATTTTGGGTCTCACCTTAGTGTGTGGAGATCTAAATGCTTCATGAGTTGCTTAAAAGATGTTCCTTTTCCAACTAGTTGAACAAACTTTTTTTTTTCTATATTCACTCATTATATTTTAAAGATAGCCTTGATTGATGTGGAAATCAACAAATCTAGATCTTAGAAGTTGGTTTGAGATATGTTTGGGTCCTTTTCTTCTCATGGGGTGGACAATTTCATGTGTCTTGGGTTTATATGACCTATTTATTCATAATATTTTATCTTAGTTGAAGAAAAATTAATGCATAGATTTTAATGATATATATTATATTTATAGAATGCAATTCAAGAGTACAATCACTTCAAAACAAAAATTGGTAATGTGTTGTAGAGTGGAAGATCAAGTTGTGTAACAAAGAGAATCTAGAGAGAATAGGAGCGGATATATAGTAACCTTAGCATCAAAGAGATACATTCAAAGTCTAATTTCATTAAATTATTTTCAAAATATCCTTATTTCATTTCTAAAGTTCTTGTTGTTGGTTTTTAGTGAGTCTTCTAGTAAATCATTAAGTATCTTGATCTAAAGTTGGTAAAACATATTTGTGTCTTAAGTGGTAAGCTCTCTAGTAGTCAGCCTAACCCTTTGCAATTAATGATTTATATACTTATTGCATAGCTCTTATTGTGGTTTTTATCATCTTTAGATTTGCCACACAAATATGGTGCCTTCATGTTGACCATGCCTTCTTCTATATGTTCATAAGAGATAAATTCTTATTGATCATTTTTTTTTCTATATTGTTTCATAAAAGATAAATTCGTCCACAATGATGTAAACTCTATTCAAATTTGAATTGAATTTTTTGTTATGGTCTAAACTAATTTACCCCCTCACCCCCCACACCCCACTCCCCACTCCCCACCCTCCAAATCATGTTATGAGCTCAAAACCTATATACACAAAATTTAACTTTAAATAGAAAAAGTTAAAAAATACAAGGACTTATTCTTTTTCTTTTCTTATGCATGTTCATGTTATATTTTATGTATAAATACTAACAAAAATATAATATGTGTTTCATCTATCTCTAATGTAAACAATTTTGTACACATTTTATTTTGTTTAGCATAATGTATACATTTTACAATTATTTAAAGAAATGAAGAAATGTGTATATGCTTTGTTCTCATAAAAGTATGTATTCAATTTTAGTTCAATAGAATACACATTTTTAATTCAAATGGGAGAGATGCATTTAGCCTAGTGCTTAGACTTGGATGGCAAGCCAAAGGCTTGGGAGCTTTATTTCTCTCATTCTCCCATTTTTTCCTTCCAATCTAGTTTCTCAACTTCTTGATCATTAGTTTTTGTACTTTATCAAGTGATATCTATAAATTTTCCATCAAAGAATTGACATATAATTAATATTCAATTTCTTTTAGTATTACTCGTACTTCTATGTATCATTTTTTAATACATTTGTACATATTTATCCAAATTTAAAATAAATTATATTGTAGGGGGTTGGTCACGGGTTCTAGTCTCCCCTGTCCTCGTGGTACCAGTGGGCGTGTCATGCCAGCGCTATCGGTCATGTTAAAAAGTTTATCAGGCACACTGCAGTTTATAGGGGGGCCATGTTGCACCGATTCCTGCAGTCTAAAAAAAAAAAAAAAAAATTTAAAATAAATTATCTATCATTGTTCTACACTTCATTCTTCACATTTTTTATTTAATAAAAAAATGATGTTAGTGCAAGGAAAAAAATTATTGTCTAAATATTCTTGGTTCTAGTACATGTTGGTTATGTTGATTCTTTCAATACTAAATTTAACAAGGAGAAAAAATAGTATCTAAATTTTCTTGGCTCTAGTACATGTTGGTTATGTTGATTCTTTTAATAATAAACTGAACAAGTTTGGACTTGTTCTTACTAATAAGATTTTATTATTTTTTTAAAGAGAAGGAAAGAAGAAGTGTTAAAAATTAAATTCAATAGAGAACTCACTTGATGAATTATAATATTTCAAATCTACTAATCTTGGCGACTTCTAAGTAGTGCTTTATGATCTTATTAAAAAAAACATCACTAAAGTTTAAAAACATAAATAAATTTTTCTTTTTCCTTCCAAAGAAAAGAACAACCTAAAGAAGGAAGAGCTTGAGTTGTTGGATAAATACTTAGAAGAAATTAAGATCATTGAACCAATGCTTAATGGAGACAATAAGAAAGATAAATCCAAATGCCAATTTAATTTTGAAAGAAGTTGATATTTATTTGACAATGCTTTTATTAGACATTTGTGAATGTAATAAGGCAAAATGCAAGAGTAATATATATTATACTATTGTAAGACTAAAGCACCATTAACCTTTATTAAACTTTTTTATTATATGTAAACACAAATACTTTATCTTGTTCAAGATAAATAGATGATCTTATATAATACAATAAGGAACAACCACCGTTTAAAACTATATCTAACAATAAGAAATTATTTTTGTTTATATATTACTTAAAATTTCACAATTATATCCTCAATTACTATTATACGTATAATAATCATCAATTAATTATTAAACAAGAATAATGTTGACATAAAATTATTTTTTTAATATTTAATTATGAATGAAAATACATGGAAGAATAAGAACTATCTGTAGATAGGAGAAACATAAATAAAAACATTGCGTTACAACTATGTAGAGGGCTGAAAGCCAAAGTAGGAATGATTCAATACTTTAACTGAGACATTCTATGACATTGACCAACATTATAACATAACAAGAGTAACATAACCTGAAACATTTACAACATAACCTAGATAAGAACAAACATTTACACCTGGAAAAATCCAAGAGATTCACAAGCCTGTGCGATTTCAACCATAAATGTTGTTTACATCAAATGTCAAAATGAAATCAAAGTCATTGGAAGATTCAATTCACGTGTTAGAATACTTTCCCGGCCTATTCCACGTCCACGCCTCTTTAAATGAAAATAGTTCAAGGTGTGGTAGGCAATCAAAGAAAAGATTAATTCTTTTTGATGCAATACAGTTCAATGGGGCCGTTTCCACAGTGCCTGTACATTCTAAGAATTGACAACAGATCAAAAAGAAAACTAGTTCTAATTGTTGTTTGACTAGGATTCTTAATCTTGTCACCTTTAAGAAGAGATGGGGACGGATTTGCTCCCACAATGACGTCAACCATTAATTTACATTGTGTCTTTTGAGAAGAAACACGGACGGATTTGCTCTTACAGTATTGTCAAGTATGAACTTTTCAGGGGCTTCAAGATAGTTACATTTTGATTTTTTTAAAATTAATGAGAAAATTAGTTTATTAGAAAAGAGGATTTTTTTTATGTTAAGGTTATTGCTTTGATTTTAAATGTTTAGGTTTAAGGTTTCAAGTGTTTTTTTTATCTAGTGCATTTTATGTTTGTTATGTTCAATTGTTTAGATTGTTTTTTCTGTCAATTGATGTATTGTAATATTTTTGTTTCTTATTGTTATTTCTTGATTTATGCCAATTTTTTAAAATTTAATTGTTTTCTTTGCACTTTTTTATTACATGAATAAATTGGAATCTCTCAATTGTTCCTTTGACACTCATTTTGGTTGTTTGATCTGCCTCTTATCCTAGAAGGAAGATTTGTACCCCCACCTCCAAACTACTATTATAGTCAACAATAGGTCCCTAAAGATTTGAAGCAGGTTCACAAAGGTGTGCACCCTACCTATATAACTAGGCTTTGGCCCTACTATGACTATATTAATAGCTCGAGCATGAAGTCCAATCCACCCCACTGTAATTGCTACAATGGTAATCTAAGAAGGTCATAGCATAGAATAGTTTAGGTTAGATTATTCCCCAAACTCGAGAACATGTTTTTTAGGCTAACTTTCTAAACTAAACTATAATAGGGGATGGGATGATGGGGATGGTGGGGCAAGAATATTGCTTAGATTCCCTTATAAATGTTTCTATCTCCTACAAATAGAATTCTTGGAGTCTAGGTAGGAGGGGAAACTAGGGGGACTAGAGCTCTTTTATCTATGGCGTACATGATAGGGCTCACAAAAGAGAAGAATCCCTAGAATGACTAGTTGGGATGGGTGGGAGTAGGAGAGTGGTGAACTCCATTCCTCACCCTTCCTAAAAGATGGGGAGTTGAGTCAGGTTAAGTGTAGTATCTATAGGTGATTTCTCCCTTATCTATATTACTGGGTCTCTACTATCAACTATAGATTTAGATTGGGTGAATGATCTCCTTTCATTAGTTGAATGTATCTATAGATGACCTATTCCTCTTGGTATATTGCTAGGTGGAGAATGTACTTGAATGACCTATCAAGTTAATCAACATATAGATATAATGATGACCTCGCCTTTATAAAGGCAAAGTGAATGCAAGTCTTGAAGCCTCATTCTCTCTCATGTCCTTCCATTATTAGCTAACAAAGAAGAAAGGTTGTGAGCTCTACCATATCTTTTATAAATGATACAACAAGTTACATGATAATCATCAATATTTTCACAACTACTATTAGATTGCACATTTATTCTTCTCCAAGAACTCCTCTTGAAGGATATAGATCAAGGTTCCTAAATTACTAAATGTTAGGTATTGATCCACCATTCATCTCTACATTTGTCCTTATTTGTATTTACATTCATCTTCATATTTTTATAAAGCCATCTTGATATTCGAGGGATGGAATATGCTGCCCTATCTACACACCTTTTTTCTTTTGTACATATATGTCATTTAGGGATTATTGATTCAAATATGAGGAATGATCTAATATGGAGGGCCCCTTGAACTATGGAAAATCAATGATGGTAGGACCAACTTTACACTAGTGGAAGGCATCTAACTATCCACTATCTAGATATTTATGGAATTGATATCTCCCAAGAATGTATAATTTACATGGATATCAATCTAGCCCTATTCGCTCTCCCTATTGGTTGAGTTATCTCTTCCTACTACTATATATCTAGCAGGTCATCACAATATCTATATAGAATTGATTAAAGTCTAACTCTAGAAAGGTTGCTCCATCTTTACATTTCATTAAGGTCCTTCCTTCTCAACTGTCATGCATATAGAGGGGATGGGGCATCCATCCAACTAGAGAAATAATTGTTGATTATAAAATATATTGAGTCAAATTTGGTGTGGAAAGATCCTATAATTCATTAGAGAGAAGAGATGGATAGGTTTCCCCAAGATGAAGGTATAGGGAAAAAATCAAATAGATAGGGTCAAGTACCTAGATCTATGTAGATTTTAGATGGTATCATAACTCTATCTGTAGTCTGCATGGTATAGGCATACTAAAACATGTTATTAAGTCACTTTACAAGGAAAACTAAAGGAAGCTCTTGAGTCACTCCTATATTAGCTAGATAGTTTTCTCCTAGATGAAAGTACATTCTAGAAAAGAAAACATTTTTGGTACATATTTTTAGGAGGAGAATCAAAACTTTATCCTCTACAACCTGAGTTGGCATGTATGTTTTCTCTCAAGGGGGAGTCGTAGGTGCATTTCCCTTTTTTCTAGATGCCAAACTAAGAGACATTTTGATAGAAGTTCACATGTGTTTCCATCATTGAAAATGTGGGAGATTATTGCAAACATGTCATGTTGGTTGTCATTGATGTTGAAATTACTAGAAGATTTATTGGTGGAAATTTTTCTTGGAGCATGATATGTTGATATGATTTATGTGGTTAATTGGTCACATTTGGCTAGCAAGAATCATGAAAGTAATTACTTGAATGACACACACCTTATACTCATGCATTTCTTTGATCCAAAATATATACAAGCATATTTATTATGTTCTAGATACTAATATTATGAGATTGGATTCATTGGCTATCCTCTTGCTATGTTATAGCCTATATACATTTGAAAACCTAGCCTAGCGTAAAATTAGATTAATATCACCACTTATTATAATAATATTTTAAAAAATTTGGTTTGTTATTTCTTAGAAGTTATCTTTATAGTTGTAATTATCTCTTAGATATTGGATTTACAACTTATGTTATCATTAATGTCATTCAATATTGATGTGGTATTAAAATATTTAAATATGTACATTATTAATTAATTTGGTATAGCTACCTATAAAATGATATTTTTGTTGAAAATATTTAAGACTAAGCTAAGTTACTGAGAGGGGAGGGGTGAATCAGTAACTTCTAAAACTTCATTTCAACCTTTAATCCAACCATTCAATTAGCATTTACCCATCATATAAATTCTAATCTAATTGCATGCATAAGAAACTGAAAGAATTCATAACACTAAAATGCAAAGATTTGGTGACCTAGAAACCTTCCAAATAGAAAGTAAAACTGGGGTGGGGATGATATCGACAACTTTAGTACTATCTAATGGATTGTGGAAAACTACTATCTACAACTTTAGTACTGCAGTATAAAGTTACCCTATTAAAGGTTACATTGATCACTTCTGATGATCTCCTCTATTAGTAGCAATAAGGGCTGCTAGGTCCACCTTGTGAAAGGATTTACAAACATACAATTAAGTATCCACTCAGTAAAGAGATTTACAAAAGACTATTAGGTCTACCTTGTGAAAAGATTTGACTAATCCACTTGTTAGGATGAAGCAGTAGTAGATCTTTGATCTGCAACTTGGTTTGTTGAATGAGATTCCTTTGTGTACTGATCACCTTTTTGTGATAGATATGTCTCTGAAGATCCTTATGTTGTTATGGCCTTTACAATTCACTCCTTCTGCTTTTCTCTAATGTAATTCGCATTCACGTCTTCATATTATATATATATATATATATATATATATATATATATATCAATCCAATTATACAAATTACAAAGTTGGCCCACATGAAGACATTTGGGTTTTGAAGACCAGCTCAGTGAGGTTTTGATACTCAACATCCACTATCAATACTTGGCATCATCATACATTCAGTAGATGTAGAAGCTAGGTCCATACTGATAACTTCTAAGTTGTCCTCAACTCGGTCTATACTGGTGACTCAGTAGACATTATGAAACTTGTCATATAAACTAAGTCTCTTAATTTACACTATATGACTTGGTAAACATTCTCATCTCAAGATTAGTATAAATTGAGTCTCTTGGTTAACATTGGGAAGCTTAGTTAACACTAGACTCTCATCACATACATTGCAAACTCAATGAACACTGCATTGCTTGGTAATCACTGATAAACTCAGCATCAACCGAAATGCACAATTTACACTACTGGTCTACACATTAACTAAATCTACTTGGTAACCACTGAGATGTGTCCAAAGGACTTGGTAGCAATTGTAGAACTTGGTGAACAACTAAATTACATGGCAAACACTGAGAACTATACAATGAGCTTGGTAACCATATACAATCTAAATAAGTATGTGTCACTAATAACAAACTTGACTGATATGTCAACAATCTCCCTCTTTGGCATTAGTGACAAAAACACTTATCAACCAAAACTGAATACTTATATCCATCACCATATGATACTAGCTCGGTAGAGTAAATTATTTTTGGAATTTTTCAAAATCGATTTGGTAAGGTATATATATAGAATACTATACATCTTCCTACTATATACAACATGTCTTTCTGTACATGTCTTACTTATTGCAAGTTCATCCCCATAGCATATTTCTCCTCATGCTATATGTCTCTCTATGTATCTCACTCCCCCATAACATATGGCTCTCTCCAATGTATCTTTTCTCCCCCTTTTTGACATTAATGCCAATGATTTATTCTATTTTATTTACATAGAAACACCATTTAATGAGACAAAAATTTAGAATGTACCTTAAGAATGATTGTGCTAAAGTTTTGTCCGAATTTTCCTATAGCACCTTACACATGTATGAAGTGCAATTTGTACCTCTATTGAAAATTCTATCATATGGTCCACAATAGAGAAGTTATTGTCATGGATTAGAGTTTTTAAATATGCAATATGTTTTTGCAGTGCATCCATGTTGGGAAGGATCATGTTTTGTATGTCAATCAATGTGGATCTGATTACTAACAACTGAAGAAGTCAAGACTGAAGTACTTAACTTGGTAGATGAAGGAGGAATCTACAGTTTGGTAGATGAAGTGGAAGTCATTTATGTTAGTGATGTGTTGAGCTGAGAAGGAACAAAGAGTGATTGGACATTGATATATCACTAGTGGTCACAATCAAACTTGTTGATATGTCAACAATTTTGGCTTGTTTCCACTACTTTTGATAATATGTCTATTGCCTTAAATACAAATTTATTGCTTTGATAAAAAGTGTGTTTTATTAGACAAGTCCCAAAATATTCTTCTTATTCTGTAGATACATTTGGATATAGTTTTTCTTGATAGTGTTATTATTCTTTCTTAACTACATAACATGATTAGGTGATAGTTGTGGATTTTAAGTGGTCTTCAATTTTTTATACTCAATATGTCCATTAATAATGTGTAATGTTCAAACCTTGGTACATAAAAATGTTCTCTCATTCAAACATTGGTACATTAAAAAGATCTTTTATTCATGTTTATTAACCTCTTTCTTTCAATTTGATAGAGGGATTAAGATTTTTCTCTAAAACACATTTTATGATTTCTCCCAAAAAAATTTAGGATTTTAGGATTTTAGAGGTTAAGGTTTGGGATTCAAAACGTTCATTTCAGAAGTAATGTTGAACTCCTTTTTAGGATGAGAGATTAAGATCTCGAATGGAAACATGTGTTTTAAACCTCTAACCTTAACCTTTTTAGAGGTTAATGGTTAATAATTGAGTAGAAAATACATATTATAGAAATTTCCATTATTCCATTAACTTGCACTACAAAATTTGGAAATTTGAAGCGTTGGGCAAAGATGATGATGCAGAGGATTTGAAATCATGAGACTACCAAGAATTGGATAAATCTTTGACCAATTTAAAGATTTGAATTTTGATGTCCCCTTGTACATTTTGAATAAAGTTGAAATTCAAAGTACTAAGCAAAACTAGTGATGAGCCAGAAGATTTGAAATCACAAGACTACCAAGAATTTGAAACTTAATCAAAATTTGCAAATTTGAAGTGTTGGGCGAAGCCAGTGATGCAAAGGATTTGAAATCATGAGACTACTGAGAATTGGATTAATTTTTGACAAATTTTAAGATTGAAATTTGATGTCCCCTTCACAGTTTTGACTATTTTGACTAAAATTGAAAATTGAAATCAAAATTCAAAAGTGCTTGGAAAAATTGGTGATGAGGCAAAGGATTTGAAATCATGAGACTTCCAAGAATTTGATCATGAAACTACCAAGAATTGGGTAAATCTTTGACCAATTTAAAGTTTGAATTTTGATGTCCCCTTAACATGGGCTTATCAAAGTTATGAACTAAATGCACATCTGTAGGCTTATCAAATGCTTAATCTCATGCTAGTATTTAATCTTGTCTAGTGCAAAGAAGTTTGGATTAGAAGTTTGGACTAAATGCTACTATGGGATGAACTGCTTGATCTCATGTTGGTGATTTTAATGATTCTTGATCTCATGGTAGTGATTTTGAATGATTTTGGATGATTATGGACTAAATGCTACTATGGGATAAACTACTTGATCATAGGGGATGAGTTGCTTGATCTCATGTTGATGATTTTGCTGGTGATTTTAATTATTTTAATCTGGTGATTTAATAATTTTAATGTAGATCTCATGCTGGTGATTTTGGTGATTTTGGACTAGATGCTGCTATGGGATGAACTACTTAATCTGATGGGATGAACTATGGGATGAGCTGCTTGATCTCATGCTAGTGATTTTAATTATTTTAATATGCTATGGGATGATTTTGGTAATTTTGGACTAAATGCTGCTATTGGATGACCTGCTTGATCTCTTGCTGGCAATTTCAATGATTTCAATCTTCTATGGGATGATTTTTCTAATTTTGGACTAAATGTTGCTATGGGATGGATTGTTTGATCTTATGGGATGAACTATTTGATCTCATGCTAGTAATTTTAATGATTTTAATCTGCTATGGGATGATTTTTCTAATTATGGACTAAATGCTGCTATGGGATGACAAACTAATGATTTTGGTGATTTTGGACTAAATGCTACTATGGGGTGAATTGCTTGATCTTATGGGATGAACTATGGGATGAATTCCTTGATCTCATATGAACTATGGGATGAACTGCTTGATCTCATGCTTGATCTCACATTGGTGATATGAACTTATGATTTTGGCAATTTATGTTGCTATGGAATGAACTGCTTTATCTTATGGGATGAACTATGGGATAAATTTCTTAATCTCATGCTAATGATTTAATGATTTTAATCTACTATACTATGAACTTATGATTTTGGTGATTTTGGACTAAATGTTGCTATGGGATGAATTGCTTGATGTCATGTTGGTGATTTAATGATTTTAATCTGCTATGGATGATGAACTGCTTAATCTCATGTTGGTGATCTCATGTTGGTGATTTAATGATTTTAATCTACTGCAAGATGATTTGCTATGGGATGAATTGCTTGATCTTATGGGATGAACTATGGTATGAACTACTTGATCTCATGGGATGAACTATGAGATGAATTGCTTGATCTCATGCTAATGATTTTAATGATTTGCTATGGGAGGGGGATTTTAATCATTTGCTATGTGATGAACTGCTTGATCTTATGATTTTAAAGATTTTAATGATTTTCTATGAGATGGTGATTTTAATGACTTGCTATGGAATAAACTGCTTGATCTTATGGGATAAACTACTTGATCTCATGTTGGTGATTTTTATGTTTTTTATTTGCTATTGGATGAGGTGATCTCATGTTAGTGATTTTAATGTTTTTAATTTGCTATTAGATGAGGTGATCTCATGCTAGTGATTTTAATGATTTTAATCTGCTATGAGATGAGGTGATTTTAATGATTGGAATAAATTGCTTGATCCTATATGAGATGAACTATAGGATAAACTTGATTTTATGTCATGTTGGTGGTGATTTTAATGATGATTTTAATCTACTATGGGATGATGCTAGTGATATGGGATGATTTTAGTGATCTATGGGATGATGCTAGTGATATGGGTTGATGTTGGTGTTTTTAATGATTTTGAACTATGGAATGAACTTGATCTTATGTTGTTGATGCTGGTGATATGGGATGATATTGATCTCATGCTGGTGATGTTGGTGATATGGTATGATGGTGGTGTTTTTAATGCTGGTGATATGGGATGATATTGATCTCATGCTGGTGATGTTGGTGATATGGTATGATGGTGGTGTTTTTAATGATTTTACACTATGGGATGAACTTGATCTCATACTTGTGATGTTGGTGATATGGGATGATGTTGGTGATTTTAATGATTTTAATCTGCTATGGGATGAGGTGATTTTAATGATTTTAATGATCTACTAATGAGATGAGATGAGGTGGTGATGTTTTTAATGATCTTATACTATGGGATGAACTTCATCTCATGTTTGTGATGTTGGTGATATGGGATGATGCTGGTAATTTTAATAATTTTAATCTGCTATGGGATGAGGTGATTTTAATGGTGATTTTAATGATTTTAATCTGCTATGGGATGAGGTGATTTTAATGATTTTAGTGATCTATTAATGAGACGAGGTGATATGGTGATTTTAATATGCTATGGGATGAAGTAATTTTAATGATTTGGAGGTGATATGGTGATTTTAATCATGATTTTAATCTGCTATGGGATGAGGTGATTTTAATGATCTATTAATGAGACGAGGTGATATGGTGATTTTAATATGCTATGGAATGAAGTAATTTTAATGATTTGGAGGTGATATGGTGATTTTAATCTGCTATGGGATGAGGTAATTTTAATGATTTGGATCAGGTAATATTAATGATTTGGATGAGGTAATATTAATGATTTGGATGAAGTGATTTTAACGATTATAATGATATACTAATGTGATTTTAATGATTTAATGTGATGAGGTGATATGTGATTGTAATCTTGTGATGAGGTGATATTGTGATGAGGTGATATGGTGATTTTAATCTGCTATGGGATGAGGTAATTTTAACGATTTGGATGAAGTGATTTTAATGATTATAATGATATACTAATGTGATTTTAATGATTTTAATGTGATGAGGTGATATGGTGATTGTAATCTTGTGATGAGGTGATATGGTGCTTTTAATCTGTTATGGCTGCTTGATCTTCTGCTGGTAATAGGTGATATGAGATGAGGTAATTTTAATGATTTGGATGAGGTGATGATATGGGATGAGGTAATTTTAATGATTTGGACGAGGTGATTTAAATGATCTACTAATGTGATGAGGTGAAGTAGGTGATACGGTGATTTTAATCTGCTATGGGATGAACTGCTTGATCTTATGCTGGTGATTTGAGACTAAATACTGCTATGCTATGGGATGAAGATGAACTGCTTGATCTTAGGCTGGGGATGAACTGCTTGATTTCATGTGATCTCAGGCTGGGGATGAACTACTTGATCTCTGGCCGGTGATGCTGGTGATTTTAATCTTGTTTGTGCAGATAAGTTTGGTAGCATAGCTAGATGCGGCGAAGCGCACGTGGACTTTGCGGCTCCTAGGCAGACGATTGGGCTGGAGTAAATAAGATTATGGCTCTCTCAAATCTCGGTGGAAGGACTAGGAGGCTATTCTGGGTTCGGCGATATTTAAACTTTATAAGGGGCTGTAGTCAATTAAGGCTTGGCTCTAGGATTGGGACTACTATATCTTTCTGACAGTCTAGGATCGTATAGAATCCACATTGTATGGTGTATGCGTTGATTGTGAATGTTTTTCTCCGAGGCATGAACTCTGGAAATTTTATGTCTGTTAAGATGCTAGGCAGAATATGAAGTGCATGTTATGTTCCTGCTCACCTTCTGCTGGGAATGCAGACGTGTGTATGTGTTCTGCTTAGAAGGCAGATGAGTGTATGATATGTTGCTACTCACCTTCCTCTGCTGGGATCTTATGTAACTTTTTTCTGATTAGTTGGGATCAATATAAAGGGTACTATCCCCATAATAGCGATTTGCCATAAAAAAAAAAATTAAAATTAAAAAACAAAAACATTTTTAAAATGTCATAAAATATTTCTAGTCAAATTTAAATTTAAAAAAATTAAAATTTAAAACATTACCCGCTCATTTTAACTTTTCCGCAAACTGATTTATATATATCCGTTTCCACATACTAATTTTCAACATACAGCTTTTGAGAAAACTGATTTATATACATCCATTTTCCACAAACTGCTGTTTAACAAGCTGATTTAAATATAATCAGAGAGCTTTACTACATATGAATCAGAGTAATGAAAAATAGATGAAAAGATTCAAAAGGAGTTTTATTTCTCTTCACTGGCAGTAAATGAAGACATGATAAAAGTATTTTCACTTCATCCGAAAAGAGCAATTACTTAATGCCCAAATAGGCCATGTTTCTTCTCCTCGCCCCCATACTTGTCTCCCTCCTCATTTCCAGTACCATGATGTCCAGGCAGTTTTTCTTTGATCTTCTCTTTAAGACCCTTCTTCTTTCGCCTTCCTCCCCCTTTCTCCTCCTCGTCACTTGACTGAATTACGCACAGTAAAATAAATCATCAAACCCATTGATAAATTAAGAGCTTCAGCAAATAAAATTATATTTTTAAAAAGACATCCAAAAATTTATATTTTTAAAAAGACACAAACCCATAAATATAATTAAAACTAGCCAAAATTTTGAGCTATGAATACCATCAAATCCACTTATGAACTATTGACCACTGCGCCTCAAAACTATTTAACCTTCATTTCTTTAATAGATTGAAATCTGAACTATGAATGCCATCAAACAAATTTATCAACTATTGAACACGTCTGAGCTTCAAAACATAGACAATTTTTGAAAAATTTAATGCATAAAACCGCAAACATATCTGACGAATGTAAATCAAATTAGACATAACTTACAGAGCTAGAGCTAGAATTATGTTTGTCGTGGAGTTTTCCAAACAATCCATGGGACTTCTCTTCCCCTTGTTTATCATGGGGTTTGGAAATCCCATAGATGTCTTCACTGTAAGTAGCTGTTGGAGGAGCATGATGAACCTGAGTTGCATCATAAGTGTAACCCTGTGGAGAAGAATGGTGAAGCTCAGTTTCACCATATTTATACCCCCCCTGCTCTGTGTAAGGAGCAGGCTGCCCATGGCTTCCTTCTTCGTGCTTCTTTCCAAACACGCCAAACAGACCTCGGTCCTGCTGATCAGCCATGATTCTAATAAAGATTATCAAAGAGTATCTGACTAAAACAGAGTAAATTGTCGAGAGATTTGTTATCTGGGCTCCGAATATATAGATTATTAGAGATGTATACTTGGCAGGTGCTGCAGTGGTGGCTACTTTGTAAACTGACACGTAAAAGTATGAGAAAATGGAATACGTGAGATATGACATGTGGCATGATTTTGTTAAGATAAGGACTGAGATCGTGCATGCTGTAACGTGGAGTGTTGGAGAGTAACGTCAACGATGAGTGTTGATGATGGGAAAGGGATGATCGCTTTAAGATATTTAAAGATGGAGGAGATTTCCTTTTCATTGAATTTAAATTGGGAGGAATTGGAAATTAGTTTTTTCCTATATTTTTGTTAATATTGTAAATTAGTCATAAATAATTGAAGAAATTTTAATGAAAACTATTTAGAATAAGTGGTTTAAGGGACCAATAGCTATAGTATTAACATATTTTCATATTTATTTTATATGGCCTTTTTTATTATGAATCTTGATAAACAATTAATTTTTTTGTATTCTTTCTAGAATAGATTGTGTAAACAGTTTGTATCATCAATGTTTCTGATCATACTACATGTTCCATCCTCATGGTGAAGGAGAGCAAAGGAAAATGAAAATTTGTGTACACAATCTATCCCGCAAAGAATATATGCATGAATATGGATTGTGAAAATCTGATAGACTTAACAATTAGTTTGCTAATTTGTGAAGCCCGTCTTCTCAAAGATGTCATTTAGAGTGTTCACCTTGCAAATATTTTGGAATTGCTTACAAGATCTTCTCTATGTTAAAAAGTCACTTAATTTGAATCATGTAGATTTTGTCTTTGTTGAAAATTGAATCTATGTTGTAAAGTTATCCAATGAGAAAATAGTTTTTTTTTTTAATTTAGGCTTAAATTTTTTATTGATTGGGAAGAAAGCATGTAATTTTTTTGAGCAAAGAGGTAGTTGAAATTGAATGATGCTTTATTTTTTAATGTGTTGTTTACTAGAATATCCATGATCTATATAATGAGAACAACTTGAAGGAGGGATATCTAAACTAACTTTTAGAGAAAGCAAGGCTTACAAAATTGTTGGCTTCATGATAAAGATTCTTAATTTAAGAGTTGACATCCACAAGAACATGAAGATAGACTAGGATGTGATTTTGGCCCCTTTGACTCATAGTCTCATAGATGTCATTAAATTTCCTTCAATTCAGTTTGATTATTATTAAACAACTATAATTTGAGATGATACTCTTAATTCAAAACATAGAATGTCATCTCTAGCCCAAATATAATTTTACTACTTTCTATTGTATATTTTTAAAATATAAAGTTTAGGAAATATGTCTATAATAAATAAGTATCATTGTTATTTGGAAGTATAAACTCTTTATTAATTTCATATGATTGTGAAACTTCAAAATATAAGATAGAACTAAAAAATCTTATACACCTAGTAATTTTAAATAACATAGTATTATAAAATAGATTTATTGAAAGAGATTAAATACTATCATTCAATTTAATTATTATTAAATAATTGAATAATCATAGAAAAAATAGTAAATTTGATTGTTTCAAAAAAAAATACAAATTAAAGGTTCTTGAATTTTGTGGAGAAAAATATATCAATCTTGTTGTTTCTCTTTTAAATTATATTATCAATTGACAAATTGTAATTATCTTCATTGCCATGGAAGTTGCTAAATGCAACAGTTGTAACTTTTAATATGTTTTTAATTGTTAAAATAGTAGAAGCATTAAAATGGGAGGGATATCTCTCAAAAAGACAGATAAAAATACATGTTGAATAGAAAGTTTTCTATCACTTGTAATTTGTCATCATTTTCAAAATCGTATTTTGATTTATGATTTTTCTCATGTCTATTATTTAATACTTGATTTGAAGACATTGGATGTAATTTATAGATTGTGGAAGCAATAAAGTATAAGAGCTTTGAGTGTGGATTTATTTTACCAAAAAAGGTTTCTCCTTGTGAACTCTAGATTTATGATTCTGAATCAACAAAGTATTAGAGCTTTGAGTGTGGATTGTTTTACCAAAAAGGGTTTCTCCTTGTGAATTCTAGAGTTATGATTTGTATTTATTTTTTCATATGTTTATCTAGCTCCCATAATTATTAGCATGTTTTTCACTCAATGTTTTTGTTGGTGTAAATATGTATTTACTATTTAAACTTTAATTAAGTTTACTTAGGTTAATGCATTATTTTATTTTATTGTATTATTTTATTATTTATTTGGTGAGACACTTAGGAGTTTGCGTACTTTTATGAGTTGTCATGTTGACAACACAGAAGTAAGCAACTCTAATTCAGCACATGGTGTCTACAACACTAAAGTTTGCATCATTAACTAAGTTGTCATGTAGATAACATAGTTATTCGCACTCCTAATTTAGCACATGGTGTCTACAACATTATTTTGTGTGCTACACCTTTGTAGGCTTATCCTCTCATCATCGCACTTACTCCTATGCTTAATGGAAGATAATCCACACTTGGTGGACATGTGCTTGGTTGTATGACTTATCACGATATTGATTCTTATGCATTCTAGAAGCATTTTAGAGGCCTTTATATACAACCACTCCTAGTGTACTTTCATATTGAATCAAATACATATCAATATTTTGGTCATACTCTTTCTAGTCTATTGTTGTGCTTGTGCTTGAGTTCTATGATCTTGAGTGAATATTTCCCTAAGGAAAATTCTTACATGGTATCAGAGCTTGGAGAATTTCTCCTCACATAGTCATTCAAGACCATTGTTGCTTCAGCACCTCAACCTAGATTCGGAGTACTATAGTCATGGGGAGCATCTATAGCCAGAATGGACCTTGCCATTACATCTGAAACATCAATTTGGTGAGAATCGACTATAAATTCACCTACCCTAAGCCAAAGTCAATTATGAGGCAAATATTTTTTGCAAATCAACACCCAAAGGCTCGATTTGCAAGTTTGGGTATGATCTTTTAGATTTGCAATTTAATTCTATTCAGATCTATTATTTAATTTCTCTATATTTCCATCACAATATTTCTGTATATTTTTAGAATTTTTTTCGGCCTAGTTGGGCCAGCAGAGAATTTTTTTTTTGTATAGGCACTAGGCATCCACACCCTAGCCCTGCACCCTACACAAAATATTCTACAGGAGTATTCCAATTTTCGGCCAAGGCTCAATGATAGTACCTTTGCATTTTTTGATGGTCTATCCACAAACTATTGAAAATCTGGCCAACATCAAATAGTGACAAGCCCTATCAACTGGTGACTCATTTTGGTTTATAATCTAGCAACATTTCTTTTATACATTTTCAAAGGAGTGTTAGGATTAAACCATGGACAAAAATAACAATTACATGCAAATATAACCAATATCAGAAAATAATAGATCACATAGAAAAGAACACAAGACACCAAGATTTAACATGGTTCACCCAAACCCTAGGCTATATCCACCAAATAGTAAGTCCAATATTTTACGATCCAATGATTACAACCTAATTACAATTCATAATCCCTTACAGCTCAATATCGCCGCAAGAACCAATTTTTGCATCACCTTGTGAAACAATGCCTAACCCTAAGCCCTTTTTATACAAGTATTAAACTGCTTTAGGGTTATAATTATAATTACATGTTGGCGTAAAATCCCAATAAAATAGGGCCCAATTTTTTTTTGAAGTATGTACAATACTTTCTTGATCAGACACCACAAATTAACAAGGAGTTCACCCCACCGATGTGGGATTAAACTCCCTACTTTCGACGGCGCTAAAGGCATTCACGACGATGAGAAATAGATTCATGGTGGCCCCCTTTAAACCCACCTAGCGCAATTATGTCGACAGCAAGAAGCTCTAGCCTGGCATCGGATAATCAAATACCTAGTGTTGAAAAAACAAGACCTGGCCACGAATTCGTGACTCTGACGACGTACTTAGTTCTAGTACATGTAGGTTTTTTAAAGTGATGATTTTTGACTTTGGCCATCCTCACATTACTTCGGCACCAGTCTTCTAGTCTTTTGGCCACCTCCCATCTTTCTCGGCTCTACAGTCGGCCTACTACAACCCACTATCGATAGCTTTTTACAGAATTATATTTTTAAAACTCGACAATGTTTTCTAGCAAGTGATCATGTCTCTGCCAGCCATGTGGTCCTCTCAAAGATCGACATGTGGTGCTTCTTAAAAAATCACAATCATTGCCAACTCATTTGTTGAGTCACGGCCATATCTGTAGCCCAATCAATAGGTGACTATACAACCACATCAGCATTGTACATGTCATCATCTAAATGATCCGTACTTTTTCATACTACTTATGTTAGTGTGACATCATCGCAATGTCAGTAGGGGGCCTAAGTTTTTGTTGACATTAGCATTTCATGGTGTTAAAATTAACGGTTGTCTAACCGTCATTCCTAGGCATTTTCCAACTGTTGTGACAACCATTTGACTACCAAATTTAAGCTCACAATTTTTTGCCAATACACCTCTTCAGATGCAATTTTGATTTGGCAGGCTGACTTTGAGAGCCCATAACTCAGTCATCCGAACTCAAAATCAAGTGCAATTTTTTTAAATTTTGGGTAGAATTTCCTAAAAAATTTAGTGGTGGAGTTCTTTTCTAGTTTTAGTCCAAGGATTTGTCAAAAATTACATTTTGAAACTTCAAACGCTTCGTACGAGCTCATCTAGACACATTTTTAGGTTCTATTTTTTTTTAAAGTGCATTATTTTTTGTCTACTTTCCATATCTACACTTAGATTTTAGGGTTGTGTGGTCATAAATATCACTTTTAGAACTAGGCCTTTTTTGCATTGTATTGCTTTGATTACTTTTCAAAATTATTGTACATCTGAGCTACAATGCTTAGTGATAGATTTGAGCCTTAAAAGGTAATTGTATACAGCACAATCAGAAGTCCACTTTGTACATTTTAACAAGTGGCCTATTGTACATGCAGTACATATAAAGTGTCAAAAGTATCTTTTTTGGGGAGTCTTTTGATTGAGTGAAAAGAGGGGGGGGGGGTGTATTGTGTTCTTGTGTCTCTCTTTTGTGCTCTTTTCATTTTTTACATCATGGGTTCACCTAAATGTCCACTTCTAACTTCACATAATTATTCTACATGGAAAGATATTGCATGGAGTAGATTAATGGAAAAAGTTGTAAGTCTTATGTTGATGGTACAATTCCCAAACCCGCCGATGCTACAACACTCATTGATTGGTAAGAATAAGACCAATAGGCTTTAGGAATTATCAAGAATTGTGTACATAGAGATCTCTTCTTCCACATTTCTAGTTTCAAGGAATCCAAACTTGCATGGGAATAACTTGAATCATTGTATGGTAAGGTGGATGAGGAAAAGGGATTCAATATTGAGGATGATCTACTTCTATTGGATCCTAAGAACTTTGACACAATCTAAGATTATATCAACAAAGCCAATGAGTTTAGAGCACTACTTAAAGATTGTGGTAATCTCATGAAGGATGACAAGTTGATTCATCACATCCTAAAGAGGCTACCTTCAGAGTATGCTTCCTTTGTTTTGAGTTATAATACTCACAGGTTAACCATGGGAAGTGCTCTCCAAAAGCCTACATTTGATGCATTTGCAGAAATGTTGATTTTTGAACAATCTCACTTGATAGATATGGGACTTATCATGTCATCAAAGACCAAAGTATTGGTGGCTAGTGATGAGAACCAATCAAGTCAAAGTGGAAGAAGTTCCAACAATAACAAGAAAAAGAAGTGGAAGAAAAAATCGCAATCTGAGACACAACAATCCTCCTCACAGCAAGGCAATTCTTCTGCCAACAAGAAGGGAAGTAATGAAAAGAAGGAAAAACTTTTTTGTACATATTGCAAGAAGTTGAATCATAATGAGCATCATTTCAAATCTAAGAGAATCAATGAGTTGGAAAGCCTACTCAAGAAGAACAAAATTCAAGTGCTAGGTACTTCCAAGGATTCAACTCCAACCACTTCAAAGGGAAAAGGGAAAGCACTTATGGCCAATACAAGTTCTTCTTCAGAATGGATTCTTGACTCAAGTGCTTCCTATCATATGGGTTCTTCAAAGGGAGACTTTTCTTCATTGAAGCAATCACAGGTACCACACATCTTTGTGGGAGATGATACTAAAATGGAAGTTGAAGGGAAAGGACATGTGGAGATGGAAAATGGGGAATTTAAAGATGTTCTCTATGTTCCAAACCTTAGCTCTAATCTCCTCTCAATTTACCAAATCACTCACCTTGGAGATGGCAACAAAGTTGAGTTCCTTCCAGATTCAGTGATGGTGCATAGTCTTAAAGATGATTTGATAACTCAGTTAATGATGCAAACTAATTTACCACATGGTGTCTACAACATTATTTTGCATGTTATACCTTTGTAGGCTTATCTTCTCATCATCGCACTTACTCTTGTGCTTAATGGAGGATAAACTGCACCTGGTGAACATGTGCTTGGTTGTATGACTTATCGTGATGTTGATTCCTATGCATTCTAGAAGAATTTTAGAGGCCTTTATATACAAACACTCCAGTGTACATTCACATTGAATGAATACATATCGATATTTTGATCATACTCTTTTTGGTCTACTATTGTGCTTGTGCTTGAGTGCTTTCATCTTGGGTGAATTTTTCCCTAAGGAAAATTCTTATAGTTTTATCCTATTTTTCAATAAATTTTATGTTTAGATATAGTTGAGGTTGTACACTAGGTAGAGTAATTTGCATTCATAAGGAACATTCACTTTTATAGGCAACATCTAAGTAGAAAACTAAAATAGTATCTTAAGCAGGAGAAGAATTTTTTTATTTCAACCTCCTTTATTTTTTTATGTTTTAGTTGACTATTTAGGAAATACCACTTTTACATTCATTTTATTTCAATGAAAGGACACGAAGGTCCTTCTTAGACATCATTATTGTAGGAAATATGTGACACTAAATGACTGCTCACATACATGAGAAGGCACTTAAATAGAATATCATTTTCTTTAATCAACAAATAGAAAATAGACAATCATTCCCTTCTAAATTGAAATATTCTTTAAAAAAAATTAAAACTATATTTCTTACAATATAATGCAACTTATTTTTTTTGGTTTCACTAAATAAGGGGATAAAGTCAAAAGTTGTGTATAAGTATGACAAAAACAACATAGTTTAAAGCCAAATAGTTTATGGAAGTAGTCCAACAAAAAACATAAAAGAAACATATTCTTGATAGCCTAAGTTTCAAATTGACTCCACTAGCATAAAACATGAACTTGTTCCAAGTGTTGATAGATTAAATAATTGGAGCTACAATATCACCTTTGTAAAACAAAATAGAGCGTGGAGATTTTCATATTTTATTGTTACTGTAATCAAATATTACTAGAATTACACTTTACTTAAGTTTACTTACCATAATGCATTTTCATATTAGTTTTCATGTAGACACCTAAGAGTTTGCATTCTATTTGAGCACATATTGTCTCACACCTCATTGTTTGACAACTCCACCTTTACATGCTTTTATCACATTATCATCCTCACATTGTTGCACGTGTTTCACATGTGATAACACCTTGCATAGTTGATAGCTTATCTCTATCATGACTCCTAGTTACCATGCATTTCCCATGTATTCAGGCATATCTACATTGTAAATCTGAATTATGCATGACCATTACTAAGTACTCTTGATCATTATTGACTTAGTCAATTGATCATCATTTTTCCTATCTCTCTTGTGCTATCTCTTGAGCTTCTAATGTGAAGTAATATCATAATGTTCATATATGACCTCATAAAAGGAGTTCTCCTCTTCACTAATAGTAATTGAAAAATTACCAATTAAGAGCTTAAAATATCTCTCATTTGTAACAATGGGTTATTCCATAATATCATCCTCTATTGTTTGGAAGTCAATGTCTTGTTTTCTTTTTACATGCTTAAATGCATGTATATTTTCTTCAACTTGCACTTCATGTATAAAGCCTTTAATCATGAGTGTATCTATGTCCTTACCAATGTTTGACTACATTAGTTACTATTTACTGACTTCATAATGTTGATCAAATGTCCAAGACTCATGACATGTAAAATAAAAATGTTCTCTTCTGATTTGGTTCTTGCTCATTTTCTAAGATCCTACAACCTATACACTTGCTAACATCAGCTCATTTTCAATCATATATTACTCAAACCTATCAAGCTTATATTCAATCAATTCCTCCATGAGTTCATAAGAGGTGGGTGAGATTTTATGCTTCCTTCTTTGTATAGCCAACAAATCTAGTTCTAGTAGTTAGCATATGTCATCATCCTCATCTAATATTAATGACATGATTATTTTTATTAAAGATATCAAAATGTTTGGATGATGTTTCCTATAATATCGCAAGAAGAATTAAAATAAATGTTGAATCATCTTTTTAGAATTGAGATCCAACATAATGATGAAAAGTCAAGCTTTATCCATAGTATTCAATGTCTTAACCCTTTTACCAAAGGTACGGGTTTTTTATCTTTATTCCACACAAGTTGTCCACTATCAGTTGTAGAACCTACCTCAAAATGTTATCAACATAAGGTACAAGTGGGGTTTTTATTCAAATATTCTTTCTAAGAAAAAAAAACAACTATTAACCTTACCTCTACACATGGTTGTCACATTAACCTGTGCTAGACTAAAACAACCATTAAAGGCTACAAAGCCCATTTCAACAACCTCCACTGAATTTGACCATTTTGAATAAATATGAATCCAATTACTCTAAATTAGCAAGAAGTGCATTGACTAATTTCATGGACCCCAATTGCAAACTAATGATATAAATCTCATACCCAATTACTTTCTCTTTTTGTAAGTGTCATAATTTTTCACCATTAAAAATGTCATTTTAGATTTTCCATTATTTCAAATTTTTTTTCCTCCACCAAATCAAATCCATTGAATATTTACCCCTATTTCTACTAAAAAAAATTGTAATAACACTACCTTTCTTGTTCTATTATCACAAATCACCTACACATGGGGTTGGTATTTAGACAAGTTTTCACACTATCATTAGATGGTTTTAGTTTGCACTTGTTTTAGGGAAACATAGAATTTGGACACATCAACATAAAGAAGAAACAAACTAGAAACTCTTTTCCCAAAATTTGAATTACTTTTAAAATAATATACAATAATAATAACAATAGTAATAAAAGAATAGTGAGAAACTAAACTATCAAAAGAAGCACTTGTCATCTTTCTCAATGCCTCTCCTAGTCAGCCATGGCAATTTTCCAAGCTCCCATTTGTTTGATGTAAATCTTTGGGGCCATGTCTAGCCTGGCTTGGCTCCTTCACCTCCTAGAGTTAATACCATTATTCCCATTACTTCAAGTGGCTTTTTTGCCGAGAAAGTTATGGGAATTTCCTTGCCCCCTCCTCCCAAGTTTATAAGCTCTTGCTTGATCTTAGATTATATGATATCTATTCTAGATGAGATCTTGATGAAATGATAAATGATTTAAGGCTCACTCTTGTGGGTGAATTCCTAGTATTCAAACCTTTGGTCAAACAACTTAGGAAATGGGTAGCTTTGATCTAGTCCCTAAAAGGTAGCATTAAAATCAATGTGCTAGTTAATGTCTTGTTTGTGTTCTTCTTTGTCTTCCATGAGGATCTCTCCAATTCTCTTACGAATGGACCTTGGTCACTAGGTCTGAACTTGAGAAATATCCTTAACATCTGTAAGTGGAAACCTAAGATGGATCTGACTATTGACTTGGGTGCTCATTCTCCTACATGGGTAAGGTTGTCAGTGCTACCTCTAGAATTTTAGAATAAAAAGGTCTTTAAAGGTATTTTTGAATCCTTTGATCATTGCTAGCAATTGATAAGGTCATTCAAACAAAATCATGCCCCTTGTTTGACATGATTTGTGTCAATGAGATAGTGAATCGTGTTCTTCCATTGGAGGTTACTATTAAATCCAAGCTAGGGTCCTATGTCCAATCCTTGTACTATGAAAATATAGATTTTTTCTGCATAAGATGCAAAAGGTTTGGGCATTTAGATGTGACCTGTCCTATCTAGCAAGCTAAGCATGGGGTTCTACCAAATTTCCCAGATAAAAAGGTCTAGAATCTAGATCTGTTCTCTCTAAAGCAGAAGGAAACACCTTGTGGTGGTCCTTTAGTGTAATGGGGATGGATATCTCTGAAGTCCCATATTCCAAGGTTTAGGAGGATGCCCTTCCTTCCATAATTCCTTTAAATGATCTAGGTTTTGAGATCAATGACCCTAAGATTCTAACAATTACAAAGAGGGTTGGCAGTCCTTCAAATGGGGGCAATGGTTCTCTATGGACCCCAACTTAGAAAACAATCCTTGACAATTTAGTGGGGGCTTATCAATCTTCAATTTCTAGATGTATAGGGTGGTCAGCTGCTCATCCCTATTTGAAATTTAATGAAAAGTACGTGACTATTGAATCTAAGACTGGTTTTGACTATTTTGTGTCAACACACTTAAGATGTTTACTAAGTTCATGCCCAGCTAGTAACACATGCCGAGTAAAATATGTATAGATGCAGAGTAAATAGTTAATGCCAAGCCAGGAAGTTTACCAGGTGTCGAGTGTACTTTAGGTGCTAAGAAATCTTCAAGTGCCAAGAAAAGTATAGGTGCTAAGTCACTATAGATGTCGAGTGAAATAGTATTGCTATAGGAGCCGAGTGAGCTAGTTTTTCTATATATGTCGAACATTAGCAACTAGTATGTGTCGAGTAACATAGAATCATCATATGAGTTTGTGCCTTCACAAACTTAGATGTAAACCATTTTTGGAGCCAACATAGGATGAATCTCGAAGGATCTTGAAGATAAGAGTGAATCTTTTACATTACCTATGCAATGTGCATGCAACCAATAAGAAAAATGAAGAAGACATGCAACCAATAGGAAAAGTGCAAGGAATGTGTGGGTAATAAAGATCTAATATTGATCATAGATTCATACCTAATCCTAAGTCTTCAAAATATTTAAAAAGAGGACAAAACCCCATTGTATGCATGAATGAGAGCAGTGTATGGGTGAACTATAGTGAAATTCAGAGGGAAGTGTGAAAAGACTTAGAAGAACAGAGCAGCATTGTAGCATTCAATTGATCAAGCATAGAGTATTAGAACTTCAAAGAGTGACATATCAAATCAAGCAAGGATCAAGTCAGTCAAAGCAAAACAAGGATCTGGAATAAACAATTGGAGATTGCAAAGCTATCAGGTCAAAGACTTTCTAATACTCTCTAGCAATTGTATTAGATAATGGAAATCCTATGGACTTAGGTTGGCCTAGCAGCCATTTTTAAATCCTTTAACAGGGTGGCATTCCAAGTGAATGTACTAAAGTCCTTTAACTAGACCTACTTTTAGCAAGGTAGTGAAATCCTTTAACCAGGTCACCTTTAATAGGGTGTAAAGTCTTAATAGGATAGGCCTTTCACAGGGCAGACCATTGGAAGTGGTCAAACATTGTAACCTTGAACAATTACACATTGTTGTAGTGATATTTTGTGGGTGTCATCCCCACCCTAGTTTTACCTTCTCATTTTGGAGGGTTTCTGGGTTACCAAATCTTGTGTTATCTATTTTCATGCATGTCTTTACTTTCATGTTTATTAGATGGATTAGATGCATGTGAATGTTTTTAGCTAAAAAGGTTTTAAAGGTTAAATGTTGTTACTTTTGATTCACCCTCTCCCCCCCCCCCCCTTAGAAGTGTATCTTCCCACTTGCAAATTCCAACAATTGGTATCAAAGCCAAGTTATCACAAAAAGTAGCTTCACAACTTAGAGATAAGATCTGGAAATGGAAGTCTACAAACTTGGGAAGATCATAGAGAATCAGGCAATAGATATACAACTTACTTTACATGCACTGGAGGAAGCTAGAGAGGAATTGAGAAAATCCTTAAAGAGAAGAAGAGAAATTGCCATAGCTAAGACTAATACACAACACAAGGAGATTGACACCTCCAAATTGTTTTCAAATGGAGATTCTAAAGAGTTTGATGCAACAATAGTAGACCTCATGGAGAAGAATAGAGCTCAAGAAAAAGAAATCAAAATACTCAAGCTTGAAAAAGAATCACGATCCATGATGCTTTGTGAAGTGACTAAACAAAAGAAAAAAGCCATTGAAGAAAAAGCCATGATAGAAGATGACAAGAGAAATCTAACCAATAGACTGGAGGAAAAGACAATTGAGTTTGAAAGAATTTCTAACATGCAACTAGACACCTTAAGCTAGATGATTAATGCACATCATGAGCTGAATATGAAAGACATTGAGATCTCTACACTAAAGATGCAAAATGAACAATTGAAAAATGACTTGAAAAGAGAAAAGAAAATTGTAGAGAGACCTAATGAGGCAATCAAGTACTTTGAGCAGCTACTCAAATCATTGAGGTCCAACAATGACACTTCAGGACTTGGTTACACTAACACTGAAGAAGGAGAGTCATCCAAGATTGTTGAAGAAAGCAATAACAAAGGTGAGAACACTAAGCCTACTTGTCATTTATGTGGTAAAAAGGGACATAACTCTAATGTATGCAAGAGTAAGAATGCCCATCAGCATGAAAAGCCTAAAAATGCAAGTTATTGTCATAAGTACAAAAAAAAAGGACATCAAGCACATGAATGCAAGACTAGGATTATCAGAACACAAAAATTTGGAGGTCACTGCTACAATTGCAAAAAATATGGACATAGAGATTTTGAGTGCAAATCAAAGCCTATGTGGACATCAAACCAGGCAACAAGGGAAGGTAAGCATGGTCATCACTATAAATGAGACTATAACACAAAGTATAGTTGTCATTACTATCAGGAATATGGACACATTCCTGAAAATTGTATAAGAACACATTTTAAAGGGAATTATAGTAGATGGTTAATTCAAACTACATGTTTTAGTTGCTTGAAGACTAGTCACATCAACAAGAATTGCCCAACAAGGTCAAAGGAACCCAAGTCAAAAGTCAACAAAGGAAAAGAGAACGTAGATGTTGAACACATCAAAGGAGAAATGAATAAGACATGGAAGAAGAAACATGGATGTAGCACATCAAATGAAGGGATCACTTCACCTAATAGGTCAAGTGATCACACATCATCAAACTAAGTAGATAGAAGGCATGAGGGATTGATTTACTAAAGCTTTATCATACATCAGTTCCTAAATAAGATAGTACTAAAAAGAAGAGATCGGCATGATTAGAGATAAAAAGTTGAAATTCAAGTTTTCACCAGTGTTGCTGAGCTACTAGTAGGAGCCAAGTGATTAGTCACAATCGAGTTGGAAATGGAAGCTGAGTGAAGAGGAGATCTAGTTGGAGCCAAGTGATGGAAAGCCAATGGAAGCTGAGTTATGCTAAAATCTTTAAGGAGCCGAGTGTATAGTTGTATATGCACTAAACATTTAATCATATGTTTTGAAGAGTATAAGGTCAATTTTTTTTATCATTTCTCATCATTTGAATGCAAAGCAAGAACAAGAAGAGAACAAAAGTAATTGATGAATAGCAATTGAAGCCTTTACATAGATTTTGACAAAGATCAAGCACCATTTTCATCGATCTAAGGTATTCCTCAAGTGTCGAGTTGCATAGTTATAAAATTTAATTTCTTTTGAAACCCTAGATTTGCAATATGGCTTCCAGTTCTTAAAACTCTAAGGAAAAGGAAGATTTTGAGGTTTAGTTAGTTAGCAATGAGGTTAAACAACTAGATTTTATGTCGATTCCAAAAGTTGCATATAAGAATGATCTTGTTGGTGCACTATCCATTATTCTGCCCAAAGTTGTGATGGTGCAAGATGTTAGGAAATGTTACAATTGCAAGGTAGGAGTAGTAGGAGACATGGAGATTCATCAAGCATATGATAAATTGCGTGAAAATGGAGTGTTAAAGGAAGAATTTCAAATAGTTGAAAGAAAGGGCTTAACCCGTGACCTAGTTTTTCCCATAGTTTTCAAAACTGAATGGATAAGAATTGTCATAAGAAGAATACATAATGGTTATTTATGTTTAGAAGGAGGACCTATCAAGATAAAAAAGAGAATCATGCATAGGGGTATAGGTTTTCCAACCCTAGATCAGTACAAGACCCTATGAAGTGATTCTAAGGAAGCTATTGAAAAGAACACTGAGGCAAAATGGAACAAAAAGGGAATGACTATTGATTCAATCACAAATCTCCTTCTAGAGTTTGAAATAAGAGTTATATCTCACAAGTTCAATCAATCAAGCAAACTAAATAGTGTTATGTGCATTGCTATGGATGTGGCCTACAAAATTGTCAAGAAGGATCATACATATGATCTAGCTGAATTTCTATTATAGCAGATCATGGAGAATCTGGGAGCAATAAGAAGATCAAAAGGTGCTCAGTGTAAGTTTGGATCAGTTCTAATCTATATACTTTTCTATGTTCTGGAAGAATTCCTTTCTTTTGGAAAAGTAGATTGGAAATCAAATAAGTCAGCTATTACTCAAATCAATGAGTACATTGAGAAAATGGGAAACAACTTTGAATCTATAATGACTAGTTACTTTGAGGATTTCAAGAAATCCATGAAGCAAAGACTAAGGATACCAGTTTCCCTAGTGGAACAACACATCAATAATATTAGTTTCTTAGTTAATATTGATCATACTTATATCCAAGTAGTAGTTCCAAGGCTAGATGGCTAAGACCATTAGGATATGAGCTAAACATTGGTGAAGCATCAACAAAAATCACAACATTACTTGTAGAAGAAATTGATAAGAGTGCCAAACCTTTTGGAACATATGATGTTGTGAAATCCAAAGTGAAAATGGAGTTGAAGACTACCTCCACATTAAAGAAAAAGGATAAATTGGTAAAACAACTTAAGAAAAGATTTGGAGAAGGTGATGATGCCAAGGAAGAGGATGATGATGATGATGGAGAGCAACATCAACCTCTTGAATTGACACAAGGCTTAGGTGAGGATGAAGAAAAGGATGAAGGTACCGAGGAAGAAGAAGTTGAGGAAGCATCAGCTCAAGCCAAGCCCAAGAAGAGAAAGGCAAAAACCTAGCCTAAAGCCCAGCCTAAAGAAAAGAAGGTTGCAACGCCAACCCAAGCCAAGCCAACTATACCAGTGACAAGAGCCACCACAAGAGCCTCAACTCAAAGGGCCAAGGAGTGAGAAAAAGAGAAGAAGAAGGCTACTGAGCTGACTGGTCCTGTGCAAAAGAAACCAAAGAGAAGATATGTTGCACAACCAAAGTTAGATGATGAGGAAAGAACATAATCTAAAGATATCAGCCAATTTAGAGTGGTAATCCATTCTCCTATGTCAAATATTGATAAAATTTGCGATAATGTTACGTAGAATGTAGATTTTTTGAAATTAAAAAATATTGATTTTAATAAATTGAGTAGAGAAGATTAGAATAAAGTTGAAGAATCAGTATATGACATGATGGCAGAATTCAAGAACACTCCTCTTGAATTAGACAATACAATGCCCAAGGAGTTATATGAAATTATTGTAAATAAGTGGAATTATTGTTTAAAAATGGAAAAAGAAATAAGAAAATCCACATTGGCACAAGTGATGCTAGAATTGACTAAAGGTCAAATAACTAAGGTGAATAAGAAACATGGGAGCAAGTTTACACCAAAATATATAGTGTTGAAAATTTTGTGAAATCAAATTGAAGATGTTGTCCAAAAGTGCACACAAATGTGGAAAGTAATCTATGGATTGACAACTATGAAAGGACAAGAAGACCCATTTGAGGGTAGGAATGAAGCAGAAGAAGAAGAGAATGAGAAGAAGAAAGAAAGAGAGAAAGAAAAAGGAGAGAAAGAAATAGAGAAAGAGAAGGAAGATAAAATAGTGGAGGAGGAAATAGAAAAAGAAGATGAAATGGCAATATCTAAAGAGCAGCAAACAGATCAAAGTGTGCAAGACACAAACTTGCCACCTCCTAGCCCTCCACATGTCATCTCTACACCTGTAGATACCATAACTATGAAGGATGTTCCTGACACTTTAGCTCAGAACATTAATCCTTTAACTATAGAGGGTCTCAAGAAGATCCTTCACCAATCAACATTACAGGCACAACTTTGCACAAATCCTATTTTGGTGAGTGTTGATGAGTTGCAAAAAGTTGTAGCAGAAATAACTAGGGAGAAGGAAACCACACAAGAAGAATCTACACAACCTCCCACAACTATAGCAGAGCAACCTAAAGAGCAAGAGGAATAAGAAAAAATTGCTAAGGCTAATTCTACAATGAAGGTGACAGCAACTGCCAAGGAGCAAACAAAGGAACAAACTATAAGAATTTTCCTAAGGGAAAAATTCACCCAAGAACTAAGAACTCAAACACAAGCACATAGTAAACCAAAAATGGATATGATCTCTGGACGCTCCCAATTTTTGTAGCACTCCAGATTCAAGCTGAGGTGTTGAAGCAAGCAAGAGGTCTCAAACGGCTTGTGATGAGAAATTCTCTATGCTTTGATACCATGTAAGAATTTTCCTAAGGAAAAAATTCACCTAGGAACTAAGAACTCAAACACAAGCACACAATAGATCAAGAGAGAGAGTATGATCAGAATAACAATGTATTCAAATAACTTGATTCAAGAGTACACTTCATGGTGCTGATTACTAGGCATTTTAGAAGCTCTTTTGAGGCCTTTATATTTAGGCACTCCTAGTGTACTCTTGAATCAAGTTATTTGAATGCATTTTTATTCTAATCATACTCTCTCTCTTGGTCTACTGTGTGCTTTTGTTTGAGTTCTTAGTTCCTAGGTGAATTTTTCCCTTAGGAAAATTCTTACATGGTATCAGAGCATAAAGACTTTCTCATCACAAGCCATTCGAGACCTCTTGCTTGCTTCAACACCTCAGCCTAAATCTAGAGTGCCACAAAAATTAGGAGCGTCTAGAGCCAAATTTGACCTTGCCATTACGTCCAAAATGCTAAACCGGTGAAAATCAACTATAAACTCGGCCATCTTGGCGCAAAGTTGACTACGAGGCAAATTTTTTTTGCAAATTAGAACCCAAAGGCCTTGATTTGCAGTATGGGTATGGTCACTTTTCACAGATTTACTTGATTTATTTGAGATTTGTGTTTTCCAATTTCTCTGCACTTTAATTTTTCTCATCATTTTTAGAAATTTTTTTTTTCCTCAAGCACCTGGTAGAGAAATTTTTTTTTTTGATAGACCTGGGCAGTGACACCCCGGATCTACCAATTTGGAGGTTTATTTATTCATCACAGGGCTACATTATTAAATCCGGGCTAAAGCCCTACCCATGGGATGTACTGCAAACCTAGCCAAAGCCCACAAGCAACCATAGCCCACCAAATCTGGCACTCAACCTATCGGACGAATTCCTTTGCAACTAACCTCTAAAGCGAGTTTGTTTTATTTAGCGCAGGAAGCACCATCAATGTGGGACTATTCCCACTAAACCAGTGTAGAGAATACTATTTCCTAGCGTCGACACTATGACATCCGGCTCGCGTAGTTCGTAGATTCGGTAAATGAGATAGGAATTTCGCCGCTGCTCCATTTTTTGGTGCATTGCAGAACTTCGGCACCTGACTGTTAAATCTGACCCCCTTCTGTCCTTTTTTTGACACTGCCAACCTCCATCTACTTGTTTCAACTTCCTAGGCATGTACTCTGTTAGTTTGCAAACTCTGCAGACATTTTTGGCAGCATTTGGACCAGGCATGCATTTTGATTTCTACATTGGAAAATAAATCTAGCATCATGAGATCTCGGGATGGCAGCGAATTTTGACATCTGTGGCAAACTATTTCTTTTGCCCATGACTACAGTATTCCCGCCCAGTGATATGCCACATGGACCTATCCGCACACTCCATGCGGACTAATCTAGAGAGGCCAGACGGGCTCACTTTATTGGTCTCTTCATTGCCATGTGGACACATTAGCCAACATTGTGCATTGCCACATCAGTAGATCTTACCGAGACTGCCATGTCACCTATGGAACCCATAGTTTTCTACCACATTAGCATCCATACAGTACGAATAATTGAGACAGCTTGCCACATCAGCCCCAAGCATAGATTTTTTTGTTGATGTCAGCATAACACATTCTTAAATTTGATGCTCGTCTAGATGTCATTCTAGGGCATTTTATAACTACATTGATGGCCATTTAATCCTCAAATTTAGACTCGTAGTTTCTCCTCCAAACCCCTCTCCAAATTGCTTTTTCAATTTGGCAGCCTGACTTTGTGAGATCATATCTTGGACATCCAGACTCTGATTCAAGTGTAATTTATTTTTAAATCAGGTAAAATTTTTTGAATTTTTGAGTGGTTATGTTATTTTCTAGTTTTGGTGCACAAATTTTGCAGAATTTGTATTTTTTGGCGACTATACCTACATAATCCTGCCTTTTGCAACTTCAAAAGCTTCGTATAGGCACATTTGGTCACTTTTTTAGGTTCTATTTTTTTTGAAAGTGTGTATTTTTTCGTCTAGTTTCTAGATCTGAAGTTAGATTCTAGGGTTGTGTGGACAAATTTCTCACTTTCAGAATTAGGACTTCTTTGGCATTGTAAAGCTTTGGTTCTTTTTCAAAATTGTTGTAAAACTAAGCTACAGTGCTTAAGTGATAGATTTTAGCCTCATAAGGTAGTTGTAAAAGAAAAATTAGAAAGTCCACTTTGTCTATTTTGACAAGTGGCCCATTGTAAATGCACTACTTATAAAGTGCCAATAGCATCTTTTTTGGGGGGGTCTTTTGATTGAGTGAAAGGGGGGGGGGCGGGGGGGTGGGTACTGTGTTTTTGTGTCTCTTTCTTGTGCTCTTTATATTTTTGCATCATGGGTTTTAAATGTCCTCCTCTAACTTCACGCAACTATTCTACATGGAAAGATATTGCATAGAGTAGATTAATGGAAAAAGGATATAGTCTTTATGTTGATGGTACAATTACCAAACCTACTAATGCTAAAGAACTCATTGATTGGAAAAGACAAGACCAATAGGCTTTAGGTTTTATCAAGAGTTGTGTACATAGTGATCTTCTCTTTCACATTAAAAATTGTTCAGAATCTAAAGAAGCTTGGCATAAACTTGAACAGTTATATGGTAAAGTGGATGAAGAAAAGGGATTTCAGATTGAGGATGATCTACTTCTCTTGGATCCTAAGAATTATGACACAATTCAATATTACATCATTAAAGTCAATGAGTATAGGGCACTTCTAAAAGATTATGGAAATCCCATTAAGGATGATAGGTTAATTCATCACATCCTGAAGAAGCTACCTTCTAAGTACGCTAACTTTGTTTCGAGTTTTAATACTCACAAGTTGACCATGGGATCTGCTTACCAAAAGCCTTCCTTTGATGGATTTGTAGACATGTTGATTTTTGAACAATCTCACTTCGTAGATTTTGGACTTCTCAAGTCATCTAAGACAAAAGCCTTAGTGGCTAGTCATGCTCACAAATCAAGTCAACGGGGAAAAAGCGGCAACAAGAAGAAGCAGTGGAAGTAGAAAACACAATCTAAGACACAACATGACTCCTCTCAACAAGGTGGTTCTTCTTCAAACAAGAAAGGAAGTAATGAAAAGAAGGACAAAATCTTTTGTGCATATTGCAAAAAGGCAAATCATGATGAGCATCATTGCAACATAAAAAGAATCGATGAGTTAGAAAATCTACTCAAGAAAAACAAGATTCAAGTGTCAAGTACTTCCAAGTATTCTACTTCTACCTCTTTGAAGTGTAAAAGTCAAGAACTTATGGCAAACATAAGTTCTTCTTCGAAATGGATACTTGACTCAAGTGCCTCTTACCACATGGGTTCTTCAAAGGGAGACTTTTCTTCATTGAAATAGTCAAAGGTACCACACATCTTCGTAGGAGATGATGCTAAGATGGAAGTTGAAGGGAAAGGACATGTAGAAATGGAAGATGGGGAATTTAAAGATGTTCTCTATGTCCCAAATCTAACCTCTAATCTCCTATCAGTTTACCAAATCACTCACCTTGGAGATGGTCATCAGGTTGAGTTCCTTCCCGATTCAGTGATGGTGCGAAGTCTCAAAGATGATTCTTTGGTAGTAGTGGGGAAAGTCAATGATGACAAGAGGCTTTATTCCTTCTCCCACTTTGTGCATAAGAGTTCTTCTCAAGCCTTGTTAACTCACTCTAATTCAAACATCAAATTATGGCATGAGCGGTTTGGTCACCTTGACTTTCGCTCTCTTCAGCAACTTTTCTCAAAACACATGGTTAAAGGTCTACCTAATATCAACTTTTCTAAGGGAGAATGTTCATCTTGTTTAGTGGATATGAATCTCAAGGAGAAGTATGATAAAGGGAAGTCTTCTCAAGCTCTAGTTGTTCTTCAACTAGTTCACATGGTATTAGTAGGACCATTTGCGGTCACTTCAGTCAACCAAGGCCGCTACATACTCACATTTGTTGATGACTTCTCAAGATTCACTTGGGTCTTTTTCCTTCATCATAAGAATGAATTGGTTCATAAGCTTCAAGACTTCAAGACTCATGTTGAACACAAGTCAAGGAAAGCCATCAAAGTATTAAGGGTGGACAATGAGAATAGATATGTAGACAAAAGACTTAAGAACTTTTGCCAAATTGAGGGGATTGATCTTCAGAACTCACCAGCATTCAGTCCACACAAGACAGATGTTGCAACTATGAGGATTAGGACTCTTAAGACCATGGCAATTTGCATGATAAAATCCAAGTCTCTTGATCCTACACTTGAAGTTGAAGCCATTAGCAGTGCTACTCACATACTTAATAGATCTCCTCATCTAGCCTTAGATGGAAAGAGTCATTTTGGGGTATGGTGTGGTAGAAAACCAGTTGTGAGTCACCTTAGAGTCTTCGGTTGTCTAGCATGGGCAAACCTTTCTTCCAAGAGTTGCAAGGCACCAGCACCTAGGCCTTGTACCTTTATTGATTATGAAGACAGTATGAAGGCTTACAAACTTATGGATCCAGAGACTCATGAGATCTTTATGGAGAAGGATGTTCATTTTGAGGAAAGTTCTCCCAGCTTGTCCTCTACTCCTCTCTGCACATCATACACAGTGGAAACTAATAATGACACTAGCAATAGTGCTTCAATAGGTTCAGACACATGGGGTTGTATCGACAGTTGCAATGAGAGGTCACATCAGTCTAGTCCATGTGCTTACATTGCCATAGTGAAAGGTCCATCATAGCATGGTACATCTTGTCTTCCAGCTCTAACTTCACTTGACTTGGGAGACAAACTTAAGGAATTACATCTTCTCATTGATGATGATTCTTCTACAGTTGTTGTGAGGGCTCACTCTGACCCTTATGTCCATTCTCTACATGATCAATCTGCACAAGTTAGCATGATTGTGGATCCTTATGAATAGCAATTAGTGGAGGTCTCTTTGTCAGTTGAGGAGCTAGATGGTTCAATGGAACAGGTTTAGCAGACATCCTTGCTAGATCTGCATTCATTCTTTTCAGCACAGTTGGAAGGGGTGAACTTCAACATCAGTACAGGGATACTTGAGTAGGTTTCAGGGCCACCATACATCTTCAGGATTGTACCTTTGCCTTTGTTTCTTCCTAAGGGGAGGAACACTATTCTGCATTCTTGGACTAGCTTCTTCATCATAGCGGCTTTCACTTGTTGGCATTCTTCTTTTTGGGGGAGGGGCCCTATTTTGTCTCTCTTCCTTCTCTTATTCTCTTATGTATATACTGGATGTATGTCGTAATGGGGGGGTCTTGATTACTCCATCCATCGATGCATCCTCTTTTATCTCTCTTTTTGGGGGAGGGTTTTTCCCATGAGGTTTTCCCTCTTTCCCCGCTTTATGGGAGATTGCATCTTCATTATGTACTTGAGTACCTAACATGGCCTAGTAGCTGGGACCCATTATGCATCTTCATCCTAGTTTTGTAAGCTTAAGGGAATTCCCCTAAGTTGCACTTAAGGGGGGGTGTTGGTGTAAATAAGTATTTACTTATTACACTTACTTAAGTTTACTTAGGTTTAATGCATTATTTATTATTTTGCATTATTTTATTATTTTTATTTGTGAGACACTTAGGAGTTTGCACACCTTTTGAGTTGTCATGTAAACAACATGAGAGTATGCAACTCTATTTTAGCACATGGTGTCTACAATACTGTTTTGCATGTCCCACCCTTGTAGGCTTATCCTCTCATCACCGCACTTACTTATGTGCTTAATGGAGGATAATCCATAGCTGGTGGACATGTGCTTGGTTGTATGACACTTCATGTGCTAAAATAGATATGTGTACTCCTATTTTGTCTACATGACAACTGAAAAGGTGTGCAAACTCCTAAGTGTCTCACAAATAAAAATAATAAAATAATGCAAAATAATAAATAATGCATTAAACCTAAGTCAACTTAAGTAAGTGTAATAAGTAAATACTTATTTACACCAACACCCCCCCCCCTTAAGTGCAACTTAGGGGAATTCCCTTAAGCTTACAAAACTAGGATGAAGATGCATAATGGGTCCTGGCTACTAGGCCATGTTAGGTACTCAAGTACATAATGAAGATAAAATAGGGTACACAAATATAGAGTATAGGAAGCAGAAATAGGGTACAAAAATATAGAAACAAAGGAAAATAATATTAGATACATCAGCATGAGACACATACAACACAAGAATTTTGGTTACAGGAAAAGAAATGGTACAACAGTTTAGGTGGAGTTACAAAACTTTTGAGGTATATTTACAAGATTTTGAGAAATTTTGAAGTTTTGTATATATGTCAAACTGTCTGCATATTTTACTCGAGGAGATTAGACTTTGATATACTACTAAGCGTTTTTGACACTCATGTCAAAGGGGGAGATTGTTGAATCTAGAACTGGTTTTGACTATTTTTTCTCAACACACTTAAGATGTTTACTAAGTTCATGCTGAGCGAGTAACACATGCCAAGTAAAATATGTATAGATGTTAAGTAAATAGTTGATGTCAAGCCAAGAAGTTCAACAGTTGTCGAGTGAACTTCATGTGACAAGAAATCTTTAGGTGCCAAGTAAAGTTCAAGTGCCAAGCAAAGTATAGGTGCCAAGTCACTATAAATGCTAAGTGAAATAGTATTGCTATAGGAGCCGAGTGAGCTAGTTTTTCTATATGTGTTGAGCATCATCAACTAGTATGTGTTGAGTAACATAGAATCAGCATATGAGTTTGTGCCTTCAAAAGCTCAGATGTAAATAATTTTTGGCACCAACATAGGATGAATCTCAAAGGATCTTGAAGATAAGAGAAATTTTTTTACATTACCTATGCAATCTGCATGTAGACAATACAAAAAATGAAGAAGGCATACAACCAATAGGAAAAGTGCAAGGAATGAGCAGGAAATGAAAATTTAATATTGATCATAGATTCATACCTAATCTTAAGTCTTCCAAATCTTTAAAAGGAGGACGAAACCCCATCATATGTGTGAATGAGAGTAGTGTATGGGTGAACTATAGTGAAATTTAGAGGGAAGTGTGAAAAGATTTAGAAGAACAGAGCAACATTGTAGCATTTAGTAGATCAAGAATAGAGTATTAGTGTTAGGAATAAGGTGTGTCAACCTTGTATAATTCCTATTCTTATTATTTGTTTTGTAAAATGTATTTCTTGCAAATAATGTGGCAACTAAGATATTTGAGTATTGTACACTCTACCCCAATAGTGGGGTTCAAGGCATCCCCCTGAAATTTTTTTTGGGGTTCCTATTTTCTCAGAGAATGGTAAAACCCTAATACGGTTTACCTTTTGGGTGTAGCCCTAAAGTGAAGTGCATGTTATAAGCATTTTTTAGGGTTGTGAAGAGATGCGATGCAAAAAAGGTGTATTGTTGGTACTGCGAGTAGCTACTGGAGTCTTTTGTTGTTGATGTTGAACTTGCATTGCAAGTGTACTGTAACCTTGTGTTGAAGATAATACATTGTGCAGGTTCTGAAGGGGTGGGGTTGTTTTACCGAAAGGTTTTTCCCCATCGGCAAATCCTTGTGTTATGGGTTTCTTTCTCTGTCTATTTTCTATATGCATGGTTGGCTGCAATATTGTTGTTTACATGATATTGAATCTGTAAGTGTAGAAGATTTTAATAGGATTTGCATCATGCTTTCCTTATGAGATTAGTGTAGGAAGCTATTTTCGCACCTGAGTTTCCTTACAAGTGGTATCGGAGCTTGATCAACTTTTGATCCTAGTTGTTGGGTAGGGTTTTTTGAGCTAATCTCAAGTTGAGTGGGAGTCTTGTGTAGAGCATCCTAAATCTTATTTGCAGATTGAGATGGTGAGTTCATCATATGGAAGAATAAAGGTGGAGAAATTTAATGGCACTAATTTTGAGTTGTGAAAACTCAAGATGGAAGATATGTTGGAAGATCGTGACCTATGGGAAGTAACTACAAACGCTACAAGACCAGAAACTATAGCTCAAGTAGATTGGGATATCAAAGACCGTAAAGCTAAGGGTCTCATAAGACTCTATTTAACCGATGCAGTCCTTCTGAATGTTCTAGATGAGAAAACCACATATAGTTTGTGGGAGAGACTTGGGGCCGTGTATTAGGCCAAATCTTTGGTGAACAAGTTGTTCCTGAGGAAGAAGTTGTATTCTTTGTGAATGGAGGAAGGTGGATCCTTAATGGATCATTTAAATGCATTTAATCTGCTGGTTGCACAGTTGACATCAGCTGGTGTCAAGTTAGAGGAGGAGGATTGTTGCTACACACTTTTGTGTTCTTTATCGGATTCATGGGACCATCTTGTGATGGCTCTCAGAAGCACATTAGTCACCTTCAAAATGGATGATGTGGTGTCTTCGCTGCTATCAGAGGAGATGCGACGAAAGGCTTCTGTTTTGGAAAAAGAAGCCCTTGTTGTTCGTGGGAGATCCATGAAAAGAGGAAAGAAAAATGACAATAATTCTAACAAAAAGGGTAGATCCAAATCTCGTGGGAAGTCAAAGACTTCCAATAAGTCCAAGGCAAAATGTTGGAACTATGATAAGACTGGGCACTTTCATAAAGACTGTAAAGAGCCTAAGAAGAAGAAGAAAGCCTTAGATTCTAGTTTTGAAAAATCTCAAGAAGATGGTGATGCATTCATCGTAGCTTTGGCAGCCCATGCATCTGATGATGTGTGGTTGGTTGACTCGAGTGCATCTTTTCACATGACCTCTCATTGAAACTGGTTCTCAAAATATGAAGAGTTCGATGGTGGAAAGGTGTACTTGGGTGATGATTCTCACCTAAAGATAGTTGGACGTGGAAGGGTCACTATCAAATTTCCTGATGGAGGAGTAAAGGGAATCAATGGAGTTATGCACATTCCAAGTTTGGCACGAAACCTATTATCTGTAAGTATGCTGAATGATGTAGGTGTGCAAGTTTTTTTTTCTAAAGATGGATGTAAGATGATGAGAGGAGCTATGCTGCTTGCTAAGGGTACTAGGAGAGGTACTTTGTTTCAGCTTGATGCACACATTTCTCAGTGTAATAGTTCTTCTGTTTCAAAGAAGAGAGTAGCTATCACTTCATCCCCACCATCTGAACGAGTAGTAAAGAAGACTGTGGTTAGTGGTTCTAATGGTAGTGCAACATATTTACCTAAGGGTGCAAACACTTTGGAAGGAAAGCTTCCTATAGAAAAGACAATGTTGTGGCATTTGAGATTTGGTCACATTGGTGAGAAGGGTCTTAGAACCCTGAAAAATAAAAATCTTGTTGAGGGTTTAAATGATTGCAATCTCGAGTTCGACTTCTGTGAACACTGTGTATATGGTAAACAAAATTGTGTTCAGTTTTACTCTAGTTCTCGCAAATCTTTTGATGTTTTGGATCTTATTCATTCTGATGTATTTGGTCCTATAAAAGTTCCTTCAATCTCCAAGTCTATATTTTTTGTATCTTTCATAGATGATTATAGTAGAAGGACATGGATTTATTTCCTTAAAAGTAAGACACAAGTCTTTAGTCAATTCAAGGAATTTAAAGCCCTTGTAGAGAATCAAACTAGTAAGAAGATTAAGTGTGTGAGAACTGACAATGGTGGTGAGTTTTGCTCAGCAGAGTTTGAACAGTCCTGTAAAGAATAAGGTATCGAGAGGCATAAGACAACTCTTTATACCCCACAACAAAATGGAGTTGCAGAGAGAATGAACAGGACAGTGATGGAGAAGGCTAGGAGTATGCTTAGTGGAGCTGGTTTAGAACAAAGGTTTTGGGCTGAAGCTGTGGCCACTACTTGTTATCTGGTTAACAGATCTCCTACATCAGCCCTTGTTGGTAAGACACCCATGGAGGTGTGGTTTGGTAAGAAGCCTTCAATTAGACATCTTCATTTTTTTGGTTGTGAAGCTTATGCACATGTTCCAATGGAGAAAAGATCTAAGTTGGAAAACAAAGCTGTTAAATGTATTTTCATCAGGTACAGTGTTGGTGTGAAAGGATACAAGCTTTGGGATCTTGTGACTAGTAAGGTGTTGTATAGTAGAAATGTTATTTTTAGAGAGATAACATCTTCTCCTATTGTGCTACAACCAGATGAAAAAAAAAAGGAGAGAGATGTTGTTCAGTTGCCTCCTACCCCTGAGAAGACTGAACAGAGAGACCATGTTGGGTCTAATGATGAGGAGAGCTCTTACAGCTCTGATAGTTTAGAAGAAGAGGAAGAACAACCTCAACCTCAGCCCTTGAGGAGATCCACAAGAGAAAGAAAGAAACCAAAAAGGTTTGGTTATTCTATGTTAGATTCCAGTTGTGCTTTTGCTTTGATTACTAACACTAATGAGCCTAGATCTGTGAAAGAGGCTTTGGGCATGGAAGATGCAAGTTCCTGGATTGAGGCTATGGATGATGAGATGGCTTCATTAGAGAAAAACAAAACATGGGACCTTGTACCTTTGCCTAAAGGGAGAAAATTTTTTGGTTGTAAATGGGTGTTCAAGAAGAAATTTTGTGTAGATGGTAGTGTTGAAAGGTACAAAGCTAGATTGGTTGCAAAGGGGTATTCACAGGTAGAGGGAATAGATTATGGTGAAATATTCTGTCCTATTGCAAAGTTGACATCCATTAGATTTTTGTTATCTCTTGCTGCATCATATGATTTAGAGATATAATAGATGGATGTGAAGACAGCTTTCCTTCATGGTGATTTGGAGGAAGAGATTTATATGTCACAGCCTAAGCACTACATTGTTAAAGGTAAAGAATCCTTAGTTTGCAAATTAAAGAAATCTCTATATGGTTTGAAGCAATCTCCTAGGATGTGGTACCTTAAGTTTGATTCCTTTGTTTTTTCAATTGGATTTGTAAGATCGAAATCAAATCATTGTGTTTATTTCAAAATTGAAAATGATCACCTTCTTATTGTTGCATTATATGTTGATGATATGTTGCTATTTGAGAAGGGTAAGGGTATGATTTCTGATTTTAAATCTCAGTTGTCAGCACAGTTTGAGATTGAAGATCTTGGGGCAGCTAGGTACATCTTGGGTATGGGAATCAGTAGAGACAGGTCTAATAGAAAACTTTGGTTGAGTCAGAGTAAGTATGTGAAGTCTATGTTGGACAAGTTCAGCATGGCAGATTGTAGACCACTATGTGTTCCTATTCCTGTGGGAACAAAGTTATCTATAGATGATTGTCCAAAATCTCCAAGTGAGGTGGAGTACATGAGTAGAGTACCTTATGCTAGTGCAGTTGGCAGTCTTATGTATGCTATGGTACGTACTAGACCAGACATTGCCCAAGTAGTGGGAGTCCTGAGTCGATTTATGGCTAATCCTGGATGGATACATTGGGATGCAGTTGAGCGAGTATTCAGATATTTGAGGGGTACATCAGATTACTCCATATGTTATCATGGAAACTCTTCTAGATCTCCACATTTAGTTTGTATTCATGGGTTTTTGGATTCAGATTGGGCAGGTGATATTGACTGCAGGAGATCCACCAGTGCTTATGTGTTCACTATGTTTGGTGGTGCCATTAGTTGGATGAGCAAGCGACAACCTGTGGTTGCTTTGTCCACTACAGAAGCTAAGTACATGGCTGCTACTCATGCTTGTAAGGAAGCCATTTGGCTTAAGATATTGTGTTCTGATGTTGGTGTTGATGCAGAACAGATTACTATTTGGTGTAATAGTCAAAGTGCTATTTTCCTTGCAAAGAATCCAACTTTCCATGCCAAAATGAAGCACATTGATGTGCAGTATCACTTTGTGAGAGATATGGTGGAAGATGGAAAGGTAAATTTGGAAAAGGTAGATACTGTGAAGAATGTTGTAGATGCATTAACGAAACCAGTGGGCACTGAGAAGTTCAAATGGTGTTCAGAGTCTATGGGCCTTTCGGCCTATAGCGGTTAGTTCCTGTTATGTTTCTGTTGCTCTTACAAGGTGTTCAACAAGTGGGAGAATGTTAGGAATAAGGTGTGTCAACCTTGTATAATTCCTATTCTTATTATTTGTTTTGTAAAATGTATTTCTTGCAAATAATGTTGATGTGTAGACATCTTGAATTGTGTGTAAGGAGATCATGACTAAAATGGTTATGACGGATTCCTATGACATGTAAGAGCTATATTAGGAAGATTCAATGATAGGTGAATACATGTTTCAACTAAGATATTTGAGTACTGTACACTCTACCCCAATAGTGGGGTTCAAGGCATCGCCCTGAAAATTTTTTTGGGGTTCCTATTTTCTCAGAGAATGGTAAAACCCTAATACAGTTTACCTTTTGGGTGTAGCCCTAAAGTGAAGTGCATGTTATAAGCATTTTTTAGGGTTGTGAAGAGATGCGATGCAAAAAAGGTGTATTGTTGGTACTGCAAGTAGCTATTGGAGTTTTCTTTTGTTGATGTTGAACTTGCATTGCAAGTGTATTGTAACCTTGTGTTGAAGATAATACATTGTGCAGGTTTTGAAGGGGTGGGGTTGTTTTACCGAAAGGTTTTTCCCCACTAGAAAATCCTTGTGTTATGGGTTTCTTTCTCTGTCTATTTTATGTATGCATGGTTGGCTGCAATATTGTTGTTTACATGATATTGAATATGTAAGTGTAGAAGATTTTAATAGGATTTGCATCATACTTTCCTTATGAGATTAGTGTAGAAAGTTGTTTCCACACCTGAGTTTCCTTACAATTAGAACTTCAAAGAGTGACATATTAGATCAAGCAAGAATTAGGTCAGTCAAAGCAGAACAAGGATGTGGAATCAAGAATTGGAGATTGCAAAGCTATCAAGTCAAAGACTTTCTAATACTCTCTAGCAATTGTATTAGATAATGGAAATCCTATGGACTTAGGTTGGCCTAGTAGCCATTTGTAAATCCTTTAACTAGGTGGCATTTGAAGTGAATGTACTAAAGTCCTTTAACTAGGCCTACTTTTAGTAGGGTAGTGAAATCCTTTAATCAAATCACTTTTAATAGGGTGTAAAGTCTTTAATAAGACATGCCTTTCATAGGGTAGACCATTGAAAGTGGTCAAACATTGTAACCTTGAACAATTACACATTGTTGTAGTGATATTTTGTGGGTGTCATCCCCATCCTAGTTTTACCTTCTCATTTTGGAGGGTTTCTGGGTTACCAAATCTTGTATTATCTTTTTTCATGCATGTCTTTACTTTCATGTTTATTAGATGGATTATATGCATGTGAATGTTTTTAGCTAAAAAATTTTTAGAGGTTAAATGTATTTACTTTTGATTCACCTGTCGCCCCCTCTCAGAAGTGTATCTTCCTACTTACAAATTCCAATAGTGATGTCTAACAAGAGGGGGTGAATTAGGAACCACTTAAACTCTTATCGCTAAGATTACTTCATCTTTACTTCTTTAGATTATCTAATCTACTTCCATGCATGAACATAAAGTAACAAGGAAATCAAAACCACAACACTTTGAGACAAGATATGGTAACCCAAAAACTCTCCAATTTGAAGGTAAAATTGGGGTGGGGATGAAACCCACAATGCTTCTATACTATAATAATAAAGTTGGCCTATTAGGGCTTACAATTGATCATTTCTAGTGATCTACTCTATTAAGAGTATGAAGTATCATGTGACCCTCCCCCAAAAAGAGAGATATTTACAATAGAGAGGAGAAGAATCATGTAACCCCCTTGTTGAAAAATCCGTCACCCCCAAGAGATCTCACAAGTGAACATACTTGACCTCCATGAAGGGCTTGTGAAGATGTTGGCTACCTACTACTCAATAGGACAATACTACAATGTGATGACCTGCTCATGAATCAACTCTCTAATATAGTGCATATGAACCTCAATATGTTTGGTGTGTTGATGTTGCACTAGATGCTTTGAGATTTCAATAGAACTCTGGTTATCACAATGTATGACTATGGATTTGGGTAGATCAAAACCAAACTCCTTTAGAATCTTTTGCAACCAAATAGCTTATGTTGCCGCAGTTACAACTCCTCGATACTTAGCCTTAGTCAATGAAAGAGCAATAGTGTTTTTCTTTTTACTTTGCCAAAAGATGGGGCTGGAACCAAGATGAAACATATATCCTAAAGTAGACTTATGAGAATCAAGGTCCCATGCATAGTCAGAGTTTGTATATCCCACTAACTAATGTCCTGTACCAGCTGCATAATGTATCCCATGTGTATGTGTACCCTGGATATAGTGCAAGATTTGTTTGGCTACCTTCCAATGAAGTTCATGTGGCTCTTGCATGAAGTGATAAACTATGCCAACTACAAATGAGATGTCATTACATGTATGTGTCAAGTAGACAACACTTCCAACCAATTGTCTATACAAAGTCACATCAACAAGTGGAGTGGAACACTTTGTTTCTAACTTAACACCTAAAAGAAAGGGAGCAGGTGCAACCTTGCGGTCACTCATGTGAAACTGAGAAAGTAGATCAAGAGCATACTTGGGTTCTAATAATTTAATCCCTGATGAAGACTGATGCATCTTGATACTAAGGAAATAGTGTAGTAGACCCAAGTCTGTCATCGAAAACCTATCTTGCAAAGTATCCTTGACACTATCAATAATGGATGTTGTGCTCCCTGTAATGGTCAAGTCATCAACATAAAGCACAAGAAGAAAATGTGAATCATACCTTTGAAGAATATAGACATTCAAATCAGAATCACATTTGGTGAACCCTTTGGAGAGAAGGAAAGAATATGTCTTGGCATACCAAGCTCTTGGAGCTTGTTTAAGTCCATAGATAGACTTCTTCAATTTGCAAACCAAGGTAGCATCCTACATGAATCCTTGTGGCTGCTCCATATATATCTACTCATAAAGATCCCCACTGAAAAATGTGCTTCTCACATTCATCTGATGAACAACCCATCACTGAGCTGCTGCTCTAGCTAGTGTCAAATGAATGGAATTCATTTTTGCCACTGGTGCAAACGTCTCAGTGTAACCAATACCAAGTACCTGAGAAAAACCTTTTGCAACAAGTCAAGCCTTATATTTATCAACACTTCCATCTACTATGAATTTAGTTTGATAGATCCACTTATACTGAACTAATTTTCTTCCCTTAGGAAGAGAGACTAAGTCCCATGTATCATTTCTCATAAGAGAGTTATATTCTTCCTCCATTGCTCTATCCCACTCTGGAATACTTGATGCTTCTTTAAAAGATTGTGGATCTAAAGCAACTACAATATAAGCATGTGGAAGTGAGTTGTGTTGTGATCTTTTCTACCTAGAATCTGAAGGAATCCCTATCAATGGTCTTGCTACATCCTACCATACTAAACAAACTCCTTCTAAAAATTGTACTTAAGGTAGACTATTGACCATTTTCTTCCTGCTAAGCTATTGAATATATCTATAGTTGAGATGTCCAAATATCTCATGCCATAGTTTGTTTTCTACATTTGAATGTAATAACAAGGCTTGAGCATTAGATTTTGGTGCAAAGGAGGACAAAGTATAAAGCCTTGAATCATGATTGCTTCACCTATTGCAATCATAGAGTCATCCTTGATGCTTTTCACTACCATTGAATCTGAAAGAAATTCAACTTTATTTCCACCTCCATAATGAGTCATTTGGTAGACTAAGAGAAGGTTGGAGGTAAGATTAGGAACATATAGACCATCCTTGAACATTCCATTGTTCATCTCAACTTCACCTTTACCTTCAACTTCCACCTTAGTATCATCACCTACAAAGATGTGTGGTACCTCTGAATGTTTCATGGAAGAAAAATCTTGCTTCAACGCACGCATATGATGTGTGGCACCTAAATCAATGATCCATTCTCCCTGACTAATAATGTTTGTGAGTAAAGCATGCCCTTTGCCTTAGAATCTAAGGATGAAGATCTTTTCTCCTTATAAGCATTAGGTAGTGGAACATTATGTTTCTTCATGATATTCTTCAACTCATCAATTTATTTGTGATAGCACTGATGTTCATCATGACCCATCTTCTTAAAATAGGCACATTTTTTCTTCTCTTGATTAGTGTCTCCCTTCTTGTTTTTATTCGAGGAAGACTTGCCTTGTTGATTGGATGTTGGTGTTGTCTTTTCTATATTCTCTTTTTTGTATTCTTCCACTTCTTCTTTTTTCCCTTTCCTTTGTTTGAACTTTGACTAGCTGAATTTTGAGAACCCTCATTATTAGCCACCAATGCCTTAGACTTTGAAGACTTGAGAATCCCCATTGTTTGCAACTTAGTTTGTTCATCCTCTAACAACTGAGAATAATCATCGCAAGTTATTTTCTTATAGGAAGCTCCTAAGGTAGTCTTTGTGGTGTTGAAAGAAGAGACAAACATGGAGTACTCAGATGGCAGCTTATTATGGATGACATAGATCAACCTGTCATCTTTAATAGGACTACCGCAATCATTAAGTTTTGTTCTTAATTCATTCACCTTAATGATAAAATCCTATATTGAATCAAAGGTATTAGGATCGAGGGAGACAAGCTCATCTTCAATTTTGTAAACATCCTCCTCAGTCACTTTACCATATAGGTTTTTGAGGGCATTCCAAGCTTCCTTTGATGTATCATACTTTGTAATCTAATAGAGGATCTTGTCTTCAACCCCTATCCTAATATCACTTAGGGCTTTCCTATTTTCATTTAACCAAGCTTCAATATCACTTTGAGATACTCTATCAGCTATTGGTTTAGGAAGGGAACCATCTACATATTGAGAAACTTCATCATGCATCAATTTACACCATATTTTAATAGACTATGCGGCATAGTTATGTGTTGTTAATTGTGGATTCTTAAGAATTCCCATGATGCAAGAAAAAATAGTAGGAAAAGAGGAGAAAAACACCAAGAGACACCCCCATTGTTCACTCAATCAAGAAAGCTCCCCCCCCCCCCCCCCCCCCCCCCCAAATGAAAGATTTTGGCACTTTATACTTAGTGCGATTGCAATAGCCACTTGCCAATTTTGGCCTTAGTGGACTTCTAATTTATTATTTACAACCTTCTCTTGGAGTTCAAATCTATAACTTTATAATGTATCTCAAATATACAACAATTCTAAAGTTTTATCAAAGTATTACAACGCAAAAAAGGACCTAATTCTAAAAGTGGTATTTTTGTCCACACAAGCCTATAATTTGATTGTAGATCTAGAAAGTAGACAAAACATTATTCACTTTTAGAAAAAATAGAACCTAATTTGGAGTCCAGATGAGCTTGTACAAAGCATTTGAAGTTGCAAAATGCAGGATTGGATAGGTATAGTCACCAAAAACTACAATTTCTAACAAATCCATGCACCAAAACTACAAAATAATAGCACCACTAAAAAGATTAGGAAATTCTAGCCAAAGTCAAAACAAATTGCATGTGATTTGGAGCTTGGATGACTGAGATATGGCTTTCCAAATTCAGACTATCAAATCAAAACTAAATCTAGAGAGGAGTTTAATCAAAAAATTGTGAGGTTAAATTTGATGTCCAAATGACTATCATGGTAGTGAAATTTTGCCCCTAGATGATGGTTAAATGGCCATCAAATTTAAGATAGTGAAATGCTTATGTCAGCAAAAAATCCCTCCTTAGATAATGTGGTAGGTATGGATGCTAACGTCAGTAGTATAGAATGATGACGTTAGTTGTATGGACTATACATGTGGTAGTGCTTGTGTGGATCCAATGTGTCACCTAATTCCACTAACATTTTTGAGGGTGATGTGGGGGTATGGATCTAACTCAGCTCAGCTAATGTTGTGGCACAAACATGGTAGGGGTGACTTCAGACTTGCATGTTGTTGAGTGTGTGACTAAGTCAGATCTACATGGATAGATCACTAGCATCAGGATTCCATGTGGAGGGGTTGTGTAAGTGCTATTTGGCAGAGTAGAGAACAAATGTGGTGTGGGATTCTTCATTGATGGTGGCCAGAATGTCACCAAAATATGGAGTAGTGATGCTAGAAATGGGTAAGGACACTGGAGAAAGTAGTCACAGCGGTTAGTGACTAAAAATAGGCATCCCTAAGGGAAATCTCTATCGGTACCAGGTTTGATTGTCGGTAGAAGGAGATTTAACAACTGACAGGGAGGACTTTTAGTCCCACACGCTTGCTATGGAGGGTTGCCAAGGTGTTTCAAAACATTTGGCCAAGGGATGTAAAATAAATTAAGACTATCAGATTTTGAACCATCGTTTGTTCAATGAAAATGGTCGGTCAAATTTATGGTTGCCAGTCAATGATGTCATGTGGATTTGGCCACCAATATAAGGATGAATATTCTGAAATGTTAGAGAATATTCCCTACGAGGGCCAAGATTTCACCACCTAGTTCCTACAAAAAAAATTCTCTATAGGCCTGATGGCCTAAAAAAAATTTCAAAAATAAAAATTCAAAAAATAAAAAAATTTGTAGAAAAAATGAATATAGATCCGAATATAAATTAAGCAGATTTGAAAATGATCATTTCATATTTGAAAATCGAGCCTTTGGGCGTTAGTTTGCAAAAAAAAATTGCCTCAAATTTGACTATGGCCCAATATTGGAAAATTTATAGTCAATTTTCACCAAATTGATGCTTTAAACGCAATGGTGAGGTCTACTTTGGCTCTAGATGCTCCCAATAGCTATGGATACTCTAGATCTAAATCAAGGTGTCCTTAGAGAGATAAAGCAAGAATGGTCTCTAATGGCTATGAAATGACACTACTATGGCTCTGATACCATGTAAGAATTTACCTTAGGGAAAAATCACCCAAAACCAAGAAGCTCAATAACTAGCACAAAATAGACCAATAGAGTATGATCAAAATAACAATATGATATTCAATTGATTTTATAGTACACTAGGAGTTCTTTTATATAAAGACCTCTAGGATGCTTCTAGAATGTCTAGGAGTTAGCAATATGATAAGCCTCACAACTAAGCACATTTCCACCAGGAGTGAATTATCCTCCATTAAGCACAAGAGTTAGTGCAATGATGAGAGGATAAGCCTAAAAAAGTGTGTCATGTAAAATTATGTTGTAGACACTATGTTCTTAATTATGATTGTTAAAAACTGTGTTGTCTACATGACAACTTAGTTAATTATGCAAACTCTAGTGTTGTAGACACCATGTGCAAAATTAGAGTTGCTTACTCTTGTGTTGTCAACAAGAAAACTCATATGAGTACAAAAACTCCTAGGTGTCTAAACTAATAAATAATAAAATAATGCATTTATCCTAAGAAAACTTAAGTAAAGTGTAAATAATAATTGTTTACACTTACACTCTTAGGTCCACCTTGTAAAAGGATTTTACAATACAATTAAGTATCTACTCTATTAAGATATTTAGCATAACACTGTTAGGTCCACCTGGTTAGAGGATTTGACTATTGCACCTATTAAGATGAATCAACAAGATGATCTCAACTTTTCAACTTTATTTTTTGAATTATATCCTTTGAATAATATGATCACCCAACTATGATGGATGAGTCTCTTCTCTACCTTTTATATTGCCTTGTATCCTGATTACTTAATCTGCTCCATATTCACTCCTTGTCTTCAAATAATCATGTATTTCCATTCTTCATATTGTACAAATAAATTTTCCTTCCTTATATATCCTTCAAATAATGACTTCATATCAAGTTGGCTCCCACATTAGATAACTTCATAATAATCAAGTTATATCTTTAGGTCGGCCCAAATATTGATGCTTGAGTAATATTGTGCACTTGAGGTTCTACTGACACTTGGGTAATATAGTGAGCTCAAGTGACACTATTTCTCAATTAGTACTAGATGCGTAGATAACACTATGGCATTCAGGTGATAATAGTTAGCTTGGTTTACATAGAGAGCTTAGTTAACTTTGTGAACTTGGTTCACACTAGGAACTTGGTTTCCATTAACAATATTGAATAGCTTGGTTTATACTATGAGCTTGGTTAATACAGTATATCTTAATTGTCAAGGGCTACACTAAAATGTTCTTACTGATGGAAGGTTCACTTGAATTATTAACCAACCTTCCTATATAGCTTAAGTGGTTTGTCACTAATTGACAATATGTCTTTCCATAGAATCAACAATCCCTAGATCAACCTACTAGAGAAACATTGTGTATCTTAGTGGTTATCCCTTGACCAAATTTCTCTTCTAGCGGGTCTACTAGGGGAGTTGATCCCTCAAAAATGGATTCTAGTAAACTTGTCTCCCTTAAGCCAGGATTGGGTTTAGAAGGGGATTATAATTCATATTTGATCAAAGAGATGGAATGGATAGTCGTAGACAAGATTTTTTTTTTTTTTTTTTTTGGCAAAGATAGAAAAGTGAGTAAACCCCCTAGGGTTTTAGAAGGAACTAAAGGAAAGGGGGGCCTCCAAAATATTTTGGAATGTGACGATTCTTCTCTAGGGGTTTAATCTAGTTTCCTTATTCTAGGTTATGGTGTGTTTGACACTAGAGCAATTTCCCCTTAGTTTACTATGGTTAGAATCTATTCTTGCAATGTTAGAGGACTGAACAACCACCTTAAGCAATGTATGTTGAAGTTTTCATTACTTGAGTCCAAAGTTGATATGGTTCTCATTCAAGAAAAAAAGATGAGTAAAGATAATTTAGACATGGTGATGAACCACATTTGGCCTGGTTCCTCTTGGGTCTTGCACAAGTCCAATGGTGTTTCTGGAGAGATGATGGTTGTGTGGAATGCGAACAAAATAACAAGTACTCTTTTACACTACAATGAGAACTCCATCATTCTAGCTTATCATGATATTACTACTAGATGGTACTAGAATATGGTTAACATATGTTCTTCAAACTCAAGAGGTAAAAGAAAGAAACATTGGGATTTCCTTGAAAATTTGATGAGAAATAGTCAGAACATTAGATGAATGATAGCTAAATATTTCAACAATCCTCTCCATCCTTCACAGAAAATGGGTGGCTCTGAAGATTTCGCTAATAGTATGGAAGACATAGGAGATTTATTCTAATCTTCTTGGACAATGGATCTAGACCTTAAACGGGAAAATTTTACCTACTCCAATAAAAGACAAGGGAAAAGCCTTATCCAAGTTAGATTGGACAAGTTTTCTCTTTCTTCTAACTAGAGTAAAACTAGAATGACTTCACCTTGCGAACCAAACCTTGAATAGGGCCAGACCATTGTGATGTCCTCCTTGAATGGAAAGAAAGAAAAAGAATCTCTAGCCCTTTGAGATTCGAACTTACATGGCAATCCAATGGTAAATTAAAAGACTTGACATATATAAATGGTGAAAAATTATGACTAAGTCTTCTTCTTTGATTAATTTAAACTTTAATTGGGGAATGATTAGAGACAAGGTTAAGAAACAGAACAAAGTGTCCTTTGGTAAAATCTTTTGATAAGAAAAAGGATTTAGAGGGTAAATTAGTGGTTTCTTAGAAGAAAATGGAAGATAATTTGAATGATCTGGACCCTCAAGGATTGAAAAGATCTTATTGAGACCAATGTATTTCCATCTCTACTTAAGAAGAAACCTTATGGGAATAGAAATCCAAGATCCAACATCTCATAGAAGGTGACAAGAATACTAGATTCTTCCATCTTACTACTCTGAAACAAAAGAGTACAAACAAAATTAGATCTCTTAAAGTTGTGAATGATATGGTTGTTTTGGAGGAAGATGACATCAATACTAAAGACATAAACTATTTTCATTAAATGGGGTCTATTGATGATAGAGATGATGTCTCTTTTGACCTATTAGGATGCATTCCTATGCTTTTCTCCCCAGAGGAAAATGTTGCCATGTCTAAAAATATTGACAGAGAAGAAGGTAGAATCATTGCCTTTTCCTTTAGGGTTTCAAATCTCTGGGTCATGATGGGTTCCCCCTAGCACTCTTCCAATAATATTTGGATATTGTAGGAAATGATGTTTTCAAAGTAGTTTTTCACTTCTTTAGAACAAGATTAATGGAAAATTACACTAATCAAACCTACATTGTGCTCATTCCTAAAAAAATTGACCCCATTTTTATGGAAGACTTTTGTCCTATTAGTCTCTTCAATACTATTTCCAAAATTATATCCAAGGTCTTAGTGAATAGAATGAAGTTGATCCTGGAGAAAATCATCTCAAAAAATCAAAAAGGCTTTGTTGGTGGAAGGAATATTATGGATGTAATCATTTCTATTCATGAGATATTACATTCTATGAATGCCAGTGACAAACTGACCATGGTTCTCAAGATTGATATTTTTGAAGCCTATGATAGGGTGAAACGGTCTTTCCTTGAAAAAATGCTAACTAAATTTGGTTTTCTTTGAAAATCCCATAATATGATTATGAAATATGGTACCTCTACATCTTATGATTTTCTTTTTAATGGTGCTCCCTAGAGGTTTTTTACTATGGGTATTGGCCTTGGGAAAGGAGACCCTCTCTCTTCCTATCTATTTATAATTATGGCAAATGTCTTAAGTAGGAACCTATATAGACTCAAGATCTCAAACTCTATTCATGGTGTCAAAGTTTCCTCTAATATTTTTCTATCTACTCTTTTGATCTCTAAGCCTATGGTGTCTATTAGTGTCTATTGGTTATCTTTATTGTTGCAACAATGAAGATTTGTGGGTTTCATCCCCACTCCAATCTTATCTTTACATTGAAGTGTTTTTGGGTTACCAAATCATTTGTGTTATGTTTTGAATCTTTTATGGACATATTTCATTTACTATTCAACATTATAGTTATTAATGTTAGATCTAAGATATGAGATGAATTAGGTGTGAATTCAATAATTTGGTTTTATAAGTTAAATTTTAAGATCTTGATTCACCCCCCTCCCTCTTAGTATCTTGTTTCCCAATAATCCTCCCAACACTAGTCATACAAAATCTGTGGCTCATATTATATTTTTAGAGAAGCTATCTTATCTAAACCAAATGCTTGGAAGTACCTATTAGCTAACTATTCCAAGTTATCTAGTCAATATATCAACTTTAATTAGAGTAAACTTTTCTTTTTCAACACCTTGCAAGACATTCAAAGAAACATTTATGTCATTCTAGAATCCCAAATCCAATATTTACCAAATATGTATCTTGGCCTACCCTTCTCACCAAATAAACCTAGTCTCCTATATTGGAATAGTATCATTGAGAATTTCCAAAAGAACTTGGTCAGATGGAAAGGAAAATTTTTAAGCTTTGGGGGTAAGCTTCTTCTCCTTAAAGCTTACCTCCAAAGTTTCCCACTATACCTTATGTCCATTTCCTTAATTCCTATGAAGGTGGAAGAATCTATGGAGAAAATTCAAAAACATTCGTGTGGTCTATAGAGTAGAGGAAAAGAGAAACATGGCTCTTGTCAATTAGAATCAGGTGTGTAAACCCAAGGAGAATGGAGGCCTTGGTATCATGAATTTTAAAAGTATGAATAAAGCTTTGGTCTCTAAATTTTCCTAGTTAAGCTTAGAAGGAGATACAGATTGGTCTAAAATATTAAGGGCCAAAAACTTATCTTATGGTCCTTCCTTTTTGTACCTTAGTAAGAATAACTCTAGTGGTAGTTGTGTCCTCTGGAAGAACATATTAAAAATGAAAGTTTGATTAGAAGAGGAAGTCAGATGCAAATAAGAAATCATAGAAGAAGCTTATTATGGGAAGAAATATGGAAGGATGAGGTTCCCATCAAGGAGGTGGTAAATAAAAAAGGATTGATGGACTGGTTGAGGGTGAATATGGGTGAGAAGGGTGAGAAGGTGGAAAACTACCTAGAATGGGAACATGGAAATGCAAGATGGAAGGACTTAATTAGATTGTGGCAAGTCCAAAGAGATGCTAGATGAATAAGGAATATTAGTAAGAAAGATGTCATATATCTAAAGGATATGATCCCTGACCCTATTCTCTTTAACCAATCCCAAGAAGATAAATGGATCTAGAGATATAATAGTAATGGTCTCTTCTCGGTTAGCTCTGCCTATAGATCACAAGAAGACACTCTTGTGGTGGAAAATTTCTAGAAGAATATTTGGATTCATAATCTACAACCTAAAACAAATTTCTTCTGGTGGGTAGTGGCTCATAGGAAAATCTGTATGCTTGACAATCTATCTAAACATGGTCTAAAGCTAGCTAACATATATGCCCTATGTAAGAAGGATATTGAGTCTATCAATAATCTATTGTTACACTGCTTTGGGGCCCCAATCAAAAGAGATTGTTCCAAGATATCTTATTCTTCTTAGTTTTGGAGGGATGAGGGTTATCTAATATTTGAGGCGACTCCATTTTGTACTTATCAACACATATTTATTTGATAAAAATGAAGGGGAGGAAAATTTTGCAAATGAGGAGGAGGAGAGAGCTATGGGATTCAAAAGGTAAATGGGGAATTTTAGCTATAGGGAGAGAATATTTTCGAGGTTGAAAACTTAAAAAGGGAAGAGTTATAAGGAAATAAGCAAGGAGGACTCCCACAATCCCCAAAGGACAAGGTAGAATATATAAAAAAGTGGAGGAATCGCCAAAGAAAGAGGATTGTTCTCCTTTGATGAAGCTAATTTTGATGCAAAAGAGAAAGAGATTGATTATGAAACCCACTTTCCTCAAGATACAAAAGTGGTGGAGGACTTAGGCATTACAGAAGGTGAAGGGATTAATATTAATGAAAAAACTAAGGTTGGAGAAATGATGAACTCCCTTTCTAATATCTAGAGGAATTTGAAAGACTTCGAGAAGGGCTTGTGATAATAAATTTGATGAAATAAATGAAAAAATTGAAAATTTTAATAAATGGTTCAAAACTATAGTTATGGGTCTTGAATTAGGGGTGGTTGTTTCCTCTATTTGCAAAGTGCAAAAAGAAATGATGAGAAAGGTTATGTTTGGGGTTATCAATGGGAAGAGAAAACTGAAAAAGGTGAGCCAAGACAAGGAGAATAAGCAACAAGATAAAGAGTGCCACCCAAATTGAGAACTAGACTTAAGAGATCAAGTACCTTAATGAAGATTGGGAGAACATTAAACATGCTTATTTTCTTTTCCCGTGTTTTTGATACTTTTTTGGGGTTTACTATCGGTTACTTATTTTATGTGTTTTCTTTCAAATATTTCTATAAACTCTCAATCATGGAGAGGTTTATGTTAACTCATTACTTTGTTTATCCCCACTATTTTTGGGGTAGTAAATCTTTGAGAATGGTTAGTAAGTTTAGTATTTTAAAGTTTAAACTTAAGTTATCTTTAGGTATGAATGGTTTAAACTATTTGAAGAACGTGGATGGTTTTGATTGAATTTTTTTTTTGTAAGTTCTTGGTGGGACTCTAACCATTGGGGTTAGAGTTTTCTTCTTTCTTTCTTTTTTTTAATGGCCTAAGGAAGAGATGGTTTATTTTCTTTTCTATTATCTAGGTTCAGGACCCTCTTCCTATCTTTTCTAATTAAAACAATAGTAATAGAATGAATCCACATGTATTTTATTGCAATATTGAGAGCATATAATATTAATATATTATTAGAAAAATGCAACTATATCTATTTACAAGGTGTTGGTGGCATAATCTACCCCTATAATTATCACTACTATATCCCAACATTGTAAATTCTGTAGTGCCTGCCCTCGTTCACATCTTTTTGGACACATTGTTGCTATTATTATCAAACTATGTTAGACTAGTTTTGTGTGGATGGATTAGTAGTATTGTTTTGAGACTATCAGACATTATGTTATGGATTCAGTTGATATATGATGAGATCATTTAGACTTTACATTTCATGTATGCATGGTGATCATTATATTGCTTTCAGTTATGGATGATGATTAGTTAGATGGTTTATTATCACATGTGTTTTATTATGGATACTTACCCCATACTTGCATGTGTCTGGTGTGCGTGTTTGTTCTTTTTGTATGGTGTTTCTGATGTGGTTAAGGAAGGGAGTCATAGTCACCTGCTAGTGGAGATCTACACGATGCACCACTTCCTTCCATTGCTTGTTTAGCATAGTATATATATATATATATATATATATGTATGTATATATATATGTATATATATATATATATATGTATGTAATATATATATATATATATATATGTATGTATATACATATATATATATATATGTATATATAGTATGTATACATATATATGTATGTATGTATATACATATATATATAGTATGTATATATATATATATGTATATATATATATGTATGTAATATATACATATATATATGTATGTATATACATATATATATATATATAGTATGTACATGCATGGTTTTTATGTAGGTTGCAGGTACCGGGTATCGACTTCCCTGAATTGTCAAGATGAGCTTACCCTATTACATTATCTCAATGATAAAAGAAGGGAGATAAATTCTCAAGTCCAAATCCCAAACCCTTAAACCATTTTCCTAGAAAGATAGGACAAGTATCTGGATATTTTACCTTTCGAATGTGTTGGATGACATAATTCATGATTTTTAACCCTTTAGACTGATTTTGTATGGATTGTTCTATGATGGGTTTTCATATTTTATCTTGGAGGTCTATGGTGAATTTTCTATTAATTAAGTCTTAAATAAATAGATTTAATTAATAAATTAATTATTTGGAGGAAAATTAATATAATATCATGATCTTTGATATTTTGATTATAATTAATTAAATGAGAATTAATTGAGAAAAGAATTAAATAAAAGAAATTAGAAATTAAAATTAATAATAATAATAAAATAATAATAAAGTAATAAATAAATAATAATAAAATGGAAGTTATAAATAATTTAAAATAAAATTTATAAACTTGCCTAGGAGTTAACGCACCTTTTTATTTATCATATGTCAACAATAGGGGGGTTAGCGCACAAATTAAGCACATGGTATCTACAACCTTATGACTCATCTAGAAGGTTGGAAAAAGCTCGTGCCTAGTTGTCTACACCTTCTAGTTGTTTCTAGAGACATTCTAGTTGCTTCCTGAGAGGCCTTTATATTTAGGCACTCCTAGAGGTTTAGGGAGAGTGTTTGGAGAGCGTTTGGAGCATGTTGGAGGACTCAAAAATGTGGGAGAAGGAAGGAGCTTATTCTACGAAATTTTGAAAAGAAGGATTTTAGCATCAGTGTCCAGGTAGACACTTGTGACATTGCTTAAGTTATTTCCGTAGCTTGCACTTCCTGTCTTCTTAGTGTCTTCCAAATGCTTTCTGAGGGTTTTTCCTATTTTGGTTGTATGCATTCTTGATATGGGTAGTTACAATCTATTGAGAAAACCTTATATTCATAGATCTGAAGAGATTACGGGACTAGGGTTTAAATTTATAGCCAAATCCATTAGAGGATTTATTGAGTAAATTTGGAGAACAAATATTTTATGGAATTTCTTAAAATTGAAAGCCTTTAAAATTGTGTAGATAAAGACATGTTTATTAGATTTTCTTACATATATATATATATATATATATATATATATACATACGTATGTATATATAAACATACATATATATATATATATATATACATACGTATGTATATATAAACATACGTATGTATATATGTGTACATACGTATGTATATATACATACGTGTATATATATACATACGTACGTATATATATATATATATATATCTGTATGTTAAAATCACTGCAAAAAATATACATTTGAAAAAATCCGAATCGCAGTGATAAAAAATGTTTTTAAAACATTATAATAAAAATTTATTTCATATTGCATAAGTTTGGGGGGGGGATGGAACCTGCACCCCCGTACTCGCTATCGCTGTGGGTACCTATTGTCGCAGGCACTGTGATGATAGAGGGTACGAAGTACCTGCTATCGCCGCAGGCCCTGGGACCGCAGGGTACTGCGTGCCGACGGCGATATTTATATATATGTGTGTGTTATGTGTATGCAACTCGGTGGAGATGAAATCGAATTTCTCCATTTCAAATTTCTTAAAACATTTTAAAATATTTATCATTGAATATTAATAATTATATATTATAATTATTTATATGTGTGTGTGTGTGTGTGTGTGTGTGTGTGTGTGTGTGTGTGTGTGTGTGTGTGTGTGTGTGTGTGTGTGTGTGTGTGTGTGTGTGTGTGTGTGTATTTATGTATGTAAGTATGTATATATGTTATTAGTAATTTAAAATTATAAAATTTGGAAAATGATTTGAATTAAAGGATCATCTTTTATAATAATAAATTATTTTGTAATATTATAGTCTCACTATATATATAGATTCATTTTAATTGATCTGGATTATGAAGAAAATATGTTTATGAAATTTATTGGTAATTCTCATGTCAAAATTTACTATTTAAATTTGATGGGGGACATTTTCAAATAACAATTATATAAAAAAAATATCATTTTAATAATTGGAAGATCGATTTTTAGAGTTATAAAGGGAAACCTTTATTTACCAAACATACACATGGGTTAGGGGAAATGTACAAAACATTCCTCCATTCAATATCTAAAATTGGAAATGGAAACTGAAACCTCCATACTCAATTCAGTTATGTAATTTTAGCAAAACCAAAACATGTGCTTGCATTGTGTATTCTCTATGCTTTTCTTTTGGGTTTTGGGCTGACTAGTGTTGACTAGTGTAGGACATCTACCAGAGGCTCCGGGGTTATGATTGTGATGTCATGATGATGTCTTAATTCTAATCTTTATAAACCCAACCATGGTTATGTGATGGAATGCTTTATGAAATGTTTGTTATTGTGTTCTAGTCTTCTTGTGTGAAGCTGAGATTCTTATGTATGAGACATTTGACTTAACCATTTTTGAGTCATCGATCAGTTATCCTTGGATTACTTTCCAGTTGCCATGATGGGACTGATATGTTGATTTATGATGTCATGTTGTGACATGTTTTAACTCAACCAGTTTGGAGTCTTCGACCAGTATGATTTGATATATTTTTTTTGGTTATTGAGAACCAATGGATACTTTTGATTATCAGTGATACCTTCAGTTGCCAATAGAGAACTGTTGTGGTCATGATTATCTATGGATACTTTTCAGTTGCTCATGGAGATTTGATGCTTTTATTATGGATATTTGATGTTCTTATTGTGGATTATCTTTGGGTATTTCTTTCCAGTCGCTTGTATAGGACTAGGGTGATTTATGATTCCATGAGCTTAGGGTAGGTTATCTACTTGTAGTGTCGGGAAGTGGCTTGCAATGGGGGCCGGGGCCCTAAGTGGCTGCCAGGGTAACTCATTGTAAGTTGTTTTAATAAGTGAAATTATTCTCACCTAATACTGACTTAATTGTTTTGTTCTCACCCATGTCTCGAGTGCTAGTACAGACTAGGATGGGAGTATAGAGAACACTTGGTTGCGACCTTGCATTCCATAGTATGCCTTATCAGTATGAGAGGATACTAGTGGCAGCATAAGGATTAGTAGGGACCCTAGAGTCCTAAGCTAACTGCCAGGGTAACTTCTACATGATTTGTGCGATGACACCTTCCCACTTGCATAGTAGGTTTCCTACATGTCATTGTGTGCCTCTGGGATTAGATGTCAATTTTTGTGATTGGAACCTTTGAGTTAGCATACTTTTAGGATTCTTGTACTTAGTGAGTATTTATATTTTGTGATTGTTAACCTGTTAGAGACTTGAGATTATCTCCTCAGCATGGTGGGAGTGGACCACTTAGGTTCCAAGCGGTCGAGTGGTAGTGTTTTTCCACTCTTATCATTTGAGATCCATTTGAGGCACTGTGGCTGATGCATTCTTTATGATGATGGATATGTATCCTTTCATTGATGACTACCATATGTTAGATGATATTATTTTATGCTTTATTTTGCATGTCAGATTACTTTCCATATATGATGTAGTATGTTTAGGTGTGACATTCCTATTGTGTTAATACTGATGATCTCTTCGGTGATTTGGAATGTTACGCATAGAGGGATGGCTAGGACCCACGATGGTCTAATGATGTTATTTACGGTTGGGAGGAACCATGCATTTAGTTTATTATGTTTGATCTTTTATGATGGATGTCTATATCTTCTATGATGATGTATCATGTGTGACATGTGATTATCTTTACCTTGTTGCTTCATGGATCAGAGTAGGATGATGTACTTTATTTCATATGTATATTCTTTTAAGCCTTTCATACCCTATGAAATGTACAGTGCATAATTGAGCATTTAGAAATGTATTGTATAGACATTGGACTTATCATTATTATTTCATGTGGATGTTGTATTAGATGTAATTCTACATTAAGGGATCATTTAAGAATGTAACCTGTTATGTAAGTTTATGTTTACTTTTAGATGGTTATCGCTATTGCTTCTGTTATTATGGATTAGTTGTAAATGGATTTAATTTTATGTAATAAGAAAAAAAAATTCTACCAAAATTAATGAAATTTTAGGTTAATTCTTTGGATCGCTTGGTGGGGCGTTACAAATTCAATGAGATAATTTATCAATTAGTTTGCTAGTGAATGTGATAGAGTTTTAAGTCTTGCCATTGAAAGATGTTTTATAATATTCAATTATATAAATAGATATATAATATTTGTTCATACAAGAGAAACTACAACCGAATCAAAATTTATTAAGCCAATAGGCTTATTTCTAGGAGACTTGTGGCTAGATTGTTATGACAATCCAGCATTGTCAAACACTACAAAAGAAGGAAATTTTGGCTCAATAAGGTCTTACCATGATCAACACATTAGACATGGTAAAGGAATCATTATGTTTATTTGTTTTGGAAAATGTCTTTCATTAACAGATTGGGATACTCATTATCTTGAAACTTCATGTTCACCACTTGCATTGTTGCATTTTAACCATATTTTCATGTTTAATGCTTATCCTTTGAATTGTGATCTGATAAAAGAAAGTGATTTCTTCTTTTAATTTTTTGATATTTTGTATTTTATATTTTGAACTATAGAAGTTGTTTATCTTAAAATATTATAATAGCATTCAAAGTATGCTAGACATTTTTTGCATTCTGAACTTTTCTGAATTATTTGTAAATAGTTTTTTATAAATTTACATGCACTCCTAGAGATTCATACACTAGTTTAAAAAGAACCTTCATGTCATTGTGCCCAGAATAAAAATGTATGGATCTACAAAGAGGGGAAGGGAAGATTATATTTCTATCACATCCCATGCCAACTTTAGGGAAATGACACTACTAGTTGTTGAATAATCATGAAATGTGCTTTGGGCTTTAGCTTTATTAGTATTGTTATTATTTGATTTATGTACTGATCCATGCATTGTGTTTTCCTCAATCGGTGATTGGATCAAATTAATTACTTATTGTATGTATTACAAACGTAGGATACTTAAATTTATTAGTTTAATAATATATAATTTAGGAAAATTAATTATTGTAAGAGAGGTTTTTAGGAGTTTAATTTTTTAGGTAAAAAAATATGAATTGTTTTATATTATAAAAAGATGAAATTTCTAAAAGCATTCATTTACATCTTTTTAGGAAAATTGTGGTGTTAGTCAATAAAGACAACAAATAAATACATAGTTAATAATAATCATATCATATTTTACAATGAACTACCTAAGTTTCTAAATATATTTCTAATAACTTATATATATATATATATATATATATATATATATATATATATATATATATATATATATATATATATATATATATATATATATATATATATATATAATTAGTTAAGATTTTTTACTTTAATTAAATTGATTCTCTCTCTCTCATAAAATTGTTACTTGTAATGAACTAGTTAGTTTTTATTCATTTTTCTAATTAGAAAATACATAGATGGGAATAAATTATATCTTACAAGAGATACTTGATTTAAATAAAGAAAAAAGATTATCATCTATATTTTTATTAATAATAATAGTGAAAATAGGATGACAAGAAACATGTCATGTGTTACAAAAACTACCGCTTGTTATTTGTACCCAAGCTTTTGTATCTTTAAATGTTGGATAGAAAATGCTTCATTGAGAATAAAAAGACCACAAGACATTTAGATCCAACCTAGCAATTTGCATTCTTACACAAGTCATCTTCTTGAGCTTAAAATAATGAATCCACTTGAATATGCAAGATCTAATTCTTATGCGATGAATCATAAAGGATGCAAATGGAAAAAATGACCAAAGATAGCTATGTCAATACTCATTTAAAATTTTGCAATATCCCAAAACTTGAATTAGAGCACTTTGAAAAAAAATTCTAGAGTGAACTACACTTATATAAGCATTTGCGTAATATAGAAGTAGACATAGGCCTCACAAAAGGAAAAATAATCAGTAATTGGTTACAAACAAACATAACTAGATATAATGTATAGTATGTTAATTAAGGAAATTAACTCTAAGGAGGAAGAAGAAAATGAAGAAGAAAACAAAAATGATAAAAACATTGATGACATGATAGAAACCTATACATTAGAACCATTTTCATAGATAGGACCATTAAGTAATGCACTACTTGTTGAGCTATATATGCTTAGAAGGCACAAATTTGACACAAGCAACAAATGAAACCATACTAAAATTCCACCATATTTACATAAAAATTCTACACATTTTGTATATTACTATAAAAGTAACAATCCTATTAACACCATACTGGTATTTTCTAAACATATTCAATACACATTATCCCAACAAAAAAAGTTAGTACTCTAGATAATTGAAAATCCCAACTAGTATCGATCATACAAATCACTACACATGGGTGTACAAGGTACAATGGGTACAAGAAAATATTACTTAATTTCACTCATCAGAGATGCACTTAATATTAAAGGACCTAAAAAAATTGACAATTAATACTTGCCCCATAGGGATTGCTACATTCAACATATAGGCAACGAAAATACATCCAAAGCTCAAGATAATATTTTTTGGCCACCTAGAACAACAACCCCATGTTAACCTATCTTATATTAATGAATAAATTTGTACATGTTTATTATATCTAATTTTATGAAAGTATTATATATTGTGTATATATAAAAAGGCTAGGTTGAAATAGAATGAAGATATTTGAGTTGATAGGTAATATATAGATAGATACATCTAAACAATCAAAGAGATAGAGCAAATAGAACATAGAATAGTGAGAGGTGAATGGTAAAGAGGGGTAAGGTAAGATAGAGATAGTGATGAATAAATGAGTGAATCTTTGTATTAAAAAAAAATATAAAGGAAAATATAGGAAGGTAGATAGGGAGAATGTGTGAATTAGAGAGAGAAATGTGGATATGGAGATAGAGAGATATAAATTTTGAGTAATATGGAGAGGAAAATATAGAGACAACTTTGAATTATTGATTTCAAATAGCTAGGTTGTCCATTTCACATTAGAAATTATAGATAGAGGGATAGATAATTACAATGGGAGATAAGAAGAGATATATAGGAAAAATATCGAGGTAGATGGGGAAAGTGTGAGTTACAGAGAGACATATGGATAGAAAGATTGACAATGATAAAAATAGATAGGGAAACAAAGAGAGAGAAGGTTTACAGATAAATGGACGTATACATATGAATGAATGGTAAATATGGGTAAGATAAAATGGATATGGGGAAGGAGAAAGGATTGTTCATATATCATTAAATGTATAAAAGACTATCGGCTTAACCCTTGCACCCTTCAAAGGTGCAAGCACTAGTTTACTTCTTGTTAGAATTAGATCTTTCTCAATATACATTACAACCATTTATATTTCTATGTAAGGGCTACCTGAGCATATACCATGTCTACATACAAACTCCCAATAAATCCAATGTATGAGATGACTCCTCAAAGCTAAAGGGATTCTAGAACTTTATATATTTTATGCCTTTGATTTTTCTCCAATCTTCTCTGCTCTAGTATCAATAGACAATAGTGGTGACACACCTAGGTTTTTATGAGGAGGCTAATTATTGTTTAGGTTATTTTAAAGAGTGACCAACATCAACACTATGCATAATCAAACCATGGTCAAAAGGCTTTAATGTTTGTACAATATGTGTTAACATTTTTCATTCAAGTCCAACTATCTTCTAAGAAATTATAACTATGTTACCTCCTCGGAATAGTGTCTTCTACATTATTTTATAACATACAACTGAACTATTCAATAGAATTAATCCCTCCCCAGATTGTGTATAGTCTTCTTACTACCACTCTTTCTCTCCATATTCTTTGATTGAACATCAATTTTGGTCTCCACTTGAGACATTAGTTAAAACCACTTCCAATAACTTCAATTCATTTGATTATTTCTATGCTCACATCTCTTCCTTCAAATATGTTTATGATTATAATCTTTTTCGGTATAAAAAGAAAGACATAAATATAAGTAAAACATTAATAAAATAAAATGAAGTCTTACATAAATGGTATGTTCATTGGACCAGTGTTAAGACTAAGAAAAATCATTATTAAAATTTATTTATTATTATTTTTTTTAAATTAATTAAATGAGTGAAAATTTTATTGAAATTTGTGGTTGCTAACGTTGGTTTTTTTCAATTGATGGGATAACATGTAGTATCGAACTAGCTCTACATATATCCACATGGAATAAGAGAGTTGTTAAACTAAATTAGACATAGATATGACAATGCACTCATTTTCATTACAAATAATAGTAACACATTTTATATGATCGAATATATAAAAAGCATTATGGGGAATTTCATTAATAGAAGCAAATTTTAATGATGTTTGTTGCTAAGTCTAAATTGTACATTGTAATTTTTAATGATGTTTGTGTTGGAAATATAAGAGGAGTAACTAAGAGGGTAGGGGTGAATCATTTATGACAAAAATAAATCTTAGATCCTTAGATGTCAAAATAAACATAAACTTCACTAAAAATATTGATGCTCAACAAACACACAAGCACTAAATTTACACTAGAAAATGTTGATGCTTGATAAACACATAGCTAGTCAGTTTACACTAGAAAATTTTCTAACTCGATAAGCACTGAAATAGAAATTGTAACTCAGAAAATGCTTAACATGTACGTCTTAAGATATTATTTTTTATTAACCTTAATTAACTTAGTTGCATACACATAAAAGAAATAGTATGAACATGTGCGATACCAAGATTTAACATGGAAACCCAATTTGGGAAAATCCACCATTTGCAATTAGTTACTAAATTCCACTCTTATGAAGTGAGTCCTATTAGTAGCCAACCCTGTTAAAGGTTACAAAACACACTGTTAGGTGTGACCCTATTAGATAATTTAATCACCTTATTAGGAGTGGCCTTGTTAGAGGTCTTTAAACACTTCAATCTAGAAATGCTACCTTGTTAGAGGATTTACAAATAGTTGTTAAGCCAACTCTGTTAAGACATTTAAATCACTACTACAATGGTTAGAGAGTAACAATGACATGACCTGATTTTTAATGCAACTGAATTGTTGATTAAAGATCTCTATTTTGGCTTGAATACTTGATCCTTTGTGATTGAATGTAACTTTTTAGATCCATGTGGATATTTTTCTTATCCTTCTAATTCACTTCCTCTAAGAATCTTCAAATCTTCTATTTCTATTTCACACATTCAATCCTCAACTTGACCTTATATTTATATCTTACACATTATCAAGTCAGCTTGAATAAAACTTAGAATAATTAATATTCATCTTTTCAGTTGGCTAAAACCAAAAAATAAATCTATTAAACTCAATATGCCAAAAATAAGAAAATCCTTTGTTAGTCGACCATTCTTGGTAGACGCTAACTTAGAACCAAGTGAACTCAGCTAACACTACATATTCACAAAGTTCCTTTGGTAACCAAGTGAGCTCAGTCAACATTAGTTCCATCCAAAATTTCCTTCATTAACGAGTGAGCTCAATTAACACTCATCTTCTTCAAACTTTCCTTTGACGCATGAGTGAACTTGGCAGTCACTAACTTCTAAACTTGGCAAACACTGGAATGCTCGATAGACATAGGAAGTTGTCTTCAATACCTGAGTGATCTCGACATACACTGACTAAAAATGATATGAAATTTTGTGTAACATCAAAGATAATACACAATTAACCAATTATTTTCAAAAACCTCCCTCTTTGGCATTGATGGCAATGTAACATGTCATAATACAATCAAATTTTAGAAAAATAATAAAGTAAGGAACATATCCTTTGTTTCATTATGATTCTCATCCATGAGAGCTCCCTCTATTAGTGTGAACTCCCTCTACCTTCAATTTCTCCCTTTGTCAGCAAATTCTTTCTTCAATATCTTCTTCTAATAGTAAACTCTCCCTTTTTGATATCAGACCATGTTCTTCTTCTTTGACATCTTCAAACAAAATTTCTTTGTTATGACACACAAACTTCTCCATCTTTGATATCTTATGTCAAAGACAATATTCTATAGATATCAATGTACCTTATGTACTTATTCATATGCAATCTTCCCTTATTAATACTACATCAACTAATTTGATCTTCAACATGCTTTGGTTGATTCATTACTAACTTTTATTTAGTGAGCTTCAGATAGGGAATGACCCCTAACTTACCTTTTAGATACAAAAATGTATCCTTAGGTAATGACTTAGTGAATATGTCCACAATTTTTTCTTTAGTATTCACATATTCCAGTCTTACCTCATTATCTTGCACTAGGTCTCTCATAAAAGAATATTTTATAGCAATGTTCTTGGTCTTGTTATGCATCACATGATTCTTTGATATATTAATTGCACTGGTATTATCCCAAAAGATAATCATTGGATCTTTGATCTCTACCTTCATACCCACCAACAATTTTTTCAACTAAACAACATTTGAGAAATTAACTATTGCTGCTACATATTCTTCCTTTGTTTTAGATTGAGAAATGCAATTTTTCTTCTTGCTTGTCTAAGATACTAATCTTTTACCAAGAAAGAATGCTCCACCACTAGTGCTCTTTCTATCATTAACACTTCCTACTTAATCAGCATCTCTAAATGCTTTAAAATTCAAATTTCCTCCTTTTTTGTACCATAGTCCATAGTCTTTAGTACCCTTTAGATACCTCATGATTCTCTTGATTGCCATCATATGGTTTTCTCTAGGATTTGCTAAGAATCTTTCCATCATACCAACTACTAAAGCAATATCAGGTTTTGTGTGCACTACATATTGCAATTTTCCAATTATTGATCTGTATGTGGTCTAATCTACTTCTTTGGAATCATCATTTTTGGAAAGCTCATGTCCAGTAGACATAGTTGTTCCAACTAGTCTTGAATCCTCCATTCTAGATTTCTTTAGTATTTCCTTGATATATTTGGATTGAGTAATGCAGATACCATCTTTCTTTTGGTGAATCTATAATCTAGCAAAAGATTTTATCTCTCCAAACATGGACATCTCAAATTCTTTATTCATTTCTTTTGAAAAATCTTTACATAAATCATCATTTCAAGTAAATAAAGTGTCATCCACAAAGATTTTTGCCAACATAGCTTTCTTATCTAGTCATTCTTTGATATATAGATTGTTGTTATCATTTGTTCTTTGAAAACCAATCTTTATCAAGTAGTTATGAAGCCTTTCATACCAAGCTCTAGGAGCTTGCTTGAAACCATACAATGCTTTGTGCAATTTGCAAACCATATCCCTTTTTCTAGGATCTACAAAGCCTTCAAGTTGTTCTATGTAGAATTCCTCTTCAAGAATACCATTCAAGAATGTAGATTTCACATCCATTTGATAAACTTTAAATCCTCTATGTGCAACATAAGAAAGTAAAGGTATAACATCTTTTAATCTTGCAACAGGAGAAAATGTTTCACCATAGTCAATACCTTCTTCTTGAGAATAACCTTTGCATAATAATCTTGCTTTATTTCTGGAAACTTCTCCATCCTCATTTAGCTTATTTCTAGAAACCTACTGAGTGTCAATTATATTTTTATCCTTGGGTCTAGGAGAAAGAGTCTAGGTCTTATTCCTCTCTATTTGTTTTATCTCTTCATTCATAACTGTAATCCAACTTTCATTATCCAAAGCATCTTTTACTGATCTAGTTTCAAATTCAGCAAGAAACACGTACCTTTAAATTTATTTATTGTCATTGTTCCATCTAACTTATTTCCAATGATCTGATTAGGTGCATGGTGCCTTCTAACATATCTTGCTAACACAGGTACTTTGGATTTGTAAATTGTTCCACTATCCTCTCCATTATATTCTATATCAAGCTCGGATCCCATTTTCTATGACTCAATTCCTTCAAACTTAGTTTTCTCTAGCTGCAACTTGATAGCCTCTGATTGTGACTTGGGTCCTTCTAGAGATTTTGGTGACTTGGGAGGTGAGGCCTCCTAACTTCCAATTAGATTTGGCAATGTATCAAGTTCATAGTAATTAAACCTTCTATAATCTCCAGGTTCTTTGCTACTTTCTTTCTCACTCTTTTCTACAAACTAATCAATTCTTATATGTGAACTTTCTATGATCTTATTAGAGGATAAATTCAAACACTTATATTCTTTACTTCTACAAGAATATCCTTAGAATATGCCTTCATCACTTTTGACATCAAATTTACCTTTCTTATATTCCTTTAAGATATAACATTTTCTACCAAATACTTTCAAGTAACTTACATCAGGTTTCTAGTCATACCATAGTTCATAAGGAGTTTGATTTGAGTCTTTCTTTAGCCATACTCTATTCAAGGTATGCATTGTAGTATAGATTGTTTCCTTCCATTATTTGATTTCAACACTCTTTTCTATCATAAAATTTCTTGCACAATCCATGATGGATCTATTTCTTGTTTTAGCTATACCATTTTGTTATGGTGTACCAGGGGTTGATACTTGTCTCATAATTCCTCTTTCAATGTAGAATTCATTGAACTCATTGGAATTGAATTCATCACCTTTTTCTAACCTCAAACACTTCAAATTCTTTCCAGTTTCTTTCTCTACTCTAGCCAAATATCACCTAAACTTTTGAAAAGCTTCAGACTTATCTTTTAGATACATTACAATCATCATTCTAGAATAAACATCAGCAACAGGAATAAAATAATTATCTCTAATATAACTCTCTATTCCAATAGTCCTACATTAATTTGTATGAACTAGCTCCAAGACTTCTTCAAAATGATTGTTTTTTCTTTTGAAACTTGTCCTACCCATCTTACCAATTTGAAAATATTTGCATAGGCCCATATCAGGTTTGCTAAGGTCAGGAATACCTCTCACTCTTTTAATTTTTCTTATCTTTATCGAATTATCAAATTTCACATAACATAATCTTTTATGCCATTACCAGCTTTCTTCTACTTGAGCAATGAAACATGAACTTTCACTAAGATCTAGATAGAATAGGTTATCTTTTGTTTGTTCACTAGACCCAACTAGATTTCCTTTTTCATCCAACAGCTTGGCCTTCTCATTCATGAATTCTACCTTGAATCTAATGTTATTCAACTATGCCATAATTAGTAGATTATGTTTTAGTCCTTCAACCCAATAAGCATCATCACATCTAAGTTGATTGATTAGTGAGATACAACCTTTTCCCTTTATGCAACATGGTTCATTGTTTTCGAATCTCATACTTCCACCATCATAATGTTCCATATGTTCAAACTTTGTTTTGTCACCAATCTTATGATGTGAGAAACCACTATCAATAATCCATGCATCATTCTTGCTAACATGAGAGATAAGTGCCATTTTATCTCCTTCATCATCAGATTCATCTTTCATAGCAATATAAACCATTTCATCATCTCCACTACTATTTGAATCTTTAGCCATAAAATAATATTTCATACATTTGTCCTTGTAGTCCTTGAAATTATTTAAATCCTTCTTGCCTTTGTATTTTTTGTCCTTCTTTTCACCTTTGTCTTCTCTATTTGGACATCTTGCAACAATTTGTCTAACTTCTTCACAAGAGAAACAAGTCAAAGGAATTTTACCTTTGGGCTACCTTCTTGCAAGGAATGCTTCAATGGCTTAAAGATCACTATCAAAACTATCTTCCTCTTCACTTTTAGATTATTTTCTTTTAGACCTTTTAGCTTTCTTCTTGAGTGATACCTTGGCTTCAAATGTAGACTCAAGATTGCAATGTTTTCATCCTCTCTCATTTTCAACTAATCAAACTGACCTCTCAAGCTTTATGCCTTAGCTCTTTTTACGTTATGATCACCTTCATAGATACCCTTCAATTTAGTCCACATGTCATGAGCAATAGCACATCCTTTGACCTCATCAAATTTAGCCTAGTTAAGAGCTGATGCAATGTCAATCATCATAATTTTATGATTTTTCTTTTCAATGATATGTTCCATAGTCAATGTTCTAGTAGGATCCTTGTAAGCATTTTCTAAGTATTTCAAACTTGAATCACTGATGGTTTCCAAGTGCAACTTCATAAGTTCCTACCATGCCTCAAATTTATCCTTGTTTAGCTTGGGAATTTCTCTTTTGGAAGACATCTTGATCTTTAGATTAGGTCCTTGAAACCTTCTCCACAAGTACTAAGGAGCTTGGATATCAATTGTTGGAAATATAAGAGGAGTAACTTAGAGGGGAGGGGTGAATTAGTTATAAAAAAAATAAATCCCAGACCCCTTAGATGTCAGAATAAACATAAAATTCACTAAAAATACTGATGTTTGGCAAACATATAGGAACTAGATTTACACTAGAAAATGTTCATGCTCAATAAACACACAAGCACTCAATTTACACTAGAAAATGTTGTAACTTGGTAAGCACTAAAATAGAAACTATAACTCATAAGATTTTTAACATGTAAGTCTTAAGATATTATCTATGATTAACCTTACTTAACTTAGTTGCATACACATAAAATAAATAGCATGAACACATGCGACATCAATATTTAACATGGAAACCCAATTTGGGAAAAATCACAAATTGCAACTAGTTACTAATTTTCACTTGTCTAAAGTGGGCACTATTAGGAGCCAACCCTGTTAAAGGTTACAAAACACACTATTAGGTTTGACCCTTTTAGGGGATTTAATCACCCTCTTAGGAGTGGCCTGGTTAGAGGTCTTTAGACACTTCAATCTAGAAATGCCACCTTGTTAGAGGATTTACAAATATTTGTTAAACCAACTCTGTTAAGAGATTTAGATCACTGCTACAATGGTTAGAGAGTAATAATGAGATGAATTAATTTCTTATGCAACTAAATTCTTGATTATAGATCTCCATTCTAGCTTAAATACTTGATCCTTCTTGATCAAATGTATCTTTGTAGCTCCACGAGGATATTCTGGTTATCATTCTAATTCACTTCCTCTAAGAATATTCAAATTTTCTATTTATTTTTCACACATTCAATCCTCAACTTGACCTTATATTTATATCTCACACATTGTCAAGGTGGCTTGAATACAACTTAGAATAATTAATATTCATCTCCTCAATTGGCTAGAACCAAAAAATAAATCTATTAAACTCAATATAACAAAACAAGAAAATCCTTCCTTAGTCAACCCTACTCAATAGACACTAACTCAAAAATGATTCTCCTATTTTAACCAAGTGAACTCAGTTAACACTAAATATTCACAAAATTCCTCTGGTAATTGAGTGAGCTTGGTTAACATTGGTTCCATCCAACATTTCCTTCATTAACCAAGTGAGCTTGGTTAACACTCATCTTCTTCAAACTTTCCTTTGATACATGAGTGAACTTAGTAGTCACTAACTTCTAAACTTGGAAAACTTTGGAATGCTTGGCAGACAAAGGAAGTTATCTTCAATGCCTAAGTAAGCTCAACATACACTGACTAGCAATTATATGACATTTTGTGTAACATCAAAGACAATATACAAATAACCAAATTAGTTTCAATAGTTTGTTGCTAAGTTTAAATTATAGATCCTTAATAAACCAACAAAAAAGGTACAAAGAAATTGAATATTATGTTTAACTAATTTTGGTTGCTACACAACATGATGTTGATCTCAGATTGGTTTTGAAAACTAAGTGTCAACACAATTAACCAATTTTCATATGGAAGCCAAGTACACTGTATGTGCCAAGCCAAAATTTCTATAGGTGGCGAGTGATCTTCAGGTGTCAAGTGAAGATCAAGTGCCAAGTGACTTTAGGTGCCGAGTGAACCACATGAGCTGAGTGATATATAGGTGTTGAGTCATAGTTGATGCTGAGTAAGCTAGAATGCTATAGGTGTTGAGCAAGCTAAAATCATACATGTGTCGAGCACCACTAATGTAGTATGTGTCAAGTAACAAAGATTGGACATAGTTATTTGTAATTGCACAAACATGTATGTAAACCATTTTTGAGCTAACATAGAAGAATCTCAAAGGATATTAAGGATAAGAATGAATCTTTAATATTTTCTATGCAATTATCATGCAACCAATAAAAAAAATGGAGAAGGCATGCAACCAATATGAAAAGTGCAAGGAATGAGTGGGAATTAAAGATTCAATATGGATCGTAGATCCATACCTAAGCCTAAGTCTTTGAAATCCTTAAAAGGAGGATGAAACCCCATTGTATGTGTGGAAGAGAGAAGTGTATGGGAAAACTATAGCAAAATTTAGTGGGAAGAGTGAAAAGGCTTAGAGGTACAGAGCAACATTGCAATATCCAATTGTTCAGGACAAAGCAAGGGCATCGAATAGATATCAAATCTCAAAGGATCAAGATTAGAGAGAGTAGATCAAGTGCCTAAATTCAGCAATCAAGGATTGTAAGCTATTAGGTTTTTGAATCTAATACTCTCTAGTAATTGTATTAGAAGGAAAATCCTATGTTGATAGGTTAGCTTAATAGCTAGGTTGTAGATCCTTTAAAGAGGTGATAAAATCCTTTAACAAGGTGACACTTCATGTGATTGATACAGTTTAAAGCCTTTAATGGGGCAAGCCTTTAATAGGGAAGACCATCAGAAGTGGTTAAACATTATTGCTGCAGTGATTTTTTGGGTATCATCCCCACCCCAATTTTACCTTCTCATTTTGGAGGGTTTCTAGGTTACCAAATTCTAGTGTTATGTGTTGTTCATGCATGTGTCTAATTTATGCTTATTTAATATGTTTACATGCATGTAGTTTACTTTTAGTTAAAAGTTTTAATGGATAAAATGTATTACATCTAATTCACCCCCCCTCTCAAAAGTATTCTTCCCATTTGATTATTTCAACAATTGGTATCAGAGCTAAGGTTATCACAAGGAGAAGCCTAATAGCTTAGAGAAAAGATTTGAAGATGGAAGTCTTCAAACTTGGGAAGATTATAGAGAATCAGGTGATTGATGTGCATCTCACCCTACACAACTTGGAGGAAGCTAGAGAAGAATTGAGAAAATCCTTGAAAAGAAGGAAGGATATAGCCATAGTTGAGAATGACACACACTACAAGGATATTAATACCACAAAAGTGTTTGCCAATGGAGATTCCAAAGAGTTTGATGAAGCAATAGTAAAACTAATGGAGACAAATAGAGCTCAAGCAGAAGAAATCAGAGTACTCAAGATTGAACAAGAGTCACAAGCCATAATGCTTTGTGAGATAACCGAACAAAAGAAAAGAGCCATTGAAGACAAGGTTATGCTAGAAGATGACAAGAGAAATCTTACAAATATACTGGAGGAGAAGACAATTGAGTGTGAAAGAATCTCAAACATGCAGTTGGACACCTTAAGTCAAATGATGAATGCACATCATGAGCTAAATATGAAGGACATTGAGATCTCTACACTCAAGATGCAGAATGATCAATTGCAAAAATGACCTAAAAAGAGAGAAGGAGATTGCAGAGGGCTTCAACAAACCCAATGAGACAATCAAGTACTTTGAGTAGCTACTAAAATCACCAAGGGCTAGTAATGATACTTTAGGACTTGGTTACACTAGCACTGAAGAAGGAGAGTCATCTAAGACTATAGAAGAAAAGAGTAACAAAGGTAAGAACACTAAACCCACTTGTCATTTTTGTGGTAAAAAGATACATACTTCTAATGTATGTAGAAGAAAGAATGCCCATCAGCATGATAAACCTAAGAATGCAAGCTATTGTCATAAGTGCAAGAAGATAGGACATCAAGCACATGAATGCAGGACTAAGATTATCAGGACACCAAGATTTGTTGGTCAGTGCTAAAATTGCAAGAAGTATGGACATAGAGCATTTGAGTGTAGATCAAAGCCTATGTCGACACCAAATTAGGAAACAAGAGAAGGTAACCATGGTCATCACTACAATTGGGACTACAACACCAGGTATAGCTATCATTATTGTCAGGAATATGGACATGTGCTTGAAAATTGCATAAGGAGACATTTTAGAGAAAACTATAGTAGATGGTTGAGCCAAACCACATGTTTTAATTTCTTGAAGACTAGTCATATCAATAAAAATTTCCCAACAAACACACCCAAGTTAGAAGTCAACAAAGGAAAAGAGAAGATAGATGTTGAACACAGCAAAGGACAAATGAACAAGACTTGGAAGAAGAAAGATGAATGTACCTCATCAAATGAAAGGATCACTTCACCTAATAGGTCAAGTGGTCACACCTCATCCAAGTAAGCATGGATAGGTGTATGGGACTAATATACAAAGTTATATCATGCATCAGTCCCAAGACAAAAAAGCACTACAAAGAAGATAATAGCATGAGAAAAGATGCAAAGTCAAAACTTGAAGTTTTTGCAAATAGATGTCGAGTTACCAATAGCAACTGAGTTGATAGTTAGTGCCAAGTTGAGAAATGCTAATGGAAGCTGAGTCATGTTGAAATCTTCAAGAGCCGAGTCTACAATTGTGTATGCACTAAGCATTTAATACTAGATTTTGAAAGGTATAAGGTCAATTTTCAATCATTTTATGCCATTCAAACATAGAGCAAAGATGAGAAGAGCACAAAAATGATTGAAGAGCAGCATTGAAGCCATTTGCATGGATTTCAATAGTGATCAAGCATAGATTTCATTGATCTAAGGTATTCTTCAAGCACTGAGTTGTGTAGTGTTAAAGTTTAAAGTTTTTAAACCCCTAGATTAGTTAAATGGCTTCTAGTTCTAGGAACCCAAAGGATAAGGAAGGTCATGAAGTCCAATTGGTTAGTAATGAGGTCAAACAACTCAAGTTTAGGCCAATCCTAGAAGTCACCTATAAGAACAACCCTGCTAGTGCATTATCCATGATTCCACCCAAAGTCATAATGGTGTAGGATGTAAGAAAATGTTACAGTTCCAAGATAGGTGCAATAGGAGACCTAGATATCTTTCAAGCATATGATAAACTATATGATAGCAAGTTATTGAAGGATGAATTTCAAATTGTTGAGAAAAAGGGTTTAACTAGTGCCCTAGTTTTTCCCACAATTTTCAAAATAGAATGGATATGGATTGTCTTGAGCCGAATCCACAATGCATGTTTGTGGTTGGAAGGAGGACCAGTTAAAATAACAAAGAGGATAGTGCATAGGGTTACGAGATTTCCAACCCTAGATCGGCACAAGAGCCTACGTAGTGACTCAAAAGAGGCCATTGAAAGAAACACAAGGGCTAAATGGAATAAAAGGGGCATGACAATTGACACTATCATAGATCCCCTTCTAGATTTTGTATTGAGAGTCATTTCTCTCAAGTTTTATCAATCTAGTAGATTGAACAATGTACCATGTATTTATGTGGATATAGCCTATAAACTTGTTAAGAAAGATCATACATATGATCTAGTAGAACTGATGTTGTAGCAGATAAATGAGAACCTAGGAGCAATCAGAAGATCCAAAGGTGCTCAATGCAAGTTTGGTTCAGTTCTGGTTTGCATATTTTTCTATGTTTTGGAAGAGTTTCCTTCTATTGGGAAAGTGAATTGGAAATAAAACAAATCAGAAATTACACAAATCAATGAGTATATTGAGCAAATGGGAGACAACTTTGACTCTCTTATGACTAGTTATTTTGAGGATTTTAAGAAATCCATGAAACAAAAGCTAAGAATACTAGTTTCCTTAGTAGAACAACATGTTGATGACATCTACTTCTTAGTTGATATTGATTACACTTATATCCAAGTAGCAGTTCTAAGGGTGAGATGGCTAAGGCCATTAGGTTATGAACTAGATGTTGATGAAGCATCAGCAACAATCACAACATTGCTTGTAGAGTAAATAGATAAATCTACCAAAACTTTTGGCACATATGATGTTGTAAAGTCTAAAGTTGAAACAGAGTCGAAGATAGCCTCTGTAATTAAAAGGAAAGATAACCTGGTGAAAAAGATAAAGAAGAAATTATGTGTAGAAATTAAAGGGACAGCAAGTGCAGAGGATGTAGATGAAAAAGAAGAAGATGAGAGTGAAGAAGAAGAACAAGGGTGAGGCCCAATGGAACTTACTCAAGGCTTAGGTGAAGATAAGGAAGAAGGTGTCGAGGAAGAAGAAGCCAAGGAAGCACCAACACAAGCTGAGTCCAAGAAGAGAAAGGCTAAAACTCAACCTTCAGCATAGCCCAAAGCCAAGAAGGCTACAAAACCAACTCAAGCCAAGCCAGCACTAGTGACAAGAGCCACCGCAAGGGCATCTACACAAAATGAAAAAGAGTAAGTCAAAGTAAAGAAGAAGGCTATTGAATAGACTAGTGAAGTGTAGAAGAAACCAAGGAGAGAGTATGTTGCATAGCTAGATTCTAATAATGAGGAGAGAACATAATCAAAGGATATCAGCCAATTTAGAGTGGTAAGCCATCCTCCCAAGTCTCATATAGAAAAAATCTGTGAAAATGTTAAGAATGTAGATTTTACTGATTTTAAAAAAATATTGATTTCAATAATTTAAGTAGAGAAGATCAAAATAAGGTAGAAGAATCAATATATGCCATGATGAAAAAATTCAAGAACACTCCTCTTGAATTGGACAATACAATGCCCAAATAATTATATGAGATTATTGAAAACAAATGTCATTATTGTCTAAAGATGGAAAAGGAAATAAGAGAATCTACCTTGGCACAAGTGATAGTAGAATTGAGTAAAGGAAAAATTGCTAAGGAAAATAAGAAACATGGAATCAAGTTTACACCACAATATAGAGCCTTTAGCATCTTACAGAATAAAATTGAAGATGTTGTCTAGAAATCAACTAGAATGTGGAAGTTGATATATGGCTTGACTACTATAAGGGATGAAGAAGAAGATCCCTTTGAGGGATAGAAAAATGAAAAGGATGAAGATACAAATAAGGTTGAAGATAGTAGGACAAAAGACAAGAGAGAAGAAGAGAAGAAAGATGAAGAGGATAAAGAAAAAGGTGAGGAGGAGGAGATACAAAAACAAGATGAAATAGCAACAGCTGAGCAGGAGTAGCAACAAGACCAGAGTGTGCAAGACACATAATTGCCACCTCCTAGCCCTCCTCATGTAACCATCACACCTATAATTACAGTCATTGTAAAGGATATTCCTAACACTTTTGCTCAAAACATCAACCCCTTAACTGTAGAGGATCTCAAGAAGATCCTTCACCAATCAACACTTTAAGCATAACTATGTACAAATCCAGTGTTGGTGAGTTTTGATGAGCTATAGAAAGCTATAGCAACAATATCAAGGGAGAAGGAAACTGCTCAAGAACAATCCTCACAACCCCCCACTGTTACAATAGATCAACCTAGAGAGCAAGAGGTACAAGATAAAATTGCTAAAGTTGACTCTACAACAAGAATGACAATTACTGTCAAGGAGACTACAAAAGAATCAATAGGTTACAATGATCCTACAGCACAATCACAGGGTACACCTCCTCCAATTTTCATAATTGATCAAGGTGGTAGACAAGAGGAGAAAGAAGTAGAGAAAACCCATAAGGAGTAGGAGGCAATACAAACATTGGTCAACTTGCCTACCTCAGGGACTCCTCAATAGAAGTCAAGCACTAATGCAATGTCATTGTGAATATCTATACCAAGCTCAAGCTCATCAAAGGTGTCAAGGGTAATTCACTATGGAGACCCTAAATTAGATGAGGAGATAGTCATACCCAATTATGACTCAAAGACAATAAGCATTGAACAAATCACTGAGATGTCGGAAGCCTTGAACAAGAGAAAATGACAAGAGATACTCAGTAAGGAGTATAAACAAAAGCAAGCATTACATGAGATCAAGGAAATCTTTTTGGATGCTTTCAACTTGTAGTCACCAGATGAGACAAAGCCTATCATGGAACAATTGTCAAATATTGTTGATCAGGTGACAAGTGAAGACCAGGAAACAAATGTAAAACTTATGGAATGGTCTGAAAGGAAGTTTCAAGGAAAACTAAATGAATAAATATCCAGTATCATAGCACTTCAACAAGTTGAATTGGCCAAGAAGATTGAAAAGGTCAAAACTATACTTGAGAATATCTTCTCATTGTACAACAAGCTATGTGATTTTTCAAATTTCAAACAAGAGACAAGCCCAAGAATAATGAGACTAGAGAGAAATCTAAAGATTTCTAGCATGCAGTTATCAAGAGATCCAACTCAAAGTAAGAAGTATTTTTCCCAATAGCTTCACACCCAAAAGGAGTTAGTTGCACTCACAAGTGAAGAGGCCAATATAAAGGCCAAATTAATGCAAATTCAATCTTCCATAACCCCACATTTGGAAGTACTCCATAAAGAGAAATTCTATGTTGAAACTATTCTAAAGAAAGATCCTAATATTTTTACATTAGATGGACTTGTACATCTTGCTGCAAAGACTGCCATCTAGCATAAGTCACTAGAAATTGCTTTGGATAATTGGGATGCAGCTCTCAAGATGTTATGGAGGTAAATAGTACATTTTTGGCAAAGTATGGTCTTAACCCTTAGTACCCTTTGACATCAGTGTCAAAAGGGGGAAAAAATAAAATAAAGGGGGACTATAATAAGGGAGATATAACAAAAGGATAGATACAATATTTTGGGAATTATATGGAGGGTAACATAGAGTATAGAAATAGGGCAAAGGCAAAGAGTATCAGATACATCAACACAAGAATTTTGGTTAGAGGAATGAAATGGCACAATCAGCTTAGGGGGAGTTATAAGAATTTTGAGGTATATTGTTCCTTACAAAAATTTTGAATGAGTTTTTGAAATTTTTGTCTATATGCCGAATAGATTGGATAATGTACTCATATGGTTAGATAAATAATTCTTAGTTAAGTATTTTGACACTCATGTCAAAGGGGGAGATTATTGATCTCAGATTGGTTTTGACAACTGAGTGTCAACACACTTAACCAATTTTCATATAGAAGCTGAGTGCACTATATGTGTTGAGCCAAAATTTCTATAGGTGTTGAGTGAAGATCAAGTGTTGAGTGACTTTAGGTGCTGAGTGAACCATATGAGTTGAGTGATATATAGGTGTCGAGTCGCAATTGACATTGAGTGAGCCAAAATGCTATAGGTGCCAAGCAAACCAAAATCATACATGTGTCGAGCACTAGTAATCCAATATGTGTCGAGTAACATAGATTGGACATAGTTGTTTTTAATTGCACAAACACCTATGTAAACCATTTTTGAGCTGACATAGAAGAATCTCAAAGGATATTAAGGATAAGAATGAATCTTTAATATTTCTTATGCAATTAGCATGCAACTAATAAGAAAAATGGAGAAGGCATGCAACCAATAAAAAAAGTACAAAGAATGAGTGGGAATTAAAGATTCAATATGGATCATAGATCCATACCTAACCCTAAGTCTTCAAAATCCTTAAAAGGAGGAGGAAACCCCATTGTATGTGTAGAAGAGAGTAGTGTATGGGAAAACTATAGCAAAATTCAATGGGAAGAGTGAAAAGGCTTAGAGGTACAGAGCAGCATTGTAATATCCAGTTGTTCAAGATAGAGCAAGGGCATGGAACAAATATCAGATCTTAGAGGATCAAGATCAAAGAGGGCATATCAAGTGCCTAAATTCAGTAATCAAGGATTGTAAGCTATCAAGTTTATGAATCTAATACTCTCTAGCAATTGTATTAGAAAGAAAATCCTATGTTGATAGGTTATGTTAACAACTAGGTTGTAGATGCTTTGAAGAGGTGATAAAATCCTTTAACAGGGTGACACTTCATGTAAAGTGTTTGTAAATTCTTTAAAAAGGTTACTATTGACACAGTGTAAAGCCATTAATTGGGCAGGCCTTTAATAGGGCAAACCATCAGAAGTGGTCAAACATTATTGCTACAGTGATTTTGTGGGTATCATTCCCACCCCAGTTTTACCTTCTCATTTTGGAGAGTTTTTAGGTTACCAAATTCTAGTGTTATGTGTTGTTGATGCATGTGTCTACTTTATGCTTATTTAATATGTTTACATGCATGCAGTTTACTTTCAATTAAAAATTTTAATGGATAAAATGTATTACTTATGATTCACCCCCCCTCTTAGAAGTATTCTTTGCATTTGACTATACCAACACATGATTTCATCCAATCTGATCCAAAGCTTCTTTCTTTGAATCATTGAGTATGGCAATTGATGAGTGAAGCTTGCAATATCATGTCACAACCTTTACCTTAAATGGACCTATAGTGATAATTTTTGTACTACATATTTGCAATAGTGGAATGATGATGAGTTTCTTGACCCTGATGATTTTATTGACAGTCCATGATGATATTTGTTCAATGATGGTTGATTATCAATGTTGGAATTATTGTTTTTTAACTGAGACATTGACATGGCAGTGTATTTTTTTATGTTGCTTTAATATTAACATAGTGGCGTATGAACTTGTGTATTGTTTCATATATCTGTACCATATATATTTTATTTTTAAAATGGTAGCCCCAAAGTGAACCCAAACCCAACCCAAAGAAATTTGAGTGAATCTTGAACTTGAATTAGTACCTGAGTCCAAATCGACAACTTAGCCAAATCACTTGACCTCAAAGAATTTCAAAATAGGATGCTAAAAAATCTCCTCTCCTTCCCACATTGCATCCTCAAGTAAAAGATTCTTCCATTTCACAAGATACTCCAAAAGAATCTTTCTCCTTGACCTCTTTTCCCTCACACCCAACACCATTTAAAGTTCTAAGATCAATTTTCCTTCATCATCCACAAATAGAAGCAGTTGTGAAGGGGAGTTTTTCTATCTGGGGACTTTATGTAAATAGGAAACATGTAGAATAGTATGAATTCTACTTCTTGATGAAAGTTCAAGCTCATAAACTACCTCACCAATCTCTTCCTTAATATATTGTAGGGTCCATTAAGTCATAGCTTTGGGTACTTAGATCAATTCCCTTTGATGGAGGATCTTATATGCAGTGTAATCTCAAGAACACCATGTTAGCAACCTCAAAAACTCTCTTTACAAATTTCCTATCAACATATAGCTTTTGTTGGGTTTAAGCATGTTACAAGTTTTTCTAAGTCTTCAAGATATCCATATTATGTTATGTCACATCCTTTTCTCTTGGGACTCTACCATCCATAAAGAAAAAATTTGAATATGAAGTAGCATCATGAAAATAAACTATAAATAGCATTAAAGGAAATATTAGCTTTCCCATGCAACAACTATGATCTAAAAGAAAGAAAATTTTGGTGTCATTGCTATCCATTGGTCTTGTAATGGCACAAAAACATTTTTTTTTTTTAAATAATTTGATAAGTTGTTGCAATTACAATGGTCCATTCATATGGCTAGATGTTCCTTACATAGCATGGTTGTCACAACAGCGTCGTAACTATGATGGCACGATTCAACAAATAATTGTCACTTGTACAACACTGCTATCGCATACATGTCACAATTGTGATGATTGGCTAGAAGTTTAAATTTTCATAACTACAACAATGTACTATCACAATTGTGATGTCATGAACATCAACTCTTATCCCTCCATTCTTCCAAGTTACAGCAATACCAGTTGTCACCATTATGGCGATTACCCTTTCCATTAAAAATTTGCAATAAAAAAAGTCTAACAGTCGTTCAATGGGAGCCAATTTGTGGTTCTATCGCTAGGGCAATGGGTAGATGTCATAATTGCAATGGCCTATTGTCACAAAATGGGTCCATATTTAGTAGTGGGATTTGTTAGAACAACTAACAACAATAATTTTTATTTGAAAAATGAATCTCAAGATATTATGTTGATAGCTAAAATATTTGTTGATGACATAATTTTTGGTGGAAATTATATGTTGAATAAGACATTTTTTGAACAATGAGTACTAAATTTGAAATGTCAATTTTTGGGAAAATTTAAAAAAATCATTGGATTACAAGTCGGCCAAACACAAAAAGGTATGTATGTCACTCAATCCAAGTATGTGAAAGAAATCTTTAAAACATTTGGCATGGATGAATCTAATCTAGTTGGTACACCTTTGGTAACTAGAGTGAAATTGAAGGAAGACACTACTGGTGAGGTTGACCAGACACATTACAGATCTATGATTAGAAAGCTACAATATGTTGTACATGGTAGACCAAATATTGCCCTGGTTGTTGAAATTGTTGCAAGGTTTTCATTTAATTTAAGGGAAACTCATATAACTATTTAGAAATGCATATTTAAATGTCTTAATGGAACTGAAAATTGTGGCTTATGGTATAAACATGAAAATTACTTTAATCTTGAAGTCTACCTAGATGTTGATTGGGCTAGAAATGTTGATGAAAAAAAAAGCAAAAGTGGTGGAGCTTTAATTTTAGGAGAAAAGTTCATAACATGGCTAAGAAAGAAACAAAGTTGCATTTCATAATCTACTATTGAAGCTAAATGTTTTTCTACTGCAATCAATTGTTCAAATATTATATGGGTGAAACAATCACTAAAAGGAATGAAAGAGGAGATAATTGAGCTTGTTATTATTTATAGTGATGACACAAGTGCTATTGATATCTCAAAGAATCCTATGATACATGCAAAAACCAAGCACATGTCCATAACATAAAATTATTTGAGGGAGAAAGTATAGGATAAGCAAGTGAGGCTTAAGTATAAGAAGTATAGGCAAAAAATTATTGATATATTCACCAAGCCCTTGCCTAAGTATGCTTTTGAGTATCTAAGAGGTGAACTGAGGGTCCTATCCCTATCCAAATTTCACTAAGGAAATATGCATTTTGCATAAATTCATGGAATGAATTGTAATGCCTTTATGGAGTTGATGTAGAAGTGTTCACACTTTAGGAGCATTTTTGAAGTTGTGAAGTTGACTGTCATGAAGCTAAGGTAATTTGTGCATACAAGCTACAACAATAACTCTAAGGTTTTATAAGTTTCATATTGAAATTTATAATAACATTTGGCATTGTTTTCAAAGGGGGAGAAGTACATGAAAGGGGGAGAATATACCCATAAAAGGGAGAAGTATATAAAAGGAAGAAAAGATAGTGAAAAGGAGAAGATGGTAAAAGATGAAGAATAGATTGAATAATGGATGCTACTGCAAAACCTGAATAAGAGATCACAATCAAAGGGGGAGTAATGTCACTACTACAGAGTGCCAAAGTAAAGAACTTGAACTATAAATTTGTATTGTTGTTAAGCATACATTTAAATTATCCTATGTAATATTTTGTGATGTAAAATCTTATGTTATGTGGTCCCATCAATGCCAAAGGGGGAGATTGTTTTAGATTACGGTAAAAACAGGTTTTGAAGGGACCCCAAAACCCTTTCACATCCTCAAAAAAGGAAAAAACAAGCCATCCATTAGGAAAAAGTCCTTATACCTACTAGAAGTAGTACCAAAATTAGGTTTTACATGGACCTGAAACCACTAACAAAGTCCAAATAAAGTACCCAGGTTTTACAAGGACCTGGAACCATCAGTACAGTTTAAAAACTAAAAGCCAAAAAATAGGACCAAACATAGGAACCAGAAGTAACAACCAACAAATAGCACCTGAATAGGAACCCAACCAGAAAAGAAGACCCAGGAAACTATTATAGTTCTATAATCATCTTAACTACCTCCTTACCAATCTTAGCCATGTCCTAGATGGAGTTCGCAACCAAAGAAGTAGCAACAATCAAAGCTTTCTTCCTTGAACTCTATCTTGTCCTCTTGCTAAGGCCCTCTGAAGATATGGTTCCTTCATTTGCTCTTTTTCCAAATGTCACCACAGCAGCACAGATGCTTGAAGTTACCTACTCCATTTTTGTTCCACTTTCTTTGATAAGAATTCTAAGATTCTTCTCGTAATCCTTAATTTTTTTTGGGATATCTCCCATTTGCACCTCCATGTAATGATCTAAAGGGGGAGATTGTTAGCCCCAACTGATATTATAATAGAAAAGTGAGATTGAAATGTAATGATCTATGTATGTATGTAAGAGAGTGACACTAGTTTTTATATTCTCATTATCTCAAAGCCTTAATTGGCTAGATGTTCTACTAACTCATAAAAGTACCATATCATTCTAGTGATGAAGAGGATTTGATTGATGAAAGAGTTGGTGTACAAGGTATTCAATGGGTACTTGAATGAGTTGCATAATAATAATGTAATATTGGTTTGATTATTTTACAAATTGTGTACTACTACAATGAGTTGGAGATTTCAAGTCTAACCAAGTTACAAGGTTAATGAAGGGAGACTATATTTCTCAAGTGGTTATATTATTTCCCAAGTGATTCTAGAAAGGATAAAGAAAAACATAGTATTTCTCAAGAAAGTTAGTATTACCCAAGTCCTTTTTTGCTCAAGCAAATTTAATTTATATCAAGTGACAACATGAAGAACAAGTTTGGAAAAATGGAATTTTAGACCAATTTATTATGAAAATTTGGAATGATTGAGAAGGTATAAGGTGAAATTCAAAGTTTGTTATGTGATCTATGGCTAAGAAAATTCAAGAAGATTCTGATGAAGGAAATTGAATGATGATAAGGTTGGAGACAAAGTTCTATGTATATATATAAATTTCTATATTGCATCTATATTTTCGTTTCAGTTATTTTTCCTCCTAAATCAAGTATTGTCATCTATGGACACTCGTGCAAATCATTGTATTTTGAGGATTCACTATATATTTTTCTTTATTGTACATGCACTACTCTAATTAAATGTCATGTGGATAGATGGTTTTTCCTTTGTTTTTCATCTTCCTTTGTCAATAAATTTTCCTTCAATGACATTAACCTCATGACATGTCTAAGATTGATCACCTCTATACACACATTTGTATTCTTTTGTACATCTCTACTTTATTGTGGTTCATTGACATGCAATTTCTTTGGCTCACTATTCTAGTTTCATGTCACCTGTGGGGGTTATGTTGTTTCTTATGCTTTCTTGGTGGAGTGAGCTATGTATTTAGTATTTTTTCCTATGTACTAGGAAAATCTAGTGGTTGGGTATCTATGCATTTAGGTGAGATAGGTAAATTACCATATAGACACTTTTCTTTTCATACCTACTTTGGTTGCAACCTTCCATGTTCAATTGATCAGCTCTTTGGGATTTGGTGTTTCATGTCATTTGTATCTTTGAGTTTAGTTATTTTCCTTTGTGTGTCTCCAATTCAAGTAGTATCTTTTAAGAGCACTCATGCAGATTTGATGTAAGAGCATCCTTGGTGTAAGAGCAATCTTGCATCACCCAAAAATATTTTCTTTTCAGTCTTTTCTATTTTAATAAGGACTAGTAGACAGGGTGGTTACTATTTATGTGAACTTGCTATTTTTAGTAAGTTTTTCATACGAGCTTGGAATGTTCTCATTTTCTACATGAAGGTTCATTTTAGAGTTGTAAGCCTACCATAAAAATCCCATTGCTTCAGCTTAAATCCCATTGCTTTAGCTTAAGTATTGGAGAAGTTATTGCAGATTTTCGATGGAAATATTTGTAGAAAAATCTTTAGGCTCATCATTGAAGGCCATAGAGTGACCCAATGAGGTTTGAAAACTCAATGGAAGGGCACTTGCATCATTACAAGCCTGTAGATCAGGAGCTGGCATTCCAAAAAGTGGCTATAATAGCCAATCAGAGCAATGACTCATGAGTTATGGTCCTTCAAAGTTGGGCTACCTGAAATATCTAAAATAATTGTTGAAGATGTATTTGGCTGACTCTATATGTATTGTTAGGGTCCATTGGCCCTAGGTATGAAGTTTCAATGTCTAGAACCTTCCTAGGCAGCATAAAATTGCCTATTTAAGAAAGGCCTAAACATTATTTAGGATGGCTCTGGGTGGTAGTTCACAGCTTAGTCTTGCAGATTATTGTATCAAGGCACCCATGTGAGTTAGCATATTGTACTTGTGGATTATGTAATTCCACATTTATGGTGTAAATAAGAAGTCCATATTTTGTTCTCGCATTTGCTATTGTTTCTTTGTTTTTGCTATGAGTTTATGGTTTTAAGGGGAGCACCCTTCATCAAGATTATAGTCTTCTCTACCTAGTCAGGTTCTATTTCAGTTGAGGTTCCTTAGATCAATAGTTACATTTGATAGAGCTTTGTATTTTCTTCATGCTTCGATGTTGTTCTTAATGATCATCATTTTGTTCTTATCTTTTGGGACATTCTTTCCATCTCTTTTGGAATAGGGTTTTTCACATGTGATTTTTTCTATTTCTCCTCTTTATAGAGATTTGGTTGTGATTGGATACCTCATCAAGCTTTGTTGCTAGGACCCAAATTTACTTTTGGTACTAATTTATAGGTTTTTAGTCCTTAAGTTTATCTTAAGGGGGGTGTTAGAGTAATAAAATGTTTCCTTATTAATTCTATTTTACTTGAGCTAAACTTTAGGTATATAATAATTAGTTATTATATTAATTATTATCATGCAACCTAGGTTTACCTTTTAGGATTTTGATCTTCTTTAAATACAAGGATGCATCTCTCTCTCTCTCTCTCGCTAGATATACCCCCTAATAACCATATATCTCTCTCCCCTCCCTCATCTCACCATTGTATCCCTTTATCCACCCCCCTCTCTCTCTCCTTCCATGTATATCCCTTATTGCTAGTCTCCCTCTATATTAAAAATAAAATATGAACCACTCTCTCTCACCAACATACAAACACATATCCCTTTATACTCTCTATAGATATTCTTCCTAATCATCATCTATCCCCTTCAACCCTCCCTCATCTCACCATCACATCCATCTCTCTCTACCCCTATCTCTAAGATCTCTCTCTTTTTCTATTTTCTATTGTCTAGGAATAAATATGCTATATTTTTTTATGTTTCACTATATCCCACAAAGATTCCTTTTCTTCCGAATAGTTCTAGTTTAGTTCTTTTCTCTTTGGGTACATGAATGTACAATAGGCAGCCAAATATGCTTAAATGAATTATGTTAGGTTTTTTTCCAATAAAGGTCTCTTTAGGAGTCTTATTATCAAGATTGGGATATCGACATCTATTTTGAATATAAATAGCTGCCCTAGATGCTTCTGCCCAAAAAGAGGAATCTAGATTTTGATCAAACATCGTGGATTTTGTTGCCTCTGCAATAGTTTTGTTTTTCCTTTTAGATACCTCATTTTTTAAAATATTGTAGGGTACAATGAACTCCCTCTTAACACCTAAACCTATACAATATTCTTTGAACAATTCTAAAGTGTACAATATTACATTGTCAGTTCTCAAGGTCTTAATTTTCTTTCTTAAGTAATTTTCAGTTAGAGCTTTGAACTCTTTGAATCTATATAGGATTTCCTCTGATTCTTTGTATTTTATGTTAAGAACTTGTATGTCTTCATCTAAGGATTTTTGTTTCATTCCTTTTGCTAATAGCCTAGCTTCTTCTTGTAGACAATCAGATCTTAGTTGGTCTGATTTTGGGAGTTTTGATCTTGCACTAATGTCTTGTTTGAATGGTTCCCATGAATTTGGAAGGCCACCTAGTGCTATTAGAGATAATTCCTTACTGTCTATTTCATATCCAACATTAGACAATTGATCTCTTAATTCCATAATCCTCATAAAGTAAGCATTTACATATTCTCCTTTGTTCATGCTTATGTGATTTAATTATATTTTTAGTGAAAGATTTCTTCTAGTATTATTTATCTTGAATGTGGTTTCTAAAGATTTTAGCATGAGATATGTAGTTGTTTTTTTTTGCTAAAATAGGCACAATGTGACTTCTTACTAAATCCACTATCAATTTCATACCCTTTTTATCTTCTTCAATCCTTTGAGATTTTTCCAACTCATTCTTAGGCTGAGTACTTTTATTTTTAACAAGTGAGTCTACTTTGTTTTTATCTAATACCATCATTATTCATAGCTTCCATGTTGTGAAGTTATTTTCCCCCTCAAGGTGATCCTCAAGTCTTATTTTACTTGTCATTTTAAAATATGAATTTACTATGTTAAAGGTATACAGTCTTAATACTCAAGTTTAATTTTGGTTTGTTATAATCATGTGCTCTAATACCATGTAAATGAATTAAGCTTCTATCAAACTATATATTTCTTTTAAATTTCAATCAGAGCTTACTAATAAGTTTGCACTTTTACTTGCAGGTATAAGAGCATATGTACCTTATAAATGCACATTATTATGCTATATTAATAACTTCATTATGACTGAGAATGTAATATATACAAGATATAAATCAGATGGTATAGAATGATTATGAGCAATATGATAATGTCGATCTTTTGTAGAAGGTATTGAACATTTATTAATTTCGATGTCAATACTACAAGCATTGATACACATATATGTTGATTCCAAAGGATTCCTTCAATATAGGTCAGGATTCTTCAATATTAAGAGTCAAGATTTTCCAACATTATTAGTTAGTATTAACTAACTAATCTGATCTGCTATAGGATCAGATTAGTTAGTTAGTACTAACTAATAGTTACTAGTGTATATATAAAGAGGCATATGAGATTGATCTATAAGATCGTGTAATATATGTACAAAATTTCATCTTAGTTTGATATGAAGTGTTGACTAGATTAAGATATAATACCAAACTAAGTTTATATATGTATGTGAGTATATGTAACACATGTAACACATACACGCACATACATGTACAATCTACAATTTCTGACCGACGCTATTCAATAACAACCCCAGAGTACAAAAAGGCTAACCAAAGCCAATTGGGGGTTACCACACACATATCTAACTGATACTAGTTTTAAACTTCAAAAAACAAATATAGAAAAGCTCCAAATAAGAGCAGTTCTTACCAACATCCCTATTCCTAACAAGCATATGAAAATAAAAACCATTCTAACAGCTAATAGATTTATTGTTGATGCCAGTTTAGTACTTAATGAAATATATACATAACAAAACCCTGTAGGACACCAAGTTCATCGAAGGCCAAAACATAAAAACAAAAACTAATTTCTTTTCTTATAATGTTGTTTGAAGTACAATTTTATGAACACAATATTATTATAAAATGAATATTAAGGGTGTCTAGAAATGGAAATATATCTTCCTTTAGTTAGGTAAGACGCTATCTATTTTATGGTAGCTTGAAAGATTCCCTGGTTAAAGTACACTTAATTGAGTGCTTATAAATATGTATTATAGCACCCAACTAACTTGATTAGTCACTTTTATCCTTGAGTATTTGTTCACACAATTTCTATTGTTTATATGAAATATTTCATGAAGCTTTTGTATTTCTATAGGATGCCTAGAGAGTCAAACCAAGCATATGAAGGATAGACCAAGTGAAAAAAATTAAAACCAGCATTAAACCCTTTTTAGTCTCTCATTCAATAACGAAGACAATTCCATCCACACTCTCAATGATCCTTGTAGCTGTCATAGTATGTATGCATATCTCCTTAACTTTCAACTGTCATTTTGCATCAGCAAATTAAGAATTTTAGTGGTTCTGGGCCTTTTGGTAGCTTCAAGACATTTTTGGAACTATGATATATTGTACATTCTTCAAACGCACCAACTTCATTTTATTCCCTAGGAGTAGTTTTGGATTAATAAAAATAAGCTTTTTATTCTACTTCCTCCAATCATTCTACCTCAACAAATTGATCATTGTATGGTGCTCAACATTACTATGTGTGGCTTGTGCAGCACAGATTTATCTCAAGAGTACATCTGAATTTCACTTTCTCAAAGTAGAAAGAAAAACTTCCAAATAGTTTAACCCTGAAGCTTACACGAGCAAAGATCTAGCGAGTTTATAGTAATGGTAGTGAATGATTTAAAACTAGAAATGATAGAGAGTGCTACAGTTCTTTAATGCAATTGCATGCAAATGAAAATGAAAATGACAGAGAGCGCTATGGTTATTTAATTGAATTGCATGCAAATTAAATAGATCAAATAACAGAGAGTGCTAAATTTGTTTACTAGATTTAAATTAAAAGTTGATGAAATTGCAGATGACAACAAAACGATCAATTTAATTATTTTGACAAAAAGAGGATGCCACAATAAAGGAGAAAAAAAACCTCCAAACATAACAATGGGGAATGACATTCTGTTCTCTGACATTGTTATATTTATATTTATTAATGATCATATGCATATAGCATTCTAGTCTGAAAACCACACAATTGTAACATTGAATGGAGAATCGAGATGAAGAAAATCAAAGAAACTTCTACTCCCTTGGAGGATGATCATATTTTCAGATTGATATCATGACAACACAAGCTGTGGAACTTCCTGTCACGTCACATTTTGCACCATCTTCCTGTCAAAAATTGTCAAAATTTGACCTATTATTAAGTATCTACAAGTACGCCATGTTTTAGATATCAGATCCTTTGCCCTTGTCATTAAGACTAATAAACACGAAAATAGTAGAAAAGGAACAATAACAAAACCAAGATTTACACAATGCTGAAAAGACAAACAAATCCTCTACACAAAAATTTACCCATGAACCTAATTCCAAACAATTCCACAAACACCAATAAATTTATATAAATGATTCTTAAAACAAACCATAAAAATGCTAAAAACTTTCTTACCTCTAGAGCAAAAGCTCGTATGAGGTATAGGAGAATTGTTCAAAGAAAAGCTCAAAGACTTGTTCAATAGTTGTGTCTGCCTGAAGGAATTCGGTGCCCTTGTTTACAAAGTGAAGGTGCAAGAGATGAAGCTGTGGTTAATAATCATTGTAAGAATTGGACATGCAGCAAAGAGAGGGTCCTCACTCATATTTGGTCCAAGGCTTTCGTATATGTTGAGCTTCCTCCTAGAAAGAAGATCATTAAAAAAATAGATCACTGGATATTTGAGGCCAAAACCATAAGCCATTTTTCTAGGACAGTTCTTGGTAACGAGTGGCTCCCTTTATTTCTGGGGAGTCTTAGAATGCGTTACTTTTTTTTTTCCCTTGTGCAATGAGAGGTGTAAGAGCTTTGGTATCATTTTTACAACTTTGCGTACACAATCATTTAGGTTCCGTTTGGTTGGGGAAGATGAATTACCAGATTTTTGAAAATCTGGTTATGCATTTTAGGAAGATAGTTGAACCGTTTGGCTGACATAGAAGATGAATATACAAATTCATATTTTGTGTTTGGTTGCCAATATAGAAATTAGAATTGGAATAGAATATGATGGGAATATCTTTTTCTTGCGTTTGGTTGTTCATTTTCGAATTGGAATTGAAATTTGAAGTAAAAATTTTTAATCTTATTTTTTTATTAGTGAAACACAAAAATGATAATAAGTATTAATATTTAATTTAATATTTATGATTACTAATTTATTTATAATTCTAGACTACATTATTATTATTTTTAATTCTTGAATATTCACAGTTTTATTTTATTAGTAAAGAATAAATAAAATGATTATTATTGTTTATTGTAATTCTATTTATTAGCAAAGAAAAGTAAAAAATGATCATACTTGCAATCATTTGTACAAAGTTATAAACTGTCCCATAGTTGGGAATTGTGATCATATATATTTATATATCTTTTAAAAATTATATAAGACGAATTTATCGTCAAAAAAATTTTCAATATTTTTGCTTTGTTGAACTTCATGCGAACTTCATAGTTGTCAAACTCGAATTTGAACCTTGTGATTTAGCCGTTAAATATGAGAACACTAGGAAATCCATGCTCTATACCATTATGCCCCACATTTGGCAAGCAACCCTCTCATGTTGCTCATTCTTCACATTACTATTTGCATTGTTAGATGGTCAATCTTGCATATATAAACTATGTATAGATCAAATAGATACCAGCATTCAAATAACAATGTCATCAAAATATGTTCAAATTATGAATGTGATCAAAATATGTTTAAATTAGGTATGTAATCAATAATTCAATGTTGCATATGTAGCATAAGATAAAAGATAGAAAAACAATATCTATGAACTGATGAGAAAGAACAATATCCATGATCTGAATGGTGGTACAAAAACACACTATTAAATACAAAAACATTGAGAAATCCATGCTCTATACCCTTATGCCCCACATTCGGTGAGAAACCCTCTCATGTTGCTCAATATTCGCATTACTATCTATATTGTTAGATGGTCAATCTTGCATATACAAACTAAACATGCTTGAAAAATTAAAACCTAATTATTTTTAATAGAATACACCAAGGAGTAGCATAAAAAATATTGACCGTTTACAAACATGCACAATGAAAAATCATCAGATAGCTCATTTTTTATCAGCATATGTGGTCTCACAATATCAACAAATTAGGAGCAATACAAAAAATACAAAAGAAAGACATTTTATCAATACCGTTGACAATCTTGTTAGGAAGCACATACATAGGAAACCAAATTGTGGAAAAAAGACAAAAAAATTAAAAAAATATCTAAGAAAATTAGGAATATACGTATAACATGGGACAGAATCATGAACTGTACAATCATCTACCAGAAATCCTCAATACTTTTGATAATCTTGTCAGTAAGAACATACATAGGAAATCAAATAGGGACAAAAAGACAAGAAATAAAAATATATGCAAGCAAATTAGGACTATAGATATAACATAGGACAGAATCATGAACTATACAATCATCTACCAAATCACATTTCTATCAGCATATGCTCTCAAGTTCTACAATTGAGCATTCATCATTTGCCACTCCTCATGTATTCCACATATTTATGGTTCAATTATAGCTCTAATTAACAATGCAATGAACAACTATACCAAATGTTTACGAGATCATAAACTATGTATAGATCAAGTATGTATACATCAAGTATGCTTAGCAAAATAGTAAAAATATGCTAAGTAATTAGTTCCAGTATAGTGTTGTGAGAGATCAATGCAATACCATTAAACAAAGCCAACTAACTATCTGGAATTACTTCACATGCCAATCGTGTGAATGTCAATGAAATGAATAACTAAACTACATATTGACCAATGCCAATCATGCCAATGAAATGTAAAACTAAACTATGCATAGATCAAGTATATATACATACGTACATACATATGTGTACATACATACGCACATACATACATACATAAGCACATACATACATACATGTGTGTACATACATATGCACATACATACACATATACATGTCTGTGCACATATATACATTAATGCAATACCACTAAATAGAGCCAAGTCAAAAATTGGAATTACTTCAGATGAAAATCATGCCAATGCCACTAAAATGAATGACTAAACTATGTATTGACCAATACCAATCATGCCAATGAAATGAATAACTAAACTATGTATTGACCAATGCCAATCTTGCCAATGAAATGAACAACTAAACTATGCATAGATCAAGTAATTAGTTCCAGTTTAGTGTTGTCAGAGATAAATGCAATACTATTAAACAGAGCCAGGTCATAAACTATGTATAGATCAATGACAATCATAATTTTTATCTATACATAGTCAATATGTGCTCAATAATGAGTTCTAGTATGTGCTCATGTGATTACCTCTGATTACCTATATATATCATAGTGTCAATCATAAATTAGAATTACTTTAGATGCCAATCGTACCAATCATACCAAAGGCAACTTATAAAATAGAATTACCTCATATGCCAATCATACCAATGCCAATGAAATAGTCAAAATATACTCAGTAATAAGTTCCAATATAGTGTTGTGAGAAATCAATGCAATACCATAGAATAAAGCCAAGTGGTAAACTATGTATGGATCAAATCTGTATAGACCAATGGAAATCATGGCTTTTATCTATACATAGTTGACCTATACATAGTTATAATAGTTATATTTCTATCTGCTATCCACTTAGCAAGATAGTCAATATATGCTATAATTGTTCACTTCAAATCTATTTAGCAAAATAGTCAATATATGCTGTAACAATTTGTTTAGAATTTGTTTAGCAAAATAGTCAATATGTTCTCACTAATGAGTTCCAATATAGTCTTGTGAGAGATTAATGCAATACCATTAATCAAAGTGAATCATGCCAATGAAATGAACAACTAAACTATGGATATATCAAGTATGTATAGATCCATGCAAAACCATTCAACATACTTATGAGGTCATAAACTATGTAGAGATCAATGCAATACCATTAAACATAGCCAACTCATAAACTATGTATGGATGTTTGTCCTATATTTATGTAGCATACATGGCAGATCAATGACAATCATGGTTTTTATCTATACATAGTTGACCTATACATATTTATCATGGTTCTATTTCTATTTGCTATCTACTTAGTAAAATAGTCAATATATGCTATAATTGTTCACTTCAAATCTATTTAGCAAAACAGTCAATATATGTTGTAAAAGTTTGTTTAGAATTTGTTTAGCAAAATAATCAATGTGTTCTCACTAATGAGTTCCAGTATAGTGCTGTGAGAAATCAATGCAATACCATTAATCAAAGTGAATCATGCCAATGAAATGAACTACTAAACTATGGATATATCAAGTATGTATAGATCCATACAAAACCATTCAACATACTTATGAGGTCATAAACTATGTAGAGATCAATGCAATACCATTAAACACAGACAACTCATAAAATATATATGGATGTTCATCCTATATTTATGTAGTATACATGGCAGATCAATGATAATCATAGCTTTTATCTATACATAGTTAACCTACACATAGTTTCTCATGGTTCTATTTCTATCTACTATCTACTTAGCAAAATAGTCAATATATGTTGTAACTGTTTGTTTCAAATCTATTTAACAAAATAGTCAATATATGTTGTAATAGTTTGTTTAGAATTTGTTTAGCAAAATAGTCAATATATGCTCACTAATGAGTTCCAGTATATAGTGTTGTGAGAGATCAATGCAATACCATTAATCAAAGTGAATCATGTCAATGAAATGAACAACTAAACTATGGATATATCAAGTATGTATAGATCCATGCAAAACCATTCAACATAGGAAACTCATAAGCTGAAATTACTTCAAATGCCAATCATACCAATGCCAATGAAATGAACAACTAAACTATTTATTTATCAATGCCAATCATGCCATGCCAATGAAATGAATAGCTAAACTACATATTGATCAATGCCAATCATGCTAATAAAATGAACAACTAAACTATAGATATATCAAGTATTTATAGATACATGCAAAATCATTAAACATAAGAAACTCATTAACTAGAATTACTTTAGATGCTAATCATGCCAATGCCAATGCCATGAACAACTAAACTATGTAACAGTTTCTTGCCAGTAATTAGTTCCATTTTAGTGGTGTAAGAGATCAATGCAATACCATTAAATAAAGCCAAGTGGTAAACTATGTATGGATCAAATATGTATAGATCAATGGTAATCATGGCTTTTATCTATACATAGTTGACCTATACATAGTTTATCATGGTTATATTTATATCTACTATCTGCTTAGCAAAAATGTCAATCTATGTTGTAATAGTTTGAACAACTAAACTATGGATATATCAAGTATGTATAGATCCATGTAAAACCATTCAACATAGGAAAATCATAAATTGGAATTACTTCAGATGTCAATCATACCAATGCCAATGAAATGAACAATTGAACTATGTAATAGTTTCTTGCCGGTCTACTTAAAAAAAAGTCAAAATGTGCTCAGCAATGAGTTCTTGTATAGTGTTGTAAGAGATCCAATGGCAATAAAATGAACAACTAAACTATGTATTGATTATTGCTAATCATGCCAATGAAATGAAAAACAAAACTATATAGTGATCAATGTAAATCATGCCAATTAAATGAACAACTAAACTATGTATTGATCAATGCCAAACATTAAATGGAGGCAACTCATTAACTGATCAATGCAAAATCATTAAACAGAGGCAACTCATAGACTAGAATTACTTCAGATGCCAATTTTCTTTGCAAATTTTATTGGTATCCCAAAAAGACTCAAAGCATACATTGGGAGGTTTTGAAGAGTAGATTTTACCAAGAGGCATTTACCTGCTTGAGTAAGAGAAGCCCCTTTCCAACCCACTAGCTTCTTACTAAACCTATCAATGATCCCATTCCAAAAGGAATCAGGAGGCTTAGCACCCAAAGGGAGTCCAATATAAGTAGAAGGAAGCTTTCCCACTCCACATCCAAGGGTCCTCACAATTCTTCTCTACCTATCCTCTAGAGTATTAATGAAGTAAATTGAGATTTTTTCCCACTTAATAAGCTAGCCTAATCCTCTAGTGTACAAATCAAGAATATCCTTCATAACCTTAGCCTCCTTGACTAAAAGCTTCCCCTCCCATTATTGTATCATCCAAAAATTGTTGATGGGAGAAAGGATCACACCTAGAGGATGGTTTAATCCATTTTAGCCTTCCTTGTTTATTCTTCTCAATTAACCTTCCAATACATTCTGCCAAAATAATGAACAAAATAGGTGAGAGGGGAACTCCCTATCTAAGCCCTCTCATAGGTTTGAAAAAATTAGAGGGAGCACCATTAACCAAAATAGAAATAGAAGAAGTAGAAATAAGCTAAGATATAAGCTTACAAACTTTATAATCAAAGCTGTATTGCTTGCAAAGAAAATCTTTATGATTCTAGTAAACTTACTATTGGTAGTTGGGTAAGAATGGGACCTTACATCAAATGTAGGATGATTAGGTTGATCTAGACATCCATGGAAAATATTGTGACTCAGAGGGATTTTACATGAATATTAGGTCCTAAATGATATTTACCACTATAGAATTTTGAAAAAAAAGTGATGGTCATGAAAACTCAGTCAAAAGGATGTTCAACAAAGCATAAGGTCTCATGAATATTATAGTAGTAAGAAAGAGATAAAAAAGGCACATGTCTTAGAGACAAAGATACAAGTTTGTCTAAGAGGAAAGAATTACATAAAATAAGACAAGAACATTGTTGTTGAAAAGATGAATACTAAAATATAAAAGGAAAGCCCAAAGAACAAGAATTTCAGTGCAAAATAGTGATCAACAAATTAAAGGACAGCAGTAGTCAAGAATCATGCAATTAAGATAGTAAAAAGAAAATTAATGGACAAGAGCCAAGTCATTAAATGGTGCTCATTCAAAGATAAACACAAGTGCTACAAAAGACTAAAAATAGTGAGAAGGAATTGGAGATATCTTGAGCAGAGATCAATCAGAAGTCATCAAAATCAGTCACTGTTATCTAGGAACAATGTTAAAGGATAGTGATAAAGAAATACGACATTAAAGGACAGTGATGAAGAAATGTTGACACATTTTTATATTTATTTTTAGTAAGCATAGATCAAGAAAAATGGTAAATGTTGAAAATAACAAAACAGATATGTCATCAAATGGAATCCATAACAGTGACGACGAGACAGTGAGATGGACTGTTATAGAAACTGGGAGATGATAGGACATGACAAGATGTATATTTACCATTGTCTAGAGGTGCATCATCATCAGAGGTTACAAAAGAGCTATCAAAAATGATATGAGTAGATTTAATGACATTAAAACAACATGATCACAATTAATTTCAGTGAAGAAGAAGATCAAAACTATGATAAATATTAGAGAGCATAACTCATATGATGAGGGGCAGAAAGAGAGATAATTTCACCTTTTTGTTAAAGGTATTTAGAGTGTTTGCAAGGCAATTCACTATCCTTGGATACATTCATATCTTTTATTTGAAGGATATTCACCATATAATGATCATCAATTTACTGTCTTGTCTAAGGGGTCCAAGCACTAATGTCAAAGACTATTTTCTGTTAATAATGGTACAACACTTTTGGTGAAGATACAATATCTGCGATTGTATGAAACAATGCTCTTGGTTACACAAAGTAGACCTAGAAACACAGTAAGAATATTATGATGGCCATCAGAAAACAAAGAGCAGTGAGGTGGCCAAGGGTAGAAATAATGCGTGTGCCATATAAAAGCAGCAATAATATATGTATAAGAGAAAAAACAGTGATCAAACAATGTAAGGAAACAGTGAGCAGATATGCATCCAAATAGCGCTACTGCAATGCAAAAAATAGTGACATCAGAGAGAAAGATAGTGGTGAATATACATGCAAAATAGTGATTGATGTTATGAATAAATTATAAAAAATAATGTGAATAACAATGACATGGAAATAGTGAGTAAATAGGAATATCGATATCAGAGGATAGGAAGATCAGAAATAGTAGTCAGAGATTAGTAATATAGAAAAATTGGGTACATTATCCAATTTTTGAAGTTCTTGATTGGAGGGGTTTAGATAATTGGCCTATTAAGTTTTATGCTACTCGAGTTGTACTTCCTAAGAATCCTCCTTTTAAGTTCCAACCAATGTGGCTTCATTTCATGGCTTTGTGGTTCTGAGATGGAGGCCTGCCATATGAGCATATGATAGAAGTAAGAAATTGCAATATGTTTAAATGGCATATCAAGAAATGGTCATGTATTGGTAATATTTATGCTAGGAAGAGGTAGGCACAAGATCATGTGTTGTCACTTACAAAAATTCAAGATCTTGTCTTTTCATAGGATTTGAGTAGAGAAGAGTCTCAAGTTGTTTGAGAACTTAAGTAAGTAATGAGAACTATTTTTAGGAAGTAGAAGGTAAGGGTTGATTGGCTTTAGGAAGGAGATACGAATATAGTCTTTTTCTATAATTATGTGCAAACTTATAGTTAAAATAGGATTTATATATCTACTTTGGTTAATTTAGATGGAATTTATCTAATCTTTTCATATGTTTTGTCTCAGAAAAATCTATGTGGTACTATTTAGAAGATTCATCCCTACTAAGGATGAGGGGAATGATGCAGAGATGGGTAAGGGTTCTTTATCAACTATTAGGCAGTCTTGCCAAAAGATCAAATTGCAATCCAAACTGACAATGTTCCTTAGGGCTACTAATGACTCACATATACAGATACAAGGACTCGACTTCACGAGGGTTCTACTATGGTTTCCAAGGTCCTCAAACACATAACCCAACCCAAAAAGTTCACTCACCAAGTTAATGGTTATAAAGATTAATTTGAGCTTGTAAACATTGTTTCAGGTTTACAATTTTTTGTTCCCTAAATAAATAAACCCTCTATGATCAGGCAGTTGGAGTAGGAAAACATCAAATGCTTGGAGTATATTTGCAGCGTTCATGTTTAATACTACTGGCTACATCAATGCTCTTGAGTTCTATTTACATCTTTGCAACTCCAATCTTGAAGCTACTATGGTAGGAGGAGAATTTAGAAAATCTATTAGGAGAATATGCACTTTGGATGCTACCAAAATTGTCTACCTATGCATTAGGTTTCCCAATGCAAAATTTTCTTCAAGCATAGAGAAAAGTAAGGTAATGGCTTGGATTGCCTTGGTGGTGTTGATGTTTCATGCATTTCTGAGCTGGTTATTAATCTTCCAAGTGGGTTTAGGGTTAGCTAGATTAGCTATTACATCAAACATATCATGGTATATTATCGATATTAGTCAGTTTTTGTATATAGTTTACTTTTCCCAAGAGACTTGGAAAGGATTCTCTTGGCTTGCTTTTCATGATCTATGGGCTTTTCTTCGAATTTCAATGGCTTTGAGTGTCATGATATGGTTAGTAGCACAATCACTCTTTCTATTTTGTGTTCTAAACTCAATTTCTGGTATAAACCCTAATTAGGATATGCAATGATGGGTAATTTTAAAAATGCAACAATTCAAGTTTGATGTGCTATCTATTTGGTAAGGAACTCCTCCACAAGTTTGTTTCAAAAATCTAACTTTTTCCTCAAATGCAACTTATCTAGTAGCAATGGACTCAGATCTGGGTATTTCATAGGTGAAAATATTTGTTACCAAATTGGGTGTCTCATGGTGTATATGGTTGTTTAAACCTATAATAAGTTACAATAAGTAGTTAAATGTTCTCCTTTTGATAGTTCACTCTGTTCTATTTACAGCATGATTTTGAATGGATGGAAAACCATGATCTTCGTCAGTTTCAATGTTGGAATTACGTATGAGTTATTCTTATAGTATATATTATGTGATGAGTGTTAGTTCATTGGGCGTCAATAACATGATACTGGTTGTAATAGAAATAATTACACTAAATTTGCCTGACCAATCAATTAGAATATGTTACTGGTAGTGTTGTATACTTAGAACCTATGTGTATGAATGCAACTAATTTATCATTTAGCAAACTAACAATGATTGGTGTGTAATGATTTCTAGATATACACAATTAAATCTGTTGAAAATGCCTCGTAAACTAACAATCAAATGCTGTTAGCAAGAATAAAGCCGAGTTCTACAACCTTTTGACCATTATTAGAGCATGTGGAATTAGAGTTGTAAGCCTATGAAATATTTGAAAGGTTTCTTTACTAGATGTGGGATGGGAGTTGCAAGCCTATGAAGTATTTGAAAGGTTTCTTCACTAGATGTCATCTTTTGGACACATGTTTGTATGAAGTATTTGAAAGGTTTCTTCACTATATGTCATCTTGTGGGACACATGTTTGTATGAAGTATTTGAATGGTTTCTTCACTATATGTCATCTTGTGGGACACATGATTGTTTTATTCTCATAAACTTAATCTATGCTTCTGCCAAATGGGAATTTCGATGAGTGGATGTCCATTAAAGCTCATGCCAAATTTAGAAGTTTATAAAGGTGATGTAGGAGCATAAGTGGTTCGTGGCAATCTTGAATCAACCAAAAACATTTGCTTTTAGTTTTTTCCTTTTCATTCCAGTTCTATGTTTCTTTCAACATTATTTTGAATTGGTTGGTTTTGTCATGTAAACCTGTTTGACATGTTCCTAGCACCATGGTGTAGGAGGACCTAGGGTTTGGGCTAAAACCCCAAGATATTCTAGCTTGTAAATGATCCTAGCTTGGTCATTGATGAATAAAGACTCCAAGAGGGTCTAAGTGGTGTGTCAGGGTAGTTTGTGTGTCCCTGTGATCCTAGCTAGGTCATTGATGAATAAAGACTCCAAGAGGGAAGTTCCTTCTTGGTTCTAAAGAGATGATCGAGAGGGATATAAAAGAGTGATCAGAGCCAACTCTAGGAAGCAAAGACAACTTAATGGATAAAGACTACAACCAGTCCAGAGAGATAAGAGCTCTATCCAACCAAACCTGAATACAATCCCTTCCTATTCTTTTATTTAACCAAGTAAAAGCTCCTCCTGAAAAATCCATGTCCAAATAAGCCAGGCTATTTATAAAATTGGATAGGTCCATTTTTCTTTCCCAGTTAGGTGCTAAACCTCCCTTCTTCTCCTCATCCACTAATGGAGAATTAAAATCCCCCATAATAATACCTTTACTTATGCGACTGGTCTAAACCAAGTCATGGACTTTGGTCCAATAATTCTTCCTCTCTCTTTTGGAATTAGGAGCATAGACATTCAAAAGAAACCAAAAATCATAGGAGTACATATGGAACACTTTACAAAATAAGATTTTTCCATCATTGTACAAAGTATTGAATCTGAACTGCTTATTATTGAAAAGAGTTAGCAATCCTCTAGATACTCCTTCAAAATCTAAGGCTTCCCCACTCATGTTATTGCTAAAATAAATTTTACCCAAACTCTCTTTCTTTGTCTTAGTTTCTTGTATCATAAGAATATCAGGTCTCTATGTTCCTAATGATTTCCTACTTATGGGCTCCATTAAGGCCCCTTATATTCCAAGAGATTATCTTCATTTAAAACTAGGAGAAAAATCCAAAAGAGTTCTTTGGCTCCCATCCACCAAACTTCTTCTAGTCTCATCTTCTCTGACTTGGCTAGCATGTCTCCTTCCTCTAAATCTTGAAAGTCTAGTTTACTATGACTCTTGGTCGTAGCTGGTGAAACTGGGGAGGGCTCCTGATTGCTTTTCTTTTTAGGCTTAGGAGATAAGGAGTTTTCTCTCTCTAATTCCTTTTCTAGATTGCATGAAACATTTGGGGCCTTCCTAGGGGATGAGGGGATAACCAAGAATTCCTCTTGTTTCTCCCTTAATAACTCCCCTTCAATAATAAAGACTTGTTCCCCCACTTCCTGCATTTGAGTGTCTAACACCATAATTTCTTGGGATTGTCTTTCCAACTCTATCCTAGTCTCCTTTCTCATTTCTTGAATAGTAGCTAATATTGCTCCATTTGCCTCCTGGGCTTTTGAAAATCTAGGATTAGTCTCCTTGACTTCTAAGGATCCAAGATTCATTGTTAGATCTTCCTCCTCTTTTACAGATGAAACAACTATCTCATCTTCCTTTGAGTCTCCTAGGACTGACTCTCTTCTTTTGTCAGCAATAACTTCTACTATCTTTTATGATTTTTCCACTGTCTTTGCTGGTTCTGCGATCTCATTAATGTTTGGTGTTGGCTTTGCCACCACATTAATCTTTGGACCAGATAAGACATCCTTGTCTACCCTAGAAATTGAGCGGGATGAATTATTCTCTCCTTTGATAGAAGCATTCAACACCTTAGCTTTCTAGCCTCCCTTAATGACCTTCCTTTTCCAAATATTTTTCTCCTTTCCTTGGAATAAAGGAGGAAGTTTTCTTTTTAGCTTTAACCTTTGGACATTGATTTTCTTTGTGTCCATATTTCAGACAGTGAAAACAAGAAAAAGGGATACTTTCATAAACCAACTACTGAGTATGTGTTCCCAGCTTAGAGTGAAAGCTCACAACTTTTGGCATGTCATCTCCTTCCCTGACCCCAATACATATCCTTGCATATTTTAGTTTGCTCCTAGAAGCTGTAATTGGGTCTATTGACAAAAGTTCCCTAAAGGAATTCACTACTCCCACAAACACATCCTCATTCCAAAATTCCAAAGGTAGCTCTGAAAGTCTGACCCAAATAGGAGCTTGCACAAAGAATGATTCAATTAGATCCATTTTTGATGACCATTTCTAAAGCACAAAGGTAGACCAACCTATACTCCAAGGTCCTTCACATAGGATGTTAGACAAGTCCTTTTTGCAAGTAAAATCAAAAGACAAGAAACCTTTTGCCATAGCCATAACATTGACCTATTCTTTAAGATGTCATTTCTTCAGAGCGAAAGATCTTACTATATTTATGTTCAACCTTTGCCCAATAAAATTTCCCACTAGAGTGGAAGCCATTGAGGCTATACTATGGTCTACCAGCTCATCCAGAATAGCAATTGCACAAGACCCCTTATCCAAGCTAGAAAGAATCTTAACTAGAGGGAAGGAAGACTTACCAAAGGGTTTAACACAAAAAAGTGATGACCATTTTGCTAGAAACCTAGACCAGTCCACCTTTGGTGGCAAAGCAAGTTTGTTTGGACCTCTGCTCTTGTCACGTGGGTCCCCATCTCCATTCTCAATCGCATCTCCATACTTTGCTATCCCCTAACACTCCACAAACCCCTCCTTTGTTTGTAGTTTTTGATTTCCTCCTTGTGGAATCTCGCCTAGGATAGGTTTCAAATTTTGAAAATGTGCACTACCCTGTCCTATCTCCTATTTGCTCCCGCTCCCGCTCACCATCTAGATTTTTTTAAAATGGAGGTATTTGTTTCCTAATGTTATACTAATATTTTTTTGATATTCTAGATTAACATTTTTTAATATTCTCTAATATTTTTCTAATATTCTAAAATAGTTTTTTCTAATATTTTCTAATATTTATCTAATTTAACACTATTTTTTTTTCTAAATTTGTTTCCTAATGCTAAATTAATAATTTTCTAATAATCTACACTAATATTTATCAATAATTTCTAATGCTTTTCTAATATAAATGTAATGTTTTTCCTAATGGTTTTTCTAATAAAATTAATATTTTTCAAAATTTGTTTCCTAATTTTAGACTAATTTAAAAAATATTTTCTAATGTTTTTCTTTAATATTCTACACTATTTTTTAAAAAATAATTTAAAATATTTTTCTAATATTTTCTAGACTAATATTTTTAAAAATATTTTCTAATGTTTTTGTAATATAAATGTAATGCTTTTTTAATGTTTTTCTAATAAAACTAATATTTTTCTAAATTTGTTTCCTAATGAAATACTAATATTTTTCTAATATTCTAGATTAAAAATTTTTTAATATTTTCTAATATTTTTATAATATTCTAGACTATTGTTTTTCCAATATTTTGTAATATTTATCTAATTTAATACTATTTTTTTTCTATATTTGTTTTCTAATGGTAAATTAATATTTTTCTAATATTCTACACTAATGCTTTTTAATAATTTCTAAAAGCACTCACATATTACTAACAAATACAAAATAATTATAAACAATAAATTAATAGAATTAACTAACATAAATAAACAATAAAAATATTAAATTAACATGAAAATATTCTTTGAAAATATAAAAAACATAAAAAAATTCAAATAATAACATATAAACATACCTGAAATAGTGCAATGGCTAGAATCTAGAGGAGAATGACCCAAAGTGACACAACACGCTTACCAATCCGATACATTCACTCCAAGTCTAGATCAAATTCACCTCACTATAAAAAATGAATAGCAAAATGGAGCAAATGGGGTTTTCACCTCAAAATCATCATAAAATACATTTGGGTGAACATATTAATAAGGGATGTTGGCCTGAACATCCCTTATTTATACTAGACATGTTCACCCAAAAATAGCTAGTATGTTTGCCTAAACATATGTTAAATTGAATATGGAAATTTTTTATCGTTTCATGATTTCCTTCATGCCACAAAAGTGGAACCCATTATTGTGGGTTCACCTAAATGCGAATAAGTGATCCAAGGGATTATTGTATGCGAGAGTCATGATTTGGTAACAAGATCTAAAGGACTAGAAGTCTCGTTGATAGGACAAAGAAAGAGGAAGGAGAAGTACCATTCATTTCTATTATTCTGCAAGGAAATAATATAGAGATCATTTGGAAAGTGGGTTCATTGGTCTTTCCTCTAAAGCTATTTGGATAGTGGGTCAATCTGCCTTCTGCAACTCCTAACAAGGTTGGAATCTCTTAATAGGGATTCAAAGTCTCCTAATAGGAACTACTATGTACTGAATGTATTTCATTGACTCCTAACAAGGTCCATCCTCTAACAAGGAATATTTATATTAGTGCATCATCTTGTGGATACCATCCCCACTAGAGTTTTCCCTCTGATCAAGAGTTTCCCTTGTTAACATATCTGGTGTTATTGTGCATGCGTATCTTATTATGGTTTCTCATTATATTGTTCATATGGTTAAGATTTATTAAGGTTGATAATTGTGATAATTGTTGGATAACTAATTCACACTCCCCTGCCCTGGTTATATTGGTGGACTATATATTCTAACAATTGGTATCAAAGCCCTAGGTCCTTGAAGGAAAAGCTTAATAGGTTTGAGAGATCGATGTTGAATCTTTTTAGAAAGTATAGTCCTACATTTTATGGGGCAACCTATGATAGTTGGAAGGAGAAGATGAAGAATCATCTACTATGTAGGGTCCATGTTATTGGCTTTTAACAAAAGGTGAAAAATAAATTGTAGGAGAAGAGAGACTTGAAGAATGAAGTGAAGGAAAAAGAGACCTATTCATGTGTAACATGAGAGCCAAAGAAGATTTTACTATTACCTATTTTATAGAAAAAATATAGATAGGTAAAGTCACTTCAAACATCTCATAAGATTTGGATAACATTAGAATCTATTTTTGAATGTGATACACATACAAAAAGAGAAAGATTACAGAATTGGATTTGTGCATTTCAAGACGCTAGAATGGTGGAAGATGAATCTACAAGAAGCTAAATCTTATGGTGGAACCAAGGAAGAAGATGAAGTGGTGTGGAAGATTTTGAAAAATTTGGCACCACCATTTAGGCAAGTATCTTAGATGATTGAACTATTAAAACTCCTACATTAGGGAGTTTTCTAGGGAAACATTGCTTGGAAGATTAGAAGCAAAAAATTTAGGTTTAATACAATCTAGAGATTTGACAAGAGTGGAGACAACCTTCAGTGCCTTAAATGTTTGACTAAGCCTATCTAGAAGCACAAACACAAATGGAGATTTTGCTAGCAATAGTAGAACCAGATATGGTGAAGATAAGCAGATTGAAGAAGGTATAACCCTTTTTGTGAGAAGAGAGAAAGATGGTAATAACATCTTTAAATGTTGGACTTGTAATGAGTTTGGTCATTATTAGCAAGTTGATAAATGTTCTTCTTAGCAAGTTTATGATAAATCAACATGCAAGAATAAGAAATGAAAGATCAACACATAACACAGTGATTTACGTGGAAACCCAATTTGGGAAAAATCACCAGTAACATGCTACTCCTTTCTCACTCTTTTGAAGTGATAACCTATGAAATGCATACCCTATTAAAGGCTACAAAACACACTGTTAAATGTGACCCAGTTAAGGGATTTCAACCACCCTGTTACAAGTGGGCCTAGTTAAAGGACTTTAGAACATTCACTTGGAATGTCACCCTATTAAAGGATTTACAAATGGCTATTAAACCAAGCTAAGTCCATAGGATATTTCCCTAACTAATACAATTTCTAAAGAGTAAAACTAACAGCTTTTGATTCAATATAACTCACAACATAACTTGCAAATTTCAAATCTCAATTTAGTTCACAAAATTGTCTGGCTTTTAGTCTCTGCAGCTCTGACAGCTTGTCCTCCTTTCAAGCTTTGTCTCCCTAAGTCTCCATGACCATTGTGCCAATGCAATCACCTCTATGGTCACCTATCAAAGAAAAGTCTCTATACTCTATTCCTCCATCTCGATGCCTTCTCCTTGACACCACACACTCTCTCTCTCCAACCAACCACTCTTGCTTCTTGACCTGTAACTCCTTAAATAAAAGTCTAGAATATTTTTCCTGCTCTAATCTTCCCACTCTTATTTTTGGTTCAAATGGATTAGGTAAGATTCAATGAATCTACCCTTAATCTTTTTTCTTCTAGAAACATCTTGCAGAATCCACCTGTATTCACCTAAAAATGATTAACCTAAAATTCAGTACCACCAGCTCATCATCCTTATCTTCCATCTTAGATCTAGTGAATCTTTGACTTTTCAAATAATTTAATAGCTGACACAATTGACATTTTAATGCTTGATACATACTGTGTTACTCAGCACCTACTGTGGATTCACTCGACATCAACTAAGTTTTATTGATTCTCATCACCTACTACATTTTTATCTAGCTCAACACTTGAACTCACTTGACACCTTTTTTTTCACCTAGCACACACTAGATTTTTCATTTTCTTGGCACTTACTAATAATTTTCTTGGCACGAACTAGCTTGCTCAACACCCACTAATGAATTTAATCAAGCTTTGTAGACAACTTTGTTAAAACTTATTCTTCTACAGTTTCTAAGTGTAGCCAACCTCTATATCTTCAAGTGTATTATAAATACATCATTTTACCATTGTCTTAACTGATCCTTGTACTTCATTACAAAACCATAACTCAACCTTTTCCTTAGGTGCTTTTGTTACATCTTATTGATTAAATCCTCTTCATCAATCAGCTATCTTGGATCTTATAAGCAATTGTCATTCTAGAAAATATAAGGTTTGACATTAGTGACAAAATAATGATTGAAAAAATTCTTTATCAACAATTTCCCTTCTTCAATAATGATCTTTTCAATTATATTTCAACATAAATGTCCTGAGATGGAGAAAAAGTACAAGGGAAATTTTAAGCCTAGGAGACCTAGGAATTGTTTGTATGCTAATGAAGAAGAGAAATTTGATGAAAGAGCTCAAACTGAAAGTGATGATAAGCTAGGATTTGTGGCTATTAAAGAAGATGATATTGATAGAGAAATTGGAGAAGAAAAAGCTCTAGTTTCCCAAGTTGAAAAGAAATTTGATTGGATAATAGATAATGGATGTTCACATCACACGACTGGTGACATTAATAAATCTATCAAATTCAAGAATGATGATGGAGATATTGTTAGAGTTGGTAATAATGCAACCCATCACATTATAGGAATATGATCTATTATGCTTGATGGTAAGACTATCACTGATGATGCTTTTTTTTTGATGGACTAAAGCATAACTTGTTGTGTGTTGGACAGTTGGTGGATAAAGGTTATCAACTGTACTTCATAGAAAAGACTTGTACCATCAACGATAAGGCTGGTAAGATGATTGGAACAAGGACAAGGTCTAGATGTAATGCATTTTAGTTGAATCCTACTGAAATGACATGTTTAGTTATGAAAGTGGGTAATATTTGGCTATGGCATAGGAGATTTTTTCTTATAAAATTTGATAATATTGTTAAGGTCAGTAGTACATTTGTAGTTAGAGACTTGTTTAAAATAACAAATCCTACTAATGTTTTTTCCAAAGAATATATTTTGGCTAAGTAGAAAAAGATATCATTTCCTAGCAAGAAGTTCACTACTACAAAGAAGTTAGAAATTTTTCACACAGATTTGAGTCGTCCTACTAGGACAAGAGGATTCTATGGAGAAAGGTATTTTATGATTTTTGTTGATGATTTCACTAGAATGATGTGGGTATCATTTCTTAAAGAGAAGTCTAGAGCATTTGAGAAGTTTAAGATATTTAAGAATAGAGTTGAGAATGAATCTAGTGTTAAGATAAAATATTTGAGATCATATAGAGGAGAATTCAGCGCTAGAGAGTTTAACATATTTTGTGAAAAGAATGGAATAAAGAGAGAATTATTTGCATTTAAGACTCCTAAGTAGAATGAGATTGTTGAACAAAGAAATAAATCAATATTAGAGGCAATAAGAGAAATGATGTTTGAGAATGATGTATCCAAGACATTTTGGAGAGAAATAGTCAATACAATAGTATATACCATAAATAGAGTACAGATCAAACAAGGTATGAACAAGACCCCCAATGAATTATGGTTTGGTCATTCACCATCAGTTAACTATTATAAAATATTTATAAGCAAGTGTTACATGAAGATATATGACAACATTGGTAACTTTGATCCAAGAAGTGATGAAGGTATGTTTATTGCTTATTCATTGAAAAGAAAGGCTTACAAAAGTTTTAATCATAGAACCAAGACAATAGTTGAATGCACAAATGTAAAGATTGATGAGAAGTTTGGAATCAAAGAAAATATGATGGATTACAATTTCAATGAAGAAGAGGATAATACTAGAATTTTTAGAAAGAATGTTGAAGTTTTCATTGAGGCTATCAATGATCTATAGAATGATGTACAAATTGTTGAACAAAGAGGAGAATGAAGATGCAAAGCAAGAGAAGAGATTAGAGTTGAGTTAACAACTCCTACCTCTAACAAGAACATGACAAAGAATCATCCACCACAAAAGATAATTGGAAGCATAGATAAAGGAGTGACGAAAAGAAATGGAGTCAATATGGAATTATGTCAAATTTCTCAAGTCAAACCTAAAAGTGTAGATGAAGCATCTAAAGATGATCATTGGATTCGAGAAATGAAGGAAGAACTAGACTTGATTGTAAAGAATGATACATGGGAGTTAGTTACTAGACCAAAAGACAAGAACATTATAGAAACCAAATGGGTATTTAGAAATAAAATGAATGAACAAGGAGAAGTTGTAAGAAGCAAGGCCAAAATTGTATGCAAAGGATATTTAAAACAAGAAGGAATAGGTTATGAGGAGACATATGCCTATTTAGCTAGAATGGAAGTAGTAAGAATGTTCTTGGCTTATGCAATGAATAAGAAGTTCAAAGTATATCAGATGGATGTCAAATCAACCTTTCTAAATGGAGAACTTGAAGAAGTATATATTGAGTAGCCTAAAGGATTCCCTCTGACAATAGAAAAGGATATAGTATGTAGAATGAAGAAGCTCTATTTGGTTTGAAGCAAGCACCTAGAACACAGTATGCAAGGTTGGACAAGTATTTGGCAAAACTTGCATTTTCTAATGGTACAATAGAAAACAATTTATAGTTGAAATAAATTGAGAATGGTTTGATGATAATAGTAATATTTTTTGATGACATACTATTCTGAGGCAATGATGAAGCAAGTGATAAGTTTGTTGAAGAGATGAAAAATGAGTAGGATAAGGAGAAATGAAGTTCCTTCTAGGTTTGTAGATTGTGGAAAATAGTGATGGTATTTTCATTTCACAAGCTAAGTATTTGAAAGAGTTGTTGAAAATATTTGTATTGGAAAGTTGTAAATCCATTGGCATACCAATGATAACTAGTCACAAGTTATCTAGCAAAGATGAGACACCTACAGTTGAATAGAAAAAGTATAGATCCATGATTAGAGGATTGCAATATCTGACTCACAAAATATATGATATAGAAAATATAGTTAAGATTGTAGTTATATTTTAAGCTGATCCTAAAGAATTTCATTATGTAGAAATAAAGAGGATATTCAGATATTTGAAGGGAACATTTGATTATGGGATATGGTATGAAAAATCAAATGATTTAACTTTATGTGCCTATATTGATGTGGATTGGTTAGGAAATATGGATGATAGAAAGAGCACTAGTACTGGATCATTCTTTCTTGGAGAAAGATTGGTTTCTTGGTTGAACAAGAAACAAGATTGTATTTGATAGACTATAGTCAAGGTAGAGTATGTAGTGGCAAAAAATAATTGCAATCAAGTTATGTAGATGAAGAAGATGCTGAAGGATATTGGGATAGAAATTTTAGAACCTTTTATCATATACTGTGATAACAAAAGTATAGTGAGTATGTCTAAGAACCCTATATTGTATTCTAAGACTAAGCATATATCTATTAAGTATCATGTTTTAAGAGAAAAGGCAATAGAAAAGGAGATCAAATTAGATTATGTGAGTACTAAAGATCAGATTGCAGATATCTTTACAAAGCCTTTTCCTAAATATACATTTGCATATTTGAGAGGTATGCTTGATGTTATGCCCTTTCCTAATTTAGAGTAGATGATGCAGAGATCGTATTAGTCTAGTGGTATAGAGAACTATTGTTAGAGTGGAATGAATGTTGATGCTTCCTAAATGGGGGAGTATCTATGATGAGTTAAGTCATTGAGGACTCTTGGTATTTGGTCTTAAATAGTGTCTTTGGACACTTTAGCTAGTTGAAGACTTGGAGTAGTAAATTGACATAATGAGGCCTTTGTCATTGATTTCAACAGGGGAGAAGAGAGCATGATCTTATAAGTAATGGGGGAGAAATGTGCATCTCCTAAGTATGTATGGGGAAGAAGATTGCATAAAGAAGAGGAAGAATATCTCTATGGGAGAGATATGCAACATGAAGAGTTCTAATGTATGGTGAGTTGTTTAGTGTGAACAATTGTTGTCAATCCTAAATAATATACAAAACAAAGTAGTGTTCCAGAGGATTTTAGACTTGATTGATGAAGAGATCGATCCTAAAGAAGATGTAGAATAGAGAAATGTTCCAGAGGATTTTAGATTTGATTGATGAAGTGGATTTGAGAAGACATAACAAAAGCATCAATAACAAAGTGCTATTTGGTATTCTTGGAACCTAGATGTTTTTCATCTATGTTGCCATCAATGCCAAAGGGGAAAATTGTTAGCATATATGTTGATGGTATTCCTTTTGGAGAGTATCCTAAGAATTGGAGTTTATTGACATGTTGCATTCATGACCATGTTTTTCATTGATGTCAACATAGTAGCAAGTCTGTAAAGACTAGTAGAGTAGTAGATAGAGATCATAGTTATATAGATAAGTGTTTGATTGTCTAGTGATGCATGGTCAAGAACATGTTCTACACTGTATTCTGATAACATGATTTAATGCATGTAGTATAAGTCAAAGTCAAAGTCATAGGGAAGATATGCTTGATTTACAGACAACAGTGTAGAGACAAAGTAACTGTTAAGCAATTTTTGATTATTACATTATATCTTTTAATAAATATATAATATGGAGATGTGCAATTAGCTAGTGACTAAAGATAGTCTAATGGTGACATCAACAAGTGCATAAGCCCTAGTATCGCACATATGAGAAGTTGTATAGACTATGAGCCAAAAATAATATTATAATTGTGAATTAATTAATTACCTTATTATAATTAATTTTAAAAGCTTCAAGGCCAACTCAAGGAATTATTTTGAAGATATGGTATAAAGAAAAGATGTTCTCTTTGTTGGCAATGTGCATTGAATGTATTGAAGAAGTATCAAGTGCAAAAAGGAGCAGAGTGTTTGGTGAATGTTAGTAAGAGATCCAAGGGATTATTGGATGTGAGAGTTGTGATTTGGTAACAAGATATGAAGGAGCAAAAATCTGGTTGACATGATAGAGAAAGAGGAAGGAGAAGTACCATTGCTTTTTATTATTCTGCAAGGAATAGTATGAACATCATTTGGACACTGGGTTCATTGGTCTTGCCCCTGAAGCTATTTGGATAGTGGGTCCATCTACCTCTTACAACTCCTAATAGGGTTCACACAACTTCTAATAGGGTTAGAATCTTCTAATAAGAATTCAAAGTCTCCTAACGGGGTCTAATATGTACTAAATGTATTTCATTGACTCCTAACAGAGCCCATCCACTAACAAGGAATATTTATATTAGTGCATCATCTTGTGGGTACCATCCCCGCCAAGGTTTTTCCTCTGATCAAGGGTTTCCATAGTTAATATATCTAGTGTTATTGTGCAAGAGTATCTTGTTATGGTTTCTAGTTATATTTATTATATGGTAAGATTTATTTAGGTTGATAATTGTGATAATAGGTAGATAACTAATTCACCTTCCCTCTCAATTATATTGGAGGACTATGTATTCTAACATGTTGAGTGATGCTAGTGTCAAACAATCCATAGTAAGTTTCGAGAAAAGTTAGTACTAACCAAGCATCATTGTCAAACAAGTGATAGTGTATGTGCTATGAAAATAAGTTTTATAGAGACCTTGTAACTCAATGATGATCGAGTGTTAGAACATAGTGTTGGCTGAGGAACAACATTTTAACTGTTTATAAGGAATCACAATTTCTAGTTGACTAAGTTGATGTCTTGGGATATTAAAAGCATGTTGAATATAAGGATTAGTGAGTTGGATCATTTAATTCTAGGAGAGGATTATGTAAACAACCTAAGAAATGAATTCAAGGAGAAGTTTCTAGAAAAGAAGAGATTAAAAAAATGACAAATAGATACAATGTATTTGATGGATTAAATCATAAACCCTAAGATCTATACTAGTGTTTGAGTAGAATAAGATTAGAATTGCCTATTTAAGGAGGAATTGAGACAATTTTTTCTTTAATAGATAGAGAGGCTATGTGCGTGTGACAAAGTTCCAAAGAATTGGAGTTGTTACTAATATTGTTTACTAGAAAATCTAAGAAGAAGGCTGATTTGAGATGAGAAGAAGTGAAGTGTAATTACTTGAAGGGTTTCCAGTAGATCAAAGATTGAGGTGACAATGGAGGCCAAAAAATGAATCAATTTTAAGAGTTAAAAAAATATTGGTACATGCAAAGTGAGTTTTGCTTAATAGATCAAACCTATTGCTACTTTCTAACCATTGTGAACAATATTTGAAATCTTTTAATTAGGGTTGACTTAACAATCATAGTTACTTAACAGTCTATGTAAATCCTTTAACAGGGTGACATTCTAATGGAATGTTCTATAGTCCTCTAACAAGGCCACTCCTAATAGAGTGATTAAATCCTTTAACAAGGTCACATTCAAAAGTGTGTATTGTAACCTTTAACAAGGTTGGATCTTAATAGGGATCACTTTAAAAGAGTGAAAATTGGTGACATATTGATGATGATTTTTTCCAAATTGGGTTTACACATTAAATCCTAGTGTCAAACCTGTGTGGATGTTATTATGGTATTTTACTGATTAATGTTTACATTCTGCAAGTCTATTATTTTAGAATAGTGGACAACTAGCTAATGTTATTGAAAGTTTATGGTAGAGAGAAAGCAATGAAATGATAAGATTTGAAGTTATTTAAGTGTTTATTTATTTAATTGGTACATCTGGACCTTGCATAACTGATTCACAAGCCCTCCCCAGTTATTCTAAATATTCTAACAAGCCAAGAGAGAGAGAGAATGAGAGAGAAAGAGAATTTGATCATTACAATAACATCAAAGTGATGTGTACAAGAAATTGAAGAATGAGAAAGAGGTGTCTCTTTTATAGAGATGATAATAGAGTTGCATGTGTAACTCCCATTTCTATGAATGCCACCATTCATAATAAGTGTGTGCAAAGTGTCAAGATCCTCTTAAAGAGTATAAACTAATTTCCTAATAAAAGGAATTAGAAAAATGAGTTGTCCTCACACATGGACAAGAGGACAAGTAAATGGCATATCCTTCATATGTGGACTAGAGGAAAAAAAATATATGAGGGATACCTTAGTTTATCCCATTTAATAAATAAATACAACCAAGGAAAGATTACTAATTCTAAAAATTCCTACAAAATTTCTTTAGCATCTCCTTTGCATTGTTGGATTGTGATATGAAAATTTTAGTTTTGATTGTAGAATTTGTAAACCAAGAAAAAATATCATCTCACCTATCATTGACATCTCAAGTTCTTTTTACATCTCATCAAAAAATTCTTTTCTCATCTTGTCATCTCCAAAAATACTTCAACAATCAAAATATTATCAATGTAATTTGTGAATTATACATTACTATCTACAACTTCTTTACTAAAACCATCTTTAGAAAATACTTAACCTTAAATAATGAGCTCTTGGGGATTGTTTCAATCTATACAAGATTGTTTTCAATAAAAAAACATATTATTTTTTAGGAACATATGTAGGAATGGTAGAACTACATCTAGCAACCTCCAGCTTGATACCTATAATAAAAATAGATTTTAATAAAGTAGAATTTGAAACCGTAGATATTAATGTTAAAGATAGAATTATCACTATCAATCCTAGACTTGTGGGAGGTCTTTCTTGTTTTAATTTGGCTCAACCCACAAGATTACCTTATATTGAGAATAATTAGATTATGGAGGAATATATTTAAATTGTATTGAATAATAAAGAAGGGGGATTCACAATCAAATGGGGGGAATGAGATGGAAGAAGTAAAAATTAGGGATTATCCCCCTACCTCAAATCGATTGTAGTTAGATTGAATCAAGAAGAGGAAATTGACTTTCTGATAGTGTCATCATCAATGAAAATAAGTAAAAATAACAAGATGAAAAAGGAAAGTATAGAATGATCATTAATCTTAGAGAGCTTAGAGGAAAATTGTGGTGAACCCCCAGAAAGGAAGGAAAGGGAAGTGAATATCTTAATAGAAGCTTTGAATAATATCATATTAGAGGATCTAATGAATAAATTTATTGATGAAATTTGTGATGAGGATGAGCTTAGGTTACAAAAATATATTTTGATCACCAAAATCTAGGAAGCAATAAAGGAAATAAGCCCAATTAATGTAAAAAATAGATTAGGGGATATAGTTGAGGAATTGTAGGATCCATTAGGCTTAGGGGTACCAAGCAAAGCGGGTCCAAAGTGTGTGAAAGTTTTAAGAAAGAAAGGAAGGAAATCCATGCATGAATTGCATCTAAAGGATGGTGGTGCTAAGAGTCAGGTAAAAATAATCGATATTATAAATGTTGGGATGGGGAAGTTCCTTCCCTAGTAACCATGAATGTCATAACTTGGAATATTAGGGGCCTTAAAACCCATAAAAAATAGTGGCTTCTAAAGAAATACATTGCTAATGCCCAAGACAACATAATTCTCATTTAGGAATTAAAACTAAATAGGGAGGAAACAAAAAAATTTAGAAAATCCTTAAGCTAGAGGAAGATAAAATACTCACCTCTAGAAGGAGCTTCTAGTGGAATATCTATAATATGGGATCAAAATAATTTGGTAATCTCATCTATTGAAATTAATAAAAAATGGATGAGAAAAGTAGTAAAAGTTATCATATCAATTTTTTGCTATAGGTTGTTTAATGTATTGTTGGAATTAATAATGGAAAAGTAAGTTTGAGAGGGGGGATGAATCGACACTTTAAACTGTGACCTTAAAAATAATTCACCTAATGTCCATCTCATAGCCTAGCATGTAAACTGAAATAAGTAACCATACATCACATCCATAGCATAAAAAAATCCAACACATAACACAAAAATTTTGGTTACCCAGAAACCCTCCAAGGTGAAGGTAAACCTGGGGTGGGGATGACACCCATAAATCTTCACTACTGTAGTTGTAAAGTGTGCCAAACTATGGCTACAAAGTTTTGATCATAAGTTATGATCTACCCTGTGAAAGGTTTTCCCTATCAAAGGCTTACAAGACTATTAAGTACTAAAGGATTTCAAACTTGCAATTAACTAAGCACTCAATTGAGATATTTACAATAATCTATTAGGACTACTTTGTTAAGAAATTTTTTCTATAGTACCTATTAGAATGATCCAAAACTTGATCCTTTGGCTAGCACCTTACTTCTTAATGTCAAATCTCCTCCTTATTATTTAAACCTTGATCCTCCTAATCAGATATATTTTCTCTAACCTTTCACTACTTCACTTTGTTCTCCTTAAATTGATTTTGCAATATATAACTTTTTCATAACCATTATGACACCATGCACTAATACATTAGGGGTCAATTTGCGACGGCGAGCAAATGTTATGGTTTTTTGGCTTTTTTTTTTTTTCAATTATAGCCTGATGACATTGCAATTGCGACATCAGGCAACGTAGGTGTCATAATTGTGACATCGTTGGGCTATAATTGAAAAAAAAAAGCCTGCATTGATCATTCAGTGGGTTTTCTTTTGCGGCATATCAAGTCACGTTATTGGCGCATTTTGTTCAAGTATACAATATATGCCATTTGAAACATTTCCACCCATCAAGTTTTCGTTGGTACAGAGCCAATGTGGGCAAGGGGATTGGAATGCTTTGAGAATTTGGATTTTGATCAGGATTGAGATATGAATTTTCTTTAGGGTGTTTGGTGATCTTGAAATTCAAGCATTTTGGATTTGGAGAGGGTGTCCACTCAGGTGAGGAGATCGGTTCATTTGTCAGATGTTATTTGATTGCTTCAATTTTTGTTGAGATTGATACAAATGCAATGACATCTTGTATCAGATTCAGTGAGTGAGATTTGTTATATCTTCATTTTGTTCTATTTCTTTATGATTGTAGTGCCACAAACCCTCTAGTACCAGCCATGAAACCAACATACATTTCTTCCTCCAGAATTTCGGACATACATTAACCACATTCCAAGGGAAAGCCTAGGTTTTTTACTGTATAAAGTAGCTGGTTGAAGGAAGGGTGATTGGTAGGAAGAAGGGTCTCACTACCAATGTCTGGTATTTACATATCTCCATTTTCTTTTAATGTTAATTGTTATGCATACAAGAATGTAGGGTTGTAGTTTTTTTTAATCAGTTATATGTTAGTTTGAGATATTGTTATTATTTTCCCCATAATTTTTCCTATGTTAAGAACTATTCATTCTATATGTTAGCTATAAAAAGAATTCAATCATGTATATAAGAATGTTTTCTTCCCATCTTGTGCTTCATTCTCCTTACTGTGCGATTGTATTGTCCTTTTCTATTTACCCTTTCATGTGTTCTATTTTATTCCTTAGGAAATCCAATCCATGCCGATCCCTCTGTATTTATTTTTCAGGATACTCCTGTGATGGTTATACTTCATATCCACCAATGTATTGATTGCTTCTCATTCATAACCCAATACTCACAATAATCTTGAATCAATGTAATTGTGGGTTTGTTCAAATTTCTGACAGGAAATATTGCAATATTAAGAAGAAATTGTTCTTTCACTAAAGAGAAGGCACAGGAAATGAAAGTTACTCTGATACCATGATAATAATATGAATAAATTGATAATAAAAAATTATTAATTTGAAGGCCGATATTTATATTTCTATTGCTGCCTATTATGTATATTTTCTAAGTCAGCCCTCATACTAATATATATATGGACAGCCACTTAAAAGTCATACTTTATTAGTAACGACCATTCATACAAATGGTGATCATTCATAATGAAAATTAATTATAATTAATTTTATAACTTTATATATATGCATGTATGTATGTATTTATGTTTATTATTTCCACATATATATTAAATATACAAATATATATACAAACTCATATCCATTCCAAATAATAATCAATATAGTTCATATAGAATTCAAGATTAATTCTATATTAATCCATTACTGATCTAACTGAAGCTATAACACTGACAGCAATATCATAGATTCATGAATTCAAATACAATTGGCCACAAACAATACAGGCTTACAAAACATACAGGTATATACCTATGCTCCACGGTATAATGGCCCGCCTAGGGCAAGACATGAAAAATAGAAAATTTCTTTTTTTCAACCCAAAAAAGATATAATACACTATACATTGAATGACCTCAAAAGGCTGTGAAGCACTATGGGAGTTCAAGAAAATGGCATGTTTATTCAACAAACCCTGGCTCTAGCATTGAACAGGCCAATGGGTTTGGAATTTTATTACACTGTGCCAAACTATTCACAAAGATCTACCAAAACACATAGAGCAAGGAATCAAAGCAAAATAACTAAGAATAACAAGAAAATGTGAATTTCAATTCATATTAAGGTAGTTTCTCAAGTTGCAAGCCAGACTGTGACAAAATTCCAGTGTAAATGCTATTGCTTGCTATTAAGGTTTGAGAAAAACCTCAACCAACACATACACCAAGCCTTGGATGACCTTATATATCTCTATATGCCATGTACCAACTATTGGAATTGACCCATAACCACCTTTGGAGATTTTGCAAAATCTTGCCCAAATGTTGAAGTTAAAATGACAACTTTACAACTTTTTAGCATCTTGACTCCTATCAACCTACCATCACCTCAAATCAATGCAGAATGCATTCCTCAGCTACATGAACCATGTCTCCATCCTTTTCAAACAATTACACACTTTTTAGGGTCATCTGGCATGATCTCATTTTGCCAAACTTGGCAATTTCTTGTCACCTATTGGCAACTTTTTCCCAAACACACACAAACTACCCTAACACACAACTTAGACCCTCTTGGAGTCTTTATTCATCAATGACCTAGCTAGGATCACAGAGACACACAAACTACCCTAACACACCACTTAGACCCTCTTAGAGTCTGTATTCATCAATGACCAAGCTAGGATCATTTACAAGCTAGAATATCTTGGGGTTTTAGCCCAAACCCTAGGTACTCCTACACCATGGTGCTAGGAACATGTCAAACAGGTTTACATGACAAAACCAACCAATTCAAAATAATGTTGAAAGAAACATAGAACTGGAATGAAAAGGAACAAACTAAAAGAAAATGTTTTTGGTTGATTCAAGATTGCCACGAACCACTTATGCTCCTACATCACCTTTATAAACTTCTAAATTTGGCATGAGCTTTAATGGACATCCACTCATCGAAATTCCCATTTGGCAGAAGCATAGATTAAGTTTATGAGAATAAAACAATCATGTGTCCCACAAGATGACATATAGTGAAGAAACCATTCAAATACTTCATACAAACATGTGTCCCACAAGATGACATATAGTGAAGAAACCTTTCAAATACTTCATACAAACATGTGTCCACAAGATGACATCTAGTGAAGAAACCTTTCAAATACTTCATAAGCTTGCAACTCCCATCCCACATCTAGTAAAGAAACCTTTCAAATATTTCATAGGCTTACAACTCTAATTCCACATGCTCTAATAATGGTCAAAAGGTTGTAGAACTCAGCTTTATTCTTGCTAACAGCATTTGATTGTTAGTTTACGAGGCATTTTCAACAGATTTAATTGTGTATATCTAGCAATCATTACACACCAATCATTGTTAGTTTGCTAAATGATAAATTAGTTGCATTCATACACATAGGTTCTAAGTATACAACACTACCAGTAACATATTCTAATTGATTGGTCAGGAAAATTTAGTGTAATTATTTCTATTACAACCAGTATCATGTTATTGACGCCCAATGAACTAACACTCATCACATAATATATACTATAAGAATAACTCATACGTAATTCCAACATTGAAACTAACGAAGATCATGGTTTTCCATCCATTCAAAATCATGCTGTAAATAGAACAGAGTGAACTATCAAAAGGAGAACATTTAACTACTTATTGTAACTTATTATAGGTTTAAACAACCATATACACCATGAGACACCCAATTTGGTAACAAATATTTTCACCTATGAAATACCCAGATCTGAGTCCATTGCTACTAGATAAGTTGCATTTGAGGAAAAAGTTAGATTTTTGAAACAAACTTGTGGAGAAGTTCCTTACCAAATAGATAGCGCATCAAACTTGAATTGTTGCATTTTTAAAATTACCCATCATTGCATATCCTAATTGGGGTTTATACCAGAAATTGAGTTTAGAACACAAAATAGAAAGAGTGATTGTGCTACTAACCATATCATGACACTCAAAGCCATTGAAATTCGAAGAAAAGCCCATAGATCATGAAAAGAAAGCCAAGAGAATCCTTTCCAAGCCTCTTGGAAAAAGTAAACTATATACAAAAACTGACTAATATCGATAATATACCATGATATGTTTGATGTAATAGCTAATCTAGCTAACCCTAAACCCACTTGGAAGATTAATAACCAGCTCAGAAATGCATGAAACATCAACACCACCAAGGCAATCCAAGCCATTACCTTACTTTTCTCTATGCTTGAAGAAAATTTTGCATTGGGAAACCTAATGCATAGGCATCCAAAGTGCATATTCTCCTAATAGATTTGCTAAATTCTCCTCCTACCATAGTAGCTTCAGGATTGGAGTTGCAAAGATGTAAATAGAACTCAAGAGCATTGATGTAGCCAGTAGTATTAAACATGAACGCTGCAAATATACTCCAAGCATTTGATGTTTTCCTACTCCAACTGCCTGATCATAGAGGGTTTATTTATTTAGGGAACAAAAAATTGTAAACCTGAAACAATGTTTACAAGCTCAAATTAATCTTTATAATCATTAACTTGGTGAGTGAACTTTTTGGGTTGGGTTACATGTTTGAGGACCTTGGAAACCATAGTAGAACCCTCGTGAAGTCGAGTCCTTGTATCTGTATATGTGAGCCATTAGTAGCCCTAAGGAACATTGTCAGTTTGGATTGCAATTTGATCTTTTGGCAAGACTGCCTAATAGTTGATAAAGAGCCCTTACCCATCTCTGCATCATTCCCCTCATCCTTAGTAGGGATGAATCTTCTAAATAGTACCACATAGATTTTTCTGAGACAAAACATATGAAAAGATTAGATAAATTCCATCTAAATTAACCAAAGTAGATATATAAATCCTATTTTAACTATAAGTTTGCACATAATTATAGAAAAAGACTATATTCATATCTCCTTCCTAAAGCCAATCAACCCTTACCTTCTACTTCCTAAAAATAGTTCTCATTACTTACTTAAGTTCTCAAACAACTTGAGACTCTTCTCTACTCAAATCCTATGAAAAGACAAGATCTTGAATTTTTGTAAGTGACAACACATGATCTTGTGCCTACCTCTTCCTAGCATAAATATTACCAATACATGACCATTTCTTGATATGCCATTTAAACATATTGCAATTTCTTACTTCTATCATATGCTCATATGGCAGGCCTCCATCTCAGAACCACAAAGCCATGAAATGAAGCCACATTGGTTGGAACTTAAAAGGAGGATTCTTAGGAAGTACAACTCGAGTAGCATAAAACTTAATAGGCCAATTATCTAAACCCCTCCAATCAAGAACTTCAAAAATTGGATAATGTACCCAATTTTTCTATATTACTAATCTCTGACTACTATTTCTGATCTTCCTATCCTCTGATATCGATATTCCTATTTACTCACTATTTCCATGTCATTGTTATTCACATTATTTTTTATAATTTATTCATAACATCAATCACTATTTTGCATGTATATTCACTACTATCTTTCTCTCTGATGTCACTATTTTTTGCATTGCAGTAGCGCTATTTGGATGCATATCTGCTCACTGTTTCCTTACATTGTTTGATCACTGTTTTTTCTCTTATACATATATTATTGCTGCTTTTATATGGCACACGCATTATTTCTACCCTTGGCCACCTCACTGCTCTTTGTTTTCTGATGGCCATCATAATATTCTTACTATGTTTCTAGGTCTACTTTGTGTAACCAAGAGCATTGTTTCATACAATCGCAGATATTGTATCTTCACCAAAAGTGTTGTACCATTATTAACAGAAAATAGTCTTTGACATTAGTGCTTGGACCCCTTAGACAAGACAGTAAATTGATGATCATTATATGGTGAATATCCTTCAAATAAAAGCTATGAATGTATCCAAGGATAGTGAATTGCCTTGCAAACACTCTAAATACCTTTAACAAAAAGGTGAAATTATCTCTCTTTCTGCCCCTCATCATATGAGTTATGCTCTCTAATATTTATCATAGTTTTGATCTTCTTCTTCACTGAAATTAATTGCGATCATGTTGTTTTAATGTCATTAAATCTACTCATATCATTTTTGATAGCTCTTTTGTAACCTCTGATGATGATGCACCTCTAGGCAATGGTAAATATACATCTTGTCATGTCCTATCATCTCCCAGTTTCTATAACAGTCCATCTCACTGTCTCATCGTCACTGTTATGGATTCCATTTGATGACATATCTGTTTTGTTATTTTCAACATTTACCATTTTTCTTGATCTGTGCTTACTAAAAATAAATATAAAAATGTGTCAACATTTCTTCATCACTGTCCTTTAATGTCGTATTTCTTTATCACTATCCTTTAACATTGTTCCTAGATAACAGTGACTGATTTTGATGACTTCTGATTGATCTCTGCTCAAGATATCTCCAATTCCTTCTCACTATTTTTAGTCTTTTGTAGCACTTGTGTTTATCTTTGAATGAGCACCATTTAATGACTTGGCTCTTGTCCATTAATTTTCTTTTTACTATCTTAATTGCATGATTCTTGACTACTGTTGTCCTTTAATTTGTTGATCACTATTTTGCACTGAAATTCTTGTTCTTTGGGCTTTCCTTTTAGATTTTAGTATTCATCTTTTCAACAACAATGTTCTTGTCTTATTTTATGTAATTCTTTCCTCTTAGACAAACTTGTATCTTTGTCTCTAAGACATGTGCCTTTTTTATCTCTTTCTTACTGCTATAATATTCATGAGACCTTATGCTTTGTTGAACATCCTTTTGACTGAGTTGTCATGACCATCACTTTTTTTTCAAAATTCTATAGTGGTAAATATCATTTAGGACCTAATATTCATGTAAAATCCCTCTGAGTCACAATATTTTCAATGGATGTCTAGATCAACCTAATCATCCTACATTTGATGTAAGGTGCCATTCTTACCCAACTACCAATAGTAAGTTTACTAGAATCATAAAGATTTTCTTTGCAAGCAATACAGCTTTGATTATAAAGTTTGTAAGCTTATATCTTAGCTTATTTCTACTTCTTCTATTTCTATTTTGGTTAATGGTGCTCCCTCTAATTTTTTCAAACCTATGAGAGGGCTTAGATAGGGGGTTCCCCTCTCACCTATTTTGTTCATTATTTTGGCAGAATGTATTGGAAGGTTAATTGAGAAGAATAAACAAGGAAGGCTAAAATGGATTAAACCATCCTCTAGGTGTGATCCTTTCTCCCATCAACAATTTTTGGATGATACAATAATGGGAGGGGAAGCTTTTAGTCAAGGAGGCTAAGGTTATGAAGGATATTCTTGATTTGTACACTAGAGGATTAGGCTAGCTTATTAAGTGGGAAAAAATCTCAATTTACTTCATTAATACTCTAGAGGATAGGTAGAGAAGAATTGTGAGGACCCTTGGATGTGGAGTGGGAAAGCTTCCTTCTACTTATATTGGACTCCCTTTGGGTGCTAAGCCTCCTGATTCCTTTTGGAATGGGATCATTGATAGGTTTAGTAAGAAGCTAGTGGGTTGGAAAGGGGCTTCTCTTACTCAAGCAGGTAAATGCCTCTTGGTAAAATCTACTCTTCAAAACCTCCCAATGTATGCTTTGAGTCTTTTTGGGATACCAATAAAATTTGCAAAAAAAATGGAAAAGATTTAGAGGGATTTTTTGTGGTTGAGTCTTGAAGGGAAAAAAAGATATCCCCTTGTGGCATGGGATAATGTATGTCTTCCAAAGTGCTATGGTGGATTGGGTATTAGGAAATTAAAGCATCTCAATATGACTCTCCTAGCAAAATAGATCTAGCACATCTTTAATAGTATTAGGGAATGGAGAGATATCTTGGTCAATAAGTATCTTAGAAGACCTTCTATTCAATTCTTGCTAAATAATGAGGACATCCCAAGCAGGTCTATTATTTGGAATGGTATTCTTAAGGCAAGAGAGATGGCCAAGGCTAAGGTAATTTGGAAAGTGGACAATGGGGAGGATATTCTCTTCTGGACTAATAATTGGTTGCCTCAAGGACCCCTTATTAATAATCTTTCTTTTGAAATCTAGAATAATGATTATATTAGGCAATTTGGTTTGAAAGTTAGTGATCATAGAATAGAGTAGGGATGGAGAGACCTAGCTTTCATCTTTGAGGATCTCAAGCCAATCATGACAATGCTGAATTCTATGGTTATTAATAATAAGAGGGATGAAGTAATATGGGGAGACAATCCTAATGTTTGTTACTCAGTAGCTTTAGGCTATAACTCTCTTTGGAGCCTAGAAGAGGAACCCCCTTGGGCAAAAGCTTGGCCATCTAGTCTTACTCCTAAGATTAATATTTTTTATTGGCTAGCCTTTCAAGACAAAATTCTTACTCAGGATAATTGAATAAAAAGAGGTCATATTATGCCTAATAGGTGTATCCTTTGTAAAAATCAAATGGAATTGATCAATCATATGTTTATTCATTGTTCTTTCTAAAGGGAGGTCTGGAATAACTTAACTAAGAATTTTGGGGTAAGCTAGTGCAAACAATGTAATCTTTTGGACTTTTTTTGCCACTAGATAAGTATGTTCAAAGGTTCAGACTTGCTAGATTTAAGCACCTATACTTTGCCTCTTTTTTGTTGGGGAATCTAGAAGAAAAGAAGCAATAGAAATTTTAGAGATAGAGAGGAACCTACTTATGTTCTTGGAGAGAAGATTTATAGAAACATAAAGGAAAATTGCCAGGTAAGGAAGGGGGGAGATATTTAAAATGGTGGTAATAAGAAGGAGAAAGATAAGGACAGGAAGTGAAATGGCTACTCCCTTTAGAGGGATGGCACAAAGTAAATTTGCATGGTGCATCAAAAGGTAACCTTGGAACTTTGAGTTGTGGAGGAATCATAAGAAATAGTTATGGTGGAGGAGTGGTGGCTTTTTCTCATCCCTTGGGTTTCCAAACTAACCATTTTGTAGAAGCTAGTGGTGCTTGCCATTCAGTTAAACTAGCCTTTAATATGGGGATCAAAAAATTATGGTTGGAGGGGGATTCTAATAACATTATAAGATGTATTAAAGGAATCACTCAACCTTCATGGTCTATTGCTAATTTAATTGAAGAGACCCAAAATCTCCTTCAAACTTTTGAATGTTTCCACATCACCCATGTTTATAGGGAAGCTAACCTTGTGGCAAACTAGTTCACCAATGAAGCTGTCAAGCTAGACAAGTTGATGACCTAGAATTTGGGTGGGAATATTTCGGATGAAACGAGGAGTCTTATTGAACTGAAAAAAATTTAGGGAGGTATGATGTAGATCTTAATGTAATAATGTTCATTTATGGAAGCTTGGGTGTGCATTTTCGTAACAATGGAATTTATAGTAAACGTAGTTAGGTGAGGTTATCAATGTCATATCGACATGTTTTGTGGGTAGTTTTTCTCTTCTACCTTTTTTTCCTGGGGTATAGAAAATAATATTGGAGCTTTTCAAAGAAGTGGATGCCAAAGCATTCAAAGGTTTGAGAAGGGTTTGCAAAGATCAAAATTTATGAGAATTGTATGGGTGGAAAGTGCAGAAATGGTGGGGGAACAAAGTAGGAAGGAGCCTATGGGTGAAGCAAAAAAATAGAAACAAAAGGAAAAAGTATGGGAGAAATTGTAGAGGGGAGGTATAGCAAATTACATCACTAAACTCCATGGCTTTGACCCAGATGTAACTAAAAGTATGCTTAACTCTTGGAAGGACAGGAGTGTTAAAGTGAATAGAGTTCCATTTCAGACTACAGAGAAAGTCATTGCTCTTGTATCCAAAATTCTAGTGGAGGTTTCAAATTTTCTAGAGACAATAAGCTTTTGACAAATGCAATCAAGGATTTTGCAAAGAAATTGGAGAGGAATGATCTAGTCTAATGTGAAATTTACAATGAAATGGATTCTATCAAAAAACTTTGGAGGTATGTTTTATGAGTTGTTGTAGAGTACATTTCATTGGATACTAGATTTGACTGTGTGAGAACTCATCACTTTATTCTTCTCAACCATTTCCACCATGACATTAAGATTTGTTTCCCCTATTATTTATTTACTTCTATGAGCAAGGCTATTTCAAGATTCAAGAAAAAACCCTCAATGAATCCTGCCCTACATGAGGGGTTACAATTATTAATGTATGAGCATTTTAAAGCCCATACTTTAAGCAAAACCCCTCTACATGGTGCGAAAGCCTCTAACGACACGAGCAGTTCTAACTTTTCCTTTGATATGGAGGATATCCAAAGTATCAACTCAAATGAGGAGGAAAACATTTCCTCTAGAAAGAAGGCCAAAGAGTCAGAAAAGAAACCACCCTCAGTTACCTCAAGCAAGAAGAGCCCTAGAGGTCATGGGCCTAAAATTACAGGCCAAGGTGATGATGATTAAAATGAGGAAGGGGATGATATGAAATTTGATGATGAGGATGAGTAGGAGATGGAAATTACAAGGAAATAATTAGTTGCTAAAAAATGGAGATGGAAGCCAAGGGGGTTTTGGGTTTGGGGCTACAAAGCTCAGCTATACCTCTTTCCCCTATTCATCCCTAGGAGCAGGAGAAGGAGAATATTGGTGGAGAGGGTGAAGAAGTGATTATGAAGGATAGGAAAAAGGCATGGAGAAATTTTAATGTAAGAACATCCAAGATGGGGATTGTCAGAGAGACAATGAATCCCCAAATCCTAGAAGAAAAATTGGGCCAACTCAAGTTCCAAGAACTCATTGATCCAACTATGGTAGAAATAATGGATAATGCTAGGGAAACAAGCATGAATTTTTTGAATAATGCTTGATATAGCATGATTAACAATTTTAGGTCAATCAAATGGCTTTATCATGAATTAGAAGAGGTCAGGGAAAAAATCAGCCAACTAGAAAACAATAGGAAGGAGCCAAGTCCAAGAGATCAGAAGGATCAGGAGGATCAACTCAGCTTGGCTGAGAAGAGAATCCTAAACTTGGAAACAATAATCATAACTTGGGGCGAATCAGATGATTTCCATCCTCAATTCTATTAGTGATAACAGTTTGTCCCTTATTGGAATGTTAAAAGCCAAAGGGCTACTAGATGAGAGTGAGGACAAGGGTAGAGGAGCCAAGATGGAAGATGATGTTGTCACAAAGATTACTTCTAGCAACCTAGATCAAGAAGCTCAGAAGAATCAGGAGCAGATGACAAAGGAGGCTCACAAAGTCTATGAAGCAGCTCAAATGATATAGGAGCTTGAGCGAAAGACAGAAGAGTAAGCATGGTTTACTTTTCCTATCTTTTGTTGTTAGTTTACTATTCTTTTTTGTCAAGTTGGCTTTTTCTTGTTCTTGCTTTTTGGTTGTAAGGTGAACTGGCCTTTTCATTGGCCTTTGTGTTTGGCTGGGCTTTCATGCTTATTATCAGCCTTGTGACTTGTTTATTTTTGGCTTGGCTTTAACTGCTTATTATCAGCCTTGGTTTTGTCATAACTGTTGGGTTTTAGCATCCCTATAAAACCTATTTTTCTTATCAAAAATATTAGGAAACAAATTTAGAAAAATATTAGTTTTATTAGAAAATATATTATATTTATATTAGAAAATATTAGTTTTATTAGAAAATATATTATATTTATATTAGAAAATATTAGAAAATATTTTTAAGAACATTAATATAGAAAATATTAGAAAAATATTACAATATATTAGGAAAATATTACAAAATATTAAAAAAATAATATTGTAGAATATTAGAAAAAAAATTAGAAAAATATTAGAGAAAAATATAAGAAAATATTAGAAAATATTTTTTTTTAATATTAGTCTAGAAAATTAGAAAATATTAGAAAACCATTATAAAATACTAAAAAAATAATAGTGTAGAATATTAGAAAAATATTACTTGAAATATTAAAAAAGCATTAATCTACAATATTAGAAAAATAAATTAGTATAACATTAGGAAATATTAGTATTTAACATTAAGGAAAATAAATTAGTATATGACATTAGAGAATATTACAAAAAATATTACAAAATATTAGAAAAATATTATAAAATATTTGAACTACCTACATATCTCAAATAAGACAATGTTGTGTAAACAATAGCGTGGCAACTTAAGAGGTTCACTAGAAAAACCCCCAACTCTGAGATACATAAATTTAGGGAACTAAATATAGAAACAACCATAAATTTTAACAAATTGCATTGATTCTTCTGACAATCTATGATTTTCGCACCCTTGGAGCTCAAATACTAATCTTCTAAAGAAGACATCATTAACCCTTCTGAATTCCATACAAGATTCAGTTTCTTGAAAGTTTTTTTAGTATTGGTAGATGGTCATCTCTTTAGTCCAAGGCATGTATGGAAGTCACTCCCATTCTTTGGATGCCCCTAAGATGTAGACTAAGAAGGAATACAGAAAGAATGAATTAAAACTACTCACTACTATGACGCCCCTATGGAGATTTCTAGTTATTAAATCTACCCAATCAATGATCTTTTCCCCTTCTACAATTTTTTGAATAAAAATAAACATCCAACTCTCCCAATGGAAGGTGTAGTCATTACCCTTAACTTTGTTCAAAAGTAACACAATATTTGCATTCTCCCTAGTGAAATGTTCAATTGTCAAAGGCTTAGGGAATCTTGAACCTCCATCATCTGGATTAAGAAACCAAGTTTTAGCTATAATGTTATCTTAATTCTTCTTCCTATCAAAATTCAAACACTCAGATTCCTCAAAAGTCCAAGGCTCATAAGGTTCTTTACGAGGGATTCTTAGAGCTGAACTAACACTTGTCCTGTTTATTTTAACCAACACCTCTCCTAAAACTTTCTTTATACACCTGGTGTTGGGGTCATAGTGGTTTGCACATTCTATAACCAGTTTTGGATATTCCATAGCTGATGGGAAAGTGGCAGCTTCTAGTAACCCAATACTGGCTAATTTTTGATATATAAGACTAGACTAAACATTCCTTGCCTGCTCAATTATATTAGCTAGTTTTTTGTTTACTAGGAAAGTATCTTGAATTTTAGGCAGAGAACTCAAAAGGAAAGGTTTTCAAGCTTAGGCATTTTGGGATTGAAAAGCATCATGGTTTAATTTGAAAGATATAGATTTATAGAGTTAGACCAAAAGACTTCAAATAAAAACTAGGTAAATAATTGACAGAGTAGGAGATAATACACTTATAGTATTTGGTAGAGTTAAAACTTCCACTTTCCTTGCTTACTAGATGGTGTTGAGAGCTCAAAATGGTTAAATGAGAAATTATATACGATAGGATGTAATTATAGAGAGTGATTTCTTGAAAATCCTAGGATAGATATGAGTGGGAAAAAATATTTATCACAATCATGCCACATGTACCTTAACAAGACTTGCAAGGTTGTTTGCAGTTAATACCCATCAAATCCACATGTAGCTCAACCTTTCATGATGTCAGAAAACCTTCATGCCACCTTTTCCCATAAAAGTAACCATACTTTAGCATAATTTTTCATGATTTCCATAATTATTGCCTTTCACATCTTTGAGATCACCATGAGGTGGGACCCATTTCTTCGCTTTGCAAAAAAAAAAAAAATCATAATCTCTTAATGCACATCTTGTGAGAAAACAAGAAAACATTAGAAAACCTCAAAGTTGAGTTTGAAGTTGAAGTTTGAATCAACTCCCTCTTCAACTTCAACTTGAAGGATATGAAATTGGACCGACAGGAAGGAAATTTATTGGGATGAGGAGATGTGAGCAAAGTCAAACTTGAACTTGAAGTAAGTCAACCTTCAAGTTCCACTTCAAGTTACAAAAGGACTCTTGGCTAGTAATACTATATATTTCAAAAAAGGTTGAGTAACAATTGGCTCTAACTAGGGAGTGAGGCTGAAAGGATCATACATGAACTTAGAATTTCTAGTTTTGTAGACCAACTACGAATAGACTTAAACCTAAAACACACAAAATAGGAAAGACATAAGAACACAATTGGAAAGGAAACAAAGTAGGGGAAAATAGGTATTTAGAATGAGGACAAAAAGTAGACATAAAACTTAAAAATCTTAAGATCCTGTCCATTATATGATAGGAGTAAATCATCACCATTAAGGTACTTAAGCTTGAATGCATTGGAACCTAACTCGGCTGAAATAACAAATGGTCCTTTGCATAGACTTTCAAACTTAGTATGAGCTCCTTTTTGCTCTCTTCTCTTATCCCTCAATAACACTTGATCTCCTTCCATGAGCTTTTGAGGCCTTTCTTTTCGATCAAAAATCTTCTTTACGCTTGCTTGATGATTGGTGATATGATTCACTATTTCCCTTCTTTCCTCTTTGATCTTTTGGATGTATAGTATCTATTTTTCAATAGAGGTAGAGAACACCTCATTTTAAATTTCCTTTTGCAGATTTAGAGTAGCAAGTTCTAGAGGTAAAGGCAACTGGGCTTCAACTCCATATATTAACTCAAACGGGGTCATACCAATGGTTCTTTTAGGAGAGGTCCTATCTGCCCACACTGCTTCATATAGTCATTTATGCCAATCTCTGCCCCTCTCATCCACTAGTTTCTTCATGATATTAATTAATTTTTTTATTAGTTGACTTGGCCTCCTCATTGCCTTGGGGAAAGTAGTCAGAAGCATGTGATAGCCTAACACCATGATCATAACAAAACATCTGAATTTAATGGGATGAAAAAGTCTAAGCACTATCAATTACTATCTTGCTTGGCACCCCAAAGAATGTTAGAATGTTTTCTGTCAAGAATTTGTAGACCACCTCAAATTTTGTAGATTTCATAAGAATCACTTTGACCCATTTGGTGAAGTAGTCAGTGGCAATGAGAATATGGGTATGACCAGCACTGGAGTTGGGATTGATTGGGCCAATAAAATCTAGTCCCCATTGTTGGAAGGGCTCTTCTATGACAACTAGTTTCAAAGGTAGGAAAACTATTTGTGGCTTACCCATGAATAATTTGCATTTTTTACAATTACCTACCCATTTATAAGAATTTTTAAACATACCTAGCCAATAATACCCACTCCATTGTGTCTTAAAGGCATAATCACCATGGATGGAAAATGTCCTCCACAAGCTTCATTGTGAAAGGTTTTGAGTAGTTTCTCTTGTTGATCAATATAGACACACCTTAGGAACATACCATCTAGTCCTCTTTTATACAAGATATCATCTATGATGAAAAATTTTTTTGCTATGAGCTAAAGGCTTCTCCTATCCTTTCCTTTCAGATGGTCGAGGCATTCCCCATAAGTTAAAAAGTATGCTATATCTGAAAACCATTCATCTTTCAAACCTACTAGTAAACAGTTAGGGCAAGCTTCTTCTTCTTTGTTTACTTCCACATCCTGTTGTATAAGAATGCTTTTAACTACTATAGATGGCACATATACTAAAAAATGTACTATCAAAATTATTTCACTACTTTCACAATAGAAAATGCTTGCTATAGTTCATGTTTCTTTAGAGGGACACTCATAAAAGAAATAGGTACTTCTTCCCCTTTTTCATTTCTTTGAAGTAGGATACTTGACATAGTATGATTGAATGCATAAAAATACATTACAAAGTCCTTAAAATTTGGATGAAAAAGAGTGAGTGCCTTTGCAATAGCATTCTTTACATCTTCAATGCCTTAATTGCTAGATTATCCCATTTGAAATTATGCTTCTCACTTAAAATTTTTGTCATGGGTTGTATGGTTTCAACAAAGTTAGGTACAAATTTTCTAAGAAAGTTGATCTGGCCAAAGAAAGACCTTACACCATTACGGTTAATAGAGAGGCAGAGTTGTTGGATAGCGTTTACCCTTTCTAGGTCAATCTTGATCCCTTCCTTAGAAAATATATGCCCCAACAATTTTCCTTTTGTTACAATAGAAATTGATTTCTTAGGATTCAACGAGATGCCATGTTCTCTACATTTTTCAAGAACTTCCCTCAAATCTCTCAGATGCTTCTTTTGTCTCCTAAAAAATATAGTCATATCATCAAGATAAACCGTGATGCACCTGTCTAAAAGATGTCTGAAAGTTGAGCTCATGGCATGTTAGAAATTTGCACCTACATTTATCAAACCAAAATTCATTCTTTTATAAGCAAAGGTGGCCCATGTAGTGGTGAATGTGGTCTTATGTTGATCTTCTTCAGTAACCTCTATTTGATTATAACCTAAGAAATTGTCAAGGAAAGACATCATCTCTGAACTAGCTACTATTTGAAGAATCTAATCCATTATGGGTAGGGCAAAGTTATCTTTTAGACTCACCTAATTTAGGTTCCTAAAGTCTACATAGATTCTTATTGCTCCATTCCTGTTTCTCATGGGTACTATGTTTGCAACCCATGTCGAGTGATGTATAGGAAAGATTATACAAGCCTTAAGCATCTTGTCAATCTCCTTGAATATTGCATCTAAAACCTTTGGGTTATACGTCCTCAACTTCTATCTAAAAGGAGAAGTATTTGGCTATAAGGTAATATGATGTTTGAATTGTCCTCTTTTTAATGTCTTCAAATCCTCATATGACCAAGCAAAAACATCGATATACTCTATCAGCAGTTTGATGAATCTTATTTTTTCATCTGTTTCACAACAATTTCCTATGTTTACCATGTTAGGGTTATGATTATCTCCTAGGTTGACCTTCTCAAACTTGCCACTTTCAACCTCTTTGGGAATTGAACTTTGAGATAGGAAAACATCTCACCTATCAAAGAGTTTCTCAAGTTCAATTAGACCTTTAGGTATCACATTTCCTTTCAATTGCATTATACCCTCTATTTTCCCATCTACTGAATCATGGAAAAATTTCCTACATTCTAACTTAGAGCCTTCAAAATAATTAGTGGAAAATTTTTCCATACTTTGTAAGAAAGCATTAATATGTGCATCATCTTTGAATGCTTTCCAAGAATTATTATTGTCTAGGACGCTTGGTCTATGAATGATCTCAATGAAATACTTATCAGTTGCAAAATTAGGATGAGGGATTAGTAGAGACACTGATACTGCTAAGGAGTTTTCTCTAGTATTTAGCTCTCTAGGAATTTATTCTATTGAAAAAGCTTCAAAATCTTCAATTTCATCCCATACATGATTTATGTAATGCTTCAATCTTTCATTTTTCACTAAAAATAGATTCCTAACCTAGTTTACTATCAACTCTGCATCACCTTTAGCTTTCAACAACTTGAGACTCTTCTTTTCTGTCTCTTTTAGTCCTAGAAGTAAAGCTTTTTATTCTACTATATTATTCATATTTTCAAAAGCTATCTTGAAAGAAGAGGGAAAATTTTGACCTATGGGAGATACCAACACAATACTAGCCCCAGACCCACTTGAGCAATAACTTCCATCAAATTCCAATATCCAAAGCAAATCTACAACTTTTGATTGAATACCTACTTCTTCATTTTTAGGCATAATCAAGTAGTTTGCAAAATTAGTTTCATGCTAAAGAATTTGAGACTTTGGGTCATCAGATGGGAAAATTGTGTATTTAGATTTGGCCTCAGGAAGTAGGGTCACTTTTTCCTTCCCTAAAGGTATAATGGCTTGGGACCAATCCATTTTGACTTCTCCTAAATCTTGATAGAAGGTTTGGCTAAGGATCATGCCATGACTAGTAGGGATGTCGGCTACTAGGATAGTGAGCTTTATTCTCTTTTCTAGGAAGGCTGCTAAAGGAACTTGGGCATCTTTGATTTGACCTACTAAAGGTACCTCCTTAGAATCCATTGAATAACACTTGCCAAAAGTTTTGTTCAAGGGAAGATTGAGGGCTTTTGCTACTGTAGCTAGCATTATGTTATCAGAAGTGCTAGAGTCTATTATACAATTGCTTAATTTAAAACCATGGAGGTCAAGGGATACATAAAATGGATCTAGTTTTTCTCAATAGGATAACTCTAGGCTGACTATATTAGGTTAAATCAAGTCCTTGTGGTGATCATGCCTTCGAGTTTTGGTCTCTTCATTGGAAGGAGTCTTATTAATTTGCTTAGCAGATACATCAAGTGAAGGTTGGTGAACATATCCAATTAGCTTATTGAGTTCATTGGGATTCATTCTTAAATACTTAGTAGGAGATATTTGAATTCTAGACATTTTGCAAAATTCAACTATATCAAATGTAGGGTTAGGATTGGACCTTTTCATAATTTGAGAAACATGAGGCTAAGACTATGGTGACTTAGTCTCACATTCTCCTCTTATTCTAGGATCCTTTGGTTGAGTTGGGTTCATAGAATTTTTGGACTAAAAATCAATTTTCTCCATCCTCTAGCCCCTCGTGAGTATTAAACATGAAGCTTCTTCCATAGTTACAAGAATGTGACTACCTCTATCAGAGTCAGATTCTTACTCAAGGTAGCCATTTACAGAGTCACCATGTTCTTTAGAAGGTGCTTCCTCTATCACTACATTTGCTACTATTGCCTTTTTAGCTTCAAGCTACTGATGTCTTACATTCTTAGTACATGTGGTCCCTTCATGATCATTAGTGAGGTGAAAGACACGCATGTTATTTTTGTTGGGAGGAGGCTCAATTTTTAATCTTTGTTGGCTAGGGGGTAAAAGTGAATTGTTTCCCTTGGGAAGCAACATTATGACTAGGATACTTTCTTGGGATATCTTGATAGGGAGATAAGGCTTTGGGAAGCTGCTTATTAATTGCTATAAGATCATTGGACAACTTTTGGACAAGTGCATCATTTGAAGAAGATGTTGTAGAGGCTTGAGAGTTCAGGATTTGAACTTCTTTCTTCTATTTTCTTGATATAATGAGATCATCCTCCAACTCTATAGTAAGGGTTTGGGATGCTGCAAGGATTGGAGGATTTTATTTTTTCAATGAGAAGGAAATATCTAGAGGCATTGTGTTTAAAAAGAAACCTTTTTTATTTTCACCATTTGGAACACTAGCTACAAGTATCTGATGCAATGCTTTGTTGAATCAGGCCAAAAACTCCTGCATGGGTACATTTATTTCCTTTTTCATCTGACTTAATTGCATGAGCAAAGAATTTGCATCTTCAGCTACTTTAAACCTAGCCTCAAAAGCATTTTTCATAATATCCCAGGAAGTGATGGATGCATTGGGTAAATGATAAAACCAATATGCTACCGAATCTGTCAAGGTTTGAAGAAATAATCTTATAGCAACATCTTCTGTCACCACAACCAAAACCCCACATGCTATGTTAAAAGCATTCAAATGTTCTTTCGGTGACTTCTTCTGATCTTCACTGAATCTAGGGAGGATTTCTTGTGCTCCTTGAAGTAATCTTCCTAAATTTCTTGCAAGTTGTAGAGGTCCTATTGTAGCACCCCAAGGTTGATTTTGAGCCATTACTGGTAATCTATAGTTGATAGGGAGGATTGTGATAGAAAAAGTAATTAAAGTCCTAGGGATGGTTAGGGATTGCAAAGAAGTAATAGGACTCCCGCCTTTAGGAGGTGAAGATGGTTTATTGGTAGTTTTAGCTTTGTTTCTTTTTAAAGAAAGATTAGGCTTGAAGTTGATTTTGGCTAAGGTTTCAAAGTCTTCATCTACCAGGCCTGAAAATCTATTAGTCCATGTATACCTTTTTGCAGCTAGGGTGAGATTTCAACTTGACCTAATTAGTTATCTATATGAGCAACTCTTTCCACCATAGTTTCTTCTTGCATTACTGGCAAACCACTAATCCTTTCAGCTATTTCTTCTTCTCTTTCTAGTACCAATTGCACTTGGAAGTACCATTGGTTACTGACTTGGTTAACCTAGGCAAAAGCATTAAGGTTAGGGACAATATCTTCTTGTGTATCTTGAAATCCTAGATTAGGTTGTAGAATAGGCAACTGATTGTGATTAGGAAGCACCATTTCACAAAACCATGAGAACTTATAGGAACCTCAAAAAAAAGACTCTATCTTCCAAGTTTCACCAGCAAAGTTGCCAAGAACTATTAGTAAACAATTTTTCCCAAGATTTTTGACAATTTGAATAGGGGAGAAAACTGTAAACGAACAAATTGAATTCCTGATTATTAATAAGGAATTCTCTACTTGAGAAATTTTATTTATATTGTTCAAGGTGTAGCTAACTTTCATGAAAAGATAATCATTTTTCCTCTTTCGAGGGAAAATCTTCCCAATAAGCATTTAATTAGAGTACTTGAAAATCTAAAAATCATCTCGTAAACACAAAATAAATGCTAATGCTAAAAAACCATTTGATCTTAATATTCAATATCATACACATGATTGAATAATAAAACAAAGGATAGATGATAAAATAATACAAATTCAACCTCCCACAACCTTCAAGATTTGAAACTAGATAATTCCAAAACATGCAGCAAATTTCAACTTCACTTCCACATAACATACACTCTGAAGAATGAAACTTATCATAAAGAAGATAGTAGTATCTACCTCAAGAAGTTTAAGTATATAAAATTATAGAATTTTACTTCAATTGTTGCTAATCTAGGAAATATTCTATTTCAAAATTTAAAGTGCAGAGTATAAAAACAAAAGTAATTTTGTTTCAGTCTACGGAGAGATTAACCCCATTAGATACTATATATTACATATATATAGAGTGTAGGGATGGATAGTTATCCAAAATTACCCTACCAGGAGTAAATTGTCTCTAAGTTAACACAATTGTGTTAGCTAAAATGCATAAAAGAAATAAACAAGAAAATGAAAATCATCTGCCTAATGAACACATGTCATGTTAGGAGGAACTGTATGTAGTGGAAAATGCAGAGATAACTAACTAGTGAGGTAAGCCAATGTATGCAATCTTTTGCTTCTAGATTTCCTTTTCCCTCTTCAATTCTATTATCTTTTCTCCATGCATCTCCAAATGTTTCAAGTTTATTATCAATATAGGTTTGGTATGAGCAATATTTGAAAAATCCTACCTACATGGTGTCTTCTTTTCCTAGACCTCCTGGAACATCTTTTGGATTTCACTTATCAATTATTCTACAAGGGCTATGAAGTCACTTTCCTTTCCTATGTAATGTTTTCTGAACCATTTCAATTCACCTTGGATTATTTCACCCACAAGCTTGAGACCATCCATGATTTCTTTTATTTCAGTTACTGCCTAGACTAGTGCCTCATTTCTCCATTTGATGCAATCTTTACTTACATACAAAGTTTTATCATCTAGACCAACTACAAGGCATTCAACTTGAAACTTTTGCAATCAAAATCCTTGAATTTCCTCAATTCATAGTGCCACTTTTACCTAGTTATTTCTTTCTTTTTTCAAAACTTTCATTATGGGATTCCACCTACTTAACAATCAAATCAATTTCTTTTGAAGCTTTGTCCAAAAGTCTGATCTATTTCTTAGTTTCCTTTAGGACAAATTACAACTACTCATCATATGTCTTGGCAATAGCTTTGCATTTATGCAAGTTATCAAGAAATTTTTAGTTGGCTAAAGAGGATACATGTACCATTGCTAACATCACATTCAAAGGTTTGGGTTCTGGATGCAGGATATCATTGATGTACTGTGCCATGGTCTTCATCACTTCTTTCATATCCTACTTATCATGGGCATTTTTCAAACTCTTTCTACTATATTTTTGTTTGAAGCTTCAAAAATCTTCATATCTACCACACGGCTCCCATTTCCAAGGTCAATCCTTGAAACTTGATAATCCTGAGGAGTGAGGTCCTCATGTGAACTTCCTTCTAATGGTTTGGCTATTTTAGTTTTCCAATGTCCAAAATCTTTATCAAACTTCAACCTAGACTTAGTTTTAGCTCTTTCAGTTTTTGAAGACTTTCCTAGGCACTTGCTAACTAGGTCATTGATAGGCATGGATAATGGCACCAAATTCCTCTTCCTCTTGATAGAGATTTCCAACCACTTGGGAGTAGTGGGTTCTTTGCCTGTCATGGGGGAAACTTTAGTTAAGGTGAGAGCATCGAGTTGAGTATTAATACTTTCAGGAGTCTCCTGAGGATTTGGAGTGCTATCAGTCATGGGGAGAATAGGAGTGTGTAATGAACTTGTCTTCATTTTGGCAGGACCTAGATCAATTGTAAGTGTCCCCTTTTCTTTGACTGATGTTGCCTTCTTAGTACTAGAGTGAGTTACCCTTCTAAACTTTAGCACCTCTTGAAGTTGAAGTGGTCATGGAGTTACTTCAACTTCAGCTTTAGCTTTTATAGAACCTGTACTAGGGTCAGCAATATCAAGGTTAGTGATGACCTTCAGTTTTGGCTGTGCCTTTTTGTGTTTGGCTCTTGATTATTTCTCTAGGACTCTAGGGGTATTTGATTCAACATTCTTTGACTTCAACCATTTTTCAATTCTCCTTAGCACTTATGAGGTGTGAGAAGATAGGGCATCTTCTTCCCTTCTAATCTAGTCAAGCTCGAGGATGGGTATGATTCAATCTGATCAACATAGAATAGATCAATCATATCCTCAACTTCATCTCCTATTATCCTGTGGGTGCTAAGGTTCACCTTAAACATATTAATCTGGTTGACTATCAACCTAGACCAAAATCTTTCTCTTACTTCAAATTCATTAGGATGATTGGCCCAATAATCTTCCAAATGTGGAACATGGACTAATGAGGAAGCATGCTTGAAATTATCTCAAGAAAAATTGGTATAGTCAAATTGTTCTCTAGGAGCATATGGTTTGAGGAAAAAATGTGACAATATAATTTCTACTATCATAGCTTGTTTGAAGTTTGAACATCTATAATGACCAATTTCAATGGGAAATAAGAAAGAGCCATACTTCTTTGTAGTTTCAGGAGACTCAAACATAGAAATGAACTATCTACATATCTCAGATAAGATAATGTTGTCTAAACAATAGTGTGGCAACTTAAGAGGTTCACCAAAAAAACCTCCAACTCTGAGATACATAAATTTAGGGAATTGAATATACAAACAACCATAAATTTTAACAGCTTGCATTGATTCTTTTGACAATCTATGATTTTCGCGCCCTTGATGCTCAAATACTAATCTTCCAAAGAAGACATCATTAACCCTCCTAAATTCCATGCAAGATTTAGATGCTTGAAGGTCTTTGTCGTATTGGTAGATGCTCATCTCTTCAGTCCAAGGCATGTGTGGACATCCCTCCCATTCCTTGGATGCCCTTGAAATGTAGACTAAGAAGGAATACAGAAAGAATGAGTTGAAACTACTCACTACTATGAGGCCCCCATGTAGATTTTCAGCTATTAAATCCACCCAGTCAATGAACTTTTCCCCATCAACAATTTTTTGAATAAAAATGAACATCCAGCTCTCCCAATGGAAGGTGTGGTCATTACCCTTGACTCTGTTCAAAAGTAACACAATATCTGCAATCTCCCTAGTGAAATGTTCAATTTTCAAAGGCTTATGCAATCTTGAACCTCCATCAACCAACTTCAAAAGCCAAGTTTGAGCTATAATGTTATCTTAATTCTTCTTCCTATCACAATACAAATGCTTAGATTCCTCAAAGGTCTAGGGCTCATAAGTTTCTTTATGAAGGATTCTTAGAGCTGAACTCACACTTGTCCTATTTATTTTAACCAACACCTCTCTTGAAAGTTTCCTTATACACTTGGTGTTGGGGTCATAGTGGTTTGCACATTTCACAACTAGTTCTGGAGATTCTATAGCTAATGGGAAAGTAGCAGCTTCTAGTAACCCACTACTTGCTAATTTTTTATAAATGGGACTAGATTGAACATTCCTCGCCTACTCAATTATATTAGCTACATTTTTGTTTACCCAAAAAGTATCCTGAATTTCGTGTAGAGAACTCAAAAGGAAAGGGTTTTCAATCTTAGGCATTTTGGGATGAAAAAGCATCATGGTTTAATGTGAAAGATATAGATTCATAGAGTTAAACCAAAACACTTCAAACAAAAACTAGGCACAGAATTGACAGAGTAGGAGATAATGCACTTATAGTTTTTAGTAGAGTTCAAACTTCCACTTTCCTTGCTTACTAGTCATCCTCAAGAGCTCAAAATGGTTAAATGAGAAATTATACAGGATAGGGTGTAATTATAGGGAGTGATTTCTTTAAAATCCCAGGATAGATATGAGTGGTCAGAAATATTTATCACAATTGTGCAACCTGTACCTTGACAAGACTTGCAAGGTTGCTTGTAGTTAATACCCATCAAATCTGCATGTGGCTCAACCTTTCATGATGTCACCAAATCTTCACACCACCTTTTCCCATAAAAGTAATTATACTTTAGCACAATTTTTCATAATTGACATAATTATTTCCTTTCATGTCTTCGAGATCACCATGAGGTAGGACCCATTTCTTTCTTTGCAAAAAAAAAAAAAATCATCATCTCTTAATGCACATACTAGGATAAAACAATAAAATGTTAGAAAACCTCAAAGTCGAGGTTGAAGTTGAAGTTCATATCAACTCACTCTTCAACAAGAATATGAAATTGGGCCAAGGGGAAGGAACTTTGTCGAGATGACGAGAGTTGGGCAAAGTCAAACTTGAACTTGAAGTAAGTCAAACTTCAAGTTCAACTTCAAGTTACAAAAGGACTCTTGGTTAGTAATACTACAGATTGTGAAAAAGGTTGGGTAACAATGTGCATACTCACTTTGTTGGAATAATGTTATACTACCAAAAGCTAGATTTTTTTCTTGGCTTGCACTTAAGAAAATGATTCTAACTAGTGATAGGTTAGAGCAACTTAACATTGCTCCACCTTTCAAATGTATGCTTTGTAATGAAGAACTAGAGATAGGTGATCATCTTTTTGTAATGCCTAATGGCATATAAATGTTGGATGTTTGTGCTAAAAAAGTTAAGCTTCTTCATACCACTACCAAACAACTTATGGAACATTTTTCAAGCTTGGCCAAGTTTATATCAAAGGGCCTTGTTTTTAGGACTTTGCAAGTGTGCCTCGGCTATAGTCCTAGGGGCTATTTAGTGGGAAAGAAATAAGATGATTTTCAGGAAAGAATCAGTCTCCTTAGACAAGCTGCTAGAAGGAATTAAAAGATCAATTAAAGAAGTTATGAATGCGAGTCTTAGCCACTATAAGGTAAATCCTATTACCACATCGTGGGATAACATGATGCTTAGGGAATGGAAAAAATTAGTCATTCCAATAGGTTGGGGATCAACAAATTTAACACAACTGAATATTGATAGAGTATCAATTTATTGGTTCTCACCTGACACAGGATATGTGAAGCTCAATTTTGATGGGGCTTCTAGAGGCAATCTCAAAAATTAGGGATAGGATCTTGTATTATAAATTGTAATGGATTTGTCTAAGCAATTATAGTGGCCCAAATTTTGGATGAAACAAACAACATTGCAGAAGCTCAAGCTCTGCTTGTAGGTCTTGGGGAAGTTCCATAGAGTTCATATTGAAGGCGATTCACAAGTAATCATCAACACCTGTATTAAGAGAGAAATTTTAAATTCGAAGCTCAATTTTATTTTGTAATAGATATAGATTCTTATGGATCAATTTCAGGAGGTCTACTTATCCCATACTCTAAGAGAGGGGAATAAAGTTTTTGATTGTCTCTAAAACCTAGGGTGTGATGGGATTACCATTGCAACATTATAGCTGAGACCTTTTACTAATGAACACAAGGAACTACAAGCATTAATCAAGGCTGATATTGATAAATTTTAACGTTAAATTAAATGGATTTTCAGCACACATGGCATTAGAGTAGTTGTTTCATCATCATATTGAGGGCATCATATTTGTACTTCACACATCATTTTGCAAATGTGTTCTAGATTCAGTGACAATTACTTCATTATTATTCACATGGCAAGTGGTGCCTCATATCCTTCATGTGTGTTATGGGAGATTTATTTCTATTCTCCTTAGAATTAGTACTCATAATAGTGACCATTATTTATGGTGTTGTCTCCTCTATTTTTTGTGCTTGCCATCACATTTGGTCTCAAGATGTCACTTTCATATGATGTCTGTGTTAAATACAACTCTTGCTATTAGTATCATAGATCCATCCTTCTGAAAAACTTCAAAATGTGGATTCAACTATCATTGGATGAAGATGCTCTTCCTTATCCTTTGGATGATGTTGCCTTCGATACTATGTTTGCTGCACATTCTTCTTCTACCTGATGTGCGATTTGTATTGTAATTGAGGAGTGGTTTTTTATCTCATTTCCAAGGCAAGTGTTGTTCCCATCAAACTTGGTTTCAATTTTTATGTCTAATGCTATGGATTTACTCTAGTTAGCATTGTGTTTGGAAATTATTGCAATCAAATTGGTTCATCCAAATATTTGGGAAAAAAATAAATTGAAAATGGTGATGCAAAATTACAATTTGTGGGTTGGAAATGCCTTGGTGGGTGGCTTGTTTACACATTCACAATTTCTGCAAAAACTTGAGGCTATGGCTACCTTCACAATGCTTCAAAATACTTTTGAAAAGCACAACCCATGGTTTATGATGACACCCTTGCGAGCCACAACAAGGGTACTAGGTCACCAACTGGAGGAGGGTCTGAAGAAAATGGGTTATGCCTTGCTGGATATTTTGGGGCTATCGATCAGTGATGTCCAAGCTATGAATGTTGACATGATGGCATCATCAACCCCCCGAATCAGGTCCTATTGTGGACTAGGTGTACGCCCTCAAATCCCAGCTCCAATTGTTCATGGTTCAGGTGTTCTCGCCACGCAAGAAACTAGATGGCATTCCTAGTCTAATAAAGCCAATGCACTAGTTTGGGGTGAGCCTCATACCACATGTGTTATAGATGATGTTGTTGTAGGTTCAGGCTTGGGCTATGAGGTTGCTCCATTGCCATGCTTAGAATTTAGGTGGGGATATTCTTTGCAAACCAATATTTCCTTGACTTGTGTTGAGGGCATTTGATGCAAGGATATGGAGGAATAAATTTTTTTGTCAATAGGCATGATTAGAAGCGTTCTATATTTTTGGTTGGGTTTGGGACTTTCATGCTTGCTCATCGAATTGTTATTGAAAATGTAAAAAAATTGAAAAATTTGAATTTTGGTGGCAATATTCCCTCACTTTGTAATTTAGATTTCTCTCATCGATATAATAGGTTGTAAATATCGATGTTTGATACTTGTACATATTGCGACGATGTTGGGTTTTCTTTCTGGTTCTTTCCCAGTTGAGCACTTGAACTAGTTTTATTAATATATATATATTCAATGGTTCATCCAATTTTGCCAAATATATATATATATATATATATATATATATATATATATATATATATATATATATATATTATTACATATTTAATAAACTCATTTTGAATAAAATTAAACTCTAAAGTTAACATTTATATATGAATATAAACAAGTATTGATATTATTATTATTGTCATATTGTTGTTATGATTCAATTGTGTAAAATATTAGCTTATGTGCATATGTGTCTATATGTATATATATGTGTGATACACACACACACAAAAATATATGTATAGATTTTTGTATGTCTGTGTATATATATGCTAAGATTATTTCTTCTCAAGGCAACTATTTTATCAAGTTCCAATTTTTTTTGTGCAGGTTGGGGTTGATGAAAATAGGCACCTTGAGAATCATTAATCTTGACATATATATGTATGTATGAATGAATGAATGAAATCTAGTAGTATTTGTGATGCAACATGAATTATATTTTATGATTTTAAATATTTAAATATGTGATGGTAAGGGTTATTGCTATGGTTAGTATTGCAGTTATTGTTATTATTAGTGGTAGGGTTACAATCAAGGTTAATGTTTAGGTCAAAGGGAATGTTATGATATTATATGAATTTTAATCTATAATTATATAGGGGTAAAGTTTAGTGTTACATATAGTGTTAGTAATATAATTAGTGCTACTTTTACAATTAAGGTTAGAGCTAAGGTTATGGTTAGGGTTAGTGTTAGGGTGACATTTAAGGTCAATATTATAATTAGGATTAGTCTTAAGGTTAGTGTTAATTTTAGAATCAAATTTAGTATGTTAATGTTAAGATTTCACCTAGGATCAATGGTAGAGTTATGGTTATAGTAAGGGTGAATGGTTTAAAGTTAGGAGTAGTATTATGCTAATTGTTACAATTAGAGTTATAGTTAAGAGTAGGGTGGGGATTAGGGTCAGGGGTAAGGTGGAATTTATATGAAAGTGATAATTATTTTTATTATGTCATTAATTACAATTCAAATTATGATTAAGGTTAGGGTCATAAGTATGATTAGGGGTTAGGATTAGGGTTAGTGTTTATATTATAGTTTATTTTGGTTCATATTAAGGAACATGCATATCATTAAGGTTATAATAAAGGTTAAGATAAATTTTACAATTAGAGTTTAAGGTTGAGGTAAGGCATAGGGTTAGTGTTATAGTTAAGACTTAGGTTAGGGTATAAAGTTATGGTTATAATTAAATGACCAGTTTTAGAACTCATATTGAATCTTGCAACAAGGATAGAGTTAAATTACATTATATCATTTAGAAGAGATATAATATGGAGATGCACAATTAGCTAGTGGCTGAAGATAGTCTGATGGTGATGTTAGCAAGTACACAAGGCCTAGTATCACACATTTAAGAAGTTGTCTAGACTGTGAGTCGATAGAGCTATTGTAATTGTGAATTAATTAATTATCTTATTATAATTAATTGGAAAATCCTCAAAGATGACTCAAGAAATTATTTTGAAGATATGGTATAAAGGAAAGATGTTTTCCTAATTTGCAATGTGCATTGAATTTATTAAGCAAGTATCAAGTGCATAAAGGAGCAGAGTATTTGGTCTTAGGGTGATTCCACAATAATGGGTTCCACTTTTTGACCAATTTTGACATTGAAATCAATATTTTTGAAAAAGACCTCACATTCGAGTGACTATATCTCTAAAACTATGAATAATTTCAAGATGACATAAACTAGTTATTTATAGTACTCCGTTCCTACTTTGTAATCATATTTTTAATTTTTTTTTTTTAATTATTTAAGTCAATTTTTTCTTCTCCTCCAAAAAGTAGTACATATGAAAAATCAATATTTTTAAAGAGTGATAGCCCACTTGACACACATAACTTTTTTCTAGAAATGATAATGAGGTAATTCTTTGGTGTTGGATTTGTAACATCAATATCAGTGGATGCATTTGGTTTGATTCAATTTGGTTGAATATTGTGTAGTTTATGAAGTTTTGAAGTCACATCAATCATAATTTAGACATACGTTCATTTTGACACAGATAACTTGAACTCAATTGATCATAAATCTAATTTTTTAAAATAGAAAGCTATCTCAAGAACCTATTTCCTAGATATTTTTCAAAAAAAAATTGACCTAATTTACAAATTTTCATGAAGTGTTGAAGTCAGTTGATGTTCAATCAATAATGAACCTATAATGAGTTAAACTTATATTTGAAAATCTTAATGAATATAATATGTATTACAATTATAGTCATTGGAAAGCTTGCTCCAAGCAACACAAATTGGAATTTTTTATTTTATAGTAGGAGATCATTCATTCATAATTTTGAGGGTAAAAAGAAGCCAATTTCTTCTTCTTTTTAGAAAAGAGCATCAAAATTTAATAATTAGCATGTTCACCTAAGCATTATGTTTGGGAAAACATGTGTGCCTAAATATTCTAGCTACCAGAAACTTAATTTGACATGTTCACACAAACATGTAAAATAATTGGTGTTCACATAAACATGTCAAAAAAAAAAACATGATGTCACCTACAAAGAGGACAGAAGTTAATAGTGAAGCTGAATGTTTTAAAGTTACTGCAGCATTTTTATAAAGTTACTAGAAATTTATTAAGGCAAGGGTAAATCTTTTATTTTTATGATTTTTTGATGGGAAACAACAAAGGAAGGAAAAACAAATATGCAAGGAAGAGATTTGATGAAACAGAACAAAGAAATCTTCAGAAGACTGTGGCACATTATCATCAAATTAAACAAGGTCTGTAATTATATATATATATATATATATATATATATATATATATATATATATATATATATATATATATATATATATATATATATATATAATTTATTTTTATGGTCTTGAATTCAATTATGTTTCAATCTTATCTTTTATCTAATTTGATTTATTTATAAATTTGTTGTAGACAATCAACAAGGTGAAGGAAATATTGAAGAAGGCTCAATAGAAGTAAAAGAAGTGCATATGGGAGAAGGGTCAAGAACACTCCCTACAAAATCTCAAATAATCAATTTTGAAGAAGGTTCAAGACACTTCCTACAGAGGTTCAAATAATAGAAGTTAGAGAAGGGTCAGAATCTTTCCCTACAGAATCTCAAACAATGAATGTTGGAGAAGGCTTAAGATCACTCCCTATAGAAATTTCAGTAATAGAAGTCAGAGAAGGGTCCAGATCAGGTGCAGGAACTGGTATGGATGAACTCTTAAATATTTTCTAATCTGTAAAGAACGATATTTCTCATAAAAATTTAGATCATTTACTTAAAATAGATGTGGATAAATTGAGAACACGTGCAGCTACTATTCAACCCTTAAGTTTGTCTAACAAAAGGTTAATGAATAAGAAGATCAAAGAAATAATGACTAAATTTGATAACACTAAAACACTTGAACAAACTCAGTTGCTTTCACTTTTTCTTACACAAAAGAAGTTGCAAGAGGCATTGAAATTGTTAGGTGTAGACACAACATCAAAGAAGAGAATATTTTTTAACATGCAAATTGATGTGATTGAAAATGTTAAACAAGGTTTGAGAAACATAGGAAAATAGTCTCGAACTAAAGATAAGTCCATCACAAGAAAAGTGATGTTGATGTCTATTGTAAATAAGAATATGACCCAAAATAGACAAATATCTTCAATTTTGTTTGAAATGGATTTTAGTAGGAAAACAATGATAGAATATGTTAAGAGAAGATTAATTCTAGATGATAGTGTTATGGAAGGCAATTGGGCAATCATGTGTAGATAACCTCATTCTGATAGGATTGATTAGGGATTAAAAAATTTAGCCATATCATTTTGGATTGATAACACTCATCCTTCATCAAATAGTAGAGATCTTATTAGGCATAGGATTGCATTTGGTCAATATGGACATCATACAAAACATTGGATGTCACAACACAACATGAGCTATATGTGTCATTTTGTAGTGAACATCCTAATGTAAAAATTAGGCAGACATTGTTTGAAAAATTGAAGCCATACTTTGTGAGGTCAAACAAAGTTTTTGAAACATGTTGTTGTCATTATTATATTAAGTTTGATCTCCACTATCATGTATTTCAAAATTTTTTAGAAGATGCATATGGTTTCCATGCTACTCCTCCTAGTAGGAGAAGTGATTTTATATCATCCATTCTATGTGACAAAATAGAATGATCCATCTCGTCAAATAATTTGCATCAAAGGATTATGTGAAACATATGCTGAATTGGTTCTATTTCATTTGAAAATTGAAAATATTGATGTAACAAAAAAAATGAATTGCAAAAGTTACAAGTATGTGAAGAATGAAACAAAGTTGGGGAAGAGATAAAAAAAAGTTTGAATATGTTGAAGAGGAGCTACCTATAGTGAAATTTATGGATAGATTTGAGAATTTGATTCAACCTTATATTTGTCATGCATTTTTTACAAAATGGAAAGCACAACAATTTCAAACTTTGAGAGATAATTTTCCACTTGGGACGATTGTATCAATTGTTGATTTTGCAAAGAACTATTCCTTTGTTCATTAGAAAGAAATTCAATTAGATTATTTATTTTCTAAGTAGGTCACTATTATGGTACATGTTTGTTATAGACATGCATAGTTAGATTTGGATGGTGTTCAGAGTATAGTTCAAGAATGAGTAATTAAAAAGAAATACCACTTTTATATAAGTGATGATAAAGAACATGACATTCACTATGTAGAACATTGCTTCAATATGTTCGTTTCTTATTTGAAAGAAAGAGACATAAATGTTGATATACATTATGTTTGGTCTGATGGATGTGCTACATAGTTCAAATCATCTAGACCATTCTATGCAGTATGTATATATCATCTCAATGAGAATATAAAAAACATATTGAATTTCTTCAAGAGTGGCAATGGAAAAGGTGAACATGATTGTGCTAGAGCTTACATCAAATGTGCTCTACAAAAGCATCAAATGAATTATTAGGGAGTTTATATAAATGATGCACATGATATTGTTAAATGGTGTAAGATAGATTCTGCATCAAATGAGATCGAGACATCATCAATAAGAAGTCGACAAGTACCATATAAAGTCTTTTGGGAGATAATAAGGATGGATGTGTACATTTGTTTAAATTTTATGCAATTAAGTTTTAAAATTTTATTTTTAATTTTTATCTTTCAATTCGTTAAAGTTTAAATTTAATTTGTCCATATTTTCAATTTAATGAACTTTTAGGTGTTAATAGAAAAAACATGCATGGTTGCAAGAGGATAGAAAATACATGATCCTTAAATTTAGTCACAAGTATAGATAATTGCAATTGGACATTGAAGACAAGAGAATACTCATATTTTTGTGAGAATTGTATTGATGAAGACTATCAAGAATGCATCAATCAAACATGTGGATATATAAGTGCAGGGATTTCAGTATCACTTGATGTTACCGATACATTTGATAAAGATGATGAAAATTTTGATGATATTCCATTGATTTCTAATGATTATAATCATATCTCTAGATTGGTAAAAGTGGGTAAGTATCATAAAATTAATCTCAACTTTTCAGTTAATCTCAACTTGTTATTTAATTATCAATGAATTTTCTTATATATACTATACACATGTATGTATACTTGTTATGTAGGAGATATCTTTGCAGTGATTACTGAGCCTAGAAATCATGAAGGTGTCAGTTATTATTTATTGTGATGTACTGTAGGGAGGACAAAGTTATATGATCTTGAATAAAGTGATGAAATGTTGTTCCCTATAGGTTTTATACATACATGTGCACGTTCATATATGAATTTATATATATCTAGGTAACTTTATATCTATCACATTTTAAAATATTTAAATTTGTGGCATAGGTTTTGTTGTGATACATGGAACATATTTGAAGCAAGACAAAATAGTTCAACATGGAATATAGTTTGTTGATTATCAACCTAACAACAAGGTTTTACAATATAGCCACCTGGTCATTGCTACCGAGCTTTGCTTACATTCAATCAAATTTAAGCGTGTATGTCGCAAGTGGAGACTAGACAGTGAAGATCATAAGATATTAGATGTTATAAGTGTACATCATGGTCAAACTGACCTTTGAGATTGTAGATAATTTAATTTAAATCAAATTTTGAGACCTTTGAATGTGGACAATTAGAAGGGATGAATGTTATATTAATTTAATAATATTATCTTAAAGGTTCTAGATATATTACTTCTTCTTAAGATTTATTTTATAAATAATTTGAATTAATTTAAAGTTGTTTGCCTTGATATATCAAATTTTAGGACCTTTAAATGTATACATTTTAATAATATTAATTACCATGGATGAAGGTTATTAAGAATATTATATTTTGTAAAAGTTTTTTTAAAAAGTGTACTGGCTTACCTACTAGCATATTTTTATCTACATAAAACATATATGTATCTTTAGTCCTACTAATGAATAATTGGAATTTATAACCATCCTAAACTAAAGATTATGTTATCATTAGTTTATTAAAAAAACTATATATTAATTATGTTAGTTTATTGTAGGGTCATACTCTGTGTTTATGAGTTTATTATTGTGTTTTTAAATGCATACATTTTAATAATATTAATTACCATGGATGAATAATAATAACAACTTGATCTAAATAGGCAATTATACAAGTTAACTTTGGAACTTATAAAATCATTATATAGATATGTATCAAAGATAATTTAATATGTTAGAATTCTTTTATCAACTTCTTTTCAAACTATTGAACTTCATCTCATTATGTGTTTTTAATTGTACAACCATACTCTTATTTATCATTAGTTTATTAAAAAACAATATATTAATTATGTTAGTTTATTGTAGGATCATACTCTTAGTTTATCAATTTATTAATGTGTTTTTAAATGTATACATTTTAATAATATTAATTACCATGGATGAAGGTTGTTAAGAATATTATATTTGGTAAAAAAATTTAAAAATAATGTATTGGCTTGCCTAGTTAGCATATTTTTATCCACATAAAACTAATATTTTTCTTTAGCCCTACTAATTGATTTAACAAATAGGTATTTTTAGTCCTACTAATTGATTTAACAAATTTGTATCTTTAGTCCTACTAATTGATTTACCAAAAATGTATCTTTAATTGTACTAATTGATTATTTTATAATGATTACAAATAAATATAATGTTTTGAATTTGTAATCTAAACCATTTGGGTTAATTTAGTAGTTTTAAGCACCTATATTAATTCAATTCAATCACCCTATATTATTATTATTTTTCAAAATAAATAAAAATGGTGAACTTTTGTAGAAAAGCGAAAAAGAAAAGCAATCGATCTACTACAAAAATAAGAATAAAAACCCTAAATCATTTCAGTGGAGGGGTAGCAATTCAATAGAAAACAATAAGAATTGATTCAGATCTTAGTATCCCTCAGCTATCCATGACTCGACAAGATCAGGTTATGCAGTCAAGATGACAAACAAATTCTCCATCCTGGAGAAATTTGAGGAGAAAGAAATTTGGAGCCATCCTAGCCACCATGGAGCAATTATCCAGCAAAAGACATCAAATGGATAGATAGACTATATGCCTAAGGTTAAATGCCCTGAGGTTGTATCTCCTCCAAATTATTCAGGCTTATTAGGTATGTTTAAATCCAAACCAATCTTTACCATTGAAAGTCTAGAAAACCAATTTAGGGGTTTTAACTGCACTAAGTATGCCCATCCAAATTTCTGCAAGTTTCTCCCAAAACCTATAAGATTAGGTATGTCTATTCCATCAGATCCATTCCATTCCAATAGCTTAAGGTCTAACCCTCCTTCTACTAGTGTATATCTAATTTCTTATATTTCCCCCCATCATTGCCCTATGGCTATTTCTCACATGGCTCCATCTAAACCTAGGAGTCATCCTGGTTCTTATATTCTATCAACAATGATAGACAATCCCATCCATCTCACCAACGAGGAAATCAAAGATAGATGGTTGAACTATCAAAAGGTTAGAATCTCTGTGGTTTGGAATGGCCCTAAGAAAGATTTACTTCATCTCTCTGACTAGTTAGAGGAAAACTACAAAGAGTAGGTAAGTATTTCTCACTTTTCAGATAGAATTCTCTATCTACATTGTATGGATGAACATGTTAAAAAAGAATTTATCTTGGTGTCTGAGTGTTTTTTTAAAGGTCATGTTGTTAAATTTGTAAAATGGCTTCTAGATTTTAGAGAAGAAGGTTTAGATTTAATTTTACCAACTTGGTTTAATATACAATCACTACCCTTAAAGCTTCTCCAAACAAATATTCTTAGGTCTCTAGGATTTTCCTTGGGAGAATTAATAGACATTGATTCCTCCTTTTAGTATTGTAACAATGTCAAAATGCTCATCAAAACTAAGTTTAATCAATCATCACAGATCCAACAGAAAATGATAACAAACAAAGCTACATATGTTCTAAAATTATAAGCATTCAAGGGTAAAATATCAAAAATTACAAGATTAGACAACAACATAAAGATCAAATTCAAGACATTGCCTCTTACGTTAGATTTCAATGACAAGTTCCCAATGATGAGAATCAGGAAAAAGAGAATGAATCTAATGATTCCAGATCAGAACACTTCCACATGAGGAGATGGAGTTCTATATAGAACCCCTATGCACATAAAGGATAGCTAGTGAAAGGCTAAAGGAATCAGCAATAGTTAAAGCTAAGCTCAAATCAGTTATAGTGGTTGATCATAAGAAGAGCCAAGGATTGACAAAAGATGATAAATCTACAAGAAGATGGAGGCCTAAAGGAAAGAATAAAACCTCAAAAACTAGTAGAGGATAGATTAAGACAACAAAAGAAGGCAAAGTCATGGAAACTAGTGGAAGTACAATTTTACAGCAATCCCATGGATAAGCGGCTTCTAAAGACACAAGAATGAATAAGTCAAGTGTAATGTCCCCACTTTAACATATAAATTAAATAATTAATAGGTATTATATATTAATATTAATATTAAAATAATAATATTTTACAAATAGTGTTATATTATAATCATGTAATAATATCATATTATACTGTAATCTGAAAATACAAATCTAATACAAGAATAATGATATTATCATTATGATATATTTTAATATGGTAATACTGTATTAATACAATATAATATAAATATAGTTGATATATTAATTGTAATATAATTATTAATATTATATTAATTGTTATAACTAAGCTTAAAATATATATAATTATATAATATAACTATTAAATTAATATAATATATTAGGAAAGGACGGGACTCTTACAATGAAAACATATATATAATGAATAAAATCTAGAAAAGGATCATCAGATAGACATTATCAAAACCATCTAGAGAAAAATATGGCAAAAGAATTTATATAAAAGGAAAGTTGTAGATAAATGATGGACCCCCAATTTGGGTTCATTACACAAGCCCCATTACATCCAAGCATGAGGATATAGATATTCTTCTTTACAAAGATATCATGGATAACAATTCAAGTCTTTCAAGCGAAGAAGTCAAAGGCAGAATAATCTCTGCATCATAGGACAGTGGAAAAGGTAATATATAGGACATAGAGAATTCTTTTTTTTTTTAATTCAAACCTAGAAGATGTAGGGGAACATAGAATCCTGATGGAAGAGATCAAAATGGAACAATGCCAGCTGCATGTATCAAAGGACAAGAGTGTAACTCCTAGTTATTCAAATTTTGGTAGACTCCATCAATTTCTACCAGTTCACCATTCTACCCAGTTAGTAATTAAAAGAGAGATGATAGTAGTGGAAAGAGAGTAGAAAAACCTCTCTCAAAAGTACTCCATGATTTCTTCCTGAGCATATCAAAATTAGAAGAATATAATCTTGATCTTTTAACTAATAAGTTAGTTCAAGTATTTAGCTTTGAAAATATTGATAAAATTTTTGAAGCTCAGAGAGAAGACTTAATCTAGAGAATTCTTAAATTAGGAGAAAACAACTATACATGTGAAGACTTAAGAAGAGATCTATTGAACAGTGAGATTGAGGATAATGATAAGAGGCATTCTTAGATAAGTAGAAATGAAATAGCTTCAAAACAAAAGGATAATGTTCTGGGGAATGTCAGCAAAGAAGGTTCAGTTACAGAGATGGAAAATCATCTAAGTTTAATAAATTAGATCTTAAGAGAACTCAAAAATGAGGATGCAGAAGGGAAATTTGATAATAAGAATATTACTATGTAGAATGCAGAAGGAAACCTAGAGCATCTAGGGATTCAGATGAACTAGGAAGGTCTAAGCTCACCTAAATGTGGTAAAGTAAAAGGAAAAAGAGGAAGGATATCTCTGAAGGAACTCAAGGAAGCAGATGGTCTTAGAAAAGAACAACAAAAAATAGACCATTTACTTAACATCGGGAAGGGGAAGTGCCTTCCCACGGAATCATGAAGATTACTACATGGAATGCTAGGGGTTTAAATGCCCCAGCAAAAAAATGTTACTAAAAAAAAACCTTAAAACTTTTGAGTCTGAAATCATTTTAGTATAGGAAAAAAAGTTAAATAAGGTAGAAGGTATTAAATTAGATAAGATGCTAGGCCTTTGGAGCTCCATCTTTCAAGAGTCAATAGGTGCCTTAGGTGGTTTAGGAATCTTTTGGAACCCTAGGAAGGTCTCCATAGAAATTCTTAATAGCAATATTAATTGGATAAGTGTTAGTGTCTAGAGTTTGAAATCAAATCTACAGTTCCTATTAATTAATGTCTATGGTCCAACTAGTAATTTGGGGCAAAAAGCTATTTGGGAAGAAATCATCACTTTTATGAGCAATTTTAAGGATAGTATATTTTTAATAGGTGGAGACTTTAATACTATTTTAAATCTAATAGAAAAAGTAGGTGGAATTCAACAAATCTTGTAATCATCTATAGATTTTAAAGAATGGTGTGATGCTCATAACATGATCAACATCCCAATCATTAATGGGAATTTTATATGGAATAATAGGAGGAAGAATTTCGCTTATATTGCTGAAAAATTAGATAGGTTATTTATTAAAGGAGATTTGGATGCAAATAATTTAAATATTCAATCTTCCATTCTTTCAATCACTGGGTCTTATCATTTTCCAGTTTGATTTAAATTTTTAGAGCCACATAAACCTGCCAGGAATCCATTTAAATGTGAAAAAATGTGGTTCCTAGATCCCAATTTCATCAATAATATAAAAGAATGGTTGGCACAAGATAATTTTGAAGGGTCCAAGATGTTTATATTCATTTCTGAAATGAAGACGCTCAAGGAACGAATTCTTAGACAGAATAAAGAACACTTCAATGATATCTTTAAATAAAAAATAGATATAGAAGAAAAACTAAAGGACTTAAATTTAGAAGTAATTAAGAAAGGTATGAACAATGATAGCTATGTGTTAGAAAAAGAATTACTTGCTAAATAGGAGGATATATTATCCAAAGAGGAAATTTTTTGGAGATAGAAATTAAGAGAGAAATGGTTAGATGAGGGGGATCAGAATACGAAATTCTTCTACAATTCCACCTTATATAACAGAACAAAGGGTAAAATATCCAGCATCAAAAACCACTTGGGCATCTTAACTAATAAACCAAGTGAAATTACAGAAACCTTTGTTGCACGCTTCTAGGGAATTTTAAATAATTATGAAGGGTCTAATAGATAAGCACAAACTAAATTACTCAAAGTAAATCCTAAAATAATTACAACTGAAGATAATAAGGTTTTAAATAAACCTATTACTATGGAAGAGTTTAGATCAGTAGTTTTCAATATCAACCTTGATAAATCCCTAGGTCTTGATGGTTTCCAGGCCTTCCTTATCTAGAAATGCTAGGATATTATTGGAAAAGACCTATGGAAAGCTATTGAAGCATCAAGGAATGGTGGAGCTTTGTTATTGAAAATCAATTACTCCTTTCTTACTCTAATTCCTAAAAAGATTGAGCCTAAGACTCGAGGAGACTTCCAACCTATCGCTCTTTGTAACACAGTCTATAATTCTTTTTTGAATATTCTAGCAAATAGATTTAAGATTTTCCTCCCAAAGGTAATATCTGAGGAACAAATGGGTTTTGTCCTAGGTAGATCCATTCTCGATGGCATTTTCACCATTCAAGAAACAATTCACTCTACTTGCAAGAACAAAGAGGCATGCATGTTCATGAAACTAGACATTCAAAAAGCCTATGACATAGTTTATTGGTAGTTCCTTTGTAAGGTGCTTGAAGCTTTTGGGTTCTCTCATCAATGGATTAACCTCATTTTTAAATTTATTTCTTCACCCAAAATTTTAGTACTCATTAATGGGATGCCAAAAGGTTTTTTTCAAATATCTAGAGGTATTAGACAAGGAGATCCATTATCTATCCCTCTATATTATTATGGCAGAAGCCTTTTGGAGATTTGTCACGAATGCCTATAATAATCAAAAGATTTCTAGAATTACTGCAACTAGGAACATGCCCAACATCACGCATCAACAATATGTAGATGATACTATTCTGTCCAACAAAAGTACAGTAACAGAGGTGCTAGGCCTAAAGGCCATCATAGAATCATACATGGTTGTGTCCAAACAAAAAGTAAATGATCTTAAATCTAATATTTATTTTATGAACACTAAACCTAAAGTAGAATATTAGATTTACAAGATTATGGAAAATTTTCATGCATTTATTGAATTTCCTTCTAGTCCTTTAACCTCTAGTTAATCTCCCTATTCTAGATAAACTACATGTCTCACTTTCCTCTTCTATTCCTATATTTCCCTCACTCGAGGAAGACACTTCTGACAAATACCTATTCATTGGTACCTGCAAATGGGAGAGATCTTAGAAGACATCAATCTTACTATTGATAAGTGTATTAAATAGACTATCTATAAGGAGTATTGATTTATACTTGTCGATCCATGAGACTATGCGGGATGCTCCTGAAAGGGATTCAGCTTCCTGCAAATGTAATTCAATTATCGTGAGCATAATCACATCATAATCATAATCACATCCATCATAAGAATCACATAAAAATTAAAAACATTAAAAGGTACACAATATAACACTTAAATCAGGCTCACATTATAAGCCTACTAGGGAAGTAGGCATAGTGAAGGGCTAAGCACTTATATTATGTTTTCCCTATGAATTTTATTCTAGGTACAACTCCCTTTTATAGATATTTAATGAATTCCCTTTTCTAAACTAAACTCTTACAAATTCTTTTGACCTGAAAGAAAATAAGGCTCAATACATTCACACATCAATATGTGTTTTAAGTAGTTTTATTTAATTAATTTAGATTAATAGTTAATTTAGATTAGCAATATTCTATTTCTAGTTGAAACTTGTAGCTTTTAAATAGATAATGAATAAACTATGTAACCATATAAGACAAATATATTTCTATCAAGAAATGAATAATAAATAGATTAAGGATTGATGGCATACCTCTAAATTTTATCATCATCATCCTCATCGTCATCATCATCACCATCATCATCATCCTCCTCATCATCATCATCATTGCCATCATCATCATCATCCTCACCATCATCATTGTCGTCGTTTTCGTTGTCATCGTCGTCATCGTCATCGTCAACATCATCATCATCAACATCAACATCAACATCAACATCATCTTCTTCATCATCATTAGTAGCAGCATCTACATCATCTTCTACTTCTTCGATATCTTCTTCTTCCATCGCATTATACTTTATTGGCCTTCCTCTTGGTTCATGTCTAACAACAAATGACCAACCCAGTTTATGTGGAACCTCTGAGTAAAATACCTACTCACATTGGCTTTGAAGAACATAGGGCTCATCCCCAACTGGTCAAATGACCTTGTATTAACCATTGTAAATCCATTATCATGTTCAATAATAGTTCTATCAGGATCATTTGGATTAAGTCGTAGCCTATACCATTTGACAACGAAGAGTACTAATTTGAAGGAACTAAAGTCACACTCAAGTATATCATCCAAAATTCCATAGTATCAATTTTCAGACTCTTGAGGATGTAAGTCATTTCTAGATGAAATATTAGTCACTTGAAAGACTGTAGTTATTCCTGAATCACAAGTTTTCTTCGTTTCATCCAACACTTTGACGTGAAATTTTTGACCATTACAGAACATAGTCTTGTGGTGTTTAACCTGCAATAATATGTAAAACATGTCAAAATTACTGTATCATGAGTTGATAAACATACGGGTGATTAATAAATTTGTACGTACCTGGAAATCTCTTAAACCACGTGCTAAATCTATTTCCCTTTGCATAACATTGGAATCTCCATTATGATGAGCTTCTTTAACCAATGAAGATACACCTTCCCATGTTAATGTCTGACTAGAATGTTGACATCGTTCAATCCATACTGTCATCCAATTAAGATTGTTTGCAATATACAAATGTAGTGCATCCCACTCTCGAGCACTTGTACAAAAAAAAAAAATAGACAACTTACAACCGATTTATTTTGAAGATTAAGAAATAATTTATTACAATAACATCTTATAATTTATTACCTCTCACTTTCCTCAATGTACCTTTCCCCATCAAGTACTCCCCTTCTAATTTTTTAAAAGGCTCGAGATCCCAAATGCAATCTACACAGATATTTGATGCAAACTAAGGAAGATATTCCGTAATGTACACCATAGTCTAGTATACCATATATCCCTCTACCATAGAACCCTCAGGATGTGCTCTTTGTTGAACCAAAGTCGTCAAAGATTTCAAGTGCCTCTGAACCATCCACATTGACCTAGTCTGTATAGGTCCACACAATTCAATCTCCTCAACTACGTGTATGAGGTAGTGTTCCTATGCATTGAAAAAAGTTGGAGGTAGACACTTTTGCATTTCACATAGTAAATGAGGAATTCTTCTCTTCCAATAGTTTATATCTTCTTTATGGATTTCTTTAGATGACAACCACCTACATTAAGAGATTCAAGTCACAAAAAATATATAGATATGAGACTTTACAAAATAATATACAATAGATTACATAGCAAGAAAAACAAATCATGAATATAATAAATATATACAAAAAATTGAATAGATATTACTGCTTACCTCATGTATTTTCCAAGATCGTATATCACTTGTTTGATGTTATTGTTGAAGGGCTCTGGGAGAGATAGAGGAAGCATGTACTGCAGTAATTATAAACCAATCATTTCATTGTTTTCTAACATAACATAACAAATAGTACACATAGTTTATGAATATATTGTAAATACAAAAGAACATAACTTACCTTGATGAAAGTATGCCAATCATGTGTTTTGAGCCCTGGCCCAAATTCACTTTTTTTTTATATGAGATTGTTTATGTTCACAGCAAATCTTATGGGAAATCAAATTTTTCATATGACTTCTTTTATGGCATCACTTTGCTGCTCCGTTAATAACCAAGGAAGGGCACTTATATTAATCTGATCTCTGTTGCTATTTGAGTGAATGAAATTCTTCAATGCATGATTGAATTCATGAATGTCATTACACATTTTGACATTTTTTTCTTTGTCACGCCTTCCATCCAATATTTTCCACAATGTCTCTATTATATTCTTTCCAATATGCATAGAATCAAACAAATGCACAATTTGTCAGTGCTCGTAGTAGGGCAACCTGCTAAATTTTTTGGGATAGGTTTTTAGTCCCTTTGGAAGGTTGTCAGTATTTCCTTGACGACCTTCGTGATCATAAATTACACAATTAGTAAACAAAAATCAGAATAGAAATATATAAATTACAAATATAAACCATTAGGTGGAACGACATTACCTCAACGATTAATTCTATTATATTCCAACTTCCATAGGTGAGGTGTCATTCTTTGTGGCTTTGATGTAGTCTCTTCTTTCCCATTGAAAAGATGTTTTTTCGTACTTCGATACTTATGATTCGTGTGGAGGAAGTGTCTACACTCATCAAACACCTGCTTTCCTAAACTTTTTGCATGATGAGATTTCATCTTTGGACCACAAACTGGACATGCAAATTTTCCCTTTGTTTGAAGACCTACAAGATAATGATATAATTGGATTATTAAATATGTTGATTTTTATAATTAGAATTATCGTGCGCAACTTGAATTCACTATAACATACCACAAAAATGTGTTAGTCCTGGGGCATCATGTATTGTCCATGCAAGTATTGCATGGAATTATAATTATCTTTGTCCTATTGGTCTAGACACGTCATACATAGTGACACCATTCCATAACTCCACCAACTCGTTGATAAGAGGCTCAATATATACATTCATATCTTTAACTTGATATTTACCTACTTGAATGAACAGTAACATTACATAATTATTGCGACTATTTTACTGCAAGATTTGTAAGTACATGTAAATTAATAACGATCAAATGATAAGATACCTGGAAAAATCATTGCCAACATAATGTGCTTCCTCTTTATCAAAATCTATGGAGGAATATTATTGTTAATAACAAAAACAGGCCACACCGAGTAAACAAATCTCATCTCTCCAAATGGATTGACACCGTCCATTGCCAATGAAAGCCTAAGATTATGAGGTTCTTCTTTGAAGTGTTGCCACTTTTCCTCTATGTACATAAATGTCAAACCATCCGTAGGGATTCAAATAATATCATCTTGACTTCTATTGCATGCATGATAATCCATAAATTGAGCCAAGCTACTACACCTAAATAATTGTTGCATCCGTGGAATAATGGGGATGTAACGAAGAACCTTTTGAGGCACCTTTTTTGTTAGTCGATCTATTCGATATCTACTCATATGAAATATAGGGCATTGTGTTGCAAATTCATGTTCTTTATAATATATAATATGATCATTGGGACAAGCATGTATTGCTTGATACTCCATTCCAATATCTTTCATAATAGCAGATAATTCTCGATATGAGCAAGGTAGAATAATTGATGATGGTAACAGAAACTCGCCTATCAATCTACAGTAAAAAATATAAGTTGTTAATATAAACAATATTAGTGGTACATTATTCACCCTTTGTTAACTATAAAGACATATATGACATACCTTAACATACGTGACATTGTTATGTTGGATAAACCATTCATAACCTTCAAGTTCAACAACAACATTACAGCAGAGAGAAGAGTTGTTTGGGAGTCTTTGTATAGGGGCTCGTATGACTTCTCAAGTAGAGATACATCGAGGCTATCATCATCATCATCATCATCAGATTACTTTGGACTAAATGTGTCATGGATCAATGTATTTATACCATCATCTTCAATTGTTTTTTCTGGTGCATGATCGTCATCTTCCATGGGATCATTATCTTCACCTTGGATATTTGCACCTCCATGTTCCTCCACTTTGAAAACCATATTCTTCAGATTGTCATGGTTCATATCATGTACTTCCCTGGGGAGATCAACCTATATAAAATTTATTAACATAAATAAACCATGATCATCAACTCATCATCAAGTGATTTCATATGTATATAAATTTTTAAAATGATATAATGAACGACTTACCAGTGGATGATAGTCATGCCCCCCTTCAATGTGACCATTCTCCCTTCAATGTCTCTTAACTATTTTGATTAGCAGTCTTCTATGGTTTAAGCCCTTACAAATTTTGCAAGGACAATAACATTTTCCATCAGCTTTTCTTTTCAAGTTATACCACAATCTAGTGATTCTCTCCCTATTTTGTTCTTTACTTATATTATCTGACATGATCATTTTTTGCAAGAAGGAAAAAATCGGGCTATGAAAACTTTAGTCTACAACTTTCACAAACTAAGCAAAACTTTTGAAAGTACACAAATCTTCTTAGACCTAGCTATATACTTTAATATTTTAAAAATACTTTCTTTGACTTTATTCCTAAGACATTTAACCCAATCACCTTTTATAACATTCAATCAATTGCTCTAGGCAAATTTGCGGATAAGATTATTTGTAAAACTTTGACCAATCGTCTGAAGGTCTTATTTCAAGAGACCTTACAACATTAAGCCACTAAAAGCAATTTCAAAACATATAAGCTAAAAGTCTAGTTAAAATATACATTAGGTTAAAAAATATACAATTTTCATACTTGAGCGCGCGGCTATAACTCATGCAATGACCTTCTTGCTTAGTTGTAGAAGCTCTCCAGCAATCAAATTATACAAAGTACAAGGTCTAATAGTAATTTCAAAACATATAAGCTACAATTCTAGTTAAAATATACATTAGATTAAAAAATATACAATTTTCATACCTGAGCACGCAGCTATAACTCGTGCAATGGCCTTCTTGCTTAGCTGTAGAAGCTCTCCAGCAATCAAATTATACAAGCTACAAGGCCTAACAGAAATTTCAAAACATATAAGCTACAAGGCAAGACATATTACATGACATGGAAAAAGGAACAAAATTTACAAGCTTTAGCAAGACATATTAAATGACATCATAGTGCTAGAGAGATCACAATTATATGAGTCAAACATAGTCATGAAAAAGCACATAAATTGGTTATTATATGTAATTAAAAGATATAAAGTTTGATAGGGACATCCATAGGGCATATTGAAGAAATGAAATGGTCATATAGATTTCATATGGGATTTTTAAGATGATAGTATTCTAAGGCAAAGAATCCATTCATATAACCATAATGACATTAAATGTTTAAGCATGGACAATCATCAAATACCAAAATAGAGTAGCAATAAATCATTAGCAATAGTATTTGATTGAAATTTTTTAAAGCCTTTTCAAAAAATCCATTTTGTTCTTTTAACTCTTAAATCATTTTCTTTCATTTCTGTGATGACAAAATAGCAAGCAATGTTATTCAGAATTAGATTCAACAAACCTTAGCAGTGTAAATAGCCATCTCCTCTAAACTAGACTCTAGACACGAGGGGGCATTCACATACTCTTCCCCTATAGGTATCCTAAAGAACAAAAGCCACTATTCTTGAGTTTTTGAATTGCAACTCGAGATGAATGAAGCTTAAAAGGAATGAAAATTGTTTTCATACATTTAAATCAGGATGTAATATTTATTCATGAGTATATACCTTGCAAGCACTTATAATTGATGTTATGTATTGCAGGAAAAGAAGAATTTTCAAGATAGGTTTACATTATTGTTATATGTGTTGCAGGAAAAGAAGAACTTTACATTGCTTTAACTTGCCATTGATGAGTATCATCTAATACTTTTAGCAAAATTTTTGTAGAAAATTTTATCAATTTTGCATCTCCATAATTATACTTATTAAATATAATAAACCACACAATTATCGTTTAGTACAGGAGAGTTATGTTCATGTGTTAAGAGACAATTCATTTTCTGTTATGAAAATCTGGGGATGCCAAATGCTCTCAAATCTGTTATATTAACTTTTGTTCTAATTTTATTATAGTTAATTTCAATGTAAATTAAGGTTATGTTTTTTTTGAAGAATAATATTGAATGGTCTGTCACATGTATGTGCTTCATCACTTGGTGAGATTTTTGTTAAGGCTCTATTAGATGAGAGAACCATGATTGAAGAGGCCTCAAATTCTGTAGCCGCTAATATGCCAACCATTCATCCAAGTGCTACTGAGGAACATGGTGAAGTAGAGAAACCAAAGTCTTCAAAAAAACCAAAGGAAATGAATGAACCACTTGAGGAAGATGGATGCCAGTTAGGTAAGGTCGATTCTGGTGAAAAAAGACTTGAAATTTTTGAAACTCCCATGCAACAAGATATAACTGAAGAGGTTCAGATGCACCTGGTAGAAAAGTAGGAATCTCCAACCATAGTTCAATCATCAATTGAGATCCTATCTCGGAGTGATGATATTGTGAAGCAGCAAGAAGAAGGGTTGCTAATTGTGGAGTTGGTTGCTGGAGCTGATGCTAATGCTTCTGCTTCTAAAGAACCCAAGTCTCAAGGGGTACATTCTAGTGTTGATGTTTAGAATGAAAAAAATGTGATAGATAATAGTGATATTCAATGGAACAGTGATATTCAATGTAACAATGATATCAACAATGCTTTAAGATAGTACGCATCTCTTCGATAGTGAGATATCAATAAAAGACAGTGATGCTCAATAGATGTCACTGCTATGACAAGCAAGGTCTTTTATATTACAGAGATCTTGAAGATGATAAGAGCAATTAGGAGTAGCATTATGAAGAGTTGTGACAAAAGGAAAGAAACTAAGAAATAAAGACAATATCAAGGGCATTGATGAAAACATCGAAAGAATGCGATATCTGTTAGAGAAGATACGAAGCAGATGAAATAAATTTTTACACAAATGTTTCCAATATAGGAGTTCTTATAATAGTTTTCCATTTTTATTAACTTTCATTATATAAATGAAGATCTATCTAGTAAATGAAGATCTATCTAGGCTGTATTGCTTGCAAAGAAAATCTTTATGATTCTAGTAAACTTACTATTGGTAGTTGGGTAAGAATGGCACCTTACATCAAATGTAGGATGATTAGGTTGATCTAGACATCCATGGAAAATATTGTGACTCAGAGGGATTTTACATGAATATTAGGTCCTAAATGATATTTACCACTATAAAATTTTGAAAAAAAATTGATGGTCATGACAACTCAGTCAAAAGGATGTTCAACAAAGCATAAGGTCTCATGAATATTATAGCAGTAAGAAAGAGATAAAAAAGGCACGTGTCTTAGAGACAAAGATACAAGTTTGTCTAAGAGGAAAGAATTACATAAAATAAGACAAGAACATTGTTGTTGAAAAGATGAATACTAAAATCTAAAAGGAAAGCCCAAAGAAAAAGAATTCCAGTGCAAAATAGTGATCAACAAATTAAAGGACAGCAGCAGTCAAGAATCATGCAATTAAGATAGTAAAAAGAAAATTAATGGACAAGAGCCAAGTCATTAAATGGTTCTCATTCAAAGATAAACACAAGTGCTACAAAATACTAAAAATAGTGAGAAGGAATTGGAGATATCTTGAGCAGAGATCAATCAGAAGTCATCAAAATCAGTCACTATTATCTAGGAACAATGTTAAAGGATAGTGATAAAGAAATACGACATTAAAGGACAGTGATGAAGAAATGTTGACAAATTTTTATATTTATGTTTAGTAAGCACAGATCAAGAACAATGGTAAATGTTGAAAATAACAAAACAGATATGTCATCAAATGGAATCCATAATAGTGACGACGAGACAGTGAGATGGACTGTTATAGAAACTGGGAGATGATAGGACATGACAAGATGTATATTTACCATTTTCTAGAGGTGCATCATCATCAGACGTTACAAAAGAGCTATCAAAAATGATATGAGTAGATTTAATGACATTAAAACAACATGATCACAATTAATTTCAGTGAAGAAGAAGATCAAAACTATGATAAATATTAGAGAGCATAACTCATATGATGAGGGGCAGAAAGAGAGATAATTTCACCTTTTTGTTAAAGGTATTTAGAGTGTTTGCAAGGCAATTCACTATCCTTGGATACATTCATAGCTTTTATTTGAAGGATATTCACCATATAATGATCATCAATTTACTGTCTTGTCTAAGGGGTCCAAGCACTAATGTCAAAGACTATTTTCTGTTAATAATGGTACAACACTTTTGGTGAAGATACAATATTTGCGATTGTATGAAACAATGCTCTTGGTTACACAAAGTAGACCTAGAAACACAGTAAGAATATTATGATGGCCATCAGAAAACAAAGAGCAGTGAGGTGGCCAAGGCTAGAAACAATGTGTGTGCCATATAAAAGCAGCAATAATATATGTATAAGAGAAAAAATAGTGATCAAACAATGTAAGGAAACAATGAGCAGATATTCATCCAAATAGCGCTACTGCAATGCAAAAAATAGTGACATCAAAGAGAAAGATAGCGGTGAATATACATACAAAATAGTGATTGATGGTATGAATAAATTATAAAAAATAATGTGAATAACAATGACATGGAAATAGTGAGTAAATAGGAATATCGATATCAGAGGATAGGAAGATCAGAAATAGTAGTCAGAGATTAGTAATACAGCAAAATTGGGTACATTATCTGATTTTTGAAGTTCTTGATTGGAGGGGTTTAGATAATTGGCCTATTAAGTTTTATGCTACTCGAGTTGTACTTTCTAAGAATCCTCCTTTTAAGTTCCAACCAATGTGGCTTCATTTCATGGCTTTGTGGTTCTGAGATGGAGGCCTGCCATATGAGCATATGATAGAAGTAAGAAATTGCAATATGTTTAAATGGCATATCAAGAAATGGTCATGTATTGGTAATATTTATGCTAGGAAGAGGTAGGCACAAGATCATGTGTTGTCACTTACAAAAATTCAAGATCTTGTCTTTTCATAGGATTTGAGTAGAGAAGAGTCTCAAGTTGTTAAAGAACTTAAGTAAGTAATGAGAACTATTTTTAGGAAGTAGAAGGTAAGGGTTGATTGGATTTAGGAAGGAGATATGAATATAGTCTTTTTCTATAATTATGTGCAAACTTATAGTTAAAATAGGATTTATATATCCACTTTGGTTAATTTAGATGGAATTTATCTAATCTTTTCATATGTTTTGTCTCAGAAAAATCTATGTGGTACTATTTAGAATATTCATCCCTACTAAGGATGAGGGGAATGATGCAGAGATGGGTAAGGGCTCTTTATCAACTATTAGGCAATCTTGCCAAAAGATCAAATTGCAATCCAAACTGACAATGTTCCTTAGGGCTACTAATGGCTCACATATACAGATGCAAGAACTCAACTTCATGAGGGTTCTACTATGGTTTCCAAGGTCCTCAAACACCTAACCCAACCCAAAAAGTTCACTCACCAAGTTAATGGTTATAAAGATTAATTTGAGCTTGTAAACATTGTTTCAAGTTTACAATTTTTTGTTCCCTAAATAAATAAACCCTCTATGATCAGGCAGTTGGAGTAGGAAAACATCAAATGCTTGGAGTATATTTGCAGCGTTCATGTTTAATACTACTAGCTACATCAATGCTCTTGAGTTCTATTTACATCTTTGCAACTCCAATCGTTAAGCTACTATGGCAAGAGGAGAATTTAGCAAATCTATGAGGAGAATATGCACTTTGGATGCAACCAAAACTGTCTGCCTATGCATTAGGTTTCCCAATTCAAAATTTTCTTCAAGCATAGAGAAAAGTAAGGTAATGGGTTGGATTGCCTTGGCGGTGTTGATGTTTCATGCATTTTTGAGCTGGTTATTAATCTTCCAAGTGGGTTTAGGGTTAGCTAGAGTAGCTATTACATCAAACATATCATGGTATATTATCGATATTAGTCAGTTTTTGTATATAGTTTACTTTTTCCAAGAGGCTTGGAAAGGATTCTCCTGGCTTTCTTTTCATGATCTATGGGCTTTTCTTCGAATTTCAATGGCTTTGAGTGTCATGATATGGTTAGTAGCACAATCACTCTTTCTATTTTGTGTTCTAAACTCAATTTCTGGTATAAACCCTAATTAGGATATGCAATGATGGGTAATTTTAAAAATGCAACAATTCAAGTTTGATGCGCTATCTATTTGGTAAGGAACTCCTCCACAAGTTTGTTTCAAAAATCTAACTTTTTCCTCAAATGCAACTTATCTAGTAGCAATGGACTCAGATCTGGGTATTTCATAGGTGAAAATATTTGTTACCAAATTGGGTGTCTCATGGTGTATATGGTTGTTTAAACCTATAATAAGTTACAATAAGTAGTTAAATGTTCTCCTTTTGATAGTTCACTCTGTTCTATTTACAGCATGATTTTGAATGGATGGAAAACCATGATCTTTGTCAGTTTCAATGTTGGAATTACGTATGAGTTATTCTTATAGTATATATTATGTGATGAGTGTTAGGTCATTGGGCATCAATAACATGATACTAGTTGTAATAGAAATAATTACACTAAATTTTCTTGACCAATCAATTAGAATATGTTACTGGTAGTGTTGTATACTTAGAACCTGTGTGTATGAATGCAACTAATTTATCATTTAGAAAACTAACTATGATTGGTGTATAATGATTGCTAGATATACACAATTAAATCTGTTGAAAATGCCTCGTAAACTAACAATCAAATGTCATTAGCAAGAATAAAGCTGAGTTCTACAACCTTTTGACCATTGTTAGAGCATGTGGAATTAGAGTTGTAAGCCTATGAAATATTTGAAAGGTTTCTTTACTAGATGTGGGATGGGAGTTGCAAGCCTATGAAGTATTTGAAAGGTTTCTTCACTAGATGTCATCTTGTGGGACACATGTTTGTATGAAGTATTTGAAAGGTTTCTTCACTATATGTCATCTTGTGGGACACATGTTTGTATGAAGTATTTGAATGGTTTCTTCACTATATGTCATCTTGTGGGACACATGATTGTTTTATTCTCATAAACTTAATCTATGCTTCTGCCAAATGGGAATTTCGATGAGTGGATGTCCATTAAAGCTCATGCCAAATTTAGAAGTTTATAAAGGTGATGTAGGAGCATAAGTGGTTCGTGGCAATCTTGAATCAACCAAAAACATTTGCTTTTAGTTTGTTCCTTTTCATTCCAGTTCTATGTTTCTTTCAACATTAATGATGATACAGGCAATTGGATAGCCAAAAAAGCCATGCCTATTCAACCTACCTCCAACAATCTGGCAGAATTAGAATCCTTGGATAAAGGTCTGCAACTTTGTCATAAGTTAGGTCTGTCCAAAGTTATCATAGAGGGTGACTCACAGATCATCCTAAATGTGGTCAAGAAATGTGCCGCCCCTAATTGGGTCCTTAATTCTAAGCTGGAAGAAGTCCTTGATCTTCGTAGATCGATTCGTAGATAGTTGATTTGTAGATAGCTGATGCTGTTAACTTCCAGGTTTTCAAGGATGTATCACTCACACATTTATCTTAGTTATTTTTCAATTCCTAGGTTATCCTGGTTAACCTGGCCTCTATTTTATTTTATTATTCTTCATAGTATGAGGTTTCTTCTAATTTTAAATTATATAATTAGGATTTGATCTTTTTTCTTGTGCAATTTTCTTTTATCTTGGGATCTGCCTCTCCAATATTTTGTGTTTTATCATTATTTATATTTCCTTGAGTTTTGATTGCCCTCCCTTTTCTTTTATCATTGAGCTAGGTGGCATCATCTCCATTTTTTCTTGTGATTATCCTTTTTCATGCTTTTTTCTTTGTGGTTCTATCATTATTCATCCTTCAAGTCCTACACATGTTTCATTTTGTTGGTGTCATCATTGCATGATGTCATGCCAGATTGGGCTTCTAGGTTCTTCATTTGCCTTAGCTTTTAATTCATTGGTGTCATCTCCCTTTCCTATTGTTTAGCTCTTTCTTCCCTGGTCAAGGATTCCAATATTTGCATTTTCCATACTTCAGAATTGCACACCATGGCATTCTGTAGTAATGTCAAACCGAAGTGTTGGAGCAAAATCCTTAAACCGGTGGATGATATGACAAGGATTTTCTAAGTAGAGCCATTGGTGAAGGGGTTTTTAATTATAAATTTACATGGAGGATGAATAGTGCCATAATAGGTTCCTTCATTAGTTGTATGGCAAGAACCAGGTTGGAGCCATTGGCCATTATTAGGCTTTGCTACAATATCTTTGACCCAATTTGGAGGAAAGGTCTCGAATAGGCCTTCAAGAGCATAGATGACAAGTTGCACATTCCTCATCTAGAGAAATAAATGGATTTTTCACTGGGGTTTCCATAATTGGAGGTTTCCTTTTGTCATCCTTCTTTGATCATATGAGAAAACCTAGCCTTTTATTGGGAATGGCCCAAGATGGAGGCCAGTATCCAATTCCTTCTCCATGGAGGTGTATGTTGTGGAGGAGAATAGAGAACGGTTGTCCAATTATCTCAATATGTTTAATGCATATATTTAGCCCAGGGTGGTCTTCAACAATTCTTAAGCCCTAAAATTTTGTACTCTAAATTTGGAGAAAACTAGTAGGGCTAAGTTTGATTTTGAATTTCTACCTAACATCCATGTGGAGAATCCAAATGAAATTTCTAAATTCATATGGTGTTTTGGAAGTAAGGTTTTCTTGGGTGCTCTAGCGAGTAGCTTTTGACGTTCCTAGAAAGTTAGTTAGGAGACATTTTGTATTAGGGCTTTGTTCTCTAGCTTGGTAATTTCATGATCCTTGTAATGGGTGTATGTAATGGATAATATGTTTAGGATATTTTGATGTCTTTTGGAAAATAGTGTCGAGCTCTAGGTTTTTGTTTATAACCCTTTAAATATAGATGCATGGAGGTTTTTGATATATCCTCCCCTTTGTATATGTCTATGTGCTAATTAAGATGGCAATAAACTCTATTATGATCATGCTTACGGTTATTCTAGATTTGGATGTTTTCATGGCCTTTGGCTATTTTTTTTAATTAGATCTTATTTGATATCTTGACCTAGTTTTGAGTGGATGTTCACTAATTAAAGTTCTTTATTTATTTAAATTTTATATTGGATGGCAATCTATCTAGCAGTCTAAGCATGTCTCAATTTTCTCTTATTGCAAGTTATAAACTTATATCTTCTTATTTAGTATAATATTTATATTCAGAAGGGATCTCCTCCATTTTGAATAGCTTTTGAGTTATTTTTTGTTTCGTATTGTCCTATTTTGTGATGGTTTGAGTATGGTAGATGGACAGAGGTGGTGATGGTGAGCTCCACTTTGTCTTCAGATTCTCTTTTGTTTCTTGGTCGATAAGCATATTTAGTTTAGATAGGTTGATTTTCTATTGAAAATTTCCTTTGAAGTAGATAGGATCCAATAGTTATGTGTCTGTGTTATCTCCTAATTTCTATATGAGGCAAAATAGGATTGTTTTCAAATCCTCTTCTATAATGCTTAGTATAGGTTTAAACTTTAATAATATGTTAATAAGTTCAAGAGAGAATACATACATCTCTTTAAATTAGTAAAAATCTATGTTAATTATAATGGTTTTAGTAATTATATACTTAGATCTAGACAACTTTTTTTCTTAAGTTTATTGCATATTTATTATTAACAAGCTTGATTGGCAAGTTAGCTAGACAGGGATGATTATATTTGGCATCTAGGCAAGAATGAAAAGAGAAGTGATGGAAATCTTCTTCAAGAGATCTTTTTTTGTATCAAGGAGTTATAATCTCAAAATTTCTAGTTTAAATCAGACCTTTATATTGTAATATTTGAATTAAGGTCAATTTGACTGGGGTACGCCCCTATTACAATGTAATAATAAAGGACCATGGTCTCTGGCAAGACTAGAGGCTTTCTTTCCCCATTCTTTCCTACCAGTGCCCATTTGAACAGTGGAACTCTATTGTATTTTATTTATTTTATTATTAGTAAAATTATCATAGCCTTTGTCATTTATTGATCAAAAATAAAATAAAATAATTTTACAAAATTATAAATTAGGTTTGAACATAGATCAATTTGGAACTTCTTCATATTTAACTATTGAAGTAGGTAAAGAGAAGTTAATTTGATTATTTTATAATGGTCGCAAAAAAATCTAAAGTTAAAAATCTATAATCTAATTCATGAAGAATATTCTACTAAAATACAAAAAAATACACATACAGGTACATCTCAAGAAAAAAAATCTACATCTAATATCTGTAATGAAATGCATACATATACAAACTGTAAGTCTTGAATAAACATGTATGTAGTAAAATATAAAAAGTCATATACATGTGACCATCCAACTACTAAAGTACTAAATAGTCAAATAAATAGTGAAATGTACATGTCATCAAGGTACTGAAATACACATGTATTTAAGTCTCTAGAATATACAAAGTCTCTAATATATAAAGGCATCAAAACATATATAAATATACTACTATTGAAGGGACCCCTCAAGATGCATATGAACAGAATGACCCTCTAATTGAGTCTCCTATACATCTTGTGGCCAAGGCACATCAACCAAGCCCTACAAATATATATGCAATAGAGCTATCTACACACACACACACACACACACACACACACATATGTGCGTACATGAATATGAGTGCATATCTAGTTTGAAACATAAATAACTTTACAAACAATTTAAAATTTGTACCTAAGCACTATTGGGTGTCTCAATAGAATCATCTCTTTGACATACATGGCTTGACCCAACACTAGATGTAATCATGTGCTGGACAACTTGTGCTTGCATAATTTATTATAATTTAAATTAAATATCTATTTGAATTAAAAAATTTAATTTTACATATTTAAATTTAAGAATATTATGTGTGTGTGTGTGTGTGTGCACCTAGGTCTTAGGAGGTGGAGGATGATCATCAGACTCCATCATATCATCTATCGATGCACTTCTACTATCAACATCCCATCTAGGTAATACACCAACATCATCTCTTGAAACTCCAACACCTACTCAACCACCCTCAACGCCATAATCTCCAACTGCTAGTAATGATGAGTGAAGTTGACTATGTAACTAGTTGGGTAATGGTGTAGAATTAGTGCTAGGTCAAAATAACATGTCCATGTATGATGAAAATCCCATGCTTGGACTAGTATAAATCTCAAATAGCCCTTGTAACTACTCACCAAAATCATCAAGGCCCTCAGCTGCGATCCTAACATCTCCAACTCATATGCCTGAGTCATCTACAGAGTGTCGTGAACCTAGCATGGAATTTTGTGAGCTATGCTATGTGGTGACTATCATTGGTGCGGCCTGTGCCTATGGAACTATGGGGTTCTAATGGTTTCTAATGGTGTTCATCACTAAATGAATTGGCATCTGCTACTTATCAAAAATATAACTGATACTTTGTAACAGATCCTCCAAAAAATACAACACTAAATCCATATGTGTGTGTTATCCTAAAAGAGCATGAACATCACCTTGTACTAGTAGTCTAGCAACTCTATATGCCTCATCAGGGGAGGTGCCTAAAGTGCTACTAGACACCTTTGAAGATGGTTGACCTAGATGAATCTATTGAGTGTGAATATAATGACCAAAACAATCAAATTTGATACTATCAACCATAGATGCAATGTGTCCAATAATGTCAATTGCTCCCCTCTAGGAAGCAATGACAACTCTATCTACAATAGGTGCTATTGCTAGAGTCATTGGAGGAAGTATCTATCCAATGAACTATCTCACATTTGGAGGTGGCAAACATTGTGCATTGCAATATTGGTTACGATCTATGATTCAACCACACCCCTATCCGCAATAATCTTGAATGTCTAAGTAGTTTACATTGAGCATCATGTGGAACTCAGTGTAAAACTACTATTAAAATAAAAAGGTATTTTATCATTATTAGGATAATGACCATGTGCAACTAAAAAATGAGGATAGATCATACTAGTGATAATAGGATCCTTGCATCGTGTCACTCGATAGCCTCTCACCCTACCTTGTGTACCCTTATATGATGGAAAGAGATCTCATTTGATGATGTCTTCGAGGGCCACCCTCTTGATGTCGTCAAAAGATGCATCTCCTAAAATATTAGCTCTAAGATCCCTAGATATGGCAGCTAATACATCAGGGATAAATGAATGATGAGCTCTAAATCTAGTAGTAAGATTCTGTAAACTCAGGTACATATGGCTGCACATATGTCTCTATATAGACCATTGTTGGAGGACAATATAGACTTCTCTAATCTAAGAACCTCTTGCTTTGCAAATGCAAATAATGCATCAATATAAATGTGTGGAGGTGGTGTAGCAAGAGCCATAGCAAGACCTCCAATAAGACCTGCACCAAGACCTCCAACAAGAGCCACACCAGGAGTCGCACTAGGAGCCACACCTAGAGCCACAACATGAGCCCCACCACAAGCCCTAAAACAAGCCACAACATGACCCCACCATGAGCTACAACTCAAGACCCACCATGAGCAACACAATGAACTACACCAAGAGCCGTAGTAGGAACTACATCAGGAGCCATAGTAGGAGCCGCATTAGGAGCTGTAGTAGGAGCCACAATAGGAAGAGTTACAATAGGAGCCTCATCATCCTCAAGATGATGAGTAGGCTTATTGTGTGAAGTCATATCTACAATGATGGAGCTAATATATATTGTAAATACACATATACATATACATGTAGTCTAGTACACAAATTTTTATTTAAAAGATATGTAATGATGTACATCATCTAATCTGTAACACATCAATAATTATATGATCATACATGATAGTTAGAGTTAGAGTTAGGGTTTGATTTTTCAATTAGGATTAGATTAGTGTTTGAGTTAGATTAGGGTTTAATTAGGGTTTCATTTAGATTAGGGTTTGAGTTTTTAATTAGGATTACATTAGAGTTTGAGTTAGATTAGGGTTTGAGTTTTCAGTTACTTGATTACATTAGAGTTTGAGTTAGATTAGGGTTTTCATTTTTAATTAAGATTATATTAGGGTTTGATTATGGTTTGGTTTAGGTTAGGGTTTGAGTTAAAGATTAGGGTTTGATTTATAGGGTTACGACTAGATTAGGGTTTGTGTTAGATTAGGATTTGATTAGGATTTCATTTAGATTAGGATTTTAGTTTTCAGTTCTAGGATTACATTAGAGTTTGAGTTAGATTCTAAGGTTTCAATTTTTAGTTAGGATTATATTAGGGTTTGAGTTATATTACGGTTTGAGTTTGAAGTTAGGATTATATTAGGGTTTGAGTTAGATTAGGGTTTCAATTTGAGTTACGGTTAGATTAGGGTTTGAGTTATAGTTAGGGTTAGGTTAGGGTTATCTAGTTAGATTAGGGTTACAATTAGATTAGGATTTGATTAGGGTTTGAGTTCTAGATTAAAGGGTTTGGTTACGGTTACAATTATATTAAGGTTTGAGTTAGGGTATGATTTAGATTAGGGTTTGGTTAGGGTTTGATTTCTAGGGATATGATTATATTAGCGTTCATGATTAGGGTTTGATTTAAAGATTAGGGTTTGACTTAGATTAGAGTTTGAGTTTTCAATTAGGATTATATTAGGGTTTGATTATGATTTGATTTAGATTAGGGTTTTATTATGATTTGATTTAGATTAGATTTTGAGTTAAAGATTAGGGTATGATTATGATGCAGGAGCATCTTGCATGGAAAATTATTTATAAAAATAAAATTAAAAAATTCTGGAGGAGAGAGAAAGTGACGAAAATAGAAAGAAAAAAATAGAAAATGGAAAAAAGGGAGAAACGAGGAATATCTATTTTCAAAACCATTATGAGACCAACAATGTCCCCCTTTGACATGAGTGTCAAAAACACTTAACTAAGCATTATTGATCTGACCTTATGAGTACCCTATCCAATCTGCTCTGCATATGTACAAAATTCCAAAAAAAATTTCAAAATTTTGTAAGGAATAATATACCTTAAAATTCTTTTAACTCCTCCTAAGCTGATAGTGTCATTTTATTCTTGCAACCAAAATTATTGTGTTGATGTATCAGATACTCTTTTTCTTTGCCCCATTTCTGTAATCTATACCAATGTGTTGCGTTGTTCTGTCTATTTTATTCATATCTCCCCTAAAACATTATTTTTCCCCCATACTATTTACACATTAAGTCTTATCTCCCCCTTTTTGGCTATCTACAATCTTTCTCCTTTTTATTCTCCAAAAGAATGAATGAAAAAATGTAATTACTAGAATACTTAGTATTCTCCCCCTTAGTTATATCTTCCTTATTATTATTTCTCCCCCTTTTGGACACTCATGTCAAAGGGTTCTAAGGAGTAATACCATATTTAGCCAAAAATATGTTGTTTACCTCCATTATCATTTTCAAAGTTGCATCCCAATTTTCCAAAGCAATGTCTAGAGACTTATGTTGGATGGAGTCTCTGCAACAAGATGTACAAGTCCATCTAATGTAGAAAGATTAGGATCTTTCTTTAAGATAATTTCAGCATAGAATTTCTCTTTGTGGAGGACCTCCAAATGTGGGGTAATGGAGGATTGAATCTACATCAATTTGGCCTTTATATTGGCCTCTTCGCTTGTGAGTGCAGCTAACTCTCTTTGAGTGTCAAGCAATTGGGAAAAATGCTTCTCACTTTGAGCTAGATCTCTTGGTAATTGCAAACTATAAATCTTTAGATTTTTCTCCAAGCTCATTATCCTTTGGCCTGTCTCTCGTGTGAAGTTGGAAAAATCACATAGCTTTTTGTATAGTGAGAAAATATTCTCAAGTACAGTTTTGACCTTTTCAATTTTCTTGGCTAATTCAACTTGTTCAAGTGTTATACCACTGGATATTTTCTCATTTACCTTTCCTTGAAACTTCCTTTCAAACCATTCCATAAGTTTGAAGTTGGTGTCCTAGTCTTCACTTGTCACCTAGTCAACTATAACTGATAATTGTTCTATTATGGGTGTTGACTCATCTGGTGACTACAAGTTGAAGGCATCCATAAAGATGTCCTTAATCTCATATAGTGTTTGCTTATGTTTATACTCTTTTTTGAGTATTTCTTATCTTTTCCTTCTATTTAATGCATCTTGCATTTTTTTAATCTACTCCATGGTGATAGTCTTAGAGTCATAGGCATGTATTACAATCTCTTCATCTAGCTCAGGGTCTCCATAGTGAAGTACCCTAGTCACCCTTGTAAAACTTGAACTTGGTGTGGAGATTTGCAAAGGTATGGCTTTAGTGCTTGGCTTCTAAAGAGGTTTTGTAGGAGTGCCTATTTTTTGTAGTTCTACCTGTATATGAGCAATGTTAGTATGCTAATAGAAACCAAATTTAAATAAAGCTTCTACAAACTAAGCAAAATTCATAAACTTCAAGATAGACTAAGATGAGCTCTCAATTGAGAATATGAGCCATTAATGGACTCTCTCAATAAGAAGCTCTCTTGTTGAGTAGCTTTGTCTAAATAGATAGGATGTATGCTCAAGCTTTATGCTTCAAAAAGGGCTTCAAATGGAGTTAGAATTTGGGTGTGAGTGTATGGTTTTGATGTAAAATGGCTTCTTAAAATGGCATTATGACTTTACTTCATGGATTGTGTTATTTTGCAAAGGGGAAGGATCCAATTTATAGGCAAGAGGCTTGAGAGTTTGAGGGCTAAGATGAAAAGATGGGAAAAAGCTCATGGAGGGCTCAGATTGCATGAGAGGAGAGCACATGGATTATGCTTCCTTACAGCCAATCAGGGAGTGACACATGTCACAGGGTGAGAGGATGGAGGAAAGGGGAAGGATGAGTCAACAAAGGAGGCTCAAGGGATAAAATCTTCATAAAGACCCTCATAATGGCTTGTAAGAGCAATAAAAGGGCTTGGAAGAGTCATTTATGGCCTAGTGGGCTTCATAAAGTTTTATGGTTGAGATATTTTGAGGGAGATGAGAGCAATTTCGACTTGGGCTTGATTAGGAAGGTTTTTAAGCTTACTTAGGATTGTGCAAATGATTAGAGGATCGATTAGGATGGTTTAGGATTAGCTTAGGGAGAGGCAAGTGGATGGCATTTAATGAGGGTGGGTGAAGGAGGAGATATTTGTTAACTTTGGCTTGGGTTAGTAAGTCTTAACCCATGTTTAGGGAATGTGACAAGGTTAGGAGGGGATTAGGATTAGGTTTAAGGACATCTTCTAGAAGAGTCTAGACTCTGGATGAGGATAAAGACTTTCTAAAATAGTCTAGAACTTCCTAGGATTAGGATGAAGACTTTCTAGAAGAGTCTAGAACTTCTTAGGATGAGGATAAATTAGATTTTTAGGAAATAAATAAAATTTTATTTATTTCAAGGGTTTGAGTTGACGAGATATTTATTAAAACTTTTTTAATAAACATGAGGATTAATATTTAATCTTAATTAAATATTTTGAGTTGGGATTAGGGGTAGGAAATGATGGGATTAGCCTTTAATCAAAATTAAAGAAGGATTAGAAGATTTTGGAAGAGGTTAGTGGTCTTAAGGAAATTGGCCAAGTTTTGGGCAAAAAATAAATTTTTTATTTATTTTGGGTTTTTTGGTCGATTTATTAATTAAATAATTAATAAATAAGGAAATAATGTTTAAATAAGATTTAAAAAATTTTGGGAGGGATTCCTTAATTAAATATTTTTAATTAAGATAAAGGGATTTAATGGCATAAAAATAAATTACTTAATAAATGATGATGTCATCAGGAATTTTTTAGAAAATAAAAATACTTTATTTTCTAAAGGTTTTTAGGTGTCTACATTTTTCCCCTCTTTGATGTGATGCTGCAAGTGGCATGGCATCAAAGATAAGAAAATAAGATGCCCAAGGCTAGAGCAGAAGAGGAGAGAATGGACTGCAAGATGCCCCCTCAAAAAGGCGGCGGGGAGAGAAAGCGAGGCTCAACGACTTCTTGAAAAGTACAAGAATCTGAGATGAGCAAGAAGACTCAGATTGGCTTAAGAGAAGAGGTTTAGTTAGCTCAAACTCTCACTATAGGAGAATAATAAAGGGATAATTAGAGACACAAGAGGAAGCAAGCTTAGGTTCTCAGGGATTGCAGAGGATGAAGGAGTGGAGCGCTATAAAAGGAATCCAGGATGGGGAGATGGATGAGGGGATTAAAAAGCTGATGCAACAGGATTTCAAAGAGTCAGATTGGTGAAAGATGGGTTTCGGAGATCCCTAGGACTAGGATTGTGGATCTCAAAAGATGAGGCTTGGTGGATTGATTTGGATTGGTGGATCCCTAAGACTAGGATTGTGGATCCCTAAAGCTAAAGGTGAGGAGTGATTCAAAGAGATACTAATGCATAAGCTAGGGTAGGAGAGACGGATGTTGGATATGGATGGGGGATAATGGAGATGAAGGAAAACCATTGAAGCTTTTTGAGCGAGGGGATACTTCAAAGAGAAGTACCACCATGTAGTTGAGCACTAGATTTGCTATAGGACTGTTGGTTAATTGCCAAGGTTACCAAGAACATCAAGGCCTTTTCACCAACTGTCCAAAGGACTGACGAACTGACTCAAAACAAACACGCAAGGATTGCCCCAGTATCACACATGAATCCCAGAGGAAGCAGTGTGGAAATGACATTGGGTAACCCACAAGCAGAAAAGAAAACAAGAAAAAGACATGATCAAGACCTTACGCTCTGATTGCCCCATTCGTAGTATACCATGATATGGAAGATCATGGCAACCTTGAGGAGGGAACAAGGAGATTGCTTGGAAAATATATTTCAAGACCCAACAGGGAAGAGTCCAAATCAAAAGAAAGTGAAAATCCAAAAGAGAACCGTTTGCCAACGAGATGGGTAGGACGAGGTACTAAAAGACCAAGATTAGACATGAGGAAAGCCATATCCTGCAAGGACCTATCGGAGAGCACCTAAGCTAGTGGATTTGGATGAGTGATGCGTCTGGCAAGCTAAACTAAGAAAGATAACACTTTGGTGACAGGAAATCTAGCTAAAGGATGCATTGGAATAGCTAACCAAGATGTGTGATGGGTGCAAGATGCTGATCAAGGACGAACTGACATGAACACTGGATAGATACAATGGTACTAAGCTAAAGAGGATGTACAAGCTGACGGACCAAGATATTTACAAGCTGAAGCTGACCAAGATAGTTACAAGCAGGCAAAAGCTCAAGATGATAGGATAGCAGGATCGTTCAATGTTGTACAAGATGCGAAAGCTAAGGGTGGGGTGATAGCAAAAGATATGGATTTGGCAGGATGCATTCAATGATGATGAGAGATTTTGTGACGAAGGATAGCCAGAGGAGCAGGATGAGATGGCTGGATAGGATGGTAGATAGCTAGGATTATGATGGATATAAAGAGATGACATTGGGTTTGCATGAGGATAGCCTAGAGCTAGATACCAATGACAAGGGAGGATGGACAAGACAAGATCTCCAAGGAATATAGTGCCCCCAATCAGAAGATAACATGCGAAAGGAGGTCTTATGATGGATGTGATAGGCTAAGCTGGGGATGGCAGGATTACCCATGACGCTTGTTTGCCAAGTTTTCATCATGGTACTTGTCCAAGGCGCTTGAATTGCCAAGTTTTCACCAGTGGACGCTTTATCTTTCTTTAATTTTTTTTGACTTTTTGACTTTGGACTTAGCTAGAATGATTTTGGCTTTCTTCAGCTATTTTTGGCTCATAGATGTTGGTAGGATGGATGAAAAAGGATTGGATTAAACAAGTGGAATGGTGGGTGGGAGTTTGACAGATAATGGATGCGAAGACATAAGGCTTGTGGGTAAATGGATGAGGAAAATGGAAAGATCATCATTGGCACACACCTTGAGAGGTGATAAAGTAGTGGGAAAGATGGTTTTGAGTGAGGTTGAGGAGAAAATGGAGGAAGAGAAAGATAAGGACTAAAAGTAGAGTTGGAAGATGGAGGATGGGAAATTTAGGATAAGAAGCATATGGACTAAAAGTGGATTGGGGGGATGAAGGATGCTTATATGGGGATTTGGATGATAGATGGATGGATGAGGCTTTTTGAGTAGCATGAATGGATGCCAGTTGAGATTTTTCTTTGAGATGCATTTCTTTTATGAGCATCTTGGGTATCCACATGATTTTTGACTTTTTTAGCTTGGGCTTTTGTGGCCTCTTGACTTTTTCTTTGATTGGGATTAAATGTTTCTTGTTTTGAACATGGATTTTAGAAGGGACATGTTGAGACTTGGATTTTTGTGGATTTTTGGATTTATGATTTTGTATTTTGGCATCCAATATGCTTTTATTAGCCATGGGATGGGAACAAGAGCATGGAGGAGATGGAGGGATAATTGATGGAGTGATAGGGTTTAAAGGTTGGAAGGGATTCAAGGGTGAGTGCCTTTGATGATCTAGCTGGTGGATTTGAGGGGATGGAAGGATAGATTGGAACATTGGATATGGATGGATATAATTTCCCAAAATGGATGGAGGGAAGGAAGGATATGGGCCCAAAATAGATGGAAATAGTGAAGGTGTAGGTCCCAAAATAGATGGAGGGGATAAAGGATTCATATTAGGTATGTAAGGACCCAAAATGGATGGAAAGGGTGTGGGATTTAGATAAGGGATATATGGACCCAAAATGGAGGGTTGGAGATAAGGAGTAGGATGAGGGCCCAAAATAGATGCGGAATAAGATGGATGGGAACTTTGGGGTGGAGATGGAAGGACTTAGGACCATGCAAGAATAGCGGGGATACCAACATCTAGAAATACAATTTCATTTCTTTTTTCAATATGATGTTCATTATTTGGAACACAAGATGTGAGTCCATTACTAGCTGAAGGAGTTGGAGCTTTGGATATGATAATTAGTCTTTTTCGATGGATCTATCATCATGGATTATGGGAGATGTATGATCATGAAGCAGAGGAGATGGGAGGATAGGATCTTGAGTTGGGTGGGCTGAGGGAAAGGGATCTTGAGATGGAGTAAGTAAGATGGTAGGATTTAGATATGGAGGGGATGGTAAAAGTGGATCATGTAGGGGAATAAGTGGGATGGTGGGATCTGTTGTTCTGTCGGAGGGTATTTCAACATGCTTTTGGACAAGATCTTGAAAGGAATAGATGGGAGTGGATGTATGAGGTTCATTATATGGGATTTGGATAATGCTTGGAGGAGGAGATGTGGATGGGATTTGGAGCAATTCAATGGGTGGTGGGAATTTGATGCTTGCGAGAAGTGGAAGGATTTTAAGCAACTTGATGGATGGTATGGGGATGATAGCTATGGGAGATGGGGGTGATATTATAGATGGGGAAGCTTCATCACTAACTACTTCACATGGTTGGATTACATGACATGGCTTATCGACTATTGGAGGCGACTTTTCTTTTATTTCCTCTAGGAGATTCCTTGGAGACTTGTGTGTCAGAGGTGGAGGTGGTAGATTGATAAGAATAGCTGGTGTGATGAGGGTGGAAGATTGGAAGCTTGGTTGATTGGGTGATGGAGGAGAAGTTGGGATATCAGATGGCATGACTAGATAGTTTGGAAGAATGCATGGATTTTGTGGGATGCTTGGGGGAATGTTTCTAAGGCTTTCAATATACCCGTCATAGTCAACAAGATTTTCATCATCATTGGAATAGGAGGTGGCAGGAGCAAGGACAATATGACTGAACACATCATGATAGGTTTGGGATTTCATGTTTTGATGATGAGTCAGATGGGGATGGGGTCTTTCATATGGATGAACATGGAAGCTCATGGTTGGATTTGGATTAAGCACAGATTTTGGATTGGTTGATGAAGGATTTCCTAGGGAGAGTCAAAGCTGTATGATAGACCTAAGGAGGATTGGCTGGAGATTTTTGGCTTTCTTGTGGATGAAAGACTTCAAGGGCATGCTGTCAAAAAGTGAGAGTTTTGCTTTCCTATGTGCTGGATTGGTGGAGATTGTGTCAACTTAAGGATAGACTAATGATCCTATGGGCATGACACGAGATTGACCACTTGTGGATCCCAACCTTTAGCTCAAGGTGATGAGGGATAACAAGTGACAAAGCTAGATTACCCTAGACAAAGCTCTATCAAAGGGATAACCTTAGTGAGACTGGTAGATTGGTCGGATTGATTGGATAGCAAATTCTAGCAGAATGACAACAACTCTCTAAAGGCTTGTGTGTGATTTTGGATTGGGTTACTAGCTGGCTAGGGGGGGTGATTTGGAGAGACTTTGGATTTTGGATTGTTCTAAAGCAAGGAACTAGATAGATTTTGTTGCAGCAGGGGAGCTTGGATGATTTTCTGATGAGGCAGTGACTACGCTAAGTATGCCTTGAGCTGGGAGATTTCTTCTTTTTTGGGATTTTGACCAAAGTTGGCAAGCATTCATTCAAAAGCTATGAACAAACAAGCAGACAAAAGTTTGGAGCAAGCACGTCAAACACACCAACATCCTAGGAAGCTTTCTACAAGGATGAAATTTGGTTTAGCTAGGGAGTCCTCGATATATGCAATGTACGTGAGGTCCAAATCAGTAGATGAAACCAAAAAGATGTCACACAGTCAAGAGGAGCGGTAACCTACTTCTCCTCTTTCACTTCTCAAGGGTATAAAGTTCCTTGAGGCTTAGCCTGAGTGACAAAATCTTGATTCCAAGAGAGGTGTCTTTGGATTCACCTCCCAATTTTTATACTCCGTCGGAACGCTGGAGTTGAGTTCGTCCCAAGGGGTGATGAAATCCCCAAGTAGGCCTCCTAAAAAGTGTAAAACAAGACCACATACATAATCTTGGGCTTTAAAAGACACGCGTTTATTCCAATTGATGATTTAGATTTTGTAAGCTATGATTGAAGACACTTGTGATTATGGCATACAATGTTCATTCCAATTTGACAGCATCGTCAGCATAATGAAAGTTGAGAGATCGTCAACATAAGAAATGCGAGCGTCATTGAAAATGTGTCCAAACCATGCAATGTTCATTGATTGTTAGGCTTTCAAGATTGAGTGTGAGTTTGTTTTAAGCCCAAAACAAAGATGTGTGAAACTCGATTTCCAAGCGCGCACCTGGAGGCCCTCCACGTCAAGATTTGTCCAATTTTTATGCCCAAATGAAGTATTAGTGAGCCTAATGTGCATTTAAGGAATTTTCGAAGTTAGAAAAACTAATAAAAACACAAGTAAGTGACATTTGATCTTTGTGGAGCACTTAACACCCTCTTAGGTGGACCCATCCCCATAGATGGCGCTAGGATTGCAACCAATGGTTAAATTGATGGGTGATTAAAGAGGGTGAGTCCAACTACAAACTCACTTAAAACGTCTTTATTTGGTTTTTATAATTTAGGAAGTTCCTAGAATGTAGATTATTTTTATGCCCCAAAAGATGAAGTGTGATATATTGTAATGATTAATTGACCTTTTGCATTCAAGGTTGGATTTGTTGTTTTAATCATGCATTCATAAAAAAAAAAAACTTGATTTTAATCCATGGCACTCAAGAGTGATTTTAGCAACATGCATTCAAAGACAAGTGTTTAAACATTCAATTTTTTTCCTTTGAGCATTCAAGATTGAGATTTTGTGTGTTGTTTTAAGAACTTTGAAGTGCTTTGTTTTAACCTTAGATCATTCAAGATTGTTTTGGACTCAAAAGTGAAAATGGCTCTTTGGATTTTGGTTTTCATTCAAGATTTTGTGTTCTAGTTTGCATGTTTTAAGCCCAAAAATGATATTCCTAGGTTGTTTTGATGCATGAAAAACCTAAGCAACATTCAAGATTTTGCAACAAGACATTTTTTTGGAACAAATAACAAAGCTTTTAGGACTCTTAGTTTTCATGAGATTTTTAAAAGAACTTTAAAATATTTGCAAATGAGGTTCATTTTATCCTTGATTGATGCTTTGAGTTTGATTTAGATTTTAGTGTGCACTTAGTGTTGATTTTGAACCTTTTGAAATGGAAACTTGAAGTTCTTTTTAAATTCCCAAAAATGAAGTGTTCCTAACTTTTCACGAATGCATCTAAAACTTTGATGTTGCAAGGATGCAAATGATTGGATTGGTTTAGTTTCACTTGTTAAAAGATTTTTTCTTTTTTGCAAATTTTTAATTTTTTAATGAATTTAAGTATGATTTGGGGATTCATTTTAAGCACTAAAAAGAAGTGTGTATAATTTTTCTTCCTTAAAAAGAAATGGCCAAGATCTCCCACAAGAATAAAAATAAGAAGTAGATGGAATAAGAAGAATATAGACAAGAAGAGGAAGAAGAATTCCAAGTGCTTTGTCCACCTATAAGCTTGAAAAATCTGCAAATACTATGAGATAGACTATGAGTTCCTTTGTCTTCTTCATGCTCATGTGGACCTACAAAACCAATTTATACAATCCTACCAATCACAAAAACAAGAAAAATTAGCCAAAATTAGCAAATGACATACAAAACTTGACTAAAAAAAGCTAATGAAGATGACCCATGCAGGGTCCCACCGGGCATGCCAAAATGTATATGAGCAATGTTAGTATGCTAATAGAAACCAAATTTAAATAAAGCTTCTACAAACTAAATAAAATTCATAAACTTCAAGATAGACTAAGATGAGCTCTCAATTGAGAATATGAGCCATTAATGGACTCTCTCAATAAGAAGTTCTCTTGTTGAGTAGCTTTGTCTAAATAGATAGGATGTATGCTCAAGCTTTATGCTTCAAAAAGGGCTTCAAATGGAGTTGGAATTTGGGTATGATTGTATGGTTTTGATGTAAAATGGCTTCTTAAAATGGCATTATGACTTTACTTCATGAATTGTGTTATTTTGCAAAGGGGAAAGATCTAATTTATAGGCAAGAGGCTTAAGGGTTTGAGGGCTAAGATGCAAGGATGGGAAAAAGCTCATGGAGGGCTCAGATTGCATGAGAGGAGAGCACATGGATTGTGCTTCCTTATAGCCAATCAGGGAGTGACACATGTCACAGGGTGAGAAGATGGAGGAAAGGGGAAGGATGAGTCAAAAAAGGAGGCTCAAGGGATAAAATCTTCATAAAGACCCTCATAATGGCTTGTAAGAGCAATAAAAGGGCTTGGAAGAGTCATTTATGGCCTAGTGGGCTTCATAAAATTTTATGGTTGAGATATTTTGAGGGAGATGAGAGCAATTTCGACTTGGGCTTGATTAGAAGGGTTTTAAGCTTGCTTAGGATTGTGCAAATGATTAGAGATGGATTAGGATGGTTTAGGATTAGCTTAGGGAGAGGCAAGTGGATGGCATTTAATGAGGGTGGGTGAAGGAGGAGATATGTGTTAACTTTGGCTTGGGTTAGTAAGTCTTAACCCATGTTTAGGGAATGTGACAAGGTTAGGAGGGGATTAGGTTTAGGTTTAAAGACATCTTCTAGAAGAGTCTCGACTTTGGATGAGGATAAAGACTTTCTAGAATAGTCTAGAACTTCCTAGGATGAGGATGAAGACTTTGTAGAAGAGTCTAGAACTTCTTAGGATGAGGATAAATTAGATTTTTAGGAAATAAATAAAGTTTTATTTATTTCAAGGGTTTGGGTTGAGGAGATATTTATTAAAACTTTTTTAATAAACATGAGGATTAATATTTAATCTTAATTAAATATTTTGAGTTGGGATTAGGGGTAGGAAATGATGGGTTAGCCTTTAATCAAAATTAAAGAAGGATTAGAAGATTTTGGAAGAGGTTAGTGGTCTTAAGGAAATTGGCCAAGTTTTGGGCAAAAAAAAGAAAATTTATTTATTTTGAGTTTTTTGGTCAATTTATTAATTAAATAATTAACAAATAAGGAAATAATGTTTAAATAAGATTTAAACATTTTTGGGAGGGATTCCTTAATTAAATATTTTTAATTAAGATAAAGGGATTTAATGGCATAAAAATTAATTAATTAATAAATGATGATGTCATCAGAAATTTTTCAGAAAATAAAAATACTTTATTTTCTAAAGGTTTTTAGGTGTCTACACTACCAATATCTAAATAGTGGCCTACTCTTGTTCCTTTGATGTATCCTACTTCTCACTAGAATTCCCTTCTTCTTCCCTTGGCTTTTGAATGGTGTCACCCATTGCTATTGTAATTTTTGGAGATGGTGGTGGAAGCATTAAAATTTGAGTGCTAGTAGCTATATAGATGAAAGGTGGTTCTTGTGGTTTAACCTTGTCTATTTTTTGTTCTATTACTACCTTCTATAACTCGTCTACACTCACCAATATAGGATTTGTGCATAATTGTGCCTATAGAGTGGACCGGTGAAGGATCTTGGAGAGATCCTCTGCAATTAGGGGATTGATTTTCTAAGCAGAATTGTTAGGAACATCCTTGATAGTTATTGTGTCTACAAGTTTGATGGTTACATGAGAAGGGCTGGGAGGTGGCATTTGTTTGTCTTGCACACTCTCTTCCTCTTCTTGTTGCTGCTCAACTATTGCCATGTCTTCTCCCTTTTGTGTCTCTTCCTCCTCACCTTTTTCCTTATCTTCTTCCTCTTTCTTCTCTTCTTCTCCTTTCTTTTCTTCATCTCCTTTTGCTATTGCTTCCTCCTTATTCTCTTCTTCTTGCTTCTCTCCCACTTTCTTTTCCTCTATCTTCTTTTTAGCATCGGCCTCTACCTTATTTGCTTCATCATCCTTGTCATCAGTTATCTTGTAGATTGTCTTCCACAATTGTGTGGACTTATTCACTACATCCTCAATTTTATTTCGTAGGATGCTAAAGGATCTATATTTAGGTCCAAATTTGCCACCATGCTTCTTATTAGCCTTTTTTGTTTGATCTCTTGTTAGGTCAGACATCACTTTTGCTAGGGTAGATTCTCTAATCTCCTTTTCCATTTTTAGACAATAATGCCATTTTTTTTCAATTATCTCACATAGCTCCCTAGGCATGGTATTGTCTAGCTCTAGAGGTGTATTCTTAAATTCAGCCATCATGGCATACATTGATTCCTCTATTTTTTTTTGCTCTTCTCTACTTAGCTTATTGAAATCAAGGTTTTTCAAATCATTCAAATATGCATTCTTAATATTTTCACAAATTTTATCTATAGAAGATTTGGGAGGATGGCTTACAACTTTGAATTTGTTGATATCGTCTATCTTAGTCTTCTCCTCATCAAAATTTGGTTGTGCTACATATTTTCTTGTTTTCTTCTACACTTTACTAGTATGTTCAGTGGCCTTCTTCTTCTCTTTTGTTTCCTCCTTGGCCTATTGTGTAGATGCCCTTGTGCTAGCTCTTGTTGTTGGTGCCCTCTTTTCTTTAGGTTGGGCTAGAGGCTGAACTTTAGCCTTTCTCTTCTTAGACTCAACTTGTGTAGGTGCTTCCTCAGCACCTTCCTCCTTATCTTCTCCTAAGCCTTGGATCAGCTCCATTGGGCCTTGCCCTTGTTCTTCTTATTCACTCTCTCCTTCTTCTTCTTCTTCCTCTTTAGCACCTACTTCTCCTTCAATATCTGTACCAAATTTCTTCTTTATCTTCTTCACTAATTTATCTTTCCTCTTAATTATAGAGGTTGTCTTTAATTCTATTTCAACTTTGGATTTCACAACATCATATGTGCCAAAGAGGGGTGCCTCTTTATCAATCTCTTTTGCAAGAAATGCTATGATTTTTGTTGAGGCTTCATCTACATCAAGTTCATAACCTAATGGCCTTAGCCATCTCACCCTTGGAATTGTTTCCCGGATATAGGTATAGTCAATGTCAACCAAAAAGCATATATCATTGATATTATTTTCCAATAGGGAAACTGGTATTCTAACCCTTCTCTTCATGGATTTCTTAAAATCCTCAAAATAGTTTTTCATTTGGGCCTCAAAATTGTCAACCATCTAATCAATGTACTCATTGATTTGAGTGATTGTAGTTTTATTTGAACTCCAATTTACCTTTCCAATAGAAGGAAACTCTTCCATGACATAGAAAATATGCAGACAAGAACTGAACCAAACTTGCATTGAGCACCTTTTGACCTCCTTATTGCTCCTAGGTTCTCATTTATTTGCTGCAACATCAATTCTGACAAATCATATGTATGATCTTTCTTCACAAGTTTGTATGCTACATCAACAACTATACATGGTACACTATTCAATCTTCTAGATTGGTAGAATTTGTGAGAAATCACTCTCACTACAAAATCTAGAAGAGGATCTACTACAGTATCAATTTTCATACCCCTTTTATTCCACTTAGCTCTTGTATTCATTTCAATAACTTCTTTAGAATCACTGCGTAGGGTCTTAGGCTAATCTAGGGTTGGGAAACCCATAACCCTATGCACTATCTTCTTGGTAATCTTCACAAGTCCTATTTCTAACCACAAACATCCATTATGAATTCTACTAAGAACAATTCATATCCATTCTATTTTGAAACCTATGGGATAAACTAGGGCATTTTTTAAACCCTTCTTCTCAACTATCTAAAACTCATCCTTCAAAATTTTGTTATCACATAGTTTTTTATAGGCTTGAAATATTTCATGTTCTCCTACTTCACCTATCTTACAGTTGTAACATTTCCTTACATCCTGCACCATGACAACCTTGGGTGGAATTATGGACAATGCGCCAATGGGGTTGTTTCTATAGGCTACCTTGGGAATGGGTCTAAACTTAGGTTGTTTTACTTCATTAGTAACTAGTTGGACCTCATGACTTTCCTTTCCCTTGGGGTTCTTAGAACTAGAAGCCATTATACCAATCTAGGGTTTTAATATATTAAAAACTTCAATATTGCATAGCTTAGCACTTGATAAATACCTTAGATCAATGAAATTTATACTAAATCATTGTTGAAATTGATGCAAATCGCTTCAAGGTTGTTTTTTATCACTTCTACTCTATTGTCATCTTTTCTCTGTGTTTGAATGGCATAAAAATGATCAAAATTCAACCTTATACCTTTCAAAACCTAGCATTAAATGCTTAGTGCATACAACTATAAACTTGACACTTAAAGGTTTCAACATCACTCAGCTCCCATTGGATTTCATTTGCTCAATTTCCACTAGATTTTCACTTCACTCAGCTTCCATTGACATTTCTCAACTTGGTATCAACCATCAACTTGGTCATATTAGCAACTCGGCATCCACTAGAGCTTTACTCAGCGTCTAACGACAACTCGACAATATTTGCAAAAACTTCAAATTTTGACTTGGCATCTTTGCTCATGCTAATTTCTTCTTTATGATACTTCTTTGTCTTGGGACTAATGTATGATATAACTTTGTATATCAATCCCATACACGTATTCATGCTTAGTTAGATGAGGTGTGATCACTTGACCTCTTGGGTGAAGTGATCCCTCCATTTGATGTGTTTCACTCATCTTTATTTTTCCAAGTCTTGTTCATTTGCCCTCTGATTTGTTCAACATCAACCTTCTCTTTTCCTTCGTTGACTTCTAACTTGGGTGCCTTTGACTTTGTTGGGCAATTCCTGCTAATAGGACTAGTCTTTAAGCAACTAAAACATGTGGTTTGGCTCAACCACTTGGTGTAGTTCCCTTTGAAGTGTGTTCTTATGAAATTTTCAAGGATATGACCATACTTTTGATAGTAGTGATAGCTATACCTAGTATTGTAATCCAAATTGTAGTGGTGTGCATGGTTGTTTCTCCTTGCAGGCTTATTAGGTGTCCACGTAGGCTTTGATCTGCATTTAAATGATGTATGTTTGTATTTCTTGCAATTGTAGCAATGACCCTCAAATCTTGGTTTCCTAATGGTCTTGGTTCTATACTCATGTGCTTGATGTCCTTGCTTTTTGCACTTGTGACAAAAGCTTGCATTTTTGGGCTTATCATGTTGTTGGTCATCCTTGCTCCTACATACATTAGAGGTATGTCCCTTTTTACCATAGAAATGACAAGTAGGTTTAGTGTTCTTACCTTTGTTAATTCTTTCTTCTGCAATCTTGGATGATTCTCTTTGTTTAGTGCTGGTGTAACCAAGTCTTGAAGTATCATTACTGGCCCTTGGTGATCTCAATAGCTACTCAAAGTACTTGATAGCCTCATTGGGTTTGTTAAAACCTTCTAATTTCTCCTTCTCTCTCCTTAATTCATTCTACAATTGTTCATTTTGCATTCTCAAGGTGGAGATCTCAATGTCCTTCATGTTTAGCTCATGATGAGCATTCATCATCTGGCTTAAGGTGTCAAGCTACATGTTTGAGATTCTTTCAAACTCAATTATCTTCTCCTCCAACCTATTGGTAAGATTTTTCTTGTCATCTTCTATCATGGCCTAGTCTTCAATGGCTTTCTTCTTTTGTTCAGTCACTTCACAAAGCATTATGGCTTGTGACTCTTGTTCAAGCTTGAGTATTCTAATTTCTTCTACTTGACCTCTATTCTTCTCCATCAATTCGGCTATTTCTACATCAAATTCCTTGGAATCTCCATTGGAAAACACTTGTGTGGTATCAATCTCCTTGTAGTGTATGTCATTTTTAGCTATGGCTATATCTTTCCATCTTTTCAAAGATTTTCTCAATTCCTCTCTTGCTTCCTCCAATTTTTGTAGAGTGAGGTGCACATCAATCACCTGATTGTCTATGATCTTCCCAAGTTTGAAGACTTCCATCTTCAGATCTTTTCTCTAAGCTGTTAGGCTTCTCCTTGTGAGAACCTTTCTCTAATACCAATTGTTGGAATATTCAAATGGGAAGAGTACTTCTAAGAGCAGGGGGGGGTGAATTAGAAGTACCACACTTTAATATTTTCAAGACCTTTAAAAAAAAAAAGTAAAAGTAAACTGCATGCATGTAAACATATTAAATAAACATAAAGTAAACGCATGCATCAACACACATAACACCAAAAATTTGGTAACCCAGAAACCCTCGAAGAATAAGAAGGTAAAACTAGGGTGGGGATGATACCCACAAAAATCACTATAGAAATAATTGTTTGAATACTTCTGATGGTCTGCCCTATGAAAGGCCTACCCTATTAAAGGCTTTACAATATGTCAATAGTGACCTAGTTAAAGGATTTGAAACACTTTAGATGAAGGGTCACCCTATTAAAGGATTTAGTCACTTTTTCAAAGAATCTGCAAAATAGTTGTAAAGCTAACTTATCATCATAGGATTTTCACTATCTAATAAAATTGTTGGAGAGTATTAGAAATCTTTGACCTAATTGCTTACAATCTTCAATTGCTAGTTTCAGGCACTTGATCTACTCATTCTGATGTGATCCTTGCTTGATCTGATATCTATTTGTATACCTTGCTTTGTTCTGATCAATTGGATATGTAATTGTTGCTCAATTTACTAAGTCATTGATGCCCCTATTGTTCTCCCTGTTCTACAATTTTTCTATCTTCTTAGCAACTTCCTTAACTCCTATTCAGCCACACAAAACTATGGGGTCTAAGCCTTCTTATTAAGACTTTGTAGACTTAGGGTTAAGTATGGATCTATGATCCATATTGAATCTTTAATTCCCATTCATTCCTTGTATTTTTCTCATTGGTTGCATGCCTTCTCCATTTTTCTTATTGGCTACATGTTGATTTCATAGGAAATATAAAAGATTCATTCTTATCCCTATTATCCTTTGAAATCCTTCTATGTGTGCTCAAAAAAATGGTTTAAATCTGAGTTTATGAAGCCATAAACTCATACATTGATTTTATGTTACTCAGCACATACTAGACTACTGATGCGCAACACATATACTATCCTACTTTGCTTGACACCTATTACACTTTGTCTTGTTTGGCACATGTATGACTCTAGCTCACTCGGCACATGTTGCATTCTAACTTTCTCGGCATCAACTATGACTTGACACCTATATATCACTCGGCTCCTATATAATGTTTGGCACCTGAAGTCACTCGGCACCTATTGGAATTCTAGCTCAACACATACAGTGGTTTTCCATGTATAGTGTACTCAGCTTCAATGTAGAAAGTGGTTAAGTGTGTTGACACTCAAATGTCAAAACCATTCTAAGACTAATACTTGCTCCTCAGACTTCACATACTCAAGCCTCACTTATCTCTCTTGTACTTTCTCTCTAATATTTGATTGATATGTGCTTTTTTTTTGCATGCATCATCAATTTTTTTCATAAATTTGTAGCACTTGTATTATCATAGTAAATAGTAATAGGCCTAGTTACTCCTATTGGAAATTTTTTTAGCACTCCTCTCAGGATTTGTGACAAGGGTTTAACCACCTCCTGTGTACTATAAGTTGAATAGTTATATCATGCATTGACATATAGATCAAATGGTGTAATGGAAACCCCACTCTAACAAGTGGTATCAGAGCTTGGTCACAGGTTTGAACCCTCAGACCCTCGAGTAACATTGAGGGGGGAGATTTTTGGAAATTTGTTTAGTGCTACCATCAAGATTTGTGACAAGAGCTTCACTGTCTCTTGTGTACCATAAGTTGAATGGTCATATTGTGCATTGACAAATTGGTCTTTTGTTGCAATGACAACCCCACTCTAACAACTTCTTTTTACATTCCTTTCAATAGTTGTTTGATCCATACAATATTTGAACACTTGATTATAGCAGCAAAATATTTAGCTTCATCAATAGATTGTGAAATATAACTTTGTTTCTTTCTTATCCATGTTATCAACTCTCCTAAAAAGAAAGCTCCACCACTTGTGCTTTTTCTATCATTAGTATTACTAGTGCAATCAGCATTAGTATAGCCTTTAAGATTAAATTTATCTTCTTGTTTATACCATAGGCCATAATCTTAAATTTCTTTGAGATATCTAAATATCCTTTTCATAGTAGTCATGTGAGTTTCCTTTGGATTAGATGAAAACCCTCCAATAATTTTAACATCTAAGGTAATATTTGGTCTACTATGTACAACATAATGCAGCTTTCCAGTCACTAATTTGTATTATGTTTGATCAACTTCACTACTAGTGTCTTCCTTTGATAATTTTACTCTAGCCACATGTTAAGCTATCATTTTGCACGATGCTTAACAGTAGGAATCCTTTCAAACTCCTCTCTTGAAAATTTAATCTTGGGGATCAACTCCAAGGTTTCAGGTGACCTTGCGACCTGTCAAAATCCATTCAATTGAAGATAAATTTGACTATTCACAAGGAGGCCTTTTCTGGTTCTAATAACTTTAGATGAGATTTAGAATCTGTTTGCTACTTCAAAAGAATATACACACAAAAGGAAATCCATTTTTTTGCATTTTTTTTAAATGATGAATACAAACTAACAATGCAACTATACGAATTCCTAATTTATTAAGGTGTTAAAAAAGAAAATAACGAAGATAGGGTAACAATTAATTTAATAAAATAGCATAAAAGTAAAATCCTAATGGACATAAGCTATAGAAACAATGCATCTACAAGTTAAGCTTTACAAAATATCGGTGGGTAACCAATGAAAATAGGAGTAGCACTTCCTTAATTCTACTGATACAATCATTGATGAAAATTCAATAACCATAAGATGTTTCACTTTTCATCAAATCACAAGGCCATGAAAAGTGCACTCATACAAGACAAAAAGCTATGTCGGAATAATATGATGATCTCTTCTAAAACTAAGTACGTCAATAGAATTCATAAAACCATAACAAACACCATAATTAAAAGATCACACAACTAGAAATAACACAATAAAATTTTGGCTCAATTACATTCCATGAACATACATCCACAAAATATAACACACTTAGGCAAGAATCACTACACTCCAAATGCGAGCACCAAAAGAATATATTATTGCAGAATAACAGTAGCCTTGATTACATATTACAATCCTAAATTTATATGAAATCATCTTCTCAATTTTTTTTGAGAGTGAAAGATCTTTTATGCAAATATATGCTTCTAAACTAATAAAATAAATCTATTTATGTACAAACTAACTATCTAACTAGTGCTTAGTAGAACTCCATCCACATTTATATCATTAATTGGATGCATGAGCCTTTACATGTCTTAAAACAAAGAAAATATGAGAAAATAAGAAGGAGATATCCTTCAGTTGATGTAGGAGTGTTTGGAAGTGCTAAAAATAGAAGCTTCATCTTCACTAGGTGTCTATCGAAGTTAAATTGTCATCAAAATGCATTTTTGATGTATGGAAAACTCTAATTTTGGAACTAGCAATTAACTATCAATGCATCTCTAACTTCTTCAAAATCTTCCAAAATACTATTTCAAAAAATGCACCAGCGCACCTAGCACAGCAGTGCACCAGTGCACCTTGGAAACAAAAAAATGCAAAATTTCATCAAGTGTCAAAATTGAAATTCTAGCTTCTGGGTTTTGTTCCCCAAAGCTATGTCTGGATATTTGCCCTTGAATTTCTTGATTATCTCAATGACTTGAGCCACATCTAGAAAATCTAAGGCATTATATTTGTCTTTCACTTTCTTCTTATAGTTGTCCACTTCTATACGAGTTTCTACAAAATCTCCAAGTTTTACATCAAGCTCCAATAAAGCTTCTTTCATTTTAAATGCCTACCTGATATCCTCATCATTAGAAACTTTTTCAAAAGTATTCTAAAATTTATCAACTACTACCTCTATTGGTATTAACTTTTCCCATGTATCATCCTCAAAAATGTACAGACACGCATCATTATAATGTTTCTTAGCTTCCAAAATTTTCTCTTGGGCTTGTTCCTTGAGCCTGTGAATCTCTACATGTAATGACTCCATTACGTTATTACCATCTACAATATTTTCAACCTAATCATCTATTTTATCTAGCTCCTTAGCAATATATACATCTATCAACATCTGATACCTTTGGCCTTTAATTTCTTGTAATGCCTACAAGTCTTGCCCCCAAGTATGTACTTCATCCATTAGACCAAAATCTTGATTCAAAATGGCTACTATCTTATCTACATTCTCCTGCATTACATGTAATAACTTCAGATTTCCTTGAAAGTACACCTTTCTCCTCAAAACTTTCTAACCGTTGCTAACAAGCTCTCAAAGATGGGTCTAACTATACTATACCCCCATCTTTTCTCTCAATCGTCCCATTTAAGGTTTCCTTAGGGTTTGTGGGATCCAAAGGACCAAAAACTTTTCTTAAATATCCATTTAGGATTTTAGTTTGTCACCAAAGTGTTATTAATTCTACACCATCATGTTCCAACCTTCTGAATACCTCCTTTATACCTATTGTAACCATTAATTTAGTTGTATCCAAAGTTGGCTTTCTAAGCATGACCTTTCAAATCTAATTATCCCATGGAGTCAATTCTTCAATGTTTGATTGTGGAGAAGGAATAGCTACATGAGCAAACAAGTCTTGGCCCTAATCACTCATGATGAAGGCTAATGCCCATGCATCCTTTGGTGGTGATTCAAGTTTCCTTAGAACTTCTACCAATTCCATTCTATCCTCCTCTTTAGTGGTAAATTACTACTTCTTATTCCTTATTACTTCTTTCCTCCACCACCTTGAGATATGTTGTACTAGGGATTTTCCTTTTGAGGATGAAGGAGTCAACTCGGCTATGCCCTATCCCTTCTCACTCCTTTCTAGAGTCTTCTCCCTTTGTAAAAGATCTGCACTAGGAGTTCCTATATTTGTAGAGTCTATAGTTCTCACCTCTATGCCTTGGGAAGTTTTTTGAGGTTGTTCACTTATTTTCCTTTCTTCCAACACCTCATCAGTGGATACTTTTTGTGGCTCTTCCTCAAGTTATGGTTGGACCTATTCTACTTTTGTTCCTAGAGGAAGAGGGGTAGCTAATCTCTTGTCTACATATAATGTGACCTATACTTGGAATGATGTGACCTCAGGTCCTCATGGTTTAGATGGCATCTGATTCCAATCCTCCTATTGAGGTTGATTGGTTGGAGTGTCTCTTATCTTATCCTAACCAACTCATTACCCATGGTCATAAAGTCAAAATCTAACATCTAAAAGACATCAGTGTCCTCCACATATTTCTCATCTATTCATTTTTTCATTTCATCTTCTTAAGTTTTCATGGTTTGAAGGGGTTCATCAAGGATTGATGGTAGTATGATTGTGGAGCTTCTCCTCCTCTTCGACTCTATAGCTCTAGCGAGTTGAGTTCTCTTGCTCAAAGGTATATTTTCCTCTTCCTCCTCATCACCATCTTCTTTTGCTTCTTCCAAAATTGATTTCGAAACTGAGGGGAAAGGAATCACTTTCTTAGTATTCTTTTGCCTCCTTTTCACCAGAGTCTTGATCTTTCTTCTTTTAGGTGTAGAAGAGGAGGCTTGCTCTACTTGTCATAGTGGGGAAACCTTGTGTACCTTAGTTTCTATTTATCCCTAGCTTTGTGTAGCTAGTGGTACTTGGGGATCCTCTTTAACTTGTTCAACTTCTACATTTTCCAAGCCTTGTACATTTCCTCCCCTTGTTGTGGAGGTGCCTAAATTTCCTCCTCTTCTAGCTTAGCTTCTTGAGGAGAATTCCTCTTCCTTTTGCCTCTACCTTTACCTTTCTAAACCCTATAATACCCAACTAGTCTATCAATTTGGTGCACCATTTCTAGTCTTAGTGATGATTGGGCTATAAATGTAGGTACCATGACCTATTCTCCTTGACCTTTGGCTAGGTAGGCTTGAGCTTGAAAGACTACTGTTTAAGGAATTGGATCAAGTTTGAATAGTTTCTTGATCTAATCTTGCGTCAATTTGATGATGTGTCTCACCCTATGATTGATGTTTGATTTTTCTTCTCTATCTATCTAAGCATTCATGATAGGCCTATCGCCAATCCTGTCCCCATTGAATAATGGATCAAGCAACTCCCATAAGTCTTGTTGCACAATATTTAATGGGATCTTTATCTTTAAAGCCCTCTCTACTAGATACAAAGTCATCCTACAATAATCCCTTATATGGACATCGTAGTCGTCTATTGCATTCATCCAGTGATCATCAACTGCATCCTCATGCTAGAATGTTTTACGCATTAAGTATTGCACTCTCCCAATGTTGTCAAAATAAGAACATAGAAAATTATACTCTTCCAATGGATATTGATCCCATTCACATTCACAAGATGGAATGTCTTGTCTCCTATCCACCCTGAATGGTCCTATTACAATAGGCCATATCCAACATATTTTTTGTTGTTTTCTAACTCTGTCATATGCAGACAAGAGTTGTCAAGCAATCTCTAGTAAAATAAGTCTATCGTTGGGATATCTAGGAAGCTTTGTAGGGTTGATAGTTTTACCTGCTACCCTTAAATATGTGAATATGTGAAATTGGATGTAATAGGCCCCAACTCTTGATACCTTGGTGGCTACTTCTTGTGAAATTTTTTTTGCATAATCCCCTTCTATGAACTAGATTATTGTGAAGATGAAAACATCATTCACTATCTTGTACTCCTTGCTTTTCTCTAAAAGCTTCTTTTTTACTAGCTAAGGATGTACTATATATGGCCATGCATTGGCATCTTACATACTGTCCCTTTTATACAGCCCTGGATAATTTGTTGCTCTGACATCTAGTAGGTATACCAAATATGAAGTCATGTAGAATCTACAGTTATTCCTAACAACCACCAACTATTCTCCCAAGTTATCACTAAGGATGGAGGCTCAATCAAGTGGCATCTTTGCCATCTTGAAGGTCTTGATAAAATGCACAATCCAAATGTTTGAATGTCCTGATGCTACCAAACCCATGACTCTGCTCAAAAGAATGATAGAATATCCAATGTCTTCCTTCATGTAGCCCCGTGTCATATCCACTTTGCCATCTTTCCATTCTAGGGGATTTTTCTCAATAAGGTATGAAGACAATATAATCTCAAAAGCTTCTTCCACATGTTCCCTATACCACCTCTCGGCTTGGTGATAGGTTAATCTGATGAATTCATCCACCCTTGGAAGGTGGAATACCTTCTATATATTGATGATTTGCATTGAATTTGATGAAATATTAACCCCATAGTTCTCAAGCATCACCTGCATGCAAACACCTATCACAAAAAGAGAGAAGCAAAAGCTATGGAGGTTGGAATTGCCAAATACATAGATGAGACATTCTGATAAGAAAAAAGAAAGATTTCTATTATCAAAAGTGAATGAATAAATTACAAAGAGATCAATCCTTATAAAAGGAGATCAAAACCCTAATAGGGTAAAACCTAGGTTACATGATAATAATTAATAAAAGAATTAATTATTATATGCCGAAAGTTTAGCTTAAGTAAACTAGAGATAATAAGTGACTTAATAATTAAATAAAAATTATATAATTAATAAGGAAATATTTTATTACTCTATCACCCCCCCTTAAGATAAACTTAGGAAGTAGCTAAAAACCTAGAAACTACTGTGGAAAGCAAATTGGGGCCCAGCAGCAAGGCCTAATGAGGTACCTAAGCACAACCAAATCTCTGTAAAGAGGAGAAATGGAGAAAACCACATGGTAAAAAATCCTACTCCAAAAAGAGATGGAAACAATGTTCTAGTTGATAAAAACAAAAGGATGATCATAAAGAATGCCACTGAAGCATGAAGTTGCAAACACTACCAAACTATTGATCTAAAGAACCTCCATTGTATAGAATATGACCAGGTAAAAAAGACTAAGTCTAAAGAGATAATCAATTGAAAATGAAAGGTATCTTCACAGTGTCCAAAAATAGGAATGAAAGAATTTCTATATGGTAAATGATCCATCTCACCAAAATCCATAGGTATTCAGCCACTACAATCGACTAGTACATATGATCAAATATTGAATACATAGCTCACTCCATCAACCAAGAAAGAAATAGAACCAACATAACCCCCCCATAATGTTGAGAGGTAAGACATGAACATTGAAACTAAATGCAATATCTCTTGCAAAAAAAAGAACTAGGAACATTGAGAGTGCAAAAGAAGTACAAACACCTATACTAGCATGTGTCATCAACACATCATGAGGCTAATATCATGGAAGGAAAACTCACTTGACAAAGGAAGATGGAAAATATGGCCAACATAAATCCCACCAAGGCACTTTATAATGTAGTCTGAGTACAACAAAACACAAAGATGTCCAAGATCCTAAAATGCAGTAGAGTGGCACCTTATCTTAGTGTGTTTGCAAAAATAATACAAAAAGATGTCAACAAAGATCAAAACAGACATAAGGCTGATATAATAGATAGTACAACCCATGAAAAATCATCTAAAACAAAAAAATTGATTTTTGGACCTAAAATAACCAATATATCCATCAGAATGCAAAAAATCAAAAAATTGAATAGAATCTGCCTAGAGCAAAATTTGGAAAATAGAATGTCTCAAAATATGTCTCTCAAAGAAAAAAGAAAATAGAACTTATAACTTTGAAATCCAAAATAGGCCACCAAACAATATTAGAAATCCAAATAAACTACAAATCATGAAAAGCTTGAAATCAGCTTGCCAATGCTTCTTTCGGAGCAAAAAACAAAGTTTGAATGTGCAAGTTATGGCCAAAAAACCCCATGTAGGTCAAAAAAGTGTTAGAAAAGAAAAAAATATAAAAATTACTACCTCAGGATCCATGCCAAAATGCCTCAAAAAGTGGGCACGCCAATATGTGAAATTGCCTCAAGAAGCGTATAGGTTCCATACCAAAATTGTCTCAATTTGTACACCCAAAAAATCTTGATTTACGTGCCAAAAACAATATGATCTCAATTTGCATGCAAAAATTAGATCACTACCTTGAGAAACATGCAAAAAAGAAAATTGCCACCTTAGGAAACATGCCCAATCTAGGACCAAAATTATTAGCCTCAAATTCCAACGGTGTCCAAATTGGACAAATTTAATATGAAAATATGGGTTTTTGAGCACTCTGAGCTCAACTGTGATGTTTGTTTGGGCTCAAAGTGACTCGAACATTAGTGATCCAAAGATTTAATACAAAATAACTCTAAAAAAATAAAATCCTCTAAAAAAAAGGCACAAATTTGAAAGCCAAGCCAGACTTATCATAAACAGAATAGGGGCATGAAGATCTGAAGCTCTGATACCATGTTGAAGTTGATGAAAGATCAACCCCACAACTCTTAAGAATCACCTGCATGCAAACACCTATCACAAAAAGAGAGAAGCAAAAGCTATGGAGGTAGGAATTACCAAATCCATAGTGTATATGTGGAATTGGGGGCTTCTGATACTCACATACACTTCAACATAGTCCTTACCTGCAAGATCATCCTGGAATAAACATTATATTATTTATTTGAAAGATCCAACAGAATGACTTGTTGCCTTGTAACTAGAAGGATTTTGTCTATTTTCTCTTAGATCAAGAAGCAGGCAACCAAACCCTTTTAGTTTGAAGGATTTTATGCAACTGTATGATTGTGCAATTAATCTAAATGAGAAATGCAATGTAATCTAGGAATAAGAAGAAGCGTTTGATCTATATGTATGCATTGTATTAAACTATATGATATTGATGCTAAGCAATGAAAAGTGTAAGAATTTGGTATAGCTTTGATACCATGTAAGAATTTTCCTTAATTCAAGATTCACCCAAGATCAATAAACTCGAACACAAGCACAACTATAGACCGAAAAGGAATATGATCATAATATTAGAGTATGTCCTTATACATTACTCTATGTTTTATTTGATGAATGTACACACTAGGAGTGCCTATATATAAAGGCCTCTCAGGAAGCACCTAGAATGCCTCTAGAAAGAACCAGGAGATAAGATAAGCATGAAAACTAAGCACACATCTTATCCATCATTCTAGATGAGAGGATAAGAATGACAAGGTGTATCTCAAGTAGAGATGTAGACACCATGTGCTTAATTAGTGCACTAACTCCTGTGTTGTAGACACCATGTGAATAAAAGAGGTGTGAACTCCTATGTTGTCAACATGACAACTCACAAGAGTGCACCTACTCCTAGGTGACAAATAAATAAATATTAAAATAATGTATTAACCTAAGTAAACTTAAGTAAGTGTAAATAGTGAATAATTATTTACACCAACACCCCCCCTTAACTGCAACTCAGGGGAATGCCCTTAAGCTTATAGAAACTAGGATGAAATGCATAATGGGTCCTAGCTACTAGGCCATGTTAGGTACCCATGTACATAATGAAAATGCAATGCAATCTCTCATAAAGTGGAGAAAGAGGGAAAACCTCATGGGAAAAACCCTCCCCCACAAAAGAGAGATGCAAAAACAAGATGCATGGATGGATGGAGTAATCAAGACCCCCCCATTATGACATACATCAAGTATATACAAGAGAGAAATGGGAGAAGGATGAAACCCCTTAAGAGGAAAAAGTCCCCACCATAAAGAAGAAGAAGAAGGAGACAAGGTCGTCCCCCCCCCCTAAAAGTAAGGTGTCAACCAGTGAGAAATGCTTCAATGTGGAAGCTAATAGTGGAAAGAATCTCGATGATGAAGGGTATCTCTGAAACCTATCTGAGTGTCCTTGTGTTGATATTGATGGTGGCTCCTTCCAAAACTACTAAGAAGTGTAGATTTAGCAAGGATTGATGTAGAACCTACTTCAAAGAATCAACAGTCTCCTCAAATAATAGAGAAACCTCCTAAAACTATTGTACATAAGGATCCAGAATCACATCAGCCTATAAAGACTAATCATGTAGAGAATGGAAATAAGGATTAGAGTGAGCCCTCGCAACAACTATAGAAGGATTTTCTACATCAAAGAGAAGTGGTATATCATCAAAAAAGTCTCCCAAATAGACTATGTGTGACTCCATGAACAAACCTAAAATGTCAGTCAAGAAGTCATCACCTGAGGCTTGAGCTAGAAGACAAGGTGTACCTTGATGTGTTGAAGTACATGAATCTGTCACTGCAGCAATGGATGAAGTATTTTCCTCAAAGAGAAGATGAATATCATCAATAGTATCTCCCACATCCTTAATGTGATACTCCATGAACATGCCTGTAAGGGTGAGAAGGACATCATCGCATGAAGGTAAAGTAGGAAGACATAAAGGGTCCTACTGTACTAAAGCCAAAGCATCTATGGCTAAAATAGGATGAATAGGAGCAACAGGAGCATCTAGAGGTGTCATACCATAACTAGAGTGACTGGATGTAGAATGTCCTCTAGAAATGGAAGAAAACATGGATCTCCATATGCTTCCCAAAGAGCCATCTAAAGTTCATGAGGAAAACTTGTCATTCTTGTCATTCTAAGAGAAGTAAAAGATTCCTTACCCATACTGTGATACAACAAGCGATGAAGTTGTAAAAGATATGTCCAATTAAATGTGGTGGCAATAAATAGAGATAAGGAAGCAATTCTTGATGGTCTCTTAGATGATCAAGTATCAAAGCACTCCATTTGTGATAGTTCCTTGTTTTCAACTATGTTCTAATACCAAACTAACAAATCTAACAAGACTCCATGAGATCAATCAATGAACCCCCAAAGAATCAAAGAACACCCCCCCCCCCCCCCCCCCCCCGCCCACAATGAATGATTTAGGCACTTGGAAGCCACTTGCCAATTTAGGGTCTATTTATGAAAGTATTATTTTTGTCCACAAAACCTATAATATGATTACAGATCTAGAAAGTTGACAAAAACATATGCACATTCAAAAAAATGGAACATGATTTGGATTCCAAATGAGCCTATATTAAGCATTTTAAGTGGAAAAAATCAATATTTGTGAGTTGCAGAAAATTTTTTAGGAATAGAGATCTCAAACCACCTACACCAATGTGTAGATCATGAAATTCTATCCCAAAATATAAAAAATTACTCAAAAAAAGGAGTTCGTATGAGGGAGATATCATTGTTTGAAAATCATTATTGTTGTTATTTTTCCTAAATTGCCACGGCACCTCAAAAAATCAAATGACTCTAGATCTCACCTTGGGTGTATAATTTGGATGAAATGAAATATGATCTAAAGTTTTTGTAACCTTTTGAATGTGATGCAAATATCTGATTTGCACCAGCAAGCTTCAATCTTCACCAATTCTGCAAATTGATCTTTCAAGTGCCGATTTGCAAAAAAAATTGCCTCACAATCAACTTGGACCTAGGGTAGGCAACTTTATATCCGATTTTCACTGAATTATCATTTTGGGCGCAATGGCAAGGTTAGATCTAGCTCTAGACACTCCTAATTTTTGCAATACTCTAGATTTGGGTCAAGGTGCTAAAGCAAGAAGATGGTATCGAATGGCTATGTGAAGAGAGATTATCCAAGAACTCTAATACCATGTAAAAATTTGGTATAGCTCTGATACCATGTAAGAATTTAGTATAGCTCTAATACCATGTAAGAATTTTCCTTATGGCAAGATTCACCCAAGATTTTAAAACTCGAACACAAGCACAATCGTAGACCAAAAAGGAGTATGATCAAAATATCAAATTATGTCCTCATACATTGCTCTATGTTGTATTTGATGAATGTATACACTAGGCATGCCTGTATATAAAGGCCTCTTAGGAAGCACCTAGAATGTCTCTAGAAAGAACCAAGAGATAAGATAAGCATGACAACTAAGCACACATCTTATCCATCATTCTAGAAGAGAGGATAAGAATGACAAGGTGTATTTCAAGTAGAGATGTTGTAGACACCATGTGCTTAATTAGTGCACTAACTCTTGTGTTGTAGACACCATGTGCATAAAAGAGGTGCGAACTCTTATGTCGTCAACATGACAACTCACAAGAGTGCACATACTCCTAGGTGACAAATAAATAAATATTAAAATAATTCATTAACCTAAGTAAACTTAAGTAAGTGTAAATAGTGAATAATTATTTACGCCAACAAAAAGCTATGATAACATAAAACATGTGAGTATGCAATTCGACAGAGATTCGATGCAATTTAAACTCCAACCTCCTTAATGAGGGATTAGAAGCCTCTTAAATAGAATTCCCAAAATTCATCAACGGTCAAGATTAATTTGGATGAACAATCGAGATTAGAAATGAGATTCTGTTAGAATGGAAAGTTTCCTTATGAAAAGGAAGTTAACTGATTTCTTTCCTTTCTTGATTTCAGTCAACTAAGAGATTCCATTTTTGAATTGGAGAGAGAATTTTGAAGAAGATATTTGATTTAAGGAAATTAAATATGACCTCATAATTGAGTATTCTAAACTGAATAATTAAATTCAACAATTAGAATGATAATATTTAATTAAATCAAATATATTTAATTCCTTATGTATATTAGCTAAAAGGGGTGAATATAATTTAAGTGCAAGGACTTATAATTAAATTAATTCAACTAAAAGGTTAATTTAGCCAATTCAATGAATATTCAAGAATTAATTAAAGTAAGTGATTAATATAGATTAATGATTTTTTGCATTTGACACTTAGGTCGAGTAGAGATTATCATAATCAGAATTGCCTAGTGACATAGGACTTTAGGGTTGATCAAATAGACTAGAATTGGTTAACATGGCAATGAGCCAATTTTGGGGTATTACATTTTACCCCTCTTTGAATGAATGTGCGAGCAACATGTTCAATTCAAAGAAAATCAAAAAGCATAATGCACAGATCAAGAAATGAGATTGATTCTGCAATTTGATCACACAAAAACCCATCAATAAGCTTTTCAAGATTATCTCCATAATAGAGCTTAACCTTAAGGAATCTAAATAGAACACCTAGATACCTAGAGTTGATAAGATTGGTTCTGAAACTGATGACATAGAGACCAATTGCTAAGCTTTTAAATATTATCTCCAGAATGGAGCTTAACCTTAAGGGATCCAGATAGAACACCTAGATACCTAGGTTGATAAGCTTTTAAAGATTATCTCTAGAATGGAGCTTAATCTTAAGGAATCCAGATAGAACACCTAGATACCTATATTGACAAGCTTTTAAAGATTAGCTCTAGAATGGAGCTTAATCTTAAGGAATCGAGATAGAACACCTAGATACCGAGATTGACAAGCTTTTAAAGATTATCTCCAGAATGGAGCTTAATTTTAAGGAATCCAGATAGAATGAGGCTTGATCCTCAAGAGTCAGGGTTTAGATTGTCCCGGTACCTGTCCATCGAACTCTAATAAAGACTACTATAAGATGTGATTAGATAATAAAAAGATGAGATAGATGAAAAATGATGCTAGATAGAGGCGAACAAGATGCCCCAAGTGATGAGATGCATGTAGTGATGACGACATAAGATAGGAACAAGATGCCCCAAGTGATGAAGATCTAGATTGAGTTGAAATTCAAGTTGAATGATGCAATCATCCTACCCCCTTGGGAGCGAAATCAAAAGATGACCCACCAAAAATATGATATAAAGCAATATAGCAAGATATATAGAAGAAATCCATCATTGAAAAGATCATAGAAGATATCAGAATGATTAGAAGAAAATTTGGAGTCGATTTGAAGTGATTTCGAGGTCTAAAAGACCAAGTTTGACCACAAGTTGACCAAATTTGACCATAGTTGACATTTCCATGGAAAATTCAAAGATTATCAAGAAAATGTGACTTGAAAAGATGCCAAAATTTAGAAAGTATCAAAATAATTGGATTGCGCAAGCGTTTCATTGCATCGATCCCAAAATTTTAAAATACAATTTTGAGCTATTTAAGTGTGTCAGATTTTATATTTGATCTCAAAAATGGATCCAAATCGATCCAATTAGCTAGGGGTGATATCCAATTAGCTAGGGGTGATTTTTGCGCAAATCAAAGCACTTTAAAAAAATTAGGTCAAAACTTATATAAGGGCCCAAAGTGTCATTTTCAAATCATTTTCACTTTTGTCTTTAGTGAATAGGAGAGCTCTAAGGTGAAAATGGTGATCCCCGTGTCTTTTCATCATTTCAAGTGTTCCTATCAACATTGCCGGCTGACAGAAAATGGACCTCCAATGAGTAGTTGATAACCTTGCTTCATATTTAATTTTTCACACATTTTTAGGTTTTTTAGTATGCTTTTAGGGTCTTTTAAAGTTTGTGTCATTGGTCCTCAAGCAAGGATCTCATTCTTCACGCAGGCCTGATCTCTTCTCGCGCAAAGATTCACAAGTCTGTTGTTTCTTTGCGCATGATGGTGAGGTTTCTCATGGGGGAGATACCCACCTTTCATGCAAGATGCACATATTTTTGGGTGCATTTCACTTATTGGTTAGTTGTTCCTTACGCGAGGACTTTCTTTCTCATGCGAAGATGTGAAATCTTATGCGCGAAAGTGCATTTATGTGCAAAAATCTGGTGTCTTTTGCAAAATTGAAAGTTGAATTTTTTATGTTTCATTGAAAACATGCATTTTGGTTTTTTGTCATGTTGACTTCTCAAGTGGATACTGATCGTTTGCATTTTTTTTGCTTGTGTGTACAGGTTATATTTGATGATATCAGATTTAGGTCCCACTATTAGCCATATGGAGCTCTGTTATGGAGCCTTGACGCTACCCATATGGTGCACATAGACTAACTAGGGTTATAACATTTATGCTAGATCCCAGCAGTATTGGTGAATCACAGCTTGTTAACAACATTGGTGATTCCAAGTTGATTTGACATGATTCCAAGTTGATATGAAACTAATGTGAAAGGGGATACAAATGACGAAATATGGTCAATTTGGCCAAAAGATCAAAGTTAGTATAATGATAAAATGGGACAAATTAGTATGAATAAGTGATGAATTTCATAGATGTGAACCATTTTTTAGTGTCTACATTTTGCCCCTCTTTGATACAATGTGATTTAGAGCGTTGTATCAAAGAATAACTGATGAGAAAGCTACAACATGCCCCAGTAGGGACGATTTATATGGGTGCCCCCTCAAGAAATTGACTAAGATAAGCATATGATATGTCAATTTATTGACAACAAGAAGACAAAACCATAGCAACTAATGGAATGAAAATCAGAGCTAAAATGTGAAAGTTATGAGGCCTAGAGTGCAGAACAAGGTCAATTAGGAGCCCGAGAGTGATTGCATGGGTTACCACTCAAGAAAAAAAAAATGATGAAAATGATAGTTCATGTTTTCCATAACAAAGATATGAATCCAACTCAACTGACAGATTGCAATTCTGAGTTAAAATGCAAAAGTTATGGGCTCCGGAGTGCAACATAGGGGCTCCGAGAGCAGTTCTGGGTATCTTAGGTCCCCAACTGCGCCCAAAACTCAACCAAGTGCATCATTGACGCACTTGGTAAGCCCAAGTGCGCCATGACAGTACCAAGTGTGTCAATGATGCACTTGGGAAGCCCAACTATGCCCTAAAAGTGCAGATTGCACCCTAAAAGGCTCTAGGGCCCAGAATCAGCCCGATTGGACTCGGAATGACTCAAAACTATGCGTGCATGCCCAAAATGATGGAAAGATGTCATAACGTGAGGGAAATCATCAAAAATGGTCACATTTGGTCAAAGATGATGAGACAAATGTTAGAGTGAGGTTGAACCAGGTGGAAAGCCATAGAAAGTTGATTGACAGTGTAGGATGATGCAAGAATGTATGAATGCAAGATGAAGATGATTTGGTGAATCAAAAGACATGATCATGGTGATGGAGAATGAAAAGAAAGATGAGATGAGGAGATGTTAGTATTATGGAAAGACTTTTGCTTCTAGAAAGTTCACTATATGTCAAATGGAGCTTTATTTTGATATGGCAAATGGAATGCAACGCATCATGGCATAAAGGACCAAAGTGCAAATGCAAGCCTTTTGCATAAACAAGCACAATGTAGACAGAGAATGACCTTTTCCTTCCTGAGGCATATGTACATGCCCTAGACTCTCAAAGGTACATTGTAATAGACAAAAATGGAAAAAGATGACCATGAACCATCCCAGCCAGTCTCATAGATTAGTTTTATATCATCGAGTGGCATAGGAACATGATCAAAGAAAAACAAAGCAAAAAATAAATCACTCACTAAACAGCATGAGCCAACAGCTATCTTTGTCCATTATTACTTGCTTTTTAGTGTGTTAGGTGTTTAGATGGTGTTTGACATGTTGACGGTGTGATAGCATTGTTCATGGATTCAGTTGATAGGTTCCTAGTGACTGGCTGGATTGATTGTTGGTTCACGTTGCTTAGATATTGTGATTGGCATTGAAGTGTAGTGCTTTGAGTTTCAGTCTACAAAGTGCAAGTGTTTATGCAAAAGGGATGGTTATCCATAGTGAATACGTACAAGGTTTATTGCAAATTTTTGATGAGTTTTGTGATTTTTAGAATTTTTTCGGATATTTGATGTTTTTGTGACTGATTTCTTCAGGACATTTTACGATTTTTAGGGTTTTTTTTCAAGACATTTTATTATTTTTAGTGATTTTTTCAGGATCATATTTGAATGTTTATAATTTTTTCAGGACATTATGTGATTTTTAGTGATTTTCTCAGGACATTTTATGATTTTTACAAATTTTTCAGGATCGTATAAGCATAAACAAGTGTTAGCTCCAATCTGTTATGTGATAGGTCCAATGGATAAAAAGAACCTAGAGGTATACCCCTATTTCAAATTCAAACTTATGCACCATGTAGGTAATATGCCCCTAGACAAGATGCAAATTATTTACAAAGGCCAATGACAGAGTGTGTGTGTAGACAGGTGATACTTAAGCAAGGTAACGAAGGACATTAACCAGTTCGTGAGCCATGATAAGGAACCAAGGATGTCTTGCAATATGAAGGGTATGATCAAGGAATGATAGAGGGGGAAAAGACCAGATGGAATCCTGATAGATGGAGGAGCAATAACTGATTACACATGGCACCTGTTTGCCAGATTTTCACCATGGTACTTGCCCAAAGCGCCTATTTGCCAGGTTTTCACTTTTGGACAAAATTTTTCTCTTGACTCAAATTTTCATGCCAAGATGCCTGTTTGCCAGGTTTTCATCAAGGCATCCTCTTTTTTTTTTACTTTTTCCACTTTTTTTCTTTGCTTTTTTAACGACTTTTTTCTATTTTTTTGATATTTTTTCAGGACTTTTAGATGAAATCAAGAATGTCACTGAAAAATGCTAAGAAGGTATCTGTTGTTGGTGCTGCTAGCTAATGAGCTCCAGATCCATGACTGACCATAACTTTGGAGGATTTGTTCCGAGTCTGTAGCTAAAATCAAACCACTAGAAAGGCCTCAAGAGATAACATCGCATACCATATGTAAGACAATGTCTATCTCTTGTGAATCAAGGCATCTAAGGATAATTGGGTCAATAGAAATGGCATGTGGGATGTCACTGATGATGACATATGCAAAGGCTTGTTGGATAAAGGACTGATTTTGGTTATAGGAAAAAGTAGGTAGTTGGATTTGGGGATAAACAAATGGATATAAGAGAGGGTTGGGAGGGTTGAGACCAATGACCTTCCATATGAATGTTGATTGAGAGAGCTCTAGAAGACTTTGTGTCATGTTGAACACTGGAACACTGATATTCATGGCATCATATTTTTCATTTTGTATCATTGGGAGCTGCTTATCTTTTGATTTTCACCAAGAGACCAATGCTTGCTATCTTTTTCTCTTTTTTCTTTGTAGCTAGAAAGTGGAGTTGGCTCCCAAAAATATGCCAATGTGTTCTCTTTAGGAGAAACTACTTCTTTATGATCTTCAGTCATAATGCCTTCAAATTCTATTGTAAGAGTGTCATCATCGTCGAATTGATCAAAAATTTGTGGTCCATGTTGGTCCCAATCCAAAGGTTCAGGATAACTTGAGGATATGTCATCATCAATGTTGAATGGGCTTTGGTTGAAGGTAGATATATGGGTAACTGATTCAACTGGGTCATTGGGGTTATGCTCAGAGGCTAGGGGATTGTTGGTTTCAAGTGGGATATCCTCAGATGCCTTTTCATCGTTCGAAACATCCATAGTCTTACATGTAGGTATCATGGTACTAGGAGGACCTATTCATAATGGTTTAAATCCAAGCCCCAAACTAGGAGGTTTTCCTTCTGTAGTGATAGGTTCAATGATTCCTTGTTTCTGAGATCCAAGACCACTATAGCCATCATAGCCTTGTTTCTGCATGATGGTAAATCTAGGTCCATACTTGTTGGGGGATATAGGAGTAATTTCTTGTTTTGCTTTAGCCCTTTCCATCCATGTAGAGGTATTTTCATAGATGTGTTCTTCATGTAGCCCTCCTCCACTAGTGAATGCCATAGGAGGTTTGTTTTGAAGTGCAAACTTAGGCTTGTTTTGTATAAGTTGAGGTTTATCATATGACTTGGGGGATAAAGGAAGTTTCCCAATGTGAAAGGCATGAGACATGGAGTACTCACCGCAACCTTGGTCTTGTATTTTAAGATTTCCTTTGGATGCAGGTGTGAGTGTGGAAGGATCAACATACTTGGAGGACTCTAGTGGATTTACTGCATGGTTTTTTGGGACCTAGTATGCAGTTGTTCCTCTAATATTGGCACAGAACTAGAAGGGATCTGGATCACCAGGGATGTTTACCTCTACATTATTATTGGAGAACTTTAGGCATTGGTGATATGTAGAAGGAACTACTTTCATAGCATGGATCCATGGGCAGCCTAGTATCATATTGCAATTCATTTCTATATCTAGGACTTGGAATAAAGTGTTCTCAGTAGCTAGACCAACTCTGATAGGTAAGATGATAACCCCTGTAGAGAAATGTTCACCATCATCATAGGCTTTGATTTTGATCCTTCGAGAGGGATCCACATCATTTTTAGAATACCCCAAACCTTTGACTACTTTAAGTGTACAGATATTCAGCCCCGCTCCTCCATCTATCAAGACACATCTGACTCTAACATTGTGAACAAAGACTTCAAGGTGGAGGGGATCATTGTGGTTAGATTTTTCCTTAGGAATGTCTTGGGGTGAAAATGTGATATGTTGTGACGCGGATAGGTTCCCAACCATGGCTTGGAACTAGGCAACATCCATGTTATCTGGGACTATTGACTCTTTAAGGGCTTTTTGCAAGATCTTTTGGTGTTGGGGGGATGCACACAGGAGGTCCAAAATGGATATTTGTGCAGGGGTTTTGCCGAGTTGTTCAACAAGGCTATAATCAGCTAAAGTAGGAGTAGTAGGTCTACTTGGAGGTGCAGGTCTAGTAGAAGCAGTAGGTCTAGATGGGGCTCCAGGTAGGGTGATCTTGCTATGACGTGTAGTGACAGCACAATGAGGGTTTTCAGCCTTTAATATGAATGTGGATATGCGAAAGTTAGACTCATTAAAGCAATTGATGGTGTAGTCATAGCCGATACATGTGTAATTCACATTACCTTGTGAGTTTGAGTTTGAACTTGAGGGTTTCTCTTTGTCATGATTACCCAAAGGATCTTTGAAAATAGTGTGATCAGAGTTGGATGCTAATAGTGATGGATCAACTGTGATGACACCATCATCAATAAGGTCTTGTATTGCATGTTTCAGTTGGAAGCATGATGAAGTTTTGTGTCCTTTGGTGCGATGGTAATCACAATACTTTTTATCATCCCACCAATCAGCTTTAGTCAATGGTTCATCTTTGATTGGGGGTAATTGCAGGAAGGTATTACTTAGTAACTGTTGTAATGCAGTCTCAAGTGGTATTCCCAATGGTGTGAATTTCCTATCTTTAGTTCTAAGATGTCTTCGAGGTTTATCTTGCGTGGGAGTCTCAATTTTTTGTTGTGGAGCTGATGTTTGATTAGAGGTTTGTGAATTTGCATGGTTTACACCTTTCAAAGTCAATTGAGGTTGTGTTGTGCTGATCGTGCGATCATCCACAATGCCATCATTAGTCACATTCTTGTTTTTGGAGAAAACTTTTGCCTTGTCATTAGACGAGTTGGTGTTTTTGTTTTCTTTGTTTATCTTGAGGATTCCCTTACGGATAAGAGCATATTCAATACTAGCCCCTTTTTTCATTAGTTTAGAAATGGTGCTTGGACTCTTGATTTTGAGTTCATACATTAAGTCCAGGACTAAGTTTTCAATGCACAAGTGTACTTGTTGTTCTTCAGGGATGTCTAATGAGCATTGACTAACTAAGCTTCTCCAACACAGTAAGAATGTGATGAATGATTCTCCTGTCTTTTGTTTAGTTGAGCACAAATCAGAAAGTGTCACCTCATTTGTGATGTTAAAGGCAAAGTGGGAGATAAATTTGTCTGCTAGTTCTGACCAAGATTTGATATTACCAGGAAGTTTGGAGTACCACTCAAGTGCAGGCCCACCTAAAGAATGAGGGAAAAATCTCATAAGGTAAGTGGGCTCATCACTAAGTTCAATACATGAAGCACAAAATTCTCGGATGTGATCAATAGGGTTGCCTTTTCCTCAGTATTTTTCAAACCTTGGAGCTTCAAAGTGTTTTGGGAATGGAGGCATATACAGACTTTTATCGAATGGGTTAGGACGTAGGTCCCTTTCCTTATATAGAGCCTATTTCTTTTGGACTCCCAATGCCTCGACTTGTTTGGAAAGTTGTTTGAATTATTGCAGTAGTTCTTCATTGGGGTTTTGCATGATGGTCTTTCCTTCAAGTCTTTTGTGTCTATGAGTAGACCGTTTGTTGTGGCGAGAACTATGTCTACTTGGTTCTGACATTTCTATGTCTGATGAGTCTGATGAAGTGTCACTGGGTGGTGGAGGTAAGTTGGCACCTCGAAGACAGAAAGGTCCTTGTTGTTGGGGTACTTGTTGTGGTATTTGATGTGGCACTTGTTGTGGGATTGACTGCGATTGTTGTACCATGTGTTGTTGTTGTCCCATGTGTTGTGGTTGTTGTTGGGATACCTCTATTGGTTGTATGTGAGACCATGTGTGTGCTTTTTGTTCTAGAGGTATCTGTTGAGGTTGTTGTGGCACATGTTGTTGTTGTAACAAATGATACTGGTATGCGATTTGTTGCTCAAGGCATTTTTTGTATTCCAACTGTTGCTTGAGTTGCTCTTGTTGTTTAGCAAACATCATTTTTTGTTGTTGGGATTACAGCTGAAATTGTTGTTGATAAATTGTGTGTAAGTCAAGTGGGTCAATATGGGATTGCGTGTTAGGAATGTTGGATGTTTTCCCCACTTGTGGTTGTTGTCATTGTGTTTGATGTTTTTGTTGATATGTTGGATGTGTGTCAAGCAGATGTAGACTTTGTTGTGCCTTGGAAGTGTTGGGTCCTTGTACCATTGTAGGTTGTTTTTGTCGTGGGGGTTGACTAAGTCCTTGAGAATTGAACGTCATGTTTGTATTGTTATTTTGGTACCTTTATGTTTTAGATGTTCCTGCTTGTGACATCATATTGACTTGACTATGAGATGTGCCCCTGTTAGGAATAGGCATAATGTCAATAAGACTTTTCCTTTGTGCATCTATAGGGATGGTTTCACTTGATGTTTCACATGTTGTATTTATGAGAGGCTCCATAGTGTTTGATGTCGTAGCACGAGGTAAAGTTAGAAGCAAAGGTGTACTTTGTTGATTTGCCTCCAAAGAAGGTATGTCTGGCATCCCTAGAGCACAGGTCCCTTTAGGTGCATCTTGTTGTTGCATCATGTGACTAAAATCAAGTCTTAATTTCCTTTTGTGGTGTTTAGGGATTGGTGGTAGTTAATCAAACAAGGGGTTAACATTGATGTGTTCAAATGTACTTTGGAGGATTTCAATTGTTGGTTCTTGATGGGACCTTATAGGTGCCATTATTGTGTTTGAAAACTCCAAAGGTTATTTTCCCTTGTCTAAGTCCAAATTTATCATGGGTTGGATGTTTTCAATTATTGTGTTGGTTTATTTTTGGACCTAGGACCTTCCAGGTTTGGGTTAAATTTGACAATTTCTTGTGCTGCCAAACGTTTGAAGTTCATGTGAAAACTTTTGTCTTGACATGCCCTAGCCATTTCTTCATCAGTGATGCCATTATCAGTGTCAGAGTCATCACTTAGGTGTACAATAACTTGTTGTATGTTTGATGTGTTAGGTTGGTTGAATTCAAATGCATGTGATTGTTCATCTTTAGGTGAGGTTGGTACACTTCCTCCTCCTGGTGGCATTGGAAGAATATAGGTTCAAAGTCAGGACTCCATTGAACCATCCCATGTGTGGGGGAAGTGTTTGGAGGAAATATCATGGTAGGTGCATTGTTCAAGGTTTGTTGTACCATAGCTTGATTATGAGGATCTTGCGGATACATATTCAAAGGGTCTGATAGTAATGGTTGTGATGCCTTGATTTGGCCTTCATCAAAGGTTTGTTGGATTTTCTTGCTCTTTCTTTGTCTTGGATGAGGTTTTGGTTGTGCTTGTGCCTTAGAAAACAAAGGTTGATAGAGTTCCTCTAGTCTCTGAGCTGCTTGTCTCCTAGTAAGTGTTGGCATGATACCTAAGAGTGCAAATGCAATGGAATTTTTGAGTGTTTTTGGTGATTTAGAGTGGTGGGTATGCAAGATATGAGTGTTTTTGGGATTTCTAAGTGTTTAGGAATGTTATGCAATGTGAGTAAATGATAGATGAATTATGGTTTTGATGTGCAAAGTGCAAATGTCCTAGGGATGTTATGCAAATGCAAATGCAAGGTGATGTTTTGAAGTTTGACTAGAGGGGATGAAAATGACTCTAAGGTATGCAAAATGACAATTAGGGTTATGTTTTGGACTTGGTAATGATACTAAAGGTTGATGTATGCAAGGTATATCATGCAAAGGATGTTGTTCTAGGGTTCGTAATGACGTTTGGGACATGCAAAATGAGGGTAAATGCTTAAGAAGGTAATTTGGTTGATGGACAATTTGATAGGGTTTGGTAGTGAAAATGATGTTAAGGATTTTGATCAATGCAATATGAAGGGGATATACCACTAGGGTAGGTCAAAATAATGTTTGGGGATGCTAGGGATATGATTATGCTATGACAAGGGTATATGGAAATTTTTGAACTTAGGTAAAACCTTTTGAGAAAGTATTTTGTCTAGGAGTTTAACCTTGTGATAAAGGACTTTGGATCTTGACCAAAAAACTGATAAAAGATGAAAAGATCAAATTGATAAAAGATGACAAGGTCAAATCTATCAAGACATAGAAAGATTTTGACCAAAGAAAATGATAAGAAAAGATAAAAAGACTAGTCAAGATCCATTATCCGTCAACACTAGGAGATACTCTAAGACTCATACTTTGTTTAGATTTTTGACTAAATTCAAAGGGTTTGGGGGTTCAAAATGATGTTTAGACGACTCAAAATGGTGGTGATGCTGAGAGGATATGTGATATGGACAATTCCTATGATTCAAAAGGGGATTTTGGGTGCAAGATACGATTTTGGGTCAAGTGCAAAGCGGGGAGGTCCAGAGGCTCCTAGATGCAATTTTGGGGTCCTAAAGTGCAGTTTGGAGGCCTAAAATGGTTATGCAGGTACCCAAGTGCATCCTAACAGTGCCAAGTGCACCCTAACAGTACCAACTATGCCATTGATGTACTCGGAGCCAGTTTTGGCGCAGTTGGTAAGCTATGAAGAACGTTTGCTGATTCTGAAGGGTATAGTTACCAAACTGACATGCCAGGAAGCCAGGATGCTGGGGTTGATGTTAGGATGGGTTGGGAGATGAAAAATGAAGTTTATGATGCATAGAATGATTTCTTAAGTGAATTTGATGATGATTAGGTGCTGTAGAATGCAGATCTGGGCAAGCTAGTGCAAGGGGAGCTAACCAGGTACCTAAGGACACTGTTAAAGCCCCAAATGTTATCTGGAACCCAAAACTGGATCTTAGGACCACCAAGTGTGCCCAAACAGTGTAGACTACATCAATGATATAGTTGGGGCCCAGTTGGGTGCAGTTGGTAGTTTCTGGGCGTAGTTGGTAAGCTGGGCTGAAACTGAGGCAATTCTGGAAGCTATGGTTTCAAGATTGATGTCACAAAGAGGTAAATGGTAGAGGACAGTGTTAGGGATAGTATGAATGCTCAAAATTATGGTTAGGACACTTAGAATGATGGATAAAGTGGTCAAGATGATGAATAGGTATGAAAGGATGCAAGGTGATGAGTGAAAAGTGTTGATTCTAAGATGGGAATGCAAAAACTAAGGAAAGTAAAACTGAACCTAAATGGATGCAATATGAAAAGTAATAGATACTAAATGAGGACTAAAAGGTGCAATATGAAGTCTATATGATGTAAGAATGAAGCCTATACTAGGGTGAATGCAAGTGAAGTCTATGCAAGTGTGAGATCTATGTTTTGCCAAGCACATTTAGGAGCACAAGTCAACATGTTTTCCAAGGTTTGAGTGTGTTGAACCAATGTTTGCAAAGTTTGATAAAGGTTGAAATGTTTTGGCAATGTGTGGTGTTTTGACAAGTTCAAATGATATCCAAGGTGTAAATTTAAAAGTTTGGCTTTTATCTTAATTATGTTTTACACACACGCAAGACACATTAAGACAAGAATAGTTGTTGTAAAAAGTTAACAAACACACCACAACCTAGGCTTTTAAGACTGTATCCACTGAATTCCTACTTGAACCAAAGTTTAGCTACGCTTATCCAGAGTGAACAACCTAGGATCTTGGCACCATAGGCTCCCCCTTATAGCGCACTCACTTCTCGAGGCTACCAAGATCCGCTTCCCAAGGGGCATGACTTCCCAAGGGACTGTTGCCTCTACTAAGGACCAAGAGAATGTAGGATGTCTTCACGGGCATGGGTGACCCCTTGAGCTAGTGGATAGAAAGGATTTTGGCCACTAAAACATGGTTTTTAGTAAGGGCATTCCGTTTGGAAAGTTAATGATAAACTTTCGCAGAAGGTCTCCCAGCCCCGAGAATCGAGGTTTGACGCACCACAAGGGTACTGGAGGAGAGCTATCACGCAGCAATATCGCCGACACAGCTTTCACTGTAATTGAGTTTTATATAGCGGCTGGAATGTTGACCTAGCTTTGGCCTATTATCGCTCTGAGGTCATCCCCTGGCATACCCAATATCGAGTATCTTGGTCCAAGGCAGGCCTCCTATAGAAGTTACACAGATTTCTCTTACACCCAAGATCCACGAATGGCAAGGGGAGAGGATACGTCCAATGCAACTCCTAGGGATCTAACACTGTAGACACGCCAGGTAGAAAAGAAAAAGGTTATTTTTAAGCACCAAATGAAATGTTATCTAATCTAGGAAATCCACACACATAGTTTTGAAAGACACACAAAGTCTTTGACAATGTCCTGCAAACAAAGCATTAGTAGTTTATGATCATGTCTTCATCCAAAAATCACCACATGCTAAAAATAGATCATCAGTAACACAAAATCACCTAATCTATGTCCTAGAGAGTGATAGGAGCTTCAAATGCAGATTTTGATTGGTGCATGTGCTTACTATGAACCTAGGTGTGCTCTGACAATGCAAATTGCTCCCTAGAAGGCCAAAATGGCTTTGTACATCCCCAAGTGTGCCCATACAATGAAAACTATGTCAATGATGTAGTTGGGGCCTAGTTGGGAACAGTTGGTAGTTTTAGGGCATAGTTGGGAAGTCATGTGCAGGGTGTGGGGAAATGGGTGCCTAGTCAAGACCCAGAAATTGAAATTTTCAAAGCTACACTCCCAAGTGCGCCCAAATAGTGCAGACTATGTCAATGATGTAGTTGGGGCCCAAATGGGCGCAGTTGGTAAGTTGGAAATAGCAGAAAGAGATTTTGGTGGTTTCTGGGCTCCTAAAATTGCTCCTAGGGGTCCCAAGTGTGCCCTAACATAGCAGAGTGTGCCCTAGGATAGAAAGCTAATAGAATGCATGAAACAAGAGCCTATTAGCATTTTACTAGACCCCCTAATTAATCTAGGTGTGACAAGGAAGAGCAGATAGTCGTTATACCCTTCCAAGTGAGCTCCTTCCTTGCACCTACAAGCACAAAACAAGAAAACCCAAGTTAGATATGCATGATTCACGTCGGGTTCACCAAATGTAGGACCAAAAAAATGGGTTAAATACATAACACACTATGAGCAAATCACAAACTTAATCAACATGTATTATCACCCACTAGTCTACCATGAAAGCCAAACTAATTAAGAAAGCAATAGAAACCCCCTTTTTTCATTTGTAGCTCCCATGTTCTTCTTTCTTCTCCAATGATTGTAGCTCCAATTCGCCTATAGTGCACACAAGGTTGAAGCCAAAGCCTATGATGTGGATAATGCCATGAGAATACTTGAAGTGTGATTCTATGTGAGAGAGAGAATGCAACATGCAAAGAAGTAGAGACTCAAAGATTCAACAATTTGGATTTTCAAAACTTAAGCATCCGGATCCGAAATGAGAGGAAGGGTGTCTATTTATAATTTTCATGTAGGGTGAGAGCATTGGATTTGTCACCCATAGACATGCGATGTGGCAAGAGATTCCTATGACGCATATGACAGAATATGCCAAAAGTAAGATTCTATGACACATGCAAGTCAAATTTGGAGGAGAATCTATGACGCGTCATAAGATTCCTCAACCCACTTAAAGCCAAGAATCTATGACGAATAAGCCAAATAGGGACATGCGTAAGAGGTAATAATATTTGATTATGAAAAATCTCAACCAAGTGTCAAAGGAGGATCCACGAGGTGTCACATCCAAGTGCATGATGACGTAATATTTTATGGAATATTTGAATTAAAAATCCTCTTATTCCACAAAATAAGAATTAGTAGAAAATGGATTTAATGATGAAAAATGGGACTTAGGAAATTAAGAATTTCCATGGTTTGCAGATAATGAATCAATTAATTAATAAAATTAATTAATTGAGGATGATAATTAGGAAGAACAATTAGAAAGAATAGGATTAAATTATGGGTTATTTAATCCTATAGAGAAAATTAGTAAATGATTGGCCAAATTGATTAAATGAATGCGACTGTACCTTTTGATAAAAATGTAACGATGATGGATATCGAATATGATGATGGAACGTAGACCAAATCCATGGTCAAATTGATTGATGGATTGAAATTGATAACATGCCAAGGACACATGACATGAATTGGTTGATATGTAACATTTAACCGACATTGTAAATGCTATAGGATTGAAATTGATTGATAAGGTTTGATCATAATAACACCAACGAACATTGTAAATATTATTAAAATGGTTGATGATGCCATGATTTGACATTGAAAGCCTCAACAACGTCAAAGATTGAATGACATGAATGGTATTTTGACCTAGCACTGAGAGCCATGACAGTACTAAGGTCAAATTGATAAGATTGATAAGTTGATAGGTTTCCAAGGCACTAAGAGCCACAACAATGCCTAGGAGTGGATAAATGATGATTGATTTGAGATGTTTGATATGTTTTGGGTTGATTAGGACTGATTTCGAGTGATTTTGGGTTGATTTGGGGTGATTCTGAGTTGATTTGGGGTGAGTCCAAGTTGATTTGATATGATTCCAAGTTGATATGAAACTGATGTGAAAGGGGATACAAATGACGAAATATGGTCAATCTAGCCAAAAGATCAAAGTTAGTAGAATGAGAAAATGGGAGAAATTAGTATGAAGAAGTGATGAATGTTGTAGATGCGAACCATTTTTTAGCGTCTATACATGTATTCTTTTGGTACTGATATATATATATATATACAAGATTTTGAATTGAGTATCATGTGCATGTACCATTGCCTATCTTTTAACTATGATGTACATGAGATGTTTATGCTATGATTATGAAATGCAAATATGATATGATGTATGGATGCATATTTGATTTGATGTATGAATGTAGTGTAGATGAGATGGAATATGAAATAATTTATGAAATGTAAATGTGATTGAACTGACATCTCATGTACTGTTCCATGTTTTTGTTGACAATGACAAGTATTTTGCTAAGGAGGGAGAGGACAAACCAAAGAAGTGAATGCTTGTACAACCATGACGAAACATGACACTTTGAAGAGACTAACAATCCTTCATCAAAAGATGTAAATGAATTAACCATTGAACCATGCATTTATGCAATGCAACCCTATGCTAGATACAACCCTAGGTTTGTTACCAAGATTCTTCTAGTTTTATCACTGAGCATATAGTGAATCCTAGACATCACACAATCCCTACTAACATTGCAATCATAGGAATATGAATAGGACATTTGTTCTACTTTTGTTAGGATTAAATTTAAGCATTTGAAGCATAAGAAGCTAGAATGAACAGAATATTTGCCCCTGTTAATGTATCAAGTTAAAATAAGCTTCAAAGCATAAATGCTAGGATGACTAGAATGTTTCTTGCATGTTGACACACCAAACACAGAGGAGATCCCTCTTATGCTTATTTAATTAGAAAGTATTTTGTCTACAACAACCCTTGCATCTGTAACCTAAGATAAAAAAAATTCATATATACTTGCAATGACTCATAAGTTCACTTAGCAGGACAAGGATTAGTATTTACTGTAGCATAAAGAGTTCACTCCAACAAGTAAGGAAAAGAGCCAACCTTACTGATTTATCCATATAAAAGGAGTTGAGGTACACACGGCCATCCAATACAAGATGGAGGCTCTTATAGCAGACACCCCCTTTATATGGATGCTTCAGATTATTTGGAACTAAACTACAAATAGAAAGAAAAGAAAAGAAAAGATCATCCCCCTAATCCTTTCTTATCTAGTTGAAAAGGACATCATCCAGTTGCTCAAAGAGACATGATAAAGTAAAAGAGAAACAAAAAAAGAAAAGCTCAGCATATCCCAAACAAATTCATCATTTTTGGGTTCATCTTTTTTGTGTTATAGGATTGATGTCAAGTGTTAATGTCTAGAACATGGATGAAAGAAATATCTTCAGTAGGGTGACAAGAATAGATAGACATAGTCAAAATGCCTGGTGACTGAAGTCAAAGAGAAATCTTTAGTGTGAAGAACTTTGATAGGACTGAGTGATAGTAGATAGATGCAGTCAGAACAACAGGTGACTGACACAAGAGAAATCTTCCATGAGAGGAATCTTAGAAGTGAAATGAGCAACAATAGGTAGACATAGTTAGAACAACTGGTGACTATCATGAAAGATATTCTATGAGGAGAATCTTTAAAAAGAGTGACACTAGCGATAGTAGGCAAACATAGTTAGAACAACTGGTGACTATCACAAAAGAGATTCTATGAGGAGAATCTCAAAAAAGAGTAACATTAGCAATAGTAGGCAGACGCAATTAGGAAAATGGGTGACTATCATGAAAGAGATTCTATGAGGAGAATCTTGAAAAGAAAAAAAAGTGACACTAGTGACAATAGGTAGATGCAGTTAGAACAACTGGTGACTATCACGAAAGAGATTCTATGACACTGTAGGGTGTTGCCCCCAAGTTCTAACAAGATTCAATCTATGGATACATGAATGAAAAGTAGCAAAGCAAAGCAAGAAAGAAACTATACATGAGGTAGAAGATAAGCTGCAAGATGTAGCATTAGGAACAAGAGGCACCTGTTTACCAGGTTTTCACCTTCTTGGCAAGAATTCTATTTTTGCTACCATGATGCCTGTTCCTAGGTTCTCACCAATGGCACTTTTCATGTTTTTCAATTTTTTTGTATTTTTCCATTTTTTGGTTTTTTTTTGTATTTTTTAGTTTTTCAAATGCTTTTGGTATTACTAAGGCACCTATTGCTAGGTTTCCACCAAGAAAAATAGATTTTTTCAATACTTTTTGCAATTTTTATAGTTTTTCAAGATATTTAAGTATATACAAAGAGCCTCTGAGATCAAATCAGCTATAGAACTACTTTAGGTGGAGAGTGTTGATTGGCTCCTTGAGTGTGTCTCCCTCAGCTGTAGAAAGCTGGTAAGCACTAGATCTGTACACTACAGTGACTATGTAAGGACCAAGTCAGTTGGGTTTGAACTTCCCTTTTTGGACCCTTTGTTGTTGCTTCTTAGGGTTTTCTCTCAGAATGAGATCATCCAGCTAGAAGTCACGTGGCTTAACTTTCTTATTGTAGCTTCTAGACATACACTACTAATAAGCTCAAAGATGATCGCACACCACTTGCCGACGTTCATCTAATAACACTAGCTCTTAAAGCTAAGATATTCTAATATTCATCAATAATGAGGCCCTTCATGGAGATTCTTAGAGTGGGGATCTTGACCTCAATTGGAAGCACATCATTTGCTCCATAGACCAAAGCAAAGGGTATTGTACCTATTAGGGTTCTGATACTTGTTCTATATGCCCATAAAGTAGGATTGATCTAAAGGTGCCAATCCCTTCCAGATTTACTAATTGTGCAATGTAAGATCTTAAGGATCGCCTTATTGGATGCCTGTGCTTGGCCATTACCCTAGAGATAATAAATAGAAGACCAATGTTGTGTTATTCTGAACTTTTTACATAGCTCCTTAAGATTTTTTTTTTGAACTATCATCCATTGTCACTAATAATGGAGGAAGGTACGCCATACCTACATATGATGTAGTTGGTGATAAATAGAGCTACAGTTTTTACCATTTTCTATTAAGAGAGGGACCACTTTGACCCACTTTGTGAAGTAGTCTGTAGCTGTGATAATGAACTTATTTCCATTAGAAGAAGATGGGTGAATCTATCCCACAAGATCAAAGTCCCATTGTTGGAATGGCCACAGTGTAGTAGATGGAATGAGCTCTCTAGATGGAGCATGGAACAGATTCTCATGGAGCTAGCACTGTTTGTAGGACTTGACATACTTGATTGCCTCTTGCTCTGTATTTGGCCAATAGTAACTAGCTCTAATAAGTTTACAAGCTAGTGTCAAGCAGTTTGAGTGAGATATGCAAATACCCTCATAGGTGTTGATCAATGCATGTTTGGACTCTTTGGGTTCTAGACACCTAAGGAGTGTTCCATTGAGACCTATCCTAAACAAGTCATTGGCAATAATAACATACCATGAAGCATTACAAATAAGGTGACATCTTTCATTCCAGGTTACATTGTCCAAAATGGTTTGGTCATGTAAGTAAGAGTATATATGGTGGTAGTGATGAGTCATGTCCTAGAATACAACAGATCATCCTAGATTCAAGAGAGTCATAGGCAAGGTAGAGTAATGTTTCCACTAGGAACTCATGTTGGAGATCATTTTTTGGCATTTGTAACAAGAAAGCAAGAGTAGCCATGGTGTCAGCCACTTTGTTGTTTGTCTGAGGAATCTATTGAAAAGTGATATGAGCAAAGTATTTCTTTAATTCATTCACCTTGCATTTATAAGGAACCAATTTCTCATCCTTTTTCTAATATACATCATTGACCTAGTTGATTATAAGTTGTGAATCACCAAAGATGTTTAATTGATCCACTCTCCATTCAACTACAATCTTCATGCCATTAATCAAAGCCTCATATTCTACAATATTGTTGGTATAGGGAAATAGAATCTTGTACACCTTAGGTAGTGAGTATCTCTATGGTGTGATGAAGAGTAATCCAGCATCAAATCCCTATTGTGTGAAGGAACCATCAAAGAACATCACCCAAGTTTGGTGTGTGAGTGTAAAAATTGAGTCATTAGGAAAATCAATGTTTAGTGGGAGAAGACTCTACATTGGTGTATCTGATAACTTATTAGCAATTGTTTGTCCCTTGATAGCCTTTTGTTCAACATACTAGATGTCAAACTTGCTTAGTATCATGACCCACTTAGCCAATCTTCCTTTTAGAGCTACTTTACTAAGTAAGTACTTTAATGGATCAATTTTAGGCACCAGCGATGCAGTGTGAGAAAGCATGTAGTGTCTCAACTTTTGGGAAGCAAAGATGACTGCCAAGCAAGCTTTCTCAATGATACTATAATTGATCTCATAAGAGATCAACATATGACTCAAATAGTAAATAGCCCTTTCCTTGTTGTTGTAGTCTTCTTGAGCTAATAAGATACCCAGAAATGTTTCTGTTACTGAGATGTACAAAATTAGAGGCTTCCTATAGATAGGAGGCATCAAGATCGGTGGATTAACAAGATATTGTTTTATCTGTGTCAAGATTTGCCTACAATTCTGACTCTAATTATATTTCACACCTTTATGTAGAGTCTTAGTAAAAGGTTGTGATCCATCTACCAACTGTGAGATAAATCTGTGAATAGATTGAAGTCTTCCTTGTAAGCCTCTCATTTAACTGATATTATGGGGTGGTAGCATATCCATAATTTCTTGGATTTTCTCTCGATCCACCTCGATTCCCTTTGTAGAAAAAATGTATCCCAATAGTTTCCCTGATGTGATGCCAAATGTGCATTTCTTAGGATTAAGCCTGAGACTAAATTTTTCCATGAGATCTAGGATAGATCCCAAATCCTACAAATGAGTATTGTGTTTTGTGCTCTTGACCAAGGTATCATCTACATAGTCCTCCATGGTCTTATGCATCGTATCATTGAAAATTGTAGTGATTGCTCTTTGATATGTAGCACCAGCATTTTTCAAGCCAAATGGCATCACATTCCAACAGAAGGTTCCCCATTTACAAGTAAAAGTAGTCTTTTCCTAATCTTCTAGTGCAATTTTGATCTGATTATAACCAGAAAATCCATCCATGAGTGAGTACATCTCATACCCTATTGTAATGTCCACTATCATATCAATGTTGGGAAGTGGAAAATCATCCTTAGGACATGCTAAGTTGAGATCACAGAAGTTAGTACAAACTCTTATAGATTTTTTGTGCTTGGATACTGGAATAATGTTTGATATCCATTTAGCATAATCAATAGTGTGGATGAAACCAGCTTTTAGAAGTTTCTCCAATTCAACTTTGACAAGCAATGCAACATGAGGATGCATTTTCCTACATTTTTGCTTGACTAGTTTAACACCTAGTGCAATGTACAAGTGATGCATAATGAGGTCAGGATCTAACACTGGCATGTCTGAATATGTCCATGCAAATTTTATCTTTTTCTCTCATAAGAAAGCAATAAACTTCTCTTTTTCCTTTGGGGACAGGGACTATGCAAGATGTATCATGTGAGGATGTTCTTCTATTCCCAAGTTGATCAGCTATGTCAGCTCTATCAACACTGATGATCTTTCCTAAAAATGACTGGAAAGTGCATCAAATATCTCATTCACGAGCACCTCAGAGAGTTTTTTACTCTTTTAGGTTCTGACACTACCACAATGTGGTTTTCACCATTGAACCTTCTATTTATTTATTTTTTATTGTATGACTAAGATATTTGATGTCAGCATTAGTCATATTGATGCTTTGTTCACTGGTGGAAGACGTTACTGGTTCAATGGTGTTTAAGTAGCAAGCAAGAGCATAGTCATTCTAGAATATAGGGACTTCACTAGATAAATTAGGATTCTAGTCTATAAGCTCAGGATATGTGAGTGAAAGAGTAATGGCAGGTTCAATTACATTCATGACATAATCATTAAATGCTTGGACAAGCAATTTGAGACCTAGTGTGGCTTCATCCACAGGCATGTTCAAATGCCTTTGAGTACTAACATCATCAACCGAAGACTCGAGGACACTAGTTGGATCAAACCTGTCCGACCTAGCATTTCACCTACTTCGAGTTGTTTTTCATAGACATGAACTTGATCAATCTCTTTATCTGTAGTTGCTTCTAAAAGGGAGTCAAATTCATATTCCTTAGAATTGGTGCTACATGGCGATAGACTGTAGAATTCCCCAAAAGTGATAGGGACATATTCTCCTTCATCATCTGGATTTTTGCATAGGTACTCAATGTGTAACACCTGAATAGAATCTCCCTATTCTAAATGGGCATGGTGTGAACCAATAGTGTCCTCTGAATAATCACTAGTACCATCCATAGCACTGACATGTGGCACAACGCCATCAAGTTTAGAAAAGAATTTAGCAAGATCATGAGGAATAGGATAAGGATAAGGATCCTCATCATCAGTATTATCTTCTTGACCATTAGACTCTGCTTGTGACTCATTTCCAGCTGAACTCTCAAGTTTTCGTATGAATTTCTTAATCCCTAAATGGAAGGGAACCTTCTTAAAGCCTAGACCAGATGTATCTTTGTTTCTTCAAGCTATTGCTTTAACAAGATCAATTAGACCATTGTCATTGCATCCAATAGGACGAACTCCCTTATAGACAAAGCATTTCATGAGACTAAGACTAGGGCCATATTTCTTAGGAGTGATCTCATGAGTCTATTTTGTGAGGTCAGCCAGAGTCTCCTCTTTGTTAAGCCACGCAGCAGTGGCTCTGTTTTCACTTTCATCCTCTAGGGGGACTATAGCTTTGATAAAAGTACCATTACACTTGGTTTGAGGTGTCAACACAAATGGCTTCTTTGCTTCAGATGGTCTCCCCTAATGATGGGGAGACTCGGGAATAGATGTCAATGACAACACTGGTTCTATGTGATATTCACCCATTCCATTTTCTTTCAGCCAAAGTGACTATTCGATTTGCTTCAGCTTGTCATCATGATAGTTAGAGGATTCCCTATTAGTAGGTACAAACTTTTAAGTAACTTTCAGCATGTTACAATTAGAGCTAGTACTTAAAGTGATAGTAACTTTAGAGCCGTAAAATGGGAATTTGATGCATTGATGATAAGTGGATGGTACAACATGCATCTCATGTATCCATAGTCTTCCTAGCAAAATATTATAAGCCAAGGGAATATCAAGGACTTGAAAAGTAACATTGATCCAGGGGATATTTTCAAAAGTATCTCCAAAACTCCAATAATCGATATCAAGTTAAAGTTCTTGAAATTCTAAATCCAATGCAATTTGAATGGACAAAAATGCAATCCATATGAAAAAGTTATGGTCAGTCAAAGTTGGTCAAATCAAGAATGGAGGTCATTAAAAAGGTGAAAAAATAATCATCTCCAAAGTGGTCAATAATGGATTTCAAAACAAAGAGCTCGTCGAGAGCTTTTCGATGGTGTCTGTTTCATCAAAAAAGGAGCTTGTACGTGAAAGTTATGAGATTTTAAAGTTCAGAGTAAGAGATAATATTAATGATGTCATCATGATATCAGCAAAGTGGAAAAAATAACTAGTGTATGGTCGAATTTGAACTCATGACCATTTACCTCCAAAACTCATACTTCAACCACTAGACCATAGTAGGCTTTTGAATTTAGTGGGCGAGAATTTATATTTAAATGCTATCTAACGCCAATTCATTTGTTTCATGTTTAGACAGTCCCCATATCAATTTGGTTGTGGAAAATCTCTTACTCAAAGTAATCCTCAATGGTTAAATCTAACTGCTGCAGAACAACTTCAGCGCTTGGCTATCAAAGCCTCATAATTGGAGACGTGTAAGACTCAGTTTCTTACTCCTTTCCAACATCAAAGGGTTCTGGCGCAACTGGTTAAACTTGAAGAGGAACGTTAAAAGCTGTTGGAGAAAAATCATGAGCTTTATGAAGAACCAATACCTCTTAATGAAGAACAAGAAGATGATTGTGAAGTTGTTCGGCCTACACATGGGTATGTTTCTCATCCTCTGGCAGAAAAGGTTTTTGCAAAAAATTCCAGAAAAGAATGGTTGTCCAATCGCCTTGCATTTTTGTATACTATTAAGAATGATGTGCTTAAAGAAATTGCCAATATCTAGAAGGAATTACAAGATTTTAATGCCAGCACTAGCTCTTTGAGTGCTTTTGATAAACTTCTAGTTGAAATAGAGCAAACTCAGGAGTTTGTTGTACATACCTCTGACCCTGAACCTAAACCTTGTGTTTCACCTCAAACTCAGCATCCACCTATTAGTCAAGCTTTTGCATATTTGAAAGGGATTTCAAATCCTTGCCCTACATTCCTACTCACAATTAAATTTCCTAGCATTAAGCCATATACACTATGTGCTTTGCTTGATTCTGGTGCAGATTGCAACCTTGCCCACTCTCAATGTTTTCTATCAGATTATTGGTTGCCTACCTCTACCAGTATTCATTTTGTTTTGCATAATAATAACCCTATTCATTTTCAAGCACATATTCCCATTCAATTTCCATCTCATCAATATACTGCCACTTTTCTCCAATTTCTTATTGAGCAATATGACTGTATCATTGGAAACCATACATTACAAGCTTGGAGTCCCTATACAATTGATCTCTCTGGAACTACTATCACTTTTAAATTTGGCTCTGTTCCTCAAATTAAAGAGACTCATGCCTATTCTCCCAAATTGGTCGTGCCCTCTATTCCTAATATTGTTTTGCCTAGTTCTCGTGACTGGTTTATCAACCAATCTCTTTCTACCCGAGGGGAGTTAGAGCAGATTCAACAAGATTTTGCTACTACTGCTCATCTCAATTCTAATATGCAAGCTGATATTGCTACTCTCCATCAAAACTATGCCGCTTTTCACACTACTACTGAAGCATGGTGGACTGACAATAGTCGTCAAATGCATCAACTACAAGCTGTGGCCCAAACCACTGCACGCATAGATCAAACCACCACTCAAATTTTCTCTCAATAGTTGGCTGATAGTCATGGGTTTTCCCAATCCTTAACCACAGTCACAACCAAAATTGAGCAAGCTATTGCAACCAACTCCCAAGCACAACAACAGGTTCTGAAATGTATCTTCCTCGACTCTTCCCAAGATCTTTCAAGACTACAAAGTCAGTTCAAAGGGAAAGCTCTCACGCTTGATGTACCTAAGCCCAAGCTTCAAGAATTTGATCCTACAACAGGTAAGTGGAAAAATGTTAATATGGTCAAACAAGAGCCTAGAGGACCATATGATCAATTACATGTGTTTTCTGAGAATGTTCCACCATTGGTCAACTTTGATGAATATAATCCCACCAAGAATAAAGCTACTATTGATGCATTCAGGACTTGGATAGATAATGTTGTTTATGTAGCAAATATCTCTCAGGATCAAGCAATCAAAAAAGCTTTGAATGCACTCATGAGTATTGCCCGCTCTGTATGGGATTCTTTGTCACCTGAGTACAAAGAGGATTTAATCACAAGTGGTGTAAATGTTGTTTGTGAAGCCTTGTATAGAATATTTGTAGGTCAACATGATAATGAACAAAGAGCTACCTACAAGTGATTCAAAGAAAATCGCATTTGTGATATGAGACATTTTGATGCCTATTGTAGTGAACAATATACTAATTTCTATCAGTTAGGGCAAACCAATAACAATGTCTGGATGTATAATACATTTCTTCAAGGATTCCCTATTCAGTTACAATCTTTTTATCAGGAAAAGATTCTTAATAGCATCCTAAATACCCTTGACATGACTATAAATGATGTCACATTTCCCCAGTTGGTTCGATTTATAAAAGAAATTAATAGTGACCTGTGTAGTGAAAAGAAGAACAAGAAGAAGACAAAAGAAGTTCTTCCTTATCTAAAGATAGGTTTATGTAATTGCAGAGAAAATAGTTATGGTTGTTTTCAAAAGAAAGGAAAACATAAGTCTATCAAAAGATTTAAAGGCTATCCAGATAGAAAATCATTTTCCTCAAAGCCTTTCAAAAAATCTAAGCATAGAAAGGTGTTCTTAAGAAATCAGAGGAAAATGCACAAGAATAATTTTACCCCTACATGTTATATCTATAAAGGAGCGCACTATGCTAATAAGTGTCCTAATAAAGGTAACAAGAATTCAAAGAGAGTCTGTACTCTAATAGAAGTGAAACTGGACTCATTACCACTCACAAAGATACCAGAACCTTCAGACTCTAAGGATATCATGCTTACTAAAAGTTCTAGTGAAGATGAAGATCAAGATGATATACAAGGGCATCATGTATTGTAGGAACAAAGTCCAGAAGAATTCTTTTCTCTGGATGATTTATCATCTGATTCTGAAATTTCATTCGTTTGTTTCATGTTTAGGTAGTCCCCATATCAATTTGGTCATGGACAATATCTTACTCAAAGTAATCCTCAGTGGTTAAATCTAACTCCTGTAGAACAACTTCAGCACTTGGCTATCAAAGCCTCGCAACTGGAGACGCATAAGACTCAGTTTCTTACTCCTTTCCAGCATCAAAGGGTTCTGGCACAACTGGTTAAACTTGAAGAGGAACATCAAAAGCTATTGGAGGAAAATCCTGAGCTTTATGAAGAACCAATACCTCTTAATGAAGAACAAGAAGATGATTGTGAAGTTGTTCGGCCTACACATGGGTATGTTTCTCATCCTTTGGCAGAAAAGGTTTTTGCAAAAAATTCCAAAAAAGAATGGTTATCCAATCGCCTTTCATTTTTGTATATTGTTAAGAATGATGTGCTTAAAGAAATTTCCAATATCCAAAAGGAATTACAAGATTTTAATGCCAGCACTAGCTCTTTGAGTGCTTTTGATAAACTTCTAGTTGAAATAGAGCAAACTTAGGAGTCTATTGTACATACCTCCGACCCTGAACCTGAACCTTGTGTTTTGCCTCAAACTCAGCATCCACTTGTTAGTCAAGCTTTTTCATATTTGAAAGGGATTTCAAATCCTTGGCCTACATTCCTACTCACAATTAGATTGTCTGGCATTAAGCCATATACACTGTGTGCTTTGCTTGATTCTGGTGCAGATTGCAACCTTGCCCACTCTCAATATTTTCTATCAGATTATTGGTTGCCTACCTCTACCAGTATTCATTCTATTTCACATAATAATAAGCCTATTTGTTTTCAAGCACATATTCCCATTCAATTTCCATCTCATCAGTATACTGCCACTTTTCTCTAATTTCCTATTGAGAAATATGACTGTATCATTGGAAGCCATACATTACAAGCTTGGAGTCCCTATACAATTGGTCTCTTTGGCACTACTATCACTTTTAAATTTGGCTATGTTCCTCAAATTAATGAGACTCGTGCCTATTCTCCCAAATTGGCCTTTCCCTCTATTCCTAAGATTGTTTCGCCTGGTTCTCGTGTCTGGTTTACCAACTAGTCTCTTTCTACTTGGGGAGAGTTAGAGCAGATTCAACAAGATTTTGCTACTATTGTTCTGACCAAAGATTTGCAAAAATACCATAGGGAATTTGAATGCTCTTTGCCCCTGAAAAAAAAATGAGCATGGAGAGGAAATGCTACCCAAAAGCAGAGCCAATTATACTGTACTTTCATGAGTTGAACAGGAAATGTGTGAAAGGAAATTGCTAAGTTATTGCAAAAGTCCATTATCAGACCCAGTTCTAGTCCCTTTTCTTTCCATGCCATGTATGTTCCAAAAAAGGATGAAAATGGGAATGAGATAGCTGAAAAACATCTAGTAGTTGACTACCGGTCGCTAAATACCTACCTTGAAAGTAATCAGCATCCTCTCCCCAATAAAGACTACATATGGCAAAGAATTCAAGGATGCAATGTTTTTAGCAAATTTGATCTTACAAAGGGTTTTTGGCAGATTAGATTAAAGGAAAAGGATAGATATAAATCTGCATTCTCTGTGCCACAAGGACTATTTGAGTGGAATGTTCTTCCTTTTGGTATCAAAATAGCACCATCAATCTTTCAAGGATTTATGGACCGAATTTTTGCACCTTATGCAAAATTCATTCAACCATATATAGATGACATTCTTATATTTAGCCAAGACCACAAATCACATATGGAGCATCTCAAAAAAAATCTTTCAATATGTCAAACTCATGGTCTTTATTTGAATCCTACTAAATTAAGCTGGTGTACTGAAAGCTTGATTTTTATTGGCACACGCATAGAACCCAATGGTAAGTTGTACCCTCAAGACCATTTGTTAAAAGCAATTCAAAATGTTGAAGTAAAAGATAAGAGGAGTTTGCAAAGGTTTTTGGGTATGGTAATTATATTGCAAGCTATTTTCAAAATGTTGCAATAGCAAGGAAAGAATTGAATAAGCTGCTTCACAAAAATGCCCCTCCATGATGCAGAGGATTTCAGAACCTTTAGAAAATCAAATGCATGACTTAAGGCTTCACATGCATGAATTCAAATTTCAGAAAATGCATAGAAATTTAATGAAATGAGGGTCAACACATGAAGATGTTTCCCATTCAAATCTGCATTACAACTGGGTTTTCCTGTAACCTGATATGAGACAATAATACAGAAATAAATAAATACATGAAATTACAGAGGATCCTCTGATGGCTGACAAAGACCATTGGAGGATCTTTAGAAAACCCCCATGCAAAGACCACTCTCAAAACAACAAAGAGATCCGGCTAATAGGAAATGAACATTAAGAAAATATTAAACTATTAAGATCTAATTTTCATATTTCTTCCAAGATGTTGATCTAAATACAAATAGAAAAATGTATGTAGAATACTACACAATCACATCTGTACAACACTAGAAACTTCAGAAAATTATAGGAAAACTCAAGAACTTCATTCTATTCACTTTCTCCCAAAAAAAATATCTCTTCAAAAATCTCTCTTCCAATATGCACTCTTTCTCTTTTTTTTGAAAAACCTTCTAATGTAACTCCCAAAAATCCACCATAGCTTTCTTGTGGCGGTTACATTTTGCATGCCTACACATGGTGCTTTAGGAATATTCACCTTCTAATGTAACTCCCAAAAATCCATCATAGTTGTCTTGTGGTGGTTACATTTTGAATGCCTACACATGGTGCTTTAGGAATATTCATCATTTTCTTCCTTTTGATTTTTCCCATAAACATTTTCAAAAATTAGAAACCTTTAACACACCCAAAATAATCTAAAATAAACTCATACTAAGTCCTAAGTGAATAATGTTGGGTAGGCTTATAAGAATGCCACCTAAACATTTCCACCACAAAAAAAAAGGACATTTATTTTAAAACATAAAACTCTAAACTCACACACACAAACATTTCAAATTTCAGATTTTAAACTCAAAACTTTCTGATATTTGCTTTGTGCCCTACATTTTAGTCATATTGTAGGTTGTCTTCCTATCGCAGACATGCTCCTACACCACTCCATGGACCACTCAACACAATGAAGCCATTAACAAAATCAAGCAACAATGTCAACAGTTACCACCTCTCTGTATTCCAAGCAAAGGGAAGAAGATTGTACAAACAAATGCAAGCAATGAGGCATGGGGATCTGTTCTCTTGGAAGTTGTCATAGTTAATGGACAATCAAGAGAAGAAATTGTTAGGTTTGAATCTAGAGCCTTCAAGGGTTCTGAGTTAAATTATCATTCCACTCATAAAGAACTTTTGGTTGTTGTAAATGCTTTCAAAAAAATTTAGTTGTTCATCGGTGATCAAAAATTTGTACTCAGAAGTGATTTGTAGAACTTGGCTGGATTCTTTAAAAAAGAATCAAAAAATAAAGTTGTTCGAGCTCGCCTTCTTAGATGGGCTCAATTTCTTGATATTTTTTAATTTGAAACAGAACATATTGAATGCACCAAGAATGTGTTAGCTAACTTTTGTAGCAGAGAGGGATGTCCAAAAATAGTTAGTCATGTAAACACCCTCAATCAAATTGTTATTATAGTTGAAGGTGTTAGGGTTTTGTAACCTAACCTTCATGATACTATTGTAGATAGTCAGCAAGATATTTTGCAAAATCTTCATTACAGAGTCTATGCTAAACCTGGAACATGGGAAGCCTATGCACAAAGATGATAGATTATTCTTGAAGAAAATGTTCGTGGAAGAAGGGTGGAAGACTATAGACAACAGATGTTGCATCATGCTCGAGGTATTAGAAAATCTCATCCTGAAGAAAAGGAAGTGCAGCAACCAAATTTGGTTACTAAAGTTGAACGCGATCAAACAAATGTACTTGATCACATGCATCAAGTCTTCCACCAATTAGCACAAACCATGAAGGAAGATGAATGTCTGCATAATGAAAGGTAGAATGTTCTCCTTTATGAATTCAACCATGTGCCAGCTCCAGAATATCATGTTCGAATGATTTAGGAAAGAAAAGAAGTATATATTTTTATCATTCATGTTCCATGGGAAGTTAATCGATTCTCAATGACACAAAAAATCTATCAAGAACAAAGAGATCGACATTTTACAGCATCCCAAAGATTGTTAACAGATTCAGTGATTCAAAAGGAGCCTTGCCAACCTACTAATGATGAGATTAGGGTATATCTCCACCACACTACAACTAGTGCTACAGCTTTTGAATGGCCAATTCATATACTTAGCAGTACCCACATTCCACTTCAATGAAGATGGTTAATATTGGATAATCCTATTGAAGATTATTTCCGAGGACTGTATCCTCACTCTCATGCTCTCATGCCAGCAGAGGTAAACTTTGACTATTTGAACAAACTGCTTTTCCATTCTTACATTTCCAATCCCATTAATCAATTCATTTTTGACAATTATGGCCCAATGCCTGAGCAATGCGACACCATAGAGCTTCGCAATCTTCATCATTTCACTACCTAGCAAAAGCCTCTTTGGATCTTCACAAAATACCGAACATTGCCACAAATAGCTGGTCCAGGGACTAGTCAACCTACAAAATTTGTTAGACTAGATCAAAGTATTTTATGGAAGGAAGAATCCCTTGAAGACTGTTTGGAAAGAATACTACAAGAAAATCGGATGTCTACATCTAGCTCAAAAGAAGGCTATGATTCTGAAGTTGAATCTCCAAAAAGTCGAAGGTATTAACCTAATAAGTGGGGTTGTCACTTATCTGAGTTACTTAATACTCAATGAATAAAAATTAAGCATGGACCCTACCATGGTATAAAGGAGGTCAGGTTACACCGACAACATAACCACGAGTTAACCTTCTCGTGTCAAAAAGATGTTTGTAATAATTGTCCCATACTCCTTTTTCCTTCAATGGAGTTACTGTGCGAGATTCCTTAATGATAAGGCTTCTAGAAGATTGGACACGTGTCCAATTCCTATGGATGGATTTCAAATATTTGTAAACTTGTTTGAGTTGCTCAGGAGGATGCCTCTCCTATATAAGGGTTTCAGTCTCCACGCTCAAAACAAGTCGAGTCTAAGTAGAACCAGTCCATCAATTAAGAAGCCCTGTTCGGTGCTAAGTTTAGTTGTTAGTCAAGTTGTGTGTTTGTAATATCAGCAAGACATAGAGAGTATGCTCTCTTCCTTTTCGAAAGATCAAAAATTAGACTATTTTCACTGATAGCTAAGCATTCTATATCAGTTGTAGCATTCTGTATCAGTTGTAATTCTGTATCAGTTGTAATTATGTATCAGTTGTAGTTTTATATGTGTATATTTGGTATCAAAGCCAACAATTCATGTGTGTGATATCATATTTGGGTGCCAAACAAGACAGTTGGTCGTTGCGCCATTTGGGTGCCTAACAATTCATGTGCACGATATCATATTTAAACTTAGTAGTATTCTGCCTAACCTTAGTAAAATAAGGTTATTATTTATTTTTGACCCCAAAATTGACATGGAGACAATCTGTCAAACATGGCTAAAAGGTTATTCTGAGAGGGGAATTAATTAAAGGGTTCTTTTTGTAAAATTTTGTTATAGCCTTATTTTGGCTAATTTCATGTATAAAAAGGGGGTTAGGAGGCTCTTATATTCATTCTAAAATATATATATATGGAGAGAACGTCCAAGTGCTGAGAGTATGGGAGATTTTGAAGTGATCATTCTTGTACTTTGAAGTAGCGTGATGTTGTTGTACTTCAAAGGAGTGACTTTGTAAACATTTGTACCTAATTTTTGGAGATAATCAGATCAATCCCCCTATTGGAGCAGGATCCAGAGATGTAGTCCATACAGACGAACTCCAAGATCAAATTGTTTGGGTCTTGTTTCTCTCAATTTCTCTTTTATCAACTTAATCTTGTTGTTCTCTTATTTCATTTATGTTAATTTGATTCATTAAAGGTTTTTAATTAATTCTATGTAATAAGTTAGCATTCCTCTATAATAGTCCTAGATCCTAATCAGATCAGACATCCCTTTCTATAGGACCAACATGGAGAGGCAACACCACAAGACCTAGAGACTTTCGCTCTACTTCATCATACACTTTGATAGTGATCTTGTGACGAGGATCAATAAAATCCTCATAATATCCTCATAATAGTCTAATTGCCTAAATAGAGTAGCAGAGACAATGTTCAACCCCACTTCATTATTGATGAGTACCTGGCGAACACATGTCTAATATATCATATCCTCAATGTGTAGAGGTTGATTATGTGGGTGACTCAATGAATTATTGTCCTCCTTAAAGAAGGACATATAGTAAGGAAAGGTCAGATGACCTACCATATATTGGAATCGCTCAAGATCAAGATCTTGAGAAACATTTACCTTAGTGAGGGCTTTTATCAAGAATCTACCTATGAGTAGGCAAGATTTAAGCAACTCAAAGATTGTGATTTGAGCATTAGTTTTTTTTAACTGATCAAGAACACTGTAGCTAGTGGTTGCTAAATTTGTTGCAAGTTTTGCACCTTTTCTAAATGGACCAGCAAAGATTTTATCTTTGTGTTGTTCAAGATCAAAAGCAGAAGGCATAGGGCCTTTGAGTACCAACTTGGCACGAGAGTGTGTAATAGCATTAGTATAGTATTGCAAAGATTCGTTGTTAGATGTGAAGGAAGTAGGGATTTCAAGACGAATGGTGTCTTGGGTTTATTGGTATCTTGCTTACCCTTGATGTTAATAATGTCACAGTACTCAAAATCCAGAGGTTCAACCATGTTGATCACATTGTTTTCATTAGAGTATGTATAGTTGACCTTGTTGTTAGGTTTTTGTTTTGAGCTCTCCCCTTTTTTGTAAGATGAGAAGGGCTCCTTGAAAGCCTTGTGATCCGAGTTCTTGTTATGTCCATCCACCACAATGTCACCATCATCAATCAAGTCCTAGACTTTGTGACACAAGTTTATGCAGTTGCTATTTTTGTGACTTTTGTTTTGGTGGTATTCATAGAATGTGGTTTCGTTCCACCATGGTGGTCGTGGTTGTGGATTGTAAGGACAAGAGTTGTCCAATGGTGAAATGAGCTTGTTTTGTAGCAAGCTCTTATAGATGATGTCCAATGGTTCACTAAGAGGTGTATACTCTCATTTAGCACATGTAGCCCATGAGTTCCTCAGTTTATTTCTGGATGTCCTATTGTCAGGAGGACGTTTCTCAACATTCTTGGCTATGTTGAGACTATCTATGAGATTAAAGGTTGCCTTAGCAGGTTTAGGAGTGATGTTGTCAACAACCCCATCATGTACAACTTCTCAGTTCTTGTTGATGTACTTGGGTTTGTCCTTGTTAGAGGTGGATTCTTGTTTTGTGTCCTTTTGAAGGGTAAGTTGACCCTTTCTTACCATGAATTCCTTTATGTGGACATCTTGTGTGACCATGTCCTTGAAGGTGTGCGAACCTTGAAGTTGGACTCTATACCCAAAATTAGGTAGGAGATTATCAATAAAGATGTCAAGCTTTTCCATTTTAGGAATCTTCCATGAATATTTAGTATAAAGTTATCTCCATCTCTAAAGGAATGTCAAGAAAGGTTCCCCAACCCTCTATTTAAGATTACACAAATCTCGGATGTTAACAGGATGTTGAATGTTGTGAGAATACTGTTGGACAAACAAGTTGGCAATTTAATCAAATATTTTGATACTAGGAGGCAAGTGTTAAAACCACTATATAGCCTGACCACCTAGACTTCTTGCTAAGGTGTATGTTTTTGCAAGTGTGTCTTTATCATGCATCATTTGAACTAGTTGATCTTGCATGATTTTAAGTTGTTTTTGGAGTTTGGAAGTTTTAGTTTCTTCTTCAGGCATGATGATAGTTTCTACATTAAAATGATGAGGTAGCTTAGCTCCCTCTTGGGAAACTTTGAGAAAGTATTTTTCTTTCTCTTCATTAAGTAGGATTTCCATGACCTTTTGGAAGTTTTTGTCTTTACAAAACTTTTCTATGTGTTCAAGAAGTATTTCCACCTCTTCCTCATCATCATCAATGTAATGGTCTTTCTCTTTCTCATTCCTAGGTTGATCTTGGTTTCTGATGCGGTCACCATGTTCAGGTTCATAATTAGCCATTGTAGGAATGTGTTTAGTTTCAATATGTTGTGATTGGAAAGGTCCTTTGAAAAAGAATTCAGATGTATTGTCTGGAGATGTGGGGCCTTTGCTAGTTTTAGGATCCTCTTGGTACAAGGGGTTCCTAGTTTGTTGTAAGTTTATAGAGAAAATTCTCTAGACTCGAGATGATCTAACAGGCAAAGGAGATCGTGAAGATTCCTCATGAGACAAATTGGACGCAGATCATGTACCAACTCAAAGGTGACCTTTTTCGTGATTACGACCCCTAGCTTGACCTCGTCTAAGTCTAAGGGAATAAAACACATTTCCACTTCTTATTGTCATAGTCATAGACAAGGGCGAGAAACAAAGGCCTAAACAAGAATCACACTAGAATGTAGTCTTAAAAAAGAAAGAAAAGAGTGTTGTTTACTAAGGTACAAGTAGTCTAAGTAAGGGCTAGAACAACCAAAGATTATGACTAGCATGGCATGGAGCATAACAAGCACTAAAGTACAAGAATAAGATAACTAAAGGAGAAGACTAGTTTAACTGTAGATCACAAGTCGTTAGCCAAGCAGGATGTCATTTTTTGGGACGATTCATAGATAAAAAAGAGGTAACAAGTTGCAAGAATAGACCAGAATTAGAGCACAGATAGTTCTAATAGACCAAATTTGATAGTTTTGACTCAAGATTGTACACAAAGATTCTCAAGGAACCACATGAGAAAGTATACAAAAGTAGGAAAAGACTTGAAATAACAATTTAAATTTATACGAGGACATAGGCTGGACAGTGCAAAAAAGGGCTAAGACTGACAAGTGAAACAGGATGCTGACAATAAGATAGTTTTCAAGATCTTATGTGGAGATTTGCATAGGCTTGGGTGAGAATCTAGACAAGGTTGCACAAAGAAATTATGATTCAAAAAGTACTCGCACGAAGTTTTACAAAATTGTGCATGAAAATGGAGACCAAATTGATAACTAAAACTAGATTTTGAAGAGACTTTGAAGATTTCAAATTGTTCTGCACAAATTATTGGTCAATTTTGGTAGATTTTAGATAGATAGTAGGGTTGGTTTTCAAGTCGTTAACAACATTTGGTTTTTGAACAAGACAAGTGTTTTCAAAGAGACATGGGAAGCAAGTAGTAGTCAAATACAATCCAACAAAGGGAAAAGCAACTTAGAGGGATGGGGGATTCTTGACTTTTAGTTTTTTTAGATAGGTTTGGACATGTTGAAGACTCAATAACAAACATGCTTTATCCCTAAAACCAAAAATGGTAAATAAAGCGAAACCTTTGTCCCACAACTTATGTGCATGCATGCACCTCACATAGTTGTGTCACCCCACTAGAGGGCACCTGTGTTTTTGGTGTATTCAAAGGGCTCAATAACATATACGCTGAATGAACACCCTTGTGGTAGGGTTCAAGTGTATACCACCTTCCAATGCCCAGTAGCATGCTTATGGTGAGTTCTAGAGGAAAGATTCTTTCCCCTACTTGCACAAAGATTATGCCTCCTTTCAAAGGTGAGCTGGGTAGCAACTAACTAATTTTTTTTACTTGGCTTCCATTTGTATTAATTCCTAGTGGCTCTGTAAGTAGAGTTGAGACCAGTAGCCCACACTAGCATCTAAAAGTGCACACACTTGATATAGCAAGACTGGGGCCAGTGTCGGTTAGTGCAATAGATAGAGCCTCTTCTTGATATGTGATATCAAGAATGAAGAAGAGGAAATTAATATGGCTTTAGAGTCTTTCTCTCTACAAAGCTTCTTTATTATAGTGAGTTAGAATCTCTAGTGAAAGGAGTGTGCTCACTTGGGTCATTCCCAGATGTTGGATCACTTTGGCAAGCCCTCTAAGGGTTGACTCAGACTGGTGATTCAAATCTAAGGGTCCAAGTTTCTAATTTCCCTCAAGGGGAAAGAGCATACTCCTCTACCTCATTTCCTTTCCAAAACATGCAAGACATGTTAGTCACTAAGTTAGATTGATCGATCCCACCTTGGCCTATTCTAGGACTTTAATTCCCTAAAAGGAAATCATCATCTCTTCATTAAAGGCTTCATTTGGGAGAACCACTAACTTGCTTGCCTCCCTCAGATGTCATCTTTTAGAGGCATCTAGGTTTCTAATTTACCCTTGGTCATGACCTCCCAATGGTAAAGAGAATACTCCCCTATTCCCTTGTCTTGAACCCTATGAAGTTCATAAGCCCTAATTATACTAGTGTCGAAAGCAGGAAAAAGACACAACATTTTATGTGGGTTTGAAATTGATCTTCGATATTCGTATCATTGACAACGTCTTGCAAACACACAGTCAATTCATGTTTGATATGTTTGTATATAAGGTATCTTTGTCAATCATCCTACAAACCACAGTTATGTTGCAAAAAATCAAAAATCTGAAAGAAAGTGCTTTAGAGAAAACCCATTAGTCAAATCAAACGATGAAATGAATTCTAAAAAATTTGCATTTTGCATGTGTTGTTCCAAGATTTTGTGCCAAATCTTGCATAGGCCCGTGCGAGAAAATGAGGTGCCATGTGAGAAATCATGCAATGGGGCACTTTTTCATTTGAGAAAGTGTGAAGAAACAAGCAAAATCCTCAAATCTTTGCATGAAAATCTAGAAATTTGTACGTACATGTACGACAAAATCATTAAAATATCAAAAAATTAAGTAGATGAGGCCAGAAAATTTGATTTTCTCAGCCCCACAGTGGGTACCAAAAATGTATATGTGAAATTGGGAACCTCTAATCCTCACATACACTTCAACATAGTCCTTACCTACAAGATCATCCCAGAATAAACATTGTATTCTTTATCTGAAAGATCCAACAGAATGATCTATTGTCCTCTAACTAGAAGGATTTTTCCTATTTACTCTCAGACCGAGAAGCAAGAAACCAGACCCTTTTAGTACGAAGGATTTTATGCAACTGTATGATCGTGCAATTAATCTAAATGAGAAATGTATTTTAATCTAGGAATAAGAAGAAGCATTTAATCTATATGTATGCATTGAATTAAATTAGATGATATTGATGCTAAGCAATGAAAAGCTATGATAACATAAAACAAGTGAGTATGCAATTTAATAGAGATTTGATGCAATTCAAATTATAACATCCTTAATGAGGGATTAGAAGCCTCTTAAATAGAATTCCCAAAATCCATCAATGGTCAAGATTAATTGGAATGAACAACCAAGATTAGAAATCACATTCAATTAGAATGGAAAGTTTCCTTATGAAAAGGAAGTTAACTAATTTCTTTCCTTTTCTGATTTCATTCAACCAAGGGTTTCCATTTCTGAACTGAAGAGAGAATATTGGAGAATATATTTGATTTAAGGAAACTAAATATGACCTCATAATTGAGTATTCTAAATTGAATAATTAAATTCAACAATTAGAATGATAATATTTAATTAAATCAAATATATTTAATTCCTCATGTATATTAGCTAAAAGGGGTGAATTTAATTTAAGTACTAGGACTTATAATTAAATTAATTCAATTAAAAGGTTAATTTAGCCAATTCAATGAATATTTCAGAATTAATTAAAGTAAGTGATTAATACAAATTAATGATTTTCTGCATTTGACACTTAGGTCAAGTAGAGATTATCAAAATTAGAATTGCCTAGTGACATAGGACTTTAGGGTTGATCAAATAGACCATAATTGATTAACATAGTAACGAGCCAATTTTGGGGTATTACACACAGATGAGACATTCTTGATGAGCAAAAAGAAAAATTGCTATTATCAAAAGTGAATGAATAAATTACAAAGAGATCAATCCTTATAAAAAGATATCAAAAATCTAACAGGGTAAAACCTAGGTTACATGATAATAATTAATAAAAGAATTAATTATTTTATGCCTAAAGTTTAGCTTAAGTAAACTAGAGATAATAAGTGACTTAATAATTAAATCAAAATAATTTAATTAATAAGGAAAAATCTTATTACTCTAATAATTTGGATATCCTTGAAGGCATATTGTTCATCCAATGGATTCATCTTAGAAGTCTCTTACCTCTTCTCACTGTAGTTGCCTAGGGATTTCTCCACGTGTTGATTACCATCTAAGGATTCATAGTTAGTAGTAGGAACCACTAATCTATCCTAGAGGTCATCTAAAAGATCATAATATAAAACTTGTTCCTATAGCCACAAAATATCACCTGAACGACACATTCCTCTATTGTAGGATTACATAGAGGATCTATTAGATCCTCGGGAAGCCTCTCATCCCTATCATTCTTTTTACTTCATTTCAACTTCATATTCAAAGAGGCATCTAGTGCATGAGTAGAACTAGATAACCCTTCTAACCATAAGGCTAAACCAATGGAGTCCTTGAGTGATATTCACCCAACTTACAGGTAGAAATTCTCTAGGCCACCATCTGAAAACATAAGTGCAACAAACATATCCCTCAATCTATCCTTGTTAATCCTTAAAGTTATCTTCAAAGAAAAGTTTAGTGTCACTTCATCCTCATGTCCTTTACCCTTATCTCGCTTTTGTACAAAATCTCTAAGTCCATGTTACACAACACTTCAAGCCTTTGCTACCATTTACCTTCACTTGAGAAAAGTTCTACATATTGTTGGATCAAATGCACACTTTTTGTTTTGATGAGGATTATAATAAAAACTAAGAGATCCACCTTGTCAACCCCCTCCTCAGATTGGAGAAACCCTCCTAGGTTATCTCCAAAAAATTTAAGGGTAGCCTAATTCACATATTCTTATGGAAGATTAGGTAGTTTAACCCATTGGAGGGTTTTAGCTACCAATGCTTTTTTGAGGTTGAAGTTAGGTGTCCAATCAAAGACATACAGACAATGACCTTAAACCATAAAAGGCCCATTGTTCAAAGCTGATTCCTTGTCAACCATGACCACCAAGGTAACAAGAAAAAAAACATTTTTCATCGATTTCAATTGATAGACCTAGCCTAAGGTTTTAGTGTGCCAGCTCTTCAAGGTAGGATACGTAGGCCATAGATCCCCCCATTTTATCACAAAGGCATAGTCATGTAGGAATTTCACAGATTCATCACATTCCCTATTTTCAATAGCTACTAAGGAAACCATGGAGTGATCAATAGGAGGACTCACTAGAGACTGATCAAGAATGGGGAAAGCCTTCTACTTGGGTCTCAAGAATTTGTTTGCTATCTTTTCAAAATGAAATCCTTTACCCACATTCAAATTGATGTAACCCATTTTTAAGTGCTTAATTGACATTAGGTCTGGAGTCAAGTTGAACCTTCTTGTTATGGATGTGTTTCCTTTCCCATGTCGTAAATTGATCATAAGCCTTTACATTAAATTGGTTATGTAGATTATGCTAGGGAACAAGATGATCCTGCTTAACTAGTGGAAATCATCTACATGCATCATCGTTGTGGCCCTAATTAACATGTCGCTAAAAACCCCATACCGTCTTCAATGCCTCCATTAGACTAAAAAAAAATATTTGCTCTTAGCTTTATCCGTATTATTTTTTCCATGTTATTTATCTATTAATTTTTTGTAATAGATTTTTTACATGAATATTATTTTAGATAATCATTTTATTTAATACACAATGAATTAAATATAAATAAATAATAGTCTATTTAATTTTTAAAAAAATTTAATTTATTTAAATTGAAAATTATTCATAATTTTGTTTAATGTATTAAATTATATTTTTAAAATAATTTTATTATTAAACACCTATCCACTCTTTGTTGCAAGTACAAAAGCTTGCAAATGCTAGTATTTAAACTAGTTAAACTTATGAGTGTTATTAAGTTTATAAATGATTATTAATGCATGAATGACATGTCATCCTTTATTCATGGTTTTTTAAGTTTCCCTTCTAGTTAAGATATGCCTCTTTATGATTGTTTATTTTATTTTATAATTTCTAAAGTATTATTGATTTTATTTTTATTTGAATTAAGCATAACATTGTCCCCCAATTTGAATATGTACATGATATAGTATTTCTGTTATCTAATTAAATATGTTTTATTTGTTTGGTTCTACAATTAGCAGATATTTTTAAATTAATTAAAGTTAAATAATAATAGAACTTTATAATTAAATAACTTTATTTAGATAATATACATAGAATATTTTATTATTTAAAAATCTATTTTTACTTTATCTTCTTAATTTTTTATTTTATTATATAGAATTTAAATGATGGTAGAGTTTCAATTAGAGTTATTAGTTTTTTTATTAATGTTATAACTGGGATAATGGTTTAGGTTTATGTCATGATTAGGTTATGTTTGTGTTTAGAGTTTGGGTTATCATGGTTAAAATAATGGTCAAGATTAAGCAGATGCACAGTTATGTACCTATCACTTCTCTCTTTAACATACTTTGCACAAAAATCATTAACTAGATAATTTTGTTACTCACCTTATTAGCTCCATAAATGTAAGGAAAAAAAAATCCAAATTTTTACTTTTAAATCTCTTTGATACATTGCACCCTAAAGTGCAATTGCCAGTTCTTAAAATTATAATGCATTATTATTTTTAATATTAAATAAAATAGTACAATTATATTTTTATTTATTCAATGCCTTTCATATTGTATTGTAAATAATGCTAACATATATATATATATATATATATATATATATATATATATATATATATATATATATATATATATATATATATATATATATATATATATATATATATATATATATATATATAATGTACTCTCTCTCTCCAACATGATCTCATATCATCCATTAAATACTTGTTTTAATAAAAGTAAAAGTTTTTTAAATTTAAAAAAATGATGATTGAATAGATGTATAAGTGGGATATATTTTTCCATAAAAAATCAAATTGTGATAATGCTATAAGGATTTAACTATGTAGTTTTTTAGTCAAACTCATTAAACAATGTTTCAAGAATACTGGTTTACACAAATCTATCTCTCATGAGAATGAATGAAACACTTAGCACTCTTTGAATCTAGGTAATTCTCTTAGTGTCATGCCCTAATTTGATGAGGCAAAATACATTCCAACAATTTTTTTTTTGAGAAAGATAGACTAGAAAATTTATGTATCAATCTTGCTAGCTGAATATTCTATCGAATTGTGAGTTGTCTGAATAACAATATATGTACTTCCTCAAGGATGTTGGAAATCTTACAAATTTGAACATTGAGTTTGAAGATGATAGAGTTAGTTGGTGTAACAAATTTGTTTTCATTAAAATCATGTACTATAGTCTTTCCACAGTGGAGCCAAATTGTCTCCTAATATTTATTTAAGACCTAGGTTATGACATACGAGGTGGGTTAGATTATCATTTTGATTCTACATCCAACCATAAAATAACACGTGTCATGTAATCTTACTCATTACCTTCTATGTTTATTACAATTAGGGTATAGCTAATGCTATTAAATAGGATGCTTACATTTTATCCTTTATAAAATTTTTGATTAAATTACTATTTACCAACTCTTTATTATTTATCCTCTACAATTCTACATATCATTACCTTTTAACAACTCACTCATCCCCAGTTAATATTCCTCTTTAATTTTTATCATTTTATCTTGCTTTATAATTTCCATTACTTATTTTATTATTATTTTTATTTTATTAATTTTATCGTTGATTGCACACTTAATTATCATGTGAAATGATCCTTACAAATCCCATTATCAAACCTTTCATTTAACAATATAATTGTAAAAAAAATCATCCTAATTGTCCACAAATTCCACCATTCTACTTTGTTATCTACCATGTTAATTCTAAATATAGATTTGGTTAAAATCTTTTATTATTATTATTATTATCATCTTTTAATTTAACCATCATCTTAACTACATGTTGAATTACCTAAGTAACCCTTTCCCTAACAATCTACTTACTAAGTACATCCCCCTTCACATTAACCATGATGGTTGCAACTAAAATTTTATCAATATGTCTAATTAAAGGTACTACTACTAACACCATTAATCCATATATTAATCCAACCCAAGTTTTCCCTTACCTGTATCTATTCAATTTTCACCTTAGTTCTAACCATCATGTACTAAATCCCTACATCAAAAAAAACTATAATCACAACTTGGTTCTAACTCAAACTACACATGCCCATTCAACTTAACCATAGTTTAAACCCCCTACAACTTCCCAAGCGAATTCTTCCCAATCCTAGGATCACATGTCCCTTGCCTTTACTCTCCAAAAAGGTTAGGCAATGATAGTTTCTTTTTTCTTTCCCCCCCAAATCACCTTATTACAAAGTCTACATTGCTCCCAAGGCAAAAAGCTACCACAAACACTTCCCAACACCAATACTAATCCTCCCACTTCCAAACGCATGGGTTCCCCTTTTTTAGGCATGAGGGGATAAAAAAGTCAATTTGCAAGTGTGAAAGGGGCTTCTCCTTACTAGGCGCCTAAGGAGAGAAGCAGACCATGAAAGACAAGAGATTATCTTTTCACCTTTTTATACACTTAGGGCTTATCCAATATGAGGCAACCTAGTGGGGACCACCCCCAACTTTTGCATGGGATTTTGTTTTGTCTTGTTTGAATATGCTTGGTATGCCTAGGTAATGGAATGTGAATTTCATAGTTATATACATAACACCTTTTTTTTTTTTTTTTCTTAGTTCAAATTTGTAGTTATTTATAATTTTCTCTTGTTTTATCTATCTATCTATATATATATATATATATATATATATATATATATATATATATATATATTCCTTTGGATTTGTGTGATAGTGACTTGAAAATCACGTGACTCTTATGAGTCCTTATGTGCAATAGTCATAGGATAGTTAATTTTTGCATTATAGTTTTCCCATTGAATGTTCTTTTATTAATATTTTGTGGGCTAGATTCTAAGTATATTCTTTCTAATATTCAGTTGCTCTATAATAGGGGAGTGGATTATTTTGACTCCCCATACATTTTCCAGAGAGGAAAAAGTGCACCTACAACACTCTTTTATCATGGATTTTTAAGTCAAGTAGTATGAGGACTTATTTTCTCCTAGTCTCACCTTAGAAAATTGGGACTATGTGTTGTCCTAGAATTGGTTTGATTTTCCTATTAACTCTTTAGTTTGTAAGTTGATGATTTTTTTATAGTTCCTACCTTATCTAAGGATCTATTAAAATTTGAAGCCCTAATGAACAAATTTTTCATACATATGCAAGGAATTATCAGAACATAATAAGTTTCCTTTCATTATTTTGAATGCATAACATATAAATTTCAAATGCAATCTTCTATGTATTAAATTTGAGTTAACTATATCAAAAGGATCTAACAACTATGAAATTTTCCACTAATTTATTTATAAGAAAAAATGTCCCATTTACATGTTGCTTCCTACTACATCAAATTACAAAATGTGAAAGCTTGAATTGAATATTTCTTACAAGTAACTATTTACAATCTCTCAATCCTTCCTTACACATATCAACTTTATACAATAAAGTATCTATGCTATGATGGGTCGGGGTGAGGCCTCACACTTAGAGGTGAAGCACTAGGACTTCTCGGAAGGTCACTCATCTTAGTACTACTCCATCTTGAATGAGCTTAACTATGAAGCTTCCTCCATGATCAAAACCACTCTACTTGCAACCCCATTTGCAAAATCTTCACCAAGTGTTTTTCCATATAAACCATTCATTAGAAAGCCCCTTGAGCCCATATGTTGATAAGTAGGAGATATTTTTCCATAAAAGTTGAATTTTGATATTGTTATTAGGATTCAACTATGGATTTTTTGAGTCAAACTCATTAACCCATGTTTACTAAGTAGTGATTCACACACAAACCCCCTAAAGAACATGTGACCTCTTGAAAGTGACATTTTCATCTTGGAAATCTAGCAACGAATGCCTTTATATCCTCCCATTTTAACTTGTTCTTTTGTAGAAAGACTATGTCCACCTTAGCTTGTTCAAGACAACACTTGATTAATAGAATTTCTTTAGGGACATTGTTGCCCCTGGCATTCTAAGATAAAATCTTCATTGCCCCCATGAAAGGGCATATCCCTTTCCTAATCTCAAGATTTTTGCCTGATTGGCAACACTTCTAGCCATGGTTAATTTGGCTTGTGAAGTCTTAGGACCCATTTTCTTCCTCTCTCCTCTATTGGGTTTCACAATTATAGTTGGGACTTGCTCAATTGTTCTTTCCTCAAGAATGTCTTGGATATCTAAAAGCCCAAGAATATCAAGATCCCTAAAGTCCTTTGTAAAGCCTTCCTCCAAATTTGAATACAGGTCTCCACTACCATCCTTCACTCAATCAAAGGGGACCTCTAGGTTACAAATGGGAGAGTTTTGGATATCCTTGAAGACAAATTGCTAATCTAATTGATTCATCTCATAATTTTCCAACTTGTTCTCATTGTAGTTTCTTAGGGCTTCCTCTATATCTGGGTTTCCATATGAGGGTTCATATACAGTAGTAGGAAACACTAGTCTATCCTAGAGGCCATTTAAAATCTCATCATTTAATGCCTCTTAATGTAACCACAAAGCATCACCTCTAGCATCTTCCTATGTTGTAGGATTACATAGAGGGTCTACTAGATTCTCAGGGAGCCTCTCATATCTATCACTTTTTTTTACTGCCATTCATCTTCAAATTCAAAGAGGCATCTATTGCATGAGTAGAACTAGGTTACCATTCTGACCACAAGGCTAAATGAATGGAGTACTTGAGTGATATTCACCCAACTTTTGTATAGCAATTCTCCAGGCATCCATCTTAAAATTGTAAGAATTTGGTATAGCTCTAATACCGTGTAAGAATTTGCCTTAGGGCAAAGTTCACCCAAGATCAAAGAACTTGAACACAAGCACAACTGTAGACCAAAAAGGAGTATGATCAATATATTAGAGTATGTCCTCATACATTGCTCTATATTGTATGTGATAAATGTACACACTAGGAGTGTTTGTATATAAAGGCCTCTTAGGAAGCACCTAGAATATCTTTAGAAAGAGCCAGGAGATAAGATAAGCATAACAACTAAGCATGCATCTTATCCATCATTCTAGATGATAGGATAAGGATGATGAGTATATCTCAAGTGGAGATGTTGTAGACAACATGTGCTTAATTAGTATGCTAACTCCTATATTGTAGACACCATGTGCATAAAAGGGGTGCAAACTCTTGTGTTGTCAACATGACAACTCACAAGAGTGCACATACTCCTAGGTGACTAATAAATAAATAATAATAAAGATGCATTAACCTAAGTAAACTTAAGTAAGTGTAAATAGTAAATACTTATTTACACTAAAACCCTCCCTTAAGTGCAACTTAGGGAAATGCCCTTAAGCTTACGAAAACTAGGATGAAATGCATGATGGGTCTTGGCTACTAGGCCATGTTAGGTACCCATGTACATAATGAAATGCAATCTCTCATAAAGTGGAGAAAGAGGGAAAACCTCATAGGAATGGGAGAAGGACAAAACCCCTTAAGAGGAAAAAGTCACCCCCCCCCCCCCCCCAAAAGGAGAAGAAGGAGATGAGGTAGTCCCCCCATTAAATGTAAGGTGTCAACTAGTGAGAAAGGCTCCAATGTAGAAATTGATCCATGACCATTGAATGATGTTCCTCCCCTTTGGAAGAAATAATGGCAGTGGTACTAGTGAGACACTTCCACTATGTGTGGAATGAATCTCAATGATGTAAGGTGTCTCTAAAACCTGTTCAAGTGTCCTTGTGTTCATACTGATGATGGCTCCTTCCAAAACTACTGAGAAGAAGTGCAAATCTAGCAAGGATTGATGTAGAACCTATTTCAAAGAACCAATAGTCTCCTCAAATGATAGAGAGACCTCCAACACCTACATTACATAAGGATCCATAATCACGCCAACTTGTAAAGATTGATCATGTAGAGAATGGACATGAGGGTCAGAGTGAGCCCTCACAACAACTATAGAAGGATCGTCCTCATTAAAGAGAAGTGGTATATCATCAAAGAAGTCTCCCAAGTCTAATATGTGTGGCTCCATGAACAAACCTGAAATTTTAGTCAAGAAATCATCACCTGAGGCTGGAACTGGAAGACAAAGTGTACTCTATTGTGTTGAAGTACATGAATCTATCACTGCAGCAATGGATGAAGAATTTTCCTCTAAGAGAAGACAAATCTCATCTAGGATGTCTCCCACATCTTTAATGTGAGACTCCACAAATAGGCCTATGATGGTGGGAAGGAAGTCATCGTAGGAAGGTAAAGTAGGAAGACATAAAGGATCCTACTACTCTGAATCTGAATCATCTGTAGCTGAAATAGGATCAATAGGAGCAACAAGAGTATCTAAAGGTGTGATCTCATCTGGAGAGGATGTAGCTACAACTGGAAGTAGAAGATCTTTTGGGAATGGAGGAATTTGTGGATCTCCATACGTCTCCCAAAGATGTATCCAATGAACATATGCATTAGTTGCCTTAAGGTCAATAAGTGAATCCAAAACCTCCATATCCATATGTAGAAATAGAACACTACTAATGAAGGAAAAAGCCTCAACATCGTAGGTAAGTTCTCTCACATATGGTAGTGCATTGTGCTAACTAAGATATTTGATAGCCAATTGACTCCATTCCTGATAGTTGTCTAGTGTCAAGTAAATCAAATCTTCCTCTTCCATGATGGACTAATTAGTGTAACCCCCAAAGATGCAATAAAAATGAATCAAAGAACCCCCCCTAATGTATGATTTGATGCTTTATAGCCACTTGCAAATTTAGGGCCTATTTCTAAAAGTACTATTTCTATCTATAGAACCTATAATATAATTACAAATCTGAAAAGTAGACAAAAAAATGCACTTTCAAAAAAAATGAAACCTGATTATGTGTCCAAATGAACCTGTACTAAGCATTTAAAGTGGCAAAAATCAAGATTTGTGAGTTGCAAAAAAATTCAAGAACAAAGATCTCAAATTACTAGCATTGATGTGTAGATCATGAAATTCTACCCCAAAACAAAAAAAAAATCTCGTAGAAAGGAGTTTGTATGAGGGAGATATTTTTGTTTGAAAATCGCTACTGCTATTATTTTTTCTGAATCACTGCCATTGTGTCTCCAAAAGTCAAATGGCTCTAGATTAGATGTCTGATTTGGATGAAACAAAATCTAATTCGGAGGCTTTTTGACCTTTTGAATGTCATGCAAATATCTGATTTGCACAAGCAAGCACCAATCTCCACCTACAAAAAATCTCTCCTATGGCCGAATGGCCAAAAAATTTCTAGAAAATAATGTAGATCCAAAAAAAATAGCAAAGATGCAAATGAAAAAAAGTAGATCTAAAAATTAAATGTATAGATATGAAATGATCATATCAATTCTGCAAATCAATCCTTCGGGTGCCAATTTGCAAAAAAAATTACCTCAATTTTGACAATGCCTAAGGTAGGCAAAATTATTGTCAAAATTCACCAAATCGATTTGCCAGATGTAATGGTGGGATCCACTTTGGTTCTAGACGCTCCCAGTGACTACAATACTCTAGATTTGAGTCCAGGTGCTGAAGCAAGAAGATGGTGTGAAGAGAGATTCTCCAAGCTTTGATACCATGAAGAATTTGGTATAGCTTTGATACCATGTAAGAATTTTCCTTAGGGCAAAGTTCACCCAAGATCGAAGGACTCAAACACAAGCACAATTGTAGACCAAAAAGGAGTATGATTAATATATTAGAGTATGTCCTCATACATTGCTCTGTATTGTATGTGATAAATGTACACACTAGGAGTGCTTGTATATAAAGGCCTCTCAAGAAGCACCTAGAATGTCTCTAGAAAGAGCCAGGAGATAAGATAAGCATGACAACTAAGCACATGTCTTATCCATCATTCTAGATGATAGGATAATGATGATGAGGTGTATATCAAGTGGAGATTTTGTAGACACCATGTGCTTAATTAGCGTGCTAACTTCTATGTTGTAGACACCATGTGCATAAAAGGGGTGTGAACTCCTGTGTTGTCAAGATGAAAACTCTCAAGAGTGTACATACTCCTAGGTGACTAATAAATAAATAATAAAAAGATGCATTAACTTATGTGAACTTAAGTAAGTGTAAATAGTAAATACTTATTTACACTAACAAAAACATAAGTGCAACAAACATATCCCTTAATCTATCACTTCTAATCTTTGAAGTCATCTTTAGAGAAAGGTTTAGCATTGCTTCATCCTCATGTCCTTTACCCTTATCTTTATTGCTCTTATCCAAAACCTTTAAGTCCATGTTACATAAAACTTCAACTCTTTGCTACCAGTTAAATTCACTTGAGTGAATTTCTACATACTATCAGATCAAATACACACTTTTTCTTTTGACGAGGATTATAATGAAAACTGAGAGATTTGCCTAGTCAAACCCCTCCATGAATTGGAGAAACTCTCCTAGGTTATCTCTAAAAAATTTAAGGGTAGCCTAATTCACATGTTCTTATGGGAGATCGAGTAGTTTAATCCATTGGAGGGTTTCATTTGTCATTGCTTTTTTGAGGTTGAAGCTAGGTGTCCAGTCTAAGACACACAAACAACAAACTTCATCCATAAAAGGCCCATTGTTCAAAGCTCATTCCTTGTCAACCATGACCATGCAGGTAACCATAAAAAAACATTTTTCATCAATTTGAGTTGACAACCCTGGCCCAGGGTTTTACCCCACTAGTTCTTTAGGGTGGGATATGTGGGCCATAGGCCCCCCATTTTATCATAAGGTCATAGTCACGTAGGAATCTCTCATATTCATCCCATTCTCTATTTTCAATTGCTACTAAGGAAACTGTGGAGTGATCAATATGAGGACTCATTAGGGGCTAATCAAGAATGGGACAAGCCTTCTGCTGGGTCTCCAGAACTTGTTTCCTATATTTTTAAAATGAAATAATTTACCCACAATCAAATCAATGTAACCCATTTTTAAGTGCTTGCAAAGATCAAATCTAGAGTCAAGTCAAACCTTCTTTGTATGGTTATGCATTTATTTCCATGCCATAGATTGATCACAAGCCTTCAGATTAAAATGATTATGTTGATTCACCATGGAAAAAATGATCCAGCCTGCCTAGTGGCCATCGATTGCCTACATTGCTGGTGTAGTCATAGTTAGCATAGCACTCAAAACCTCAAACCCTCCTTGACACCTCCATTGTCCTAAAACATTTTTTGCTCTTAGCTTTATCCATATTATTTTTTCCATGTTATTTATCTATTAAATTTTTATAATAGATTTTTTATGTTAATATTATTTTAGATAGCCATTTTATTTAATACATAATGAATTAAATATAATTAAATAAATAAATAATAGTCTATTTAATTTTTTTAAAATTTTAATTTAGTTAAATTGAAAATTCTTTATATTTTTGTTTATTCACATTAAATTATATTTTTTAAATAATTTATTATTAAACACCTATCCACTCTTTGTTGCAAGTACAAAAGTGTGCAACTGCTAGTATTTAAACTAGTTAAACACATTAATATTATTATGTTTTCACATGATTAGCAATGCATGAACAAAATGTCATTTCTTTATACGTGGTTTATTTGAGTTTCTCTTCTATTTAAGATATGGCTCTTTACAATTTTTTTAAATATAATTTTCAAAGTATTATTGATTTTAATTATTATTTGGGTTAAGCAAAACATTGACCCCCAATTTTAATATGTACATGATATAATATTTATGTTTTTTGTTAAGAAAAACAAGGTTTGAAGGGCTCATGAAACTCATTTACATAATTAGAAAGATAGAAACTTAGAGGCTCATCAAAAAGAAACTGGACACCCTAATTATAATAGAGCCAACACCAAAACAAAAGGCTGGCAACAAAGGACAACAAAAAAACATAACGAGACAAAACCAAACTTAGACCATAAACTATTAGCGAAATACAACCAAAACCAAAACAAAGACACAAATCCTAGGAAACTAACCCATTTTCTTGACCAACTATCTTGCTTGGATTTCCAAAAGCTCTATACTCTCAAAATCTTGTTTGAGTTGAGCCACATCAATTCTATCCAAGGCTGACATTTTCCTTGTATTTGACCTAGTTCTTTTCCCTGGGTCTTCGTAACTTTTCATCAGGCAACTATGATCTTCAGGCACTTTAATCACCACTTTCCAACTATTAGAGGCCTTGAGATTACTAACCAAGAGCTTTACATGCTCACTAGAGACATTAAGGATACAAAAACTTTGGTCAATAATCCCTCTAAACCAATTGCCTAAGCTAGTTACTTTTTCCTCCAATGTCAAGACACTAGCTTCAAGCCTATGGAAGGTAGCAATATCTACCCTGATATTTGTGTGCAAGTTAGCCATGGACATGCTACAAGTATGACTCTTCTAACCTCCACTCCTTTCTAGATGCCCACCTTTACCTTTTAAATCTGTGATCTCATGGAACAACCATTTGATAGACTTGAAGTTGTCAAGAAGGCTATTGTTGGCATTGTCAAGAAGATCAAAAGAGACCTCCCTACTCACATCACAAAGAAAAAGCATTGAGGGGTCAATTAACTCCCTTATATCAACATTGCCAAAATCCAGATTACCCATTTGCAGGTTAATCTTTTCTCTAGAAATCCCCAGTCTCATCGAACCAATATTCAGATTTTTCCACACAACCTTTCTACTCATAGATGAGGTGTCAAGTGTGTTTCCCAAGGTATTATCAGCAGGCTTCATGGGATCTCTCGTAGGGGCCATAAGATCATCTTGAATATAATATTTATGTTTTCTAATCATAAATATTTCATTTGTTTGGTTTCTACAATTAGGAGATATTTAAAGTTTAATTAAAGTTAAGGAATAATAGAACTTTATAATTAGGTTAGATTATTTAAATATGTTTATTTAGATAATATACATTGAATGTTTATTATTTTAAAATTTATTTATATTTATCTTCTTAATTTTTATTATTATTATATAGAATTTAAATGATGGTAGAGTTTCAATTAGAGTTATTAGTCTTTTTATTAAGGTTATAATTGGGATAATGGTTTAGGTTTTTGTCATGATTAGGTTATGTTTGTGTTTAGAGTTTGGGTTATCATGGCTAAAATTAATATCATTGACTAAATAATTTTCTTACTCACATTATATCTCAATAAATGTAAGAAAACAAAATTGTTGATCTCAGATTGGTTTTAACAATTGACTATCAACACACTTAAGACATTTACTTAGTTTATACCAAACTAGTAATGCATGCCAAGTATAATATGTAAATACAAGACTATGTTGAGTTGCAATGAGTGTCGAAGTCACTCATGTGCCAAGTCACTCAAGCGCCGAGTAGATAGACCATGTCAAGTGATTCAAGTACTGAGTGTATAGTAGATGCCGAGTAGTTCAAATGTCGAGTTAGAAACAAAATTATAGTATGTGTCGAGCATCAATAACTTCAAGTGTTGAGTAACACAAATTGGACATATTTATTTGTGATTGCACAAACAACTATGTAAACCATTTTCAAGCCAACATAAGGTTAGATTTCAATTCTTTAAAGATAAGTACAAATCTATTTGTAGAATCCCTATGTATTTGCATGTAGCCAATAAGAAAATAGGAAGGGTTAAGTGGCAAAAAGGATGAATCTCAACCATAGATTCATACTTAACCCTAAGCCAAAAAAGTCTTTATAGGGAAGATGAAGCCCCAAAAATTATAACTAATTGAGAGATTGAAAGAGATCATGTTATAGGAGAAAACAAGGGGTGAATGATCAAATTTGTTCATAGAGCATTCAAGGAGACTTAGCAGTGAGAGTGAATTGCAGAATTAGTTGGAGGAGAACAAAGAATAGTAGGATATAGCAATTATTATATCATATCATAAAGGATCAAGAAGGACACTTTATGGATTTGATCTTTAATCAAGCAAGCAAATTCGATCACAATATCTATGTTGAAACATCCTAACAGGAGATTTTAGTTAAATCTCTTATGCGGGGTAGTCCTTACAAGCTGTAGTAAATCCTTTAATAGGGTGACATTCCAAGTGGATGTTCTAAAGTCCTTTAGATAGGCACACTTCTAATAAGGTGTTGAAATCCTCTAACAAGGTGGGACTTAACACTCTTTGTAAGCCTTTAACAAGGTAGGCCTTTCACAAGGCAAATCATGTTTCATGGTCAAACCATTATAACCTTAATTGGCTACACTTTATTGTTGTAGGAGTAAAGATTTGTGGGTGTCATCCACACCCTAGTTTTACCTTCTCTTTTGGAGGGTTTATGGGTAATCATATCTAGTGTTAAGTGTGTGTGTTTGATTATATTCTTACATGATTTAGATGTATGTGCTTTACATGTTATTTTCAATTCATATATTACATGTATCTAATGAATGGTGAAATTTTTAATAGCTAAAGTTTGAACTTCTGATTCACAAACCCCCCCCCCCCCACCCCCTCCACCCCCTTAGAAGTGCATGTTTCCCATTTGTAATTCCAACAATTAGTATTAGAGCTAAGTTCTTAGAAGAAGAAGCTTTGCAGCTCACAAGAAAGATCTTGAAGTGGAAGTCGACAAATTGGGAAAGATCATTGAGAACTAGGAGATCGAGATACATCTTATACTACATCAACTGAATGAAACCATATATGCTTTGAAGAGTTCCTTGAAAAGAAGGAAAGAGATTGCCATAGCAGAAAATGATACATTGTACAAAGAGATTGACACAACAAAGTTATTTGTAGATGGTAACTCCAGTGAATTTGATGCAAAAATAGAAGGAAAGAGCACAAGTTGAATAAATTAGAAATCTCAAGTTGGAGCAAGAATCAAAAGCTATACTGCTATGTGAAGTGACTAAACAAAAGAAGAAAGCTATAGAAGACAAGGTCATGGTTGAAGAACACAAAAGAATTTTGGCAAATAGATTGGAAGAATAGTCAACAAAGCTATCCAGGATCTCAAACATGCAATTAGATACCTTAAGCCAAATGATGAATGCTCATCATGAGTTGAATGTCAAGGACATTGAGATAACTACATTGAAGTTATAGAATGAACAACTACAGAATGACCTGAAAAGAGAAAAAGAATTTATTGAAAGTTTCAACAAGCCAAATGAAGCCATCGAGTACTTTGAGAAATTATTGAAATCCCCTAGATCTAATAGAGATACATCAGGATTGGGCTACACAAGCACTAAAGAAGGAGAATTGTTCAAAGCTGTTAAGGAAGGGAACAACAAAGGTAAGAATTCCAAACCTACTTGTCATAATTGTGGAAAGAAAGGGCATATCACTAATGTGTGTAGGAATAAGAATACAAATCAAAATGCTAAGCCTAAGAACATGATCCACTATCATAAGTGCAATAAACAAGGTCATCAGGCACATGAATGCAAAACTAGAACCATGCATGCACCAAAATTTGAAGGGTATTGCTACAACTATCAGAAGTATGGCCATAGAGCCTTTGAATGCAAATCCAAGTCCACATGGTCATCAAGCAAGCCAACAAAGGTAAGAAGCTAAGAAAAATCTTATAACTAGGATTACAATACAAGATATAGCCATCACTATTGTTAGGAATATGGACATGTACCTAAAAACTGCATTAGAACTCATTTTAGTGGTAATTACAAGAGGTGGTTGAGTCAAACTACATGTTTTAGTTGTTTGAAGACTGGTCAAATCAGTAAACATTGTCCAACTAGGTCTAAGGCACCAAGTTGTGAATTTGATAAAGGCAAAGGCAAGGCATATGTTGAAAATCTCAAGAATGAGATGAATAAGAAATGAAAAAAGAAAGAAGGCTATAGTACATCAAATGGAGAAGGGATCACTTCACCCAATGGGTCAAGTGGTCACACTTCATCAAACTAAGCAAAAAGAGGAATATGGGATTGATATTCAAAGTAGTATATCATACATCAATTTCAAAAGAAAATAGCACTAAAAAGTGTGGATCAACATGAACAAAGATGCAAGGTGTTGTGAAAATCCAAGTTAAATCTTCAAAGTTTCCGTGTTGTTGTCGAGCATGAAAAGTTCTCTGTGTATGTTGAGTGGAACACTAGTTAGTGCCAAGTTGCCAGCTTAGCTAGTTGACGCTAAGCCTACAGTAACTATTGAGTCATGGTCATGTCATTAGATGTTGAGTGGAACAAAAATCATGTTGATGCCAAGTTTATAGTTGTACAAGCATTAAGAACTAAATGTAGAATTTTGAAGGGTATAAGATCAATTTTCATTCATTTTTCATCATTTCAAATTTGAGTGAATAAAAGGAGAGAAAAAGGTGACTCAAAAACTAGTTCAAAGCATTTGCACAGATTCTAGCAATGATCCAACACCAATTCATCAAATTTCCAAGGTAATCTTCATAAGCTAAGTCATGTAATTTGAAATTTATATAAACCCTAGTTTGTCAAATGCCATCCAGTTCAAGGAACATAGAGGGACAAGAAGTTTTAAATGTTTAATTAGTTAGAAATGAAGTGAAGCAACTAGATTTTAAAGTAATTCCAGATGTTGCTTATAAACAAGACCCATTAGGTGCACTTTCCATGATTCCCCCAAAAGTCATAATGGTCCAAGACATCAGAAAATGCTACAACTGCAAGATAGAAGGTATAGGAAACATGGAAATAAGGCAAGCCTATGACAAGTTGTGTGAAAATGGCATTCTAAAAGAAGAATTTAATATTGTTGAAAGGAAGGGTTTGACCTGTGCCCTAGACTTTTTCATGGTGTTCAAAACAAAATGGATCAAGATAGTGTTGAGCAGAATACATGATGATTTCTTATGGATGGAAGATGGTCCTATCAAAATTTTAAAGAGAATAGTTCATAGGGTAACTGGTTTTCCAACCCTAGATCAGCTAAAGACTCTGTGAAGCAATTCAAAGGAGGTTATAGAGAAAAATAGAGGAGCCAAATGGAACAAATGTGGAATGATAATTGATACCATCACACACGCACTACTTAAATTTTCCATAAGGGTAATTTCTCATAAGTTTTATCAATCAAGAAGATTAAATAGTGTACCATGTATTGTAGTAGATGTGGGTTACAAAATTGTTAAGAGGGATTATACTTATGATCTAGTTGAACTACAATTGCAACAAATAATGGAGAACCTAGGTGCCATTAGAAAACACAAGAGTACACAGTGCAAATTTGGATCAATCCTAATTTGCATATTTTTATATGTATAGAATACATTTCCATCTTTTGGCAAGCTGAGTTAGAAGACAAATAGATCAGTTGTAGTTCAAATCAATGAGTATATTGAGCAAATGAGAGATAACTTTAAAACTGTCATGACCAGCTATTTTGAAGACTTCAAGAAGTCTATGAAGACTTTTTGGTTGATAAATATTACAATGATGTATGTTTTCTTGTTGGTATTGATTATACATGTGTGCAAGCTACCATACCTAGGATAAGATGGCTAAGACCCTTAGGATATGAGATCAATGTTGATGAAGCCTCAATTGCCATCACTGCACTTCTTGCTAAATAAGTTGATAAAATAGCCAAAATATTTGGAAATTATGATGTCATGAAGTCCAAAGTTGAGATGGAATTAAAGACTACCTCCACATTGAAGAAGAAAGATAAATTAATGAAGAAATTAAAGGCCAAATTTGGTGAAGGTACAGGTGAAGAAGAAGATGAAGAGGCAGAACAAGAACAAGCTAAAGAACCTCTTCCATTAACCCAAGGATTGGGAGAAGATAAGGATGAAGAAGAGGTAGAAGGTGTTAAGGAAGAAGAAACCAAGGAAACACCAGTACAAGAAGAACCAAAGAAGAGAAAGGCCAAGGCACAACCTATGGAAAAAATAAAGGCAAAGAAAAAGGTTCAAGTCCAATCATTATGATTGATGAGAGTAGATTTGAAGAGAGTAAGGATGCACCAAAGGAAAAGGAGCAAGAAGCTATTCAAGTATTGGTAACATTAACAACATCATGCACTCCTACTAAAATCCTTCAAAAGTTGAGCATGGAAGCTGTACCACTACAAATTTTAGCACCATGCTCAAGCTCTACAAAGGCTGATGATGTAGAGATAAACTCAATAGAAGCAAAAACAAAAGGAACTAGCACTAGAAAGAGATACATAATAATATTCTTCTCATTTATTAATCAAATGAACAATATATACACTTTCTCTCCTACATATTTCTTCTCCCCATAACTTTGTATCCAAAACGTGACTAAACTTAAACCTAAAAACTCTATTTATACTTGATAGGATAGTCTATGAAACATTCTAGATTATTATAAAATAGAAAAATTGACCCAAAGAGACTTCCCTCCAAACCGACCCTAGAAGATAAGTGTGACAACTAAGCATATGTCCACAAAAGGTGGGATATCCTTGATCAAGCTGAGAGGATAAGTATGATTAGATAGGAACAAACTCTCGTGTTGTCAAAAACTCATCAACAACTCCTAGATGACAACTAATATCTAAATGCATTTACCCTTTTTTTTAACTTAAGTAAAATAATAAATAATTATTTACTCTAAAACCCCCCCCCCCCCCCTTTAGTGCAACTTAGGGGAATGCCTTAAGCTCACAACAGCTCAAATGAAATGCAGAATGGGTCTCGAAAAAAAGGCCATGTTAGGTTCTCATGGAAAAATGCACAAGAAATGCAACCTCATAAAATGGGGAAAGAGAGAAAACCACATGGGAAAAACCCTTCCCAAAGAAGGTAAGAACAAACATGTTAGAAAACATGAAGGAAGGAAGGAAGGAAGGAAGGCCTCAACAAGACCCCCTAAGGACAACTTCTGCCAGAAATGGCTCAAGAGACTCTCTCAACACCATAAGTACAACCAACCCCCCCATGAGAGATAGAAAAGATGCCAAAGCACCCCTAGATTAATTGAGCCCCTGAACCAATGAAACTCCAATGTGGAAGAAATAAGGGAACGGAACAAGGGAACCCCTGAATGAGAGGGAAAACTAAAAGGCCTAGCTAATGCTCAAAGGAGAAAATATGAGGATCATGAAAGGGAATCCCCAAGGTAGGTGTGATGACACTATCATGAATGTCCTCAGTAGAATTTGCAAAAAGTGCACCTAGAGGCTTGATGAATAAAGCTAGAGGATCAAGTGGAGTGGAAGAAGAATCTTGTGGAGGAGAAAAGCCCTCAACTAGATGTGGTTTGGAAGTCAAAACAAGGATCTCAGGAACAATACAAAGGTTCAAGTATCTTGACTACACCACATGATGCCCTTGCAAAAGAGAAGAGTCGTGTTCCAAAAATGGAGATGGTGGGAAAAAGTGCAAGAAGGTGTAGAGACAGGTGGAAGAATCAACTATCCCTATAACAATAAAGCCTCTTGTGACATGATCCCGAATGAAGACTAAATCAACGATGAAATCAACTATCTTCCTTGATCCTTTATGTGTAATCTAATAAATCAAGAGAAGGTTGCCAGACAAAGATGAAACATACAATACATCATTGAATATACCATCCTGGATGTGAAATGAACCTTTCCCACAAATTGCTAGGGCAACATTATTCCCCATGAGAATATGAGGAATGGGAGAAGCCTCAAGAGTAGAGAAGACACCTTGAGAAGATATCATATGGTGAGAAGCACCTAAATCCAGTATTTAAGGGACCTGTGAAGGGGATACAAGGGATGCCCATAATGCATGACCCTTTCCAAGATTTGGTGTAGATGGTGAAGATGTCAAAGAAGACTAAAAGGAAAACCCTTGTGAGGTAGAAGAGGATGGAGAAGAAACAATATTTTTCTAAAGATGAGCTTGCAAATCTGCAATTTGTTTCTCATTACCTTCAAATCTCTTCTAAAAACAATGTGCCTCATCATGAGATCCTTTCCAACAATAGGAACAGGTAGGAGTCTCAATATTCCTTTTCTCCTTCTTCTTATAAGTTGATGATGAACTAGTAGAAGAAGAATGTGATATCTGCTTCAGCTTTTGCTCCTATGTATCCTTGGTAAGTAATGCATGTGACTGTGAACCTGAAAGTGAATCCATCTGAGTGATCTTGGACTATTCACAAGTTAACCAATCACAAAATATCTCAAATGAAGGCATCCTATGTTTTTCACCCAAGGCATCCATAATGGAGTAGAAAGTGGAAGACAATATCTGATATTGGCCTCGCAATTTGGAGAGTATCAAAAAGATACACTCATCATTTGTCTTGGTTTTCCCACATCCCTACAAAAGTGTACGTGGAAATTTGAACTTCATCAAGAAGTCCTCAATGGTGGAAAATTCTATAGGTGTTAAAGATGTTGATTTTGCATCAAGCTGAAGTGCTCAAAACTCATTCATTGTACCAAACAAAGACTAGAATTTCATTAAAATAGCCCGCAGAGTGGTCAAACCATCCAAGTGAAATAGAAGACTATCCGAGATGTTCAGTGCAATCAATCCCATGGCCTCATCCATTTTATTCCTATGTGGAAGAATCTCAAAAGGGCACATTAGAATAGGTTGGTTCTATTATAGATATGACCATAAGCCTCTTGACATGAGAAGCCTAGTCATTTGTGCTTTCTAGGTGTGATAGTTGTGTGGCGTGAGCCAAGTCACAGATGGATTTGACATTGAGAGAAGAAGGCAAAAATGTAAGGGTCTTATTCTAAAGTAAATTATAGAAAATAAAATGTCCCCCCACAACACATAAAGATAGCCCTCAAGTACCAAAAAAACAACTATAGAAAGCACAAAAACTAAAAAAGAACCTAGATTTTGGATGCAAAGAAGGAAGAAATAGAAGCCTCTACTTTGACAACAAAAAAAGGAGCTCAAATGAACTCTGAATATGATGAAACTAGCACCATTATCTCCATCTCTAAGTCATCTTTCTAGCACTTCTTTTGGATTGGAAAAAATGTTCGTATGCTCAAGTTATGGCAGAAAAACCAACTGCTACTCCAAAAGACTAGCTCACTAGAAAAATACAGTCACTGGAAAAAAGTTGACAGTCATACAATCCTCAACTAGACATCACTGGAAAAAAATTCGGCCACCAATTTGCTAACATCAGCAGCCAAAAAATGATGTCACTCAGATGGAAAATGACATCAACATGGGGTCCGGTGATGATGATGTCAGGCTGACATAAGTGATCAGAAAAGCTGACGAGGCACCTGAAAAAGCTAATGTAGGACCAAAAATTGCTGATGAAGACACTAAAAAATGATGCCACTAGCCAAGGTTGATACAGGTAGTGATGTCGCTAGCAGTGGTGGCACCCAGGAGGAGAACCTAGCAATAGTGTTGGTTGTCCATTGGCAGAGGTGGTGGATTGGTGGTCCGCTAGCAGCAGCCAGGCCTAGGCATCGTTGCGGTGGCACGACTGGTTGTAGCAATGTCTAGGCTATGCACAGGTGGCATGGTGGTGCTCCTTTTTTTATTTTATTATCTTGAAAAATTTGTACAATCTGTACGGCCAACCTGTAGGGGGCTAAAAAAATCTCTAGATGCCATGGAAGCCAAAATTTAAAAAAATTATATGAATTTTGACTATAACTAGCTTTCTAAACTCAATGGTAGCATCTATTTAGGCCAAAAGTTCTCTAAAAAATTGCTCTACCTCCTGATTGAAGAAAAATGCACAAAAAAACTAGGGTTTGTGTCTCCAAATCATGGCTTAAAAAATCCTTCAACCAAGAAGCAGCAAGGAGGCTCTAATACCATGTAGAAGTTGATGAAAGCCAACTTCACACTATGCCAAGATCACCTACATGCAAATAGCTTGTTGAAGAGAAACTGAAGAAGGAAAGAACAAGAGCTTAGAGCAATTCAACAAAGCAAGAAAACATATTTCACAATAAGAAAATGAAATTGCTATGTGAATGATATGAATTTACAATGAGAGAGTCCAAATATAAAGGCCTTAAGGAAGCTTCTAGAGCAAGCTAGAAAGCACTAGAAGATAAGTGTAACAATTAAGCATACATCAACAAAAGGTGGGATATCCTTGATCAAGGTGAGAGGATAAGTATGATTAGGTAGGAACAAACTCTCGTATTGTCAACAACTCATCAACAACTCCTAGATGACAACTAATATCTAAATGTATTTACCCTAAGTAAACTTAAGTAGAAGAATAAATAATTAATAAATAATTATTTACTCTAACACCTTGGATTTTCCTTCCTCTTTCTTGTCTTCCAATTCCTTGGTATTTGGTGTTTGTAGTCTTGCCAAGTACTCAAGCCAAATTTCATATTTTCATAAAACTCTCCCACATAAGAATTTAGATAGAACTCCTATAAACCTACAATAAATGGATTAGCAGAAATAAACGGGGCCTCATCATACATGAATTCATCAATTTGGTTCACTATAGGAACCTTTGTATCCTTTTTTTATGTCTTTATGCTACAATATATCCATGCTTGGAGACAAACTCATCACTATTTGATCCTTATCTATCCTCTTAGCTTCATCATAAGTCTTCTTCCTTGCTGCAACTATTATCCTTTTGATAGGCCATACCACTTTCTTTCTTAACTTCAAATGCCATCTCTTGGTTCCATCAAGAACTAGCACATCCACCTCTTTTCCATCTTTATGAACCTTTTCATCACAATGCTCATCAACAATTACCACTTCAACCTCTTTCCTATCTTCAAGAACCTTTTTATCATAAGATTCATCAACAACTATTTGTTGCAAACTTTTTATATCAGCATTAATTTGTTCATTTTATCCTTCCAATGGACAAGTCTTCTCTTCATTGGCAACCATATTCTATATTCCATCTTCACAAGCTTCTATAATCTCAATGGATTGTTTCTCCAAATCACTATTTTCTTTCTCCATATTTTTCTTCAACTCCTCTTTTAGTCTCACTAGATTTTCTTCCTCTTTTTTAAGTTCCCTCATTAGAAATGTCATTTTTTCTTCTCTCTTGATTCATTCTAGCTTCCTCTTCTCTTTTCTTTTTTTTCTCTTCCTCTCTTTTCTTTTTCTAAAAATCACAATATGAAACCCATGCATCTAAAAGTATCTTCTTATCATGAGATAAATCTCCTCTTGTGACCATTTTCTTCTGTCTAGGTTCTCTTCACTCAACCTAATCTTTTGGCCACTCTACAAGTTATCTTCCCAACCTATCACAACAAACACAAACTCACAATTCACCTTTGCCCAAACCTTTTGTTGAGCTCTGATACCAAAAATGATGTAGATATAAACTTAATTAAAGCAAAAACAAAAGGAACCAGCACTAGAAAGGGATAGATAATAATATTCTTCTAATTGATTAATCAAATGAACAATATATACACTTGCTCTCCTACAGATTTCTTCTCCCTGTAACTTCGTATCCAAAAACTTGACTAAACCTAAACCTAAAAAATCTATTTATACTTGCTAGGACAGTCTACAAAACATTCTGGATTATTTCAAAATAGGTAAACCAACCCAAAGAGACTTCCCACCAATACGGCTTACAAAAATTATAGATCAATATAGAATAGGGAAGGATGACCCCACAACAGTCTAGAAAAATCCCAAGAAAAGATCTTATCAAAATGATGAAATTGGGATAAATTCCTCAAGTCAGCTCATGTAGAAATCATGTCCAAAATAACTTTATGTGGGTGCTCCTGCACCAGTTGACAAGGTAACTCACTATGGTGATGTAACTTTAGATGAAGACATCATTATTCCTAAGTATGATTATGACACTATGACTATAGAGGAAAAAGGAATATTACAACAAGCTTTGGAAAAGAAGAAGCACCAAGAAGTGCTTAGAAAGGAATTTGGGCAAAAGCAAGCATTACAAGACATCAAGGAAATCTTCTTAGATGTATTCAGCCTGCCTACACTTGAAGAAACAAAGCCTCTATTGGAACAATTATCAGAAATTGTTGAAAAGGTCAATAATGAAGATATTAACACAAGTGCAAAACTTCTTGAGTGGTTAGAGAAGAAATTCCAGAGTAAAGTGAACAAGAAAATATCTGGTGAGATTGTACTTACTCAAGTTGCACTAACTACAAAGGTTGAGGATGTGAAGAAGGTATTAGAGAGTATTTTTTCATTGTACACTAAACTATGTGAGCCCATACTCTTCACTAAAGAAATAAGACATAGAATTCTAAGTATGGAGAGAAATCTCAATATAGCAAGTATGCAACTACCTCAAACTCAGCTCAGAGTGAGAAGTATTTTCATGCATTGCTTCAATCACAGAGTCAACTAGTTGTGTTAATAGTAGAAGAGGCTAATATAAGAGCCAAGTTAACACAAATTCAAGCCCCCTTACTCCACATATGGAAATACTTCATAAAGAGCTAGGATATGAAAAAACTTTGTTAAAGAGAGATCCTCATCTTTCAACACTAGAAGGACTACTTAACCTAGCAATCAAGTTGGCAATCCAACTCAAGTCATTGGATGTTGCTTGTGACAATTGGGATGCAACTCTGAAAATAATTATGGAAATCCACAAATCCTTTTTGGACAAATACACTATAAGTGTATAGACCCTTTGATATAAGTGTCAAAAAAGGGGAGATAAAAGAATTTAAAAAAAAGAGGGGAGATAAACAAGCAAGGGGGAGATAGATTCCAAGGAGGAAGTAAATATGCAAGGAGAAAGGGGGAGAATAATGAAAAGGAGAGAAGTGAATAAAGAAAAAGAGGAAGCTTGAACAAAGGGGGAGCTAATTAGATTTTGACCCTAGTGACATATACTTTTGAGAAATCCAATGTAGGAAATAGAGAAAAGCATATATCAATTAAAGATAGAGCATTAGTTGCAAATACATTGAAGGCACAGAGTATCAGTCAGCAAAAAAAAATCTTCTTAGAATGGAGAATAGATTTTTGATACAAAATAGGCACATTAGCTTAGGGAGAGTTATAAATTTTGAGGTATATAGGTTATTACAAAATTTTGAAATTTTGACGTTTTGTATATAAGTTGAGTTATGAATATGTTATACTCGAGAAGATTAGATTGATTATGTACAGTTAAGTGTTTTTGAAACTTATGTCAAAGGGGAAGATTGTTGATTTTAGATTGGTTTTGACAAGCGAGTGTCAACACACTTAAGACATTTACTTAGTTTATGTCGAACTACTAATGCATGCCAATTATAATATATAAATACAAGACTGTGTTGAGTTGCAATGAGTGTCAAAGTCACTCATGTGCCAAGTCACTCAAGTGTCGAGTAGATAGACCATGTCAAGTGATTCAAGTGCCAAGTGAATAGTAGATGCCAAGTAGTTTAGATGCCAAGTTAGAAATAGAATTACAATATGTGCCAAGCATCAATAACTTCAAGTGTTGAGTAACACAGATTGGACATATTTGTTTGTGATTGCACAAACAACTATGTAAATCATTTTCAAGCCAACATAAGGTTAGATTTTGATTCTTTAAAGATAAGGACAAATCTATTTATAGAATCCTCATGTATTTGCATGCATCCAATCAGAAAATAGGAAGGGTTAAGTGGCAAAAAGGATGAATCTCAGCCATAGATTCATACCTAACCCTAAGCCACCAAAGTATTTATAAGGAAGACAAAGCCCCAACAATTATAATGAATTGAGAGAGTGAAATAGATCATGTTACAGGAGGTAACAAGGAGTGAATGATCAAATTTGTTCACAGAGCATTCAAGGTGACTTAGCAGTGAGAGCGAATTGTAGAATCAGTTGGAGCAGAACAAAGAATAGTAAGATACAACAATTGCTATATCATATCATAAAGGATCAATAAGGACACTATATGAATTTGATCTTTAATCAAGCAACCAGAGCCGATCACAAGATCTATGTTGAAACATCCTAACATGAGATTTTAGTTAAATCTCCTAGGCAAAGTAGTCCTAACAGGATGTAGTAAATCCTTTAATAGGGTGACATTCCAAGTGGATGTTCTAAAGTCCTTTAGCCAAGCACACTTCTAATAGGGTCTTGAAATCCTCTAACAAGGTGGAACTTAACAGTCTTTGTAATCCTTTAAAAAGGTAGGCCTTTCACAAGGCAGATCATGTTTCATGGTCAAACCATTGTAACCTTAATTGGCTACACTTTATTGCTGTAGGAGAAAATATTTGTGGGTTTCATCCCCACCCTAGTTTTACCTTCTCATTTGGATGGTTGCGGGGTAATCATATCTAGTGTTAAGTGTGTGTGTTTGATTATATGCTTTCATGATTTAGATGTATGTGCTTTACATGTTATTTTCAGTTCATATATTACATGCATCTAATGAATGGTAAAAGTTTTAATAGCTGTAGTTTGAACTTCTAATTCACCCCCCCTCTGAAAGTACATGTTTCCCATTTATAATTCCAACAAAAACCCCAAATTTTTGCTTTAAATCTCTTCGATATAGCTATTGCACCCTAAAGTTCAATTGCTAGCACATAAAATTATAATAATTTATTATTTTTAATATTTCTTAAAATAGTACAATTATAGTTTAATTTATTTAATGTCTTTCATATTGTATTCTAAATACTACTAACATACACACATATAAAATGTACTATCCCTCTCTCTGTCCAACATGATCACATATTGTCCATTAAACATTTCTTTTGATAAAAGTACAAGTTTTTTAAATTGAAAAAAATGATGATCGAATAGTTGTATAAGTGGGAGATATTTTTCCAAAAATAAATAAATTATGATATTGCTATAAGGATTCAACTATGTATTTTTTGAGTCAAGAACATTGACCAGTGTTTCATGAACAGTGGTTCACACAAACCCACCTCTCATGAGAATGAATGAAACACTTGGCATTCATTGGATCTAGGTGATGCTCACAAAGGTGAAGCACTAGGACTTCTCAAGACTTCACTCATCTTAGTACTACTCCAACTTGAATGCACTTAACTACAAATAAACCCACTCTACTTTCATCCCCATTTGCAAAATCTTCACCAAGTGTTGTGCCATATAAATCATTCATTAGAAATCCCCTCAAGCCCATCTTCATAAGTAGGAGATATTTTTCCACAAAAGTCAAATTGTGATATTGTTATCAAGATTCAACTACGTGGTTTTTGAGTCAAACTCATTAACCCATGTTTAATGAGTAGTGGTTCATACCTAGGCCCCCTGAAGCACCTGTGGCCTCTTGAAAGTGACATTTCCATCTTGGAAATCTAGCGGTGAATGCCTTTATATCCTCCTATTTTAACTTGATATCTTCTAGAAAAATTACACCCACCCTAGCTTGATCAACACAACACTTAATCAAGTAGATTCCTTCAAGGGCATTGATACCCCTAACAATATACAATATGAACTTCATTGCCCTTGGAAAAGGGTATATCCCTTCTTGATCTCAAGAAATTTTCCTTATTGGTAGCACTTCCAGCCATGGTTAATTTGTCTTGTGAAGTCTTAGGACCCTTTTTTCTTCTCTCCTCCATTGGGTTTTAAAATTGTAGCTAGGGCTTGCTCAATTTTTCTTTCCTCAAGAATGTCTTGGATATAGAAGAGCCCAATAATATCATGATCCCCATAGTGCTTTGTAAATCCTTCCTCCAAATATGAATCTAGGTCTCTAGTACTATCCTTCACTCAATCGAAGGAGTACTTCAAGTTATATATGGAAAAGATTTGGATATCCCTGAAGACATATTGTTGATTCACTAGATTCATCTTAAAAGTCACCTGCATGTTCTCATTGTACTTGCTTAGGGCTTCCTCCAGATTTTTTTTGGAAAAAGTTCTTCAATTGTATGTTGTCATTGATGTTACACAAATGTCAATATTAACCAAGCAATGAAGAGTTTGTAGTATTAACCTTGTATATCTCAGTACTAAATGAGTAGTCAGGTAAAGAAGACTTAACCAGTATTAATTGAGCATTTGGTTAATGAAGGGTATCATGCTTTTAGTATTGACCGAGTGGTCGAGCATCAAAGGACTCACAATGTTAACCAAGTGTTCAATCCTAGTATTGGTCGAGTGACAACATAGTGCATTTGTCTAATATTTAAATGGTTGAGGCCGACTATTTGGATGTTTATTGATTATTTGTAAGGGCATTCAAGTTAACTTGTATTAGCTTATGATATATAAGAGAGGTCAAGTTGTGAGAATAAAGTAGCATAAGTGGAATATGAAATAAAAAATATATGTGATCAAAGGGAAAGGTAGAGTAGAAAAGAGTGGCAGATAAGATGCAAAGAACATCTAATCAAGAAGGATCCATAAGTCAAGCCAAAATAGAGATCTAAATTTTCAAAGAAAGTTTCTTCATAAATCAAGTTAAATTCTTATTAACCTTCTAACCATTGTAGTAGTAAACAAATCTCTTAATAGAGTTGACCTAACAGTCATATTATAAATCCTCTAACAAGATAACATTTCAAGATTGAACTATTTGAAGACCTCTAACTAGGCCACTCCTAACAGGGTGATCTAAATCCTCTAACAAGGTCATAGTTAACAATATATTTTGTAACCTTTAACATGGTGGCTCCTAACAAGGTTCACTTTAGAAGAGTGAAAAATATTGCAATTAGTTGCATGGTGGTTTTCTAAAATTGGGTTTCCATGTTAAATATTGGTGTCATCTATGTACATGTTATTTTCTTTATGCTTTATGTTCATGCTACTAAGTTACTAAAGGTCATAATAGATTAATAATCATAAGATCTCTTTGTTAATCGAGTGATAGTGATATTATAGTGTTAACCAAGTTGGGCAATATTGCATGACTAGTGGAAAGTTGAATCAACATCTAGGGAAAGGGGACTATTTTTTTGGTAACTGTTTCACTCCCTACCCCCTCCCACTCTCAATAACTCTCTACATTTCCAAAAATTGGTATCAAAGCATTTGGTGCTTGCAGGAAAGGTTTCAAGGACCTAAGCTAAAGATCAGGATGTCTTATAGAAGAGAGATTCTTGAGGTTAATAGATACAAGTTTTCAACATGGAAAGAATTGATGAAGCTGCATCTATCAAGCATCAATGATATTGGTTTTTTCTACTTGGAAAATAGATATGTGCCACCACCTAAACCTATGATTCTAGAGAAGATGAGGTTAAAGATTTCCCTATTGCATTTGATATGTAGGAAAAGCTACATAAAGTCTATGGAGGTCATAAAAATGTGCAAATATCCAAGGGAGAAAGGTTGAGAGGCAAATTTGATCAAATGAAAATGAAAGAAGGTGAGAACATTGTCAAATATAGTGAAATAATCAAAGAAAGTGTGAGTGTAATCAGAGCTGCAAGAGGAGATATAACTTATGAGACATTGGTTAGCAAGGTACTATGAACTCTTCTTCTTATTTATAAAATTAGAGTATCATCAATTCAAGAGATGAGAAGCAATCCTAAAAATGATATAACTTTGGATGCACTTCCAGGAAGATTAACTACTTTTGAGTTGGATAACTTTGATAACTGTGCTCCTACTTCTAGCAATCTTGAATCTGCATTCAAAGCCAAACTAACCCTTGGTAAAAAAAGAGGAAACTCAAAAGGCAAACAAGTTGATAGTGATGAAGAAGATGATTTAGATAAAGACCTTGAAGTTATTGAAGCCCTACTTGCAAAAGGAGTATCAAAAGGGAAAGGAAAATTTAGAGGCAAAATCCCATTGATTTGTTTCTCATGTGAAAAGGTTGGTCATATTGTTGCAAGATGTCCAAACAAAGAAGATAAAGATGAAATATTAGGTTCAAAGGCAAGAAAGACTTCAAGAGCTAAAAGGAAAACAAAGACAAAGGTAAGAAATCTTGTTACATTGCTAAAGATTCTAACAATGATGATAATGAAGAAGAAGTAGTTTACATTGCTATTAAGGATGAATTTGATAATGAGGAAAATGAAAAAATGACACTTATTTCTCATGCTAGCAAAAATGATACATGGATCATAGATAGTGGAACATTTAGAACACTATGATGGTGGAAGTGTCAAATTTGGAAATAATGAACCATGTTATGTTAAAGAAAAAAAAATCATAGCATTAATTGTAGGAATCAAATGTGAAAATGCCTACTAGGTTGAATAATTAATAAATAATCTACTAATGTAGCATCATTGAACAACATATGATACAAGGTTGAATTCATGAATGGCCAAGCTAAAAAATTGGATGGAAAAGGTAACCTAGTTGGAACTGGTAAGCGAATAAAAGGTAATTTGTTTTACTCGAATCTCACTAAAAGTACATGTTTGTTAGCTCAAATAGAGGACAATTGGCTATGACATAAAATAATATATCATGTTAACTTTAATAACCTATTTACCATAAGCAAGAACAAAAGAGTAAGAGGCATACCTTATCTAAAGAAACATGAGATGGGCATGTGAAAACAATGTCAAATTGGATAGATCAGTAAAAGAAGTTTTAGAAGTAAGTCCTACAATTCTGAAGAAGTTTTGGAACTAGTTCATATAGATCTTTATGGGCCAATAGGTTTAGAAAGCTACTATGGAGACATATATTTCATTTTATTTGTTGATGATTATTCTAGGATGATGACTATAATGTTTTTGAAAGATAAATCTAATGCTTTTCAAAAGTTCAGATGGTATTTGGCTAGAGTTGAGAAAGAAACAAGGAAGAATCTAAAATGCCCGAGATTAGATAGAGGAGGTGAATTCATCTCAAATGAATTCAATGAGTTATGCAATGAAAGAGGAATCAAAAGATATGTATCAACACCTAAAAATCTAGAGAAAATGGTATAGTAGAAAGAAGGAATAGATCCATCATGGAATGTGCAAGGATATTAATGACTGAGAAGAATTTTGCACCAAAACACTAGAGAGAAGCAATCAACACAATAGTTCTTACACTTAACTGAGTTCAACTGAAGAAAGGTATAAATGAGATACCTTATGAATTATGGTATGGGTATAAGCCTGATATTTGTTCTCTCATAGTATTTGGAAGCAAATTCTATATATTAAAAGATGTAGGGAAAGGAAAGCTTCATGCAAAAATATGATGAAGGTATATTCCTAGGTTACTCCAATAAAAGTAAGGTACACAAATGTTTGAATCTTGCTATGCATAAAGTTATAGAAAATGTACACGTGAAGATTGATGAGTTTGCAGAAAGAAGTGAAGAATAAAGAAGCAAGGAGCCTAAAGACCACAAAAAAATTTCCTACTATGAGGAGGAACCTAAGACTTTACCACAATCAGTAGTAGTCAATCAACAGTTGGTAGTACAACATGAGTCACAAACAAAGCCACTTGAGTTACAAACATTTCAACCCGAGTTGTAGTTACAAGTAGTGCAACCCAAGTCACAATTAGATGAACCTGAGTTACAGCCAGAGGAGCTCAAGAAAAAGATAGAAGATCGTGGAGAACCATGTAAACCAAGTTTAGAATCAAGAAAGAAAGATCCAAGGCTTGGAAAATATGTCAAAAGACATCATGATCCTGAACAAATAACCAGAGGAGAAACAAAAGGTATATTGATAAGGAAAAAATTAAAAGGTACATGTTTGCTTATTGAATTTGAGCCTAGATGTGTAAGAGATGCAGTAGAAAATGAAATTTGGATAGAGGCAATGAATGAAAAAATTGAGCAAATAGAAAAGAATAAGACCTGGTCTCTTGTACCTAGGCCTAAGGATAAGAATATGATTGGTACAAAATAGATATTCAAAAATAAGTTGAATGAGAATGGATAAGTAACAAGAAACAAGGAAAGTCTTGAATGAAAAGGTTATGCTCAAGAAGAAAGTATTGATTATGAGGAAACAATTTCCTCAATTGCAAGACTTGAAGGAGTCATAATAATTCTAGAATATGAAACACAAAAGAGATTCAAAGTATATCAAATGAATGTTAAATCAACTTTCTTGAATGGAGTCCTGGAAGAAGAAGTCTACATTGAACAACCTAAAGGTTTCATTGATCCAAGAAAAAGAGACATGGTATATAAACTTTGCAAAGCTTTATATGGCTCAAAGCAAGATCCTAGGGCATGGTATGAAAGACTACATGGATATCTGGTAAGATTTGGTTTTGAAAAGACAAATGATAATAGTAATTTTTACATTAAGGATGGACCATAGGACAAGATATTGCTTGCAGAAATATTTGTAGATGATATCATATTTGGAGGATATGAGATGTTATGCAAATCATTTGCTAAAGAAATGAGGAAAGAGTTTGAAATGCCCATGTTTGGAGAGATCAAATTCTTTGTGGGTCTACAAGTTCATCAAATGAAGGATAGCATATTCATCACTTAGTCAAAATACACTAGGGAAACATTGAAAGTATTTGGAATGGAAGATTCCAAGCCAATTGCAATGTCTATGTCTATAAGCTCTCAAAGAATGACGATTCAAAGAAGGTAAACTAGACTACTTATAGATCAATGATTGGGAAACTTTAGTATGTGGTACACACCAAGCCTAATATTGCATTGTAGTTGGCATAGTTGCAATATTTTTTGCTAATCCAAATGAAAATCACATGATGGCAATAAAAATAATTTTGAGGTATCTAAAAGGAACTGAAGAATATGGTTTATGGTATAAGAAAGGAGTAAATCTTGAGTTGAGAGCCTTTACTGATGCAGATTAGGTGGGAAGCATTGATGATAGAAAAAACACTAGTGGAGGAGCATCCTTTCTTGGAAAGAGATTAGTATCTTGGACAAGCAAGAAACATAATTGTATTTCTCAATCCACAATAGAGGCAGAGTATGTTGCTACAATAGTTAATTGCTAACATAATATGGATCAAACAATTAATGTTAAGAATGAAGGAAGAGATCAAGGAACCAATGGTTATCTATTTTCATAACACAAGTGCAATCAATATATCCAAAATATTATGATGCATACAAAGACAAAACACATTGCAATCAAATATCATTTCTTAAGAGAATTGGTTCAAGACAAAGAGGTGAGATTGGAATATGTGAACACCAAGGAGCAAATAGAAGATATATTTACCAAGGCTTTACCTAAGGATACATTTATGTATCTAAGAGGTAAAATAGGGGTTATTCCCCTATCTAATGCTCACTAAAGCAAAAGATAGTGAGACATCAACCAAGCTTCATTGAAAATATATCAAGTTGATGTAGATTGTCATACTTCAAGTGTGAAATGCATAGCATATTGCATATGGATCAGTACAAATGTATGTAGTAACTTAAAAGTTTGTATCATTTGGCATTTGATGTCAAAGAGGGAGAGTTTAGTGTCAACAAGGAAGACTGAGATAGAGTTTAGCATCAAAGAGAAAGAGGGAGAATTTTGTATCTCAGAAGGAAGATAATCTGATGAGAGAATACACAACAAAGAGAGAGAAAATGATAGAAGTTTATAGCAAAGTGTTAACAAGGGAAGCAATAGAGACAAATCCAAGAAGAATCTCAAAGGGAGTTGGCATGGACGAGAATCATAATAAAACTAAGGATATTATTCAATTTCTCATACTTTTATTAGTTTATGTTGACATGTTGTGTTACCATCAATGCCAAAGAGAGAATTTAGTATTGACCGAGCAATGAAGAATTTGTAGTATTAACCTTGTATATCTCAGTATTAAATGAGCAGTTGGGTTAAGAAGACTTTTCTAGTATTAACCGAGCATTTGGTTAATGAAGGGTAGCATGCTTGCAGTATTGACCAAGTGGTTGGAAATCAAAGGACTCATAGTGTCAACCGAGCATTCAATCCTAGTATTGGTCGAGTGACAACATAATGCATTTGTCTAATATTTAAATGATTGAGGCTGACTATTTGGAAGGGTATTAAGTCGGCTTGTCCTAGCTAATGATATATAAGAAAGGTCAAGTTGTGAGGATAAAGTAGCAAAAGTGGAATATGAAATAAGATGGATATGTGAGTGAAGGGAAATACAAAGCAGGAAATAGTGGAAGATAAGCTGCAAAGAATATCTAATCAGGAAGGATCCAAAAGTCAAGCCAAAATAGAGATCTAAATCTGCAAAGATAGTTGCTTCATAAATCAGGTCAAATATTTGTTACCTTCTAACCATTGTAGCAATAAAAAATGATGCAATAAAAGGTAGGAGAATCCCCAAAGGAGATGTCTAAACCCCTAGCAAATAACCACACAATGGAAACAACAACAATAATGCAAGATCTAATACCAAATCATAACTCTTTATTCATAAAATAGCTAATTATATGCAATATGCTCAGTTGTAAGGCCTTCCAGGTTAGGGCCAAATACAAACAACATAGGCAATACCAATTCTACAAGATCCAACTTAAAATCCCAATCCTAGCAAGTCTAGATCCACAACTAGATAAGAACACCAAGAATAATCCACACTTGTACCCTCAGGTCCACCAAGCAATCGTCTGGCTCTCAAGCTAGAACTACTAGCTCTTCAAAATTCACATCTACTCCCCATCCCCTTTTCCAAGATAGAATCAATAATCCTAAAGACTCTACAAGACCCCTTACTTATACCCAACTAAGCCACAAGTCAACCCAGTTTATTACAAACTAAATTAAATCTCATACATTAACTATAGGTTGAGCCACAATTAAATTCCCATACATAAATTAAATGCCAAAAATTGGCTCATAGACAACTTGACACCAATAGAAACCAAGACCAAGCTGACCGTCAACAAAACGAAGCCAAGCAGCAGTAAATTCACAAGCATTATTGAGCTCACAGAGCAAACTGAGCATCACAGACTATGCCAAGTTCCAAGACATTATCAAACATCGTAGACATTTCCAAGCTCCAAGACCATGTCAAGCTCCTAAAGCATTCCAATCATCAAATAGCATGTCGAGCTCCATAGTGTATGTCGAGCTCTTAGAGTTTGTCAAGCTCCCAGGCATAAACTATGCCCAACAACAGCCGAGCACCACTTATTTAGTGACTAAGTCAATAATTAAAAACCAAATACCCCAAACATGTAGTATTGCAAACATCCCTAAGATGCTCCTATATCAGACACCCTGGGTTTGAAAAGATGTTCAGGAAGTTGGAAGAACATCTTCTAGGATTCAACACATAAATCCCAAATTGGTTCTTCACATACATATCCTCCAAATCTTCAACTTGTACACTCTTTCCCTTGTTCTTCTTCTACTTCTTCACATCCATCCTTGGTGTGTTATAGGCTTTTCTTTCCATGTTGATCTCCAACCTTCTCAGAATCTTCCAACTCCACTTGGCTACCAATACTCAAGTTATTTCTACCGATCTCTTCATTCTACAAAGGAATTAGGGAAAAATTCTAGCCACCTTTCTCAATAGTAAACACACTCTTGACACAATCATGCACAACCTTGCAATCATACTTCCAAGGTCTACCAAGCAACACATGAAAAGTGTTCATGTCCACAATATCAATGATGCAGTGCAAGGCAAGAGAATCCCCAAAGGAGATGTCCAAACCCTAGCAAAAACCACACAATGAAAACACAACAACAATGAAACAACAATGCAAGATCTAATACCAAATCACAACTCTTTATTCATAAACAACTAATTACATTAAATATGCATGTTTTTAAGGCCTTCTAGGTTAGGGCCAAATACAAACAACAATTATAAAATCAGCTCTACAAGATCCCAGAAGATCCAACTTACAATCACAATTCCAATCTTAGCTAGTCCATATCCACAACTAGATAAAAACCCCAAGATGACTCCACACTTGTACCCTCAGGTCACCAAGAAATCCTCTAGTTCTCAAGACACAACCCTAACTCTTCAAAATTTGCATACACACTTCATCCCCTTCACTCCTCTGAATGAATGATCCTCCTAAAGACTCTACAAGACCCCTTACTTATACCTAACTAAGCCACAGGTCATCCTAGCTCATTACAAACCAAATTAAATCCCTTACATTAAATATACGTCAAGCCACAAGTCAAGTACAACACTAAATTAAATACCCATACATAAATTAAATACCAAAAGTCAGCTCACAAAAAAACTTTGCACCCACAAGGACCAAAACCAAACCAAGCATCAACAAAACCAAGTCAAGCTTTAGTAAATTCCCAAGCATTGTTGAGCTTGCAGTGCAAATCGAGAACCACAAACCACACCAAGCTCCAAGATCATATTGAGCTCTAAGACCATGCCGAGTTCCACTTGTTGAGTTCCCAAGTATTGTTAAGAAATATAGTGTATGCCAAGCTCCATAGTGTATGTCAAGCTCACAGAGTATGTCAAGATCTCAGGCATAAACTATGCCCAACAAAAACTTAGCACCACTTCTTTGGAGACCAAGTCCACAACTCCAAAGCCAAACTTCCCCAACATGCAAGGTTGCAAGAAAGCCCAGGACGCTCCTGCATTAGACACTCTAGGCTTGAAAAGATGTTCTAGTAGTTGGAAGAACATCTTTTGGGATTCAACACATAAATTCCAAATTGGTTCTTCACATACATATCCTCCAAGTCTTTAACTTGTACACTCTTTCCCTTGTTATTATTCTAATTCTTCACATCCATTCTCAATGTGTTGTAGGTCTACTTTCCATGCTAATCTCCAACCTTATCAGAATCTACCAACTCCACTCAGTTGTTGATACTTAGGTTCCTCCTACTAAGCTTTTCATTATGTAAAGGAATCAAGGAAAACTTCCTACCACCTTTCTCAATAGTAAACACATTCTTGACATGATCTTACACAACCCTACAATCATACTGCCAAGGTCTACCAAGTAACACATGACAACTATTCATGTCCACAATATCACACAACACTTAATCCTTATACTGCCCAATCTAAAAATAAACAAGGCATTGCTCCCTCACTTCCAAAGCATGTTCACCTTGCAACTAGCCAATCCTATAAGGATAAGGATGTCTCACTCTCTTCAAACCAAGTTTTTGAACCATCTCTTCAACAAAAAGGTTATCAGTACTACCACCATATACAATCATCTTGCAGACTTTACCACTAGACTCTCAACAAGTTCTGAACAAACTAGTCCTTTGACAAGAATCCAATGTCCTCTAACCAACTAGTACTTGCCGAGCCAATGAACTCTCTCCTTTCTTAGGCTGACTATCCTAAACTACAACCTCATTCACAACAATATCCATCCTACCAATTGGATATTCAAAAGATCTATGCCCTTCTTTACCACATTTGAAATAATTACCTCTAAACTCACCTTTACCTATCCTTCTTTTTTGATCAACAGTTTTTAGTTCACCTTCAACACTTAGTTTATCTTGTGCCAAGCTATCCTACTTCTCCTTCCCTCTAACATTACCTTGACTTTTCCTTTTCAACTCATCTTCTACCTTCAAAGCATATTGATAAGAATCCTAAACTAAAGAAAAATTTACCATACCAACTTCATCCTAAATATTGAATCTTAAACCATTAATGTATTAAGCTACCTTTTCCTTTGACAATTCTCTATGACCAGACTAAATAGTCAACTTGTAGAACTCCTCGTTATAATCTTTCATAGTCATATCTTTTTGTTTTAGATTCTACAACCTCTTAAACAACTCAAGCTCATAATTCATAGGAATCAACTTAGTCACCATCATCCTCCATCTAGTGATCTTCATCTCACCTTCTTCTTCTCTATCTCTTTGCAATTCTTTCCATGAAAGAGCAACATGTCCTTTCAACTTAGTTTGTGCCAACCTCACTCTAAGTGGATCCTCGATATCCTTAAGCTAAAAGTAGTCTTCTAATTCACCAATCCAATCAATCAAGTCTTCAAGAGTCAAAGTACCTAAGAAATTAGAAACCTCCATCTTATGATTCAGCTTCAACTAAGATCTAGGTCTAGCAAACTAAGTAGCGCTAGTTCTAATAGGTCTCTCCACATGATTAGTTATGTCCTCACCACTAGATCCAGCAACTTCAAAGTCTTTAGCAACTTTCTCATAACTACCTTTAATATCCACATGCCTAGGTATACCACCTAAAGCACTTACAATTTTAGCAATCATGTCACTCTTCATCAATGTAATCTTAGATCTAAACTCTATTCTAATCTTCTTTGAGATCCTTTCTTCCATAGAATCACTAAGATCATTAATTTCCTTAGGGTCCAATCTTCTTGGAGGCATCTTCCAAAATTTTAGCAAACACTAAGAAATAGATCCACAACTCCAAAAGATCAATCAGCCACAAGATCAACCTTCTCTACAAATCCTAGTGCAAACTGCTTTAGCTTTGAAAAGCTATCTACACACTCAGGAAAACCTTCACTCTGATACCACCTAATGTAGTGCAAGGTAGGAGAATCCCCAAATGAGATGTGCAAACCCTCAGAAAATAACCACACAATGAAAACACAACAACAATGCAAGATCTGATACCAAATTACAACTCTTTATTCATAAACAACTAATTACATGAAATATGCCCGGCTATAAGGCCTTTCGGGTTAGGGCCAAATATAAACAACAATTACAAAATCATCTCTACAAGATCCCACAAGATCCAACTTATAATTACATTCCCAATCTCAGCTAGTCGAGATCCACAAATGGATAAGAACCCCAAGAAGAATCCACACTTGTACCCTCAGGTCGACCAAGGAATGCTCTAGTTCTCAAGCTGCAACCCTAGATCTTGAAAATTTGCATACACACTTCATCCCCTTCACTCCTTTGAATGAATGATCTTCCTAAAGTCCCTACAAGACCCCTTACTTATACCCAACTAAGCCACAAGTCAACCCAGCTCAATACAAACTAAATTAAATCCCTTACATTAAATATAGGTCGAGGCACAAGTCAGCTGCAACATTAAATAAATACCCATACATAAATTAAATGCCAAAAGTCAGCTCATAGACAACTTGACACCCACAAGGACCAAGACCAAACCTAGTGTTAGCAAAACCAAGCCAAGCACCAATAAATTCCCAAGCATCATCGAGCTTGTAGTACAAACTAAGCACCATAGACCATGATGAGCTCCAAGACCATGCCAAGTTCCAGACCTTGCTAAGCTCCCAAGCATTACCAAGCAACATAGTATAAGTCGAGCTCCAAGAGCATGCTGAGCTCCATAGTGTATGCCGAGCTCATAGAGTATGTCAAGCTCCCAGACATAGACTATGCCCAATAATGACTGAGCACCACTTCTTTGGTGACTAAGTCCACAAATCCAAAGCCAAACTTCCCCAACATGTAAGATTGCAAGAAAGCCTAGGATGCTCCTACATCAATCACACAACACTTGATCCTTATACTGCCCAATCTGGAAATCAACAAGGCATTTATCCCTCACTTCCAAAGCATGTCCTCCTTACAACCAGCCAATCCTATAAGGATAAGGATGTCTTACTCTCTTTAACCCAAGTTTATGAACCATCCCCTTAGCAACAAAGTTATCAATATTACCACCATCCACAATCACCTTGTAGACTTTACCACCAGACTTACAACAAGTCCTGAACAAACTAGTCCCCTAACAAGATTTTAGTGTCCTTTGACCAACTAGTACTCACTGAGCTAGCAAACTCTCTCCTTTCTTAGGCTGACTATCTTGAACAAAACCCTCATTCACAACAACAATTGTCCTACCATGCAAACATTCAAAAGATCTATGCCCTTCTTTACCACATTTGAAACAATTACCTTTGAACCCACCTCCACCTATCATTTTCTTTTGATCAACAAGTTTTGGTTCACCTTCTAGACTTGGTTTATCTTTGTCAAGCTATCTTGCTTCTCCTTCCCTCTAATATTACCTTGACTTTTCCTTTTCAACTTATCTTCTACCTTTAGAGCATACCGGTAAGCATCCTCAACTGAAAAAATATTTAGAATACCAACCTCATCTTGAATATTGAATCTCAAACCATTAATGTATTGAGATACCTTCTCCTTTGACAGTTCTCTATGACCAGACTGAATAGTCAACTTGTAGAGCTCCTCAGTATAATCTTTCATAGTCATATCTTTATGGTTTAGATTATGCAATCTTTTAAACAACTCAAGTTGATAATCAACAGGAATGAACTTAGCCTTCAACTTAGTTACCATCAATCTCCATCTAGTGATCTTCATTTCACCTCATTCTTCTCTACCTCTTTACAATTCCTTCGACCAAAGAGCAACATGTCCTTTCAACTTAGTTTGTGTGAATCTCACTCTAAGTGGATCCTCAATATCCTCAAGCTCAAAGTAGTCTTCCAATTCACCAATCCAATCAATCAGGTCTTCAGGTATCCAAGTACCTGAGAAATTAGAAACCTCCATCTTATGCTTTAGCTTCAACTAAGATCCAGGTCTAGCAAACTAACCATCCCTAGTTCAAATAGGTGTCTCTACATGATCAGTTCTATCCTCACCACTAGATCCAACAGCTTCAAGGTCTTCAACAACTTCCTCATAGCCATCTTCAATACCCACATGCCCAGGTACACCACCTAAAGCACTCACAATTTCAGCAATCGTGTCACTCTTCATCAATGCAATCTCAGATTTGAACTCTGCTCTAATCTTCTTTGAGATCCTTTCTTCCATAGCATCACTAAGATCATCAATTTCCCTAGGGTCCAATCTTCTTGGAGGCATCTTCCAAAGTTTTTGCAAATCCTAAGCAATAGATCCACTAATCTAGAAGATCAATCAACTTTACTAGATCAACCTTATTTGCAAATCCTGGTGTAAACTACCTCAGCTTTAGCAATATGTCCACACGCTTAGGAAAACCTTCACTCTGATACTATCTAATGCAGTACAAGGCAAGAGAATCCCCAAAGGAGATGTCCTAACCCCCAACAAATAACCACACAATAGAAACAACAACAACAACAAAGCAACAACAATGCAAGATTTGATACCAAATCACAACTCTCTATTCATAAAATAATTGATTACATGCAATATGCCTTTCCATAAGGCCTTCCAAGTTAGGGCCAAATAAAAATGTTGATCTTAGAATGGTTTTGACTAGTGAGTGTCTATACACTTAAGTCATTTACTTAGTTCATGTTGAACAAGTAACATATGTCGAGCACAACATACAAGTTAGAGCATGCCAAGTAAACATTGAGTGCCAAGTCACTCATGTGCTAAGCAGATAATATGTGTCGAGTTATTCAAGAGTCGAGCAAGAAGTGCATACCGAGTCATTCAAATGTTGAGTGACAATATTTGAAGTTAGTATGTGCCAAGCACTAGGGACTTCAATTGCCAAGTAACATAGTTTTGTCATAGTTGTTTGTATTGGCACAAACTACTATGTAAAACCATTTTTGAGCTAACTTAGAGATTGAATTATGATATGTTGGTGATAAGGAAAAATCTTAAGTTGGAATCCCTATGCATTACATGCATGTAATCAGGTAAAAGGTAGGTTTTAGCGGCAGTATGGATGAATCACAACCATTGGTTCATACCTAACCCTAAGTCAGCTAGGTCTTCTTAAGGAAGACAAACCCTAAACTTTCTATGAGCATAAAAGAGAATTAATGAACAATCAAGGAGAGTTTTGCATGTATAAACTAGGACATTCATGGTGATCAAGGCATTATGATTTGAATTGCTAAATCAGTTAGAGGAGAACAGAGGAAGGAAGCAGTGAACAACAGAGAGACATCTGATCAAGAAGGATCAAGTACACAATTGAATAGAGGTGATCTATCATCAAGAATCAGAGTGTTAACCATAGGATCATTGTTGAGACATTCTAATAGGTGAATTAGTTAAATCTCTTAACAGAGTAGTCCTAATGGGTTGTATTAAAATCCTTTAACAAGTTGCTTACTTAATTGTGAGTTGAAGTCCTTTTGCCAAGCACACTTCTAACAAGGTGTTGAAATCCTTTAACAATGTGAAACCTAACAGTCTTTGTAAGCCTTTAACAAGAGAAACCTTTCATAGGGTAGATCATGGTTCATGATCAAACATTGTAACCTTCAATAGATATACTTTATCACCATAGTAGTGAAGATTTGTGGGTGTCATCCCCACCCCAGTTTTACCTTCTCATTGGAGGGTTTCAAGGTAATCATATATGGTGTCACATATATGTGAATGCTTACTTATTTACATGCTTTAGATGTATATGATTTACATGGTATTTCAGTTTACTTATTGAATATATGAGATGGATGTGTGGTGAATATTTTATGGGTCAAAGTTTAAAGTAATGATTCACCATCCCCCCCCCTCAAAAGTTTACCTTTCCTATTGTAAATTCCAACAATAAACAAAACTTACAATATCATCTCTGTATGATCCACCTTACAATCCCAATCCCAGCTAGTCCAGATCCGCAGCTGGATAATAACACCAAGAAGAATCCACACTTGTACCCTTAGGTACACCAAGAAATCATCTAGTTCACAAGCCACAACTACTAACTCTTCAAAATTTGCATCTACTCCTCATCCCCTTCTCCAAGCTAGAATCAATAATCCTAAAGATTATAAAAGACCCCTTGCTTATACCCAACTAAGCCACAAGTCAGCCTAGTTCATTACAAACTAAATTAAATCTCATACATTAAATATAGGTTGAGCCACAAGTTAGCTACAACACTAAATTAAATACCCATACATAAATTAAATGCAAAAAGTCAACTCATAGACAACTTGGCACCAACAAAAACCAAGACCAAGTTGAGTGTCAACAAAACCAAGCTGAGCACTAGTAAATTCACAAGCACTATCAAGCTTGCAGAGAAAACTAAGCATCACAAACCATGCCAAGCTCCAACACATTGTCAAACACCACAAACATTGCCAAGCTCCAAGACCATGTCAAGCTCCTAGACAATGTTGAGCATGAAAGAGCATGCCAAGCTCCACAGTGTATGTTGAGCTCTCAGAGTATGCCAAGCTCCCGGGCACAAACTATGCCCAACAATGACTTAGCACCACTTCTTGGGTGACCGAGTCCACAACTAAAAACCAAATACCCCAAACATGCAGGATTGTAAACAACCCTAGGATGCTCTTGCATCAACAAATCCCTTAACAAAGTTGACTTAACAATCATATTGTAAATCCTCTAACAAGGTGACATTTCAGGATTGAAGTGTTTGAAGACCTCTAAATAGGCCACTCCTAATAGGGTGATCTAAATCCTCTAATAAGGTCATACTTAACAATATGTTTTGTAACATTTAATAAGGTTGGCTCCTAATTGGGCTCACTTCAAATGAGTGAAAAATATTGTAACTAGTTGCACGGTAGTTTTTTTCAAACTGGGTTTTCACGTTAAATTTTGGTGTCATTTGTGTACATGTTATTTTCTTTATGTTTTATGTTTTTGCTACTAAGTTACTAAAGGGTATAACAAATTAATAATCATAAGATCTCTTTGTTATCTGAGTGATAGTGATATTATAGTGGTAACTGAGTTGGGTAATATCTCATGACCAGTGGAAAGTTCGAATTAACATCTAGGGAAGGGGAATTATTTTTGTAGTAACTAATTCACCCCTCCCCTCTTAGTTACTCTACATCTCCAACAATGTGGGTTACCATCTGAGGGTTCATTGTTAGTACTAGGAATCGTTGATCTATCCTAGAGGCCATGTAAAAGCTCATCATCTCATGTATGTTCTTGTAACCACAAAGCATCCCCTTTTAAACTTGCCTCTATTATAGGATTACATAGCGGGTCTACTCGATCCCTGGGGAGCCTCTCATCCCTATCACTATTTTTATCACCATTCAACTTCAGATTCAAAGAGGCATCCAATTCATGAGTAGAAATAGATAACCCTTTTGACCATGACGCTAAATCAATGGAGTTCTTGAGCGATATTCACTTAGCTTCCAGGAAACAATTCTCTAGGCCTCCATCTAAAAAGATAAGTGCAACAAACATATCCCTCAATCTATCCTTGCTAATCTTCAAAGCCATCTTTAGAGTGAGGTTTAGTGTCACTTCATCCTTGTGTCCTTTAATCTTATTTCTACTGCTCTTATACAAAACTTCTTAGTCCATGTTACAAAACACTTCAAGCCTTTACTACTAGTTACCTTCACTTGAACGAAGTTCCACATACTATTACATCCCAAATTTTGCCCTAATTTTAAAATTGTTCATAACTATTAGATTTAATGAATTTTTATTATTTTTTTCTCATGATCATGTGAAATAAGTTAGTTATTTATATACATTGTACAAACTGTTGATGAAATGGTCGGTAACCTATAATTGTTATTAGATGATTAGCAATTGTTTGATTTAAAATAACAATTAATATGTTTTTTTTATGAATTACTATGGAATTATTATTATGGTGAAAGTGTTTTTCATGGGTGATTGCAAGAGAATACTGAGGAGAGGGGAAACATTGCTAAACATGATCATTAGAATGAGATGTTCACTTAGTTCAGTCATTAGGATCGATAGATATGACCTTAGACTTCCTTGAAAGGGATACGATGACTTGACCATAGGTTACATTATGGGATCCACATGAGCTATTAAGAAAACAATATAGGAAAAACATAAAATAATCTAATTTAAAATATAATACATACCTCAACAGATTTTTTATTAATTTTCATCATATCATTATAATAAATACTTACATATGAACACATAAATATAAAAATGAAATGGCACCAATAAATTATAGTAACATAATCTAATGATCTCACTTCATCAATATACTTACATAAACGTATATAAGAATATATTATAATCTCCTGAACTCCTCTTTACAAATTTTCTTTATTTCTTTTCCTTCTTCATTTTTTTTCTTTTTCAAAATCGAATCAATGATTGGAATTTGAATGGTCTTCTTGAAACTGATAGAAGTCAAGAAGCAATAGCTAGTTCTTTAAGAGAAGTCATACCAAGACCTTGGATATCATCCTTATTTTCCTGCTATGTATCTTACTTTCCAAGTGGAGTCCATACATTCCAAGCCATGATAGTAGTTAGATTGTTTTAGGTCAACTCACCATTCTTCTACTACATTTACCACACATTCAACCTATTTACATCGAGTCTTCACCATTATCTCTCACTTTTTGTTGGACCCTACAGATATCTAAACCATACTATAATTGAGATCGGGTGGTGTACAAAGCCAAGCAATAATATTGGTTAGAGGACGACAGGAAGCCAAGTTATCATATTGCTATTAGGATTTAACTGTGTATTTTGAGTCAAATGTTCCAAATCAATTCTCAATCACATAATAATAGGTTACTATTGTCCTGCCATCATGAATTATACTTCTATCTTTTCTAATTTATAAGTTTGATTACAATCGACTAGGTATAAGAAAGCCAAACAATAGAACTGAGATCATATTATGATCACTTGTTGATGGCTCTTGTGATTTCCATATAGTTCTACTAATCTTTTAATTACTGAATACTAGTACCACCATCATTAAGAAGTCAAAATTATATTTGTAAACTCTTGTAATGATTATATAAACCATCACCATTAACTCAAATATTAATGGCATTAACCATATAGTTTTAATCTATGACATAAAGAATAGAATGCTCTTAATTCTCTAACACCTAGGATTCACTGACAATGAAGCCATGAAATGGTGAAGAGGTGTAAATAAAACAAAATGATCATAATCTTTCACGCACCTAGGATTCACTGGAAAAGAAGCCATTGAAACGGTGAAGAGGTGGATTTAAGCTGCAAGAAACAAGAATGAAATCAGATATGAATATCTAAGTAATGGAATACTTAATAGCTCATGCTTATTCCTGTAATGAAATTTATTGTCAAGTTGAGTGGTGGTGATCGGGTCCATGTACCAATCGAAAATCCTTGGCCAAGGTAGTTTATAGGCATATGTGTCATTCTATGATCACTTAATGTCTGTAACGTTAGTTATATAGGTATAACTGATTGGGCACTCAAACCACCTGGTAGTTTGGATGGCTAGATTGAAGAACATCCCAAGCCCGATCACAAGGTAGGGAGGGTCATTCTAATATGTTAGGATGTGTGGGGATAAGTATGGTCCAAGGTTGGGAGGTTAAGCCTATGTCAATGCTTCTCCTTTCACCAATGCCAAAACTTGCATAACCAGATAAAGGATCCTTCGATAATGTTGTATGTTTTTCAATCTTTTTGATACTTACTTGTTAATCATTTAGCATGGATGTTAGATAGTCATTTTATTTCAGTTAGAATAGTTAATTGTCACCTAAATATAAATAATAATATGTATAAGGAATGGTTAAATTGTTTACAATGAATATGCTTTCTTTGTTATATCAATTGAACATGAAAATACAATTAGATTGGTTAACAATCATTTTTCCAAATAGTATTACGGTTACTTTATGTTATTGTTAAAAGAAGTCATTTTCATGTGAAATGGAATCAATTAATTTTATAAACTTTAAAAGTTATTATTTCTTAAGATGTCTTTGATTTAGTTATGAAAATTTGTTTGTTACATATGTTATCAGAGCATTGGGTCCAACACTAAACCTAGGGCACACTACCTTCAATGTAAACCTAAAAGTTCTAGAAAGATTACATAGGATGCAAGTACATAAAATATCCCACAAAAAGGCTCAACATCCCATTTTTTCTTATTTAATTAAAAACATGCCTAAATATGACTACACTTGTTGCTCCATACCCCAAGACAATGAAACTCTAAACCAAGCATTACAATAGATGAAGAATGAAAGAGTCAAATGGACTCCTGCTAGTAAAGCAACATATAGGAATAAGTTAATTCAAAACTGGAATGCTTGAAAGGGCAATTCTCATTTGTAGTTCCACAGATCCTGAATGGTGTGGGATATGTACCAATTTGAGCCAAAACTAAGTGTTGTAAAGCAAGATTAAATATTTTGATATAAACATCCTCAACCAAATAATTTTTTGTAAATAAGGTTGCTCTAAGTGTAGCAACAAATTATTAACTTAATTAAAAATTTAGTTCATGGGTTTCATGCATTCACAAGCCCTTTTTTTGTGGAAATTCTTAAACATGTATAAATTCAATTAATTAACACAAATTTGTAAATTAATAGGTGAAACCAATAAACATAAAATGAACAACAACAAGAATGTTACAAATTAGGGCATAATTCATGAAAACACTCAATCTTCTAATGACTTGTTACTTCAAATCTTGCAAGAAACGCAACTAAAGTTGGAAAACATGGAAAGAAGAATGAATGAGATGGCAGCCCAGATGGGGCATAATCACAAGGAAATTCAATCATCACCTCCTCTTAGAGCAAAAACAAAATTCTTTGGGCATAACAAGAGAACCTCCTCACCCAAGCAAACAGAAAAACAAAAGAAACAAGAAATAGTGGTTGATCTGTCAGTAGATATTAAGAAAATCAAACCACCCAAGTTTTCTAGTTCTGAGTCCGGGGAGGAAGCAGAATCTTGGATAAATGAAATGGAACAATATTTTGAAATTAGAAACTTCTCTAAAACCTCAAAAGCAATTTAAGGAATATATCATTTTACTGGACAAGCTGCAACGTGGTGGGGAAACACCAAAGTTGAGCAGAACATTAAAACCACTAAGATCACTTGGGAAAAGTTTGTGACCATTTTTAGGAACCGTTGGTTGCTCCAAACCTTTTATGATCATAAACTTCTAGACGTCCACAAATTGAAGAAAGGAGATATGTCAGTACATAAGTATTGGGAGAAATTCACCTGACTGTTAAAGTATGTACCACCATATCAGCAGGATACCAACCTGAAAGTGAGAAAATTCATTATGAGTTTGAACAATAGAATAGGTGGAGCAGTTGATGTTCTCACTCCTTGAACCATGGAGGAAGCTCTAGAGAAGGCTATTTAGCAAGAGCACAAAATCAAGAAAGATGACTCCATCCGAGACAATAAAAGGAAAACAAACTAGAATTCAAAAGGTGTTGATTTTGGACCTCAAAAAAGACAATTTAAGGACTTCAAGTACAACAAACTAGAGTCAAAGGGAAATGGAGTTAAGGATGTTAAAGGTAATTTTAATGCAAAGAAAAATAATAAGAATAATGAGAGGAAGGGACCACTTCTTGGGTGCTTCACTTGTGGAGGAGATCATTTTGCTAATAAGTGCCCCAACAAGCTCAACACCAATCAACCACAACGACCACCTCTTCTGCAACAACAATAAGTTTCTCAACAAAGGATTCATGTAGCCCTAGATAATAGGCAAGCAAAACATCAAATAGGTCCAACTGAAACTTTGGGTAAGATCTACAAAAACCCTGTCTCCATTTTAATTGATACTAGAGCTTCTGAATGTTTTATATCACCTTGACTATTAAGTAGATTTCCAAAAAAATCTAGCTTTATGGCAAAACCATGGACAATCGAATATTCAAACCAGTCAAGTTCTAAGGTAGAGTAGTGTCTATTTGAGGCTCGAGTTGGCTTTCCATATTTTTCAATGGAATTGAACTTATATATAACACTTATTAGGCATCAATTGGCTCAGTGAACATAAGGCCAAGGTGGATTGTCTTGCCAAAACTATAAATTGTATGGATGATCGAGGTAGAGTAACAAGCATTATAGGGGTTAAACATGAAATTAAATCAAAACATATATCTACAATGTAACTTAAGAAATATGGAAGAAAAGGCTGTGAGATTTTTGCAGTTAGGGTTGAGGACATAAGACAACCTAAAATCACCACTTATGGATATGATTATATTTATGAGGATGGGAAGATCATAGAAAAGTTAAAAGAATCTTTCAAGGAAAAATATCCCCATCTAAAGAATTATCAAGATGTGTTTCCTAAAGAGCTCCCTGGGCTACCCCCTTCCCGAGCTTTTTGATTTCAACATAGATTTGATACTAAGATTAGAACCCATATCTCAGGCACCATATAGGATGACTACAACATAATTAATGGAGTTATAGATCCAACTTCAAGACATGATAGATAAGAAACTAATCTAGACAAGTGTCTCACCATGGGGAGCCCCAATGTTGTTTGTTAAGAAGAAGGATGAAACTGTGAGATTATGCGTAGATTACAAAATGCTCAATAAAGTTACCATCAAAAACCAATATCCACTTCCTAGAATAGATGATCTCTTTGATCAAATGAAGGGTGCAACAGTGCTTTTAAAAGATGTTTTGAGGTCAAGTTACCACCACCTTCATATAAAGGACAAAGATATACATAAAATTGCATTTAGAACTAGGTATGGACATTACAAATTTACAGTACTGCCATTCGGGTTAACCAATGCCCCCAATGACTTTTATGAACTTAATGAACAACATATTTCAAGACTACCTAGATAAGTTTGTGCCGGTCTTTATAGATGATATTCTAATCTATTCTAAGAACAAGGAAGAACATCAAAGGAATTTGGAAATAGTTTTGCAAAGATTAAGAGAACATAAATTGTATGGAAAATTATCTATGTGCACTTTTTATCAAAAGGAAATTCAATATTTATGGCACATTATATTAGCTCAGGGCATAGCCATAGATCCATCAAAAATAAAAGCAATTAACCAATGACTTATACCTAGAAATGTGTTAGAAGTTAGAAGCTATATGGGATTAGCAGGATTTTATAGAAAATTTGTCAGAAATTTCTCAAGGATAGCTTATCCAATCATATCACTTCAGAGGAAAGGTAAGAAATTCATCTGGACAAAAAAAATTCAATCGACCTTTGAGTATTTAAAAGAAAAACTAACTAAAACACCCATACTAAAGGTACCTGATCCACAAAAGCAGTTCGTAGTTATAACAGATGCATCCGGAGAAGGATTAGGAGGTGTGTTAATGTAGGATGAACATGTTCTTGCTTATCAATCTAGGAAATTAAAGAATTATGAGAAAAATTATGCACCCAATGATCTCGAATTAGCAGTTATTGTACATGCTTTGCAAATGTGGAGACATTACTCAATCAGAAAACCTTTTGAACTTCAATCTGATCATCATGGTTTTGAAATATATTTTCACCCAACCAAATCTAAATGCTAGACAAAGAAGATGGCTAGAATTTTTAGCAGACTAAGAGTTTGACATAAGTTATATTAAAGGCAAGGAAAACAAAGTGGCAGATGCCCTAAGTAGGAGAAGGCACATCTCTACAGTGGCTACTATAAACTTCAGATTAAAAGACCAGACTTTATAATACTTAGAACATGATGAGTAGAAATCAGCTTAGCTCTTATCAATGACCCACTTGATTCTAAGTATTCAAAGTTTAGTTTAGATGAGGATGAATTACTAAGATATCATGGTAGGATCTATGCACCTAACAACCCTTAACTCTGAAGATTGATTATGGAAGAATTCCATTCAGCTCCATATTCAGGACACCCGAGACTAACAAAAATGCTATCTAATATAAAAACCCTATATTTTTGGAAAGGGATGAAAAGGGAGATAACAAAGTTTGTCGCAGGTTATTTAGAATTCTAGAGAGTAAAAGTAGAACATTGATATCCAACAAGTCTTTTGCACCCTAATGAGGTACCTGAATGGAAATGACAAACAATTTCCATGGACTTTGTACAAGGATTACATATGACACAGAATCAAGACAACACCATTTTTGGTCATGGTTAATAGATTGACAAAGGTTGCTCATTTTATACCAGGGAATCTAATAGATGGAGCACCAGAAATTGCTCATAAATTCATAAAAGAAATTTTCAGATTGCATGGAATTCTAGAGAAAATTATTTCATATAAGGATGTTAGGATAACTTCTAGATACTGGCAAACATTATTTTCAACATTGGGCACTAAATTAAACATGAGTTGAGCTTATCATCCTAAGACAAATGGTCAAATAGAAAGAGTGAATCAAGTATTAGAAGATCTTCTGAGAGTATATTGTATGGACCGACAATACTAGTGGGAAACATACTTACCCTTGGTAGAATTTGCATATAACAATTCCTATCAGTCCACCATTAAAATGGCTCCCTTTAAGGCCTTGTATGGCTGTAAGTGTAGAACTCCTATGAGTTGGAATCGATTGGAAGACATAATCATTGTTGGACCCAAAATGCTTAAGGAAATGGAAGAACAAATAATTCAAATTCATCAAAGATTGAAGGAAGCTAATGATAGATAGAATAATTATGTAGATGCAAGAAGAACACCTAGAGAATTCTTAGTAGGAGAAAAGGTATTGTTAAGAGTTAAACCTCAGAAGAGTACCATCAAGTTTGGTAAAAATGCTAAGTTATCCCTGAGGTATGTGGGACCCTTTGAAATACTGGAAGTTGTGAACCCAGTAGCTTACAAAATTGCTTTACCACTAGCCCTTGCCAAGATGCATGATGTCTTCCATGTGTCGTATCTTAAGAAATACATTACCCACCATTATCATATAATCAATTGGAAATTATTACAAGTGCGAGAACTAGGGGGGGTAGAGGTAGGACCACTCAGAATACTCAAGGTGCATTACAAAATTGGGAGGTGACACAATGCAAGGTCCAGTGGGACCAGTATATAGAGGATAATGCCACTTGGGAGGATTATCATGAAATTTCCCAAAAATACCCTCATCTTTTCTTTGGAACTGGAAATTGAACATTTCTTTTATAAACTGATTAAATATTGTTTAAAGTTTTGTTATTATGTTCATCAAGGATGAAGAAAAATTTGAGGGGGAGGGTATGTTACATCCCAAATTTTGCCCTAATTTTAAAATTGTTCATAATTGTTGGATTTAACAAATTATTTTTCTTTTCTTTTTTCTCATGATCATGTGAAATAAGTTAGTTATTTATATACGATGTACTAACTATTGATGAAATGGTCAGTAACCTATAATTGTTATTAGATGATTAGCATTTGTTTGATTTAAAATAATGATTAATATGTTCTTTTTATGAATTACTATGGACTTATTATTATGGCAAAAGTGTTTTTCATGGGTGGTTGCAGGAGAAGACTAAAGAGAGGGGAAGCATTCCTAAACGGGATCATCAGAATGGGATGTTCACTTAGTTCAATCATTAGGATCAGTAGATATGACCTTAGACTTCCTTGGAAGGGATATGTTGACTTAACCACATGTTACAATATGGGACCCACATGAGCTATTAAGAAAATAATATAGGAAAAACATAAAATAATCTAATTTAAAATATAGTACATACCTCAAGAGAATTTTTATTAATTTTCATCATATCATTATTATAAATACTTACATACGAACACATAAATATAAAAATGAAATGACACCAATAAATTATAGTGACATAATCTAATGATGTCACTTCATCAATATACTTATGTGAATGTATATAAGAATATATTATGATAAATGAAATTATAATCTCTTCAACTCCTCTTTACAACTTTTCTTTATTTCTTTTCCTTCTTCATTTTCTTTCTTTTTCAAAATCAAATCAATGATTGGAATTCAAATGGACTTCTTAAAATCAATAGAAGCCGAGAAGCCATGACTAGTTCTTTAAGAGAAGTCATACCAAGACCTCAGATATCATCCTTATTTTCTTGCTACTTATCTTACTTTCCAAGCTCAGTACATCCATTCTAAGCCATGATAGGAGTTAGATTGTTTTAGGCCGACTCACCATTCTTCTACTATGTTTACCACATATTCAACATGTTTACACCGAGTCTTCACCATTATCTTTCACTTTTTGCTGGACCCTGCAAATATCCGAGCCATACTATAATCGAGATCAGGTGGTGTACAAAGTCGAGCAAGAGTACTGGTTAGAGGACGACAAGAAGCCAAGTTCCAAATCACTTCTCAATCACATACATAACAGGTTACTATTGTCTTACCGTCATGAATTATACTTCCATCTTTTCTTATTTATAAGTTCGATTATAGTTGGCTAGGTATAAGAAAGACAAACAATAGAACTGAGATTATATTATGATTACTTGCTGATGGCTCGTTTTGCTAATCTTTTAATTACTAAATAGTACCACCATCATTAAGAAGTTGAAATGATATCTGTAGAGTCTTGTAATGATTGTATAAATCATCACCATTAATTTGAATATCAATGGCATTAACCATGTAGTCTTAATCCATGACATAAAGAACAAAATGCTCTTAATTCTCTAACAACTAGGATTCACCGACAATGAAGCCATGGAATGGTGAAGAGGTGTAAATAAATAGAATGATCATAATCTTTTAGGGACCTAGGATTCACCGGCAAAGAAGCCATTGCAATGGTGAAGAAGTGGAGTTAACCTGCAAGAAACAAGAAAGAAATCATATATGAATATCTAAGTAATGGAATACTTAATAGCTCATGCTTATCCCTGTAATGAAATCTGTTGTCAAGTCGAGTGGTGGTGATCAGGTCCATGCACCCATCGAAAATCCTTGGCCAAGGTAGTTTATAGACATATGTGCCATTCTATGATCACTTGATGTTCGTAACATTAGTTATATAGGTATAATTGATTGGGCACTCAAACCACCTAGTAGCTCGGATAGCTGGACTGAAGAACATTCCAAGCCTAATCTCGAGGTAGGGAGGGCCATTCTAATATGTTAGGATGTGTGGGGATAAGTATGGTCTGAGGTTGGAAGGTTAAGCCTATATCAATGCTTCTCCTCTCACCAATGCCAAAGCCTGCACAACAAGATAAAGGATCCTTCAATAATACTATATGTTTTTCAATTTTCTTGATACTTACTTGTTAATCATTTAGCATGGATGTTAGATAGTCATTTTATTTTAGTTAGAATAGTTAATTATCACCTAAACTTGAATAAGAATATGTATATTTTCAGTTAAGCTTAATTACAATTAAGAAAGATAGTCATTGCTCTATTTTCAGCTAAACATGATTACAATTATGAATGGTTAAATTGTTTACAATGAATATGTTTTTTTTGTTATATTTGTTGAACACGAAAATACAGTTAGATTGGTTAATATTTGTTTTTCTGATTATAGTTACTTTCTGTTATTGTTAAAAGAAGTCATTCTCATGTGAAATGGAATCAATTACTTTTATAAACGTTAAAAGTTATTAGTTCTTAATATGTCTTTGATTTACTTATGAAAATTCATTTGTTACACATACAACCGAATTGAATGCACACTCTGCATCTTGATGAGGATTCTAATGAAAACTGAGAGATCTGCCTCGTCAAACCCCTCCTCAGATTGGACAAACCCTCCCAACTTATCTCCAATAATTTTAAGGGTAGCCTGATTGGACAAACCCTCCCACTCTACTTGTAACCCAATTTACAAAATCTTCGCCAAGTGTTGTGCCATATAAACCATTAATTAGAGAGCCCCTTAAGCCCATCAATTGATAAGTAGGAGATATTTTTCCACACAAGTCAAATTGTGATATTGTTATAAGGATTCAACTATGTAGTTTTTGAATCAAAGTCATTGACCCATGTTTAATGAGTAGTGGTTCACACGAAGCCATCTCTCATGAGCATGAATGGAACACATAACACTCATTAGATCTCAATTATGCTTACAAAGATGAAGCACCACAACTTCTGGGGAGGTCATCCATCTCGGTACTACTCCAACTTGAGTGCGCTTAACAATGAAGTTTCCTCTATGGTCAAACTGACTCTACTTGCAAACCCATTTGCAAAACCTTCACCAAGTGTTGTGCTTTATGGGCCATTTATTTGAAAGCCCCTTAATCTCATCAATTGATAAACATGAGATACTTTTCCACAACAAGTCAAATTGTGACATTGCTATCAAGATATAACTGTGCAGTTTTTGAGTAGAACTCATTGACCCGTGTCTTAAGAGTAGTGGTTTACACAAATCCATCTCTCATGAGAATTTATGGAACACTTCACACTCACTAGATCTAGGTGACACTTATAGAGGTGGAGCATTGAGACTTCTTGGGAGGTCACCCATCCTAGTATTACTCCAACTTGAGCACACTTAACTACAAAGTTTCTTCCATGGTTAACTTTACTTGCAACCGCATTTGCAAAACCTTCACCAAGTGCCATGCCTTATGAATTATTTATTAAAAAACCCCTTCACCAAGCGTCGTGCTTGACTAAGTGTTGGGTCAATGAGTTTGACTCAAAAACTACATAATTGAATCCTAACAACAATATCCCAATTTAACTTGCTATAGAAAAATATCTCCTACTTATCAATTGATGAGCTTAACAGGTTTTCCAAATGAATGGTTCATAAGGCATAACACTTGGTAAAGGTTTGGCAAGTGGGTTTGCAAGCAAAGTGAGTTTAACCATGAAAGAAACTCAATAATTAAGTGCGCTCAAGCTATAGTAGCATTGGGATGGGTGACATCTTGTAAAGTCTAGGTGCTTCACTTCTATAAGCATCACCTAGATCTAATGACTACTTTGTGTTTCATTCATTCTCATGAGAAAAATAAGTTCGCATGAACTACAATTTACAAAACAGGAGTATCCCATACTGCTTATTAAAGATTTCTTTTAATAAAAAAATCTTAAAATAAAAATAAATAAAAAAAAGATCGGAGAGATATGCAATGATATGATATGATATGATAGATTTTAATGACGTCCACGAGACTAAAGTAGTCTATGGGACCCATGCAATCGCCCTCCCGAGTCAGGAGCCAAACTAGTCAGTTGCAAAGTTTTGGTTAACTTGTCTCTTCTTCTCTGAATTTTGATAATCAAATCCGCTGTTCTCTTCACTTGATCTTCTTCAAATAAATAGTTTAAGTCCTTGTTCTACAGAATTTTTGTATAATCAGATCTGATGTCGTTGTAAGCCAAGCATTCCATGACAAAGTGTTGCTCTGTCTCCACTGTTCCCAAATTGTAGAATAAACATGTTCTGTCTGCCCACTCTTTCTTTGGAACTTGCCATCTACCAGTTTCACATCGCAGCTGATGTGAACTAGTTCTAATTTGTGCCATCAACATTTTTGCTTTCCAGTTAATAGGTGCCCTTATATAGGCCTTTTCATCATGACTAGAAGTGGGATTAAATTCTTTAATGTAATAAGATTTTTTCCTCCCTATGTGTCTTGTCCACAGAATATTGCGAAATTTTTCATTGACAAACTTTTTTATTTCTTTAATGTTATCCGGGCAAGCTTGGATGTTGATATCCCATTTTTGCATCCATTTGTCATTTTGTTTCATCCATGTGCTTTTCCGCCTCACAAATTTTTCCTCTATTACCAACTTGGACAACAAGCAAGTGTTCTCAAGCAACAAATTAGTTTACTCGAGACACGTGACAAAAATCCATTCACAAGTATGGGACGGCGATGTCCATTTGACCGCGAACCTATAAATAGTTTTTCTCCTCGTTCTCCTTATGTCTGTTCATTGGAAGAAAAGTCACCATCTGTTTGATGTCACATTGCAGCCTTAGACACACAAGTTTTAAACAACAGGTTTTGCATAATTGACGGTTCTCGGAATCATAGGCTACAAAAAATTATCCACGTAGATGTTTCCTCGCAATTGAACAAGAGTCTACACATTTCTTTTACATTCTCGTCATTTGGAGCCATCGGATGCCCAATTTGGTTAAAAAATACAGGCAATTACAACAATTTTTGCCTTGCATCCCAATTTAGCAATACGCACATTCCCTTTTGATTTACTAGAAAGATTTGATTTCTGCCTGCTTTTTGATGACATTTAAAAGATTCCTATTATTTGAGGATCTACAGGATATATATCAAGCCATGATTTTCCAACCCGAGGATAATGCATGGAATGAAAACGTAGCTCTTAATTAAATCAGGTTCAGCGTGCAAATTTAAGGTTCTGTTTCGCGATGGCTCTGTCGGGATCTTTGTTGTCATACAGGGATCGGACATCGGAGTTCCAATCTTTGACGGAAAGGCTGAAGAAAACTCAAACCCCTGATGGAAATGAATATGGCAGGGCTTCTACAGCTGCAAATTCTGTTGGCTCGGATTTCAATAAACGGGCTTCCAGAATTGGACTTGGTATTCATGAAACTTCTCAGAAGATCGCCAGGCTTGCCAAGAGTAAGTAATATTGGCCTATTTGACAATATAATAATTTGTAGTGGCTATTAATGCTTGCTTGTTGGGCTCTATATCTGTCCTGGATCATCTTCGGGCATGCCGGGTAGTTATATTTACTTAATTTTGTTTGGCTGTAGTCAACTCTAGGAGTGCAGTAGGGGTTTGGAATGCCATTTTGGATTAGGGTACGGGAGTAAATGATTAAGAGTATGACAATCTTATACGTTCATATAATTTCCAGGGATGGCAGTAGTAAATAATTAAGAGTATGACAGTCTTATATGTTCATATTAGTGCAAACAGATGTTAGTAACGGGATGGGTCTTCAGCAGTGAAAATTGAACAGGTTTTCGGTTGTCATCTTTCATTGCCAAAGATTGATTTTCAAGAACAATTTTTTTTCGTATATGTCAAGTTCAAAAATAATAAATGCGAGATTTTCATTGTTCATATGAAAAGTAACTTGGTGAGGCCATGTAGACTTAGTTTACATCAACATCTTGTAATCCATCTTCTGGATAATGACATAAAAGTGATGGGAGGTTTTTTGATATGCAAGCGACAAGAAGCAATATTTTTGTTGGTTTATTCTAAAAGGACTTCTTGCAAGTCTGATTCTCCACACTATAGTTTTGTATAAAATTGCTTGGCCATTTCCCGTCAAATTAGTTTAAATGCATTGGTTTGTAGCAAAAGGAGTGGCATGGTTAGCGGAATTGTAGGAGTTGATATTGAATTTAAACTTGCTTGACCTATCTAAGAATAGTGATTATGCTGGTGAACAATTGAAAATCTTCAGGCTTATGGAGGGAGACAATGATTGCCAAGATTTCACACATATTACTGATGATTGTTATAGTAATATCAAATATGTTTGCTCCATTCACATGGGATGTTAGTAATGTTCTGATGTATGAAGATGTAAACCACCTCAATAACCTCCCGAAACACACTTAAAATACTTAAAGCAATCCTTTAGTACAGAAAAAAAGATGAATTCAACATCATACAAACAAAACCAGAGTTTTCTTTAAAATTCAAGCTTGCAATATCATTACACAACAATATGCCAAGCCTATTGGTTTCATATTACATCACTCCAATCTGATTTGGGCCTGAATCATAGACCTGCAACAATGGTGTATTCGCAGCAGCCAATGTCTTCCAAAGGCTTTCCTTCAAGCTCCCCAATCTCCACCATCAAATCTGTAAATAAAATCAAATACCATAAGCATTACAAGCATATATGATAATGATGGGAATTCCATAAGCATTCCCTCTTAATTATGAAGCCTTCCTCTAAAGTTAGTATCTCCCTTTAAATGTAATGACCCTCACTATAAAGGCCACTGAAACCCTCAAACTGGACTTAGGAATTTTGTCAAACAGTTGGCATGTAACCGAATAAGGCTGCAATATTACTAATTGTTGTACAACAAAACCTCAATATATAATGCCAATAATGTATGAACAACAATTCCAGATTATAACACTACCAATCTAAGAGATAGATGACAATATGAAACTCAAATATGTAGTCCAATGCAATTCTGATTTTATGACAGCAAATAGAACTGATTACAATGAGAGACTGTCACAACTATGCACTTCTAACACATCAAGCTCTTGACAATGCAATGTTATGACATGAACAATAACCCAGTTCAGATTTGGAATGCAAATGACGAATCTTTTACAACAGTTATTAATGACTGGAAATAACTATTTATGCAATGACAGTGCTGACTGTTCTAATCTAGAACATGCAATATTTTGGCAATCAAAACTTCAGTTTGTGCACCTGGAATAGCTCCAATTTTGCCGGATATGAATGCTGAATTAATGCCACACGAAGACCTCACAATCTGCCCCAAACCAACTCACAAAATTGCTGTTGCTGCCTAACTGACAGGGCCGTACAGGTACGGCCTGGTACGGCTGCTAGATAAAAATATTGCAGCGTTTTTTGTCACTCCAAAAGCAATAAATCTGGGCGCCTAGGGTTGCTGAATAACCCCCTAAAATATGAAATTCATCCGTCAAGCCAATTAGGAGTTATGAGCAAAAACGTGGGTCCAAACCCTGGACTGGCAGTCTGAAAATAATGCACAACTGTGTCTACAAACCCTGTTAATCAATCCACAAATGCTAGGGCACAACTGAAACCCTTATTCCAACCAAAGTAAACCCTTATAACTGAATCTCAATGAAGTCCAAATGAGATGGCTGAATTACCAACTCCTCAAATGCAACAATTTAGGTGATATTTCACACCCTCAAAGTCGCCAATCCAAGGGAGTGATTCGTTCCCAAAGATCAAATAATTTGCAGACCCAAGAGATTACAAATTTGCTCCACAATGGAAGAAGTAGAAGAAATCTCAAATCCAAGTATGTCCAAAATGAGAGGCCCTGCTCTCTATTTATTCACTTTTCAAAGAAGTTGCTAGAACTTCTAGAAACATCCTTTATAAAATCTCATTATAATGCACTTTTTCTAGAACTTCTAGAAACATCCTTTATAAAATCTCATTATAATGCACTTTTTATAATAAAGTAATTTTATAAAATAAAAAGTGCAACTCAACTTAAAATTATAACATGTAGGCCCCAATAACACATAATAATAAAATATAACCTCTTAACACTTCTTCAAGAGCAAGATATGACCATCTGATCCGCAGAATTGACTCTCTCTCCACACCATTTGCCTACGAGAGTCTGGAATAGGCAAAATCCATGATCAATGTCATGTCAAACTAAAGTGGGGACATTACATTAAAGCTCAACATCTCCCAAAGAAACCTATTGCCTTTCCAACGAAGAGAGATCAAATGAATTTATTGTAAAGATTAATTGAGGACTATTTTGATCATTAGAAAATAGAAAAATAAATCTCCCTCTCAAGCTGAAACATTTCCCTTCGGATGAAAAGAAACACTCTCATCTTAATACTTCTTGTTGCATCCTGCAATCAAGAGAGGAAAATCAACATACTATTTCAAATACATTATGATCTATATAAAAATTTGTTTTCTCCATGCTAGTGAGAAACCATTTTTCTCTTTCTGCAGCATCTTAATTATAAAATAACCTATACTAATCAGATCAATATTCAAGGAAGAAAAGCTTAGCTTTTTTTGAAATTTTCTCCAATGTTGTGATAAGCCTTATCAACTTCTGATAGGCCTTCCTCTCCAACTTTATTCTATGCATCAAAATCTTGAAATCTTTTTCCAATGGAGTTGCCAGAGACATCGACCAAATCTCCCTCGGCAAACAACTCATTGAATTTCAATCGTTGATTGGATTGGAAGCCATCGAGCTGGAATGCAAAAGCCAAGCGAAACTCTTGTAGAGGCATTGCCCTCATTTTGTTGAGATGGCCCAATTCGGGCTTGGTGAGCTTGACTTCTCGCACTCGCTTGTACCCCACTTAAGCAGCGTACCCATCTGTAGACTTTGACTTTATCTGAGTCACAATGTTGCTCTCGTGAAACCCAATGACGGTCACGGGCACACACTTCCCCTCTAGCTCAAAATATGTCATAATCCCCAGCTTGGTACCCATCACTTCCATGCCTGTCTCGTACGATGCCATACAAACCATTCCCGTCCTCTGTTTTGGCTTTGCCATTGACATTGATCCCCTCGACTGCACACTTTTCCTCCCCAATACAACTTTTGTGGTGGCCAAAGAACATGCATAGAGTGAGGTGGTAGCCATTATTACAGTACACAATTAGAGATCAAGGTGTTGCTTTTCTGGTAATGCAGAGATATTATAAAGACTCCCTCTCTGCACCATCTACTACTTGGTAGACAAAGCTTACTACCAGTATCTTGTCAATTACCATACGATTGAATCACATGGCAATCTGAATACTTTGTAGTTGTGTTCTTGGCAAGAAAATGTCGATAATCAAGAGAGTACTCTACACAGAGCTATTACTTTGGTACTCACACAATAATTCTCGATGCATGATTCCCGTCATCTTGAGAAACATATTCTTTAAGCAGTTACAAAGCAGCTCTTTAAGTAAGGAAATTTTGACTACGTGGCCAACACCATTATGAATCATCGTGAAACTGAAGATGTTACTTAATTGACTCCTCTGGTCTATAAATCATCACACATTCATTTTCCACGGGATCTGGTAACATGCAGTAGCTTACAGGAAATAAAAAGAGCGCATCAAATGATCCATCCGAGTGCAGAGATTAATCCGCGACTTTGTCATAGCTCAAATCATTTCCTCGAAAGCCTGCAAAGTTGGGAATATATAGGTCGAAAGAAACAAACTACGAAGCTGGAAACATCCATGGCAAAAATATAAAATCGTACAAAATATTAAGTTCGAATTTTCTAAAGACATTGAACATGAAATAAAATAAAAAATTATTAGAATGAAACTCATATGAACGAACAACACAAACAGAAGCATGAGATGCTCAAAAAATACAATCTTGTAGCAAACTACTATTTGCGAAATAATGCTTGAAAGAGCATTTATGGAAATATTAACACATCACTTTGGCAGGGAATGCATATGTATGCATGTACCATAGCTTTCCAACACTAAATCCAAACCAAAGTAAATACATAAAACCACATCAGTGTCAATAACTAACTCTACCAGGAAGATGAATCTGGAAGAATCAACAACAAAAATTAATAAGCAAACAACCAAGTCCTGCATGTGCACAAATACTGAGCTCACGATCACCATGCATAAAGCCAAGATATTAACGTGAGACTACTGCAGTGATGACGACTGTGAAAACATAGTCTTAAAAAAATCGAAGGAATGCAACCAAATATATGAACACAGATAATACCAAAAAAGAATAGAAAGGGAAGTATTTATTTAATCCGCATCGATTCATGAAACAAACATATGAGATGCTAAAAAAAAACTTGAACATACCTATATTAACCAACACGAACAGGCTTCCAATATTGCTAAAAACAAACCTAGCTCTGATACCATGTTAAAACTAGAGCCTAGAAATCCATGAAGATACTCGACAGTAAGAAAGAAACAAAAAACTGAAACAAGGAACACTAGAAATATCCTAGAAAAACCCTTCGAGAATGAAGGGAAAAACCCAGCCACACAAAAAATATATCTTTATTGATAATAAAATGTTCAAGATATATATAACAAAAGGAGAGACTCTTCACATTATAATCGAAGGTCTCTTGAGATTATCATAACTCGTATAATTAAATATGACTCTTCGAATATTCATGCCTCAATGCATGAGAATGACACATGTCATTTACATTTAATGTTACAAATTAAACTTAAGTGACTTTTTCAGCTGAAGATGACAGTAACGTTAATAACGTCCAGATTTTGAGAGATAAAGATCTCTATCGTAGCTACAAACTTAATATGAATGACCTTTTGGATTATGTTAGTTCTGATGTTGCAAAGCCATCTGAAGAAGCTGAAAGAACTGAATGGAAAAAGAATAAGATTATGATCAAGTCAGTTAAAGATCATTTAATCTATAACAAACGAATTTTCATAACCAATTTAAAACACCTAATAATCTGATTTAATAAGTAACTGATTCCATTTCACAAGACAATGACTACCATTAACTATGATAAGTAACTGTTTTCTATTCTAACTGTAATTCATGTTCAGCTGATATAATGAGATAAATAAATTAATACATTGCTAACATTTTATCCATTTCTAAATGATAACATATTCAGCTGAAAATAAAGTAACGACTAACTTCTGTATCAACTAATATATTCATTCAAATTATGCTATGAGTAAAACTAAACTATCTAATTATTCTTTTAAGGATTAAAGGTAAAAGTGCAAAGAAACATAACAAATTAATGGAGGAATCCCTTTATCTTGTTGATCAAGCCTCGGCATTGGTGAGAGGAGAAGCATTGACATAGGCTTAACCTCCCAACCTCGGACCATACTTATCCCCATATATCCTAACTTATTAGAATGACCCTAGCTACCTTGAGATCGGGCTTGGGATGTTCTTTAGTCCAGCCATCCGAGCTACTTGGTGGTTTAAGTGCCCCATCAGTTATACCTATATAATTGACATCTGCGGACAAACAAGTGATCTCAAGATTGGCACATATGCCTATAACTACCTTGGCCAAGGATTTCAATTTGGGTTCGTAAACCCAAACACCACCACGCGACTTGACAACAAATTCCATAGTCGGGATATGCATGAGCTATTAGTTATTTATTATTCCAATCTAATTTCATTATTTGTTTCTGCAGGTTTATTTCCACCTCTTCACCATTCTATGGCCTCTTTGCCGGGTGAATTCCTCGGTGTCTGTATGATTATGAGCATTCTGATATTGTTGTACACCTCTTCACCAATTCCATGGCATTTTTCCGGTGAATTCCTTAGTGTTAAAAAGTATCCTAAATATGTTCAGAAAATTTATAAAAAAAACATTTGCATTAATGTGGATTTATGTAATCAATCAAGATTGATACAGCTATCAAATGAATTCATAAATCATATATATATACTTAGGGATACTCGGTGAATGGTCTTATATACACTTCAGAATACAACAGCTAGTATTATATATTGATCTCTATTTATCATGCCTGGCCGGCTACAGTTGGTTACTCAAATAAGAGAGAAAAGTATTTGAAAAATGTATTTGATTTGTTCTCAATCCTATCATTATGTATTGGCTGAAGATGGATATTAAACTCAGTAAAAATTGATTTATGATATACACTGCATCTATGGCATTCAACTTTGAAAGTAGAGAGATCCGTTTTCAGTTGGCTCATCATGAATACAAAATAAAAAGGAAAACTAGGATTTGTAACCTGAATTTGAATTGGGACTCCCTTGCTCTGGCTGGGTCTCTTGTCCACTTGCTAACCTTGAGGCTAATTCTAGGCTTCAGTCGCCGGTAGTCTTAAAAGAAGGAGACAGGGATTTGGGGGTGTGCAATGAAGAAAGGTATTCGGTTGAGAACTTCCCAACTTGGCTCAAAATGAAAACACAATAGTATGGAGATAGTAGAGAATAGCGAGATGGAAAGATGCATGATCCGTCCAATTCGTTTATGGCTTCTTAAGGACTTAGCCGAGACTTCTTGGCTTCTATCAGTTTCAAAGATGACTATTCGGTTACAACATAAATTCAATTTGAAGAGAAATGAAGAGGGAAAAGGAATAAGGAGGAATTGAAGAGTTTAAATTTTATTTTATTATTATTATATGCTCTTATATACGTTCACGTATGTATATTGATGAGGTGACATCATTAGATTATATTATTATAATTTATTGGTGCCATTTCATTTTTATATTTATGTGTTCGTATTTAAGTGTTTATTATAATGATAAAATAAGAAGACTTAATATTAAATCTTTGAAGATATGAATTATATTTTAATTTAGATTATTTTATGTTTTTATCATATTGTTTTCCTAATAGCTCATGCGGTCCCATAATGTAACCTGTGTTCAAATCTTCGTATCCTTTCCAAGGAAGTCTTAGGTCATACCTGCCGATTCTGGTTACTGAACCAAACGACCATCCCATTTTGGATCTCATTTAGCAATGCTTCCCCTCTCTTCAGTCTTCTCTTGCAATCACTCAAGCAAAACATTCTCGCCAACACATTAATTCAAAAATATATTGATCGTTAATTCAAATCAAACAACTGCTAATCATCTAATAACAGTTATAGGTTACTGGTTATTTCATCTATGTCTATGATAACTAACTCATTTCACATGATCATGAAAGAAATAATTCGTTATCAGTTGGTACAACGTATATAAATAACTAACTCGTTTCACATGATCAAGAAGAGAAATAATCTGTTAATAGTTGATACAACATATATAAATAACTAACTCATTTCACATGATTAGGAAAGAAATAGTTCGTTAAACCAACAATTATGATTAAATTAAAAAAAATTACGGCAAAATTTGGGATGTAACATACCCTCTCCCTTAGATTTTTCATCGTCCTCGATGAACATAACAACAAAACATAAGCAATACTTAGTCAGTTTATACAGGAAGAAAAGAAATATGCAGTATTTTTGAAAAATTTCATGATAATCCTCCCAAGTGGTATTATCGTCAGCATACTGGTCCCATTGGACCTGTTCTTCCATCTCTTGAAGCATTTCAGGTCCAACAATGATTCTATCTTCCAACTGATTCCAACTCACTGGAGTTCTACATTTACGACCATACAAGGCCTTAAAGGGAGCCATTTTAATGGTGGACTGATAGGAGTTGTTATATGCAAATTCTACCAAGGGTAAATATGTTTCCCATTGGTACTGTCGGTCCATATAGTATACTCAGGAGATCTTCTAATACTTGATTCACCCGTTTCGTTTGACCATTTGTCTCAGGATGATAAGTTGAACTAATGTTTAATTTAGTACCCAAGGCTGAAAATAATGTTTGTCAGAATCTAGAAGTTATACTAGCATCCCTATTTGAAATAATTTTCTCTGGAATTCCATGTAATCTGAGAATCTCTCATGAATTTATGGGCAATCTATGGTGCTCCATTAGTTAAATTCCCTGGTATAAAATGAGCAACCTTTGTCAATCTATCAACTATGACCAAAATGGTATTGTGTCGATTTTGTGTCATAGGTAATCCTTGTACGAAGTCCATGGATATTACTTGCCATTTCCACGCGACCATCTCATTAGGGTGTAACAGACTTGCTAGGTACTGATGTTTTGCTTTTACTCTCTAGCATTCCAAACAACCTGCGACAAACTTTGTTATTTCCCTTTTCATCACTTTTCAAAAATATAGGGGTTTTATGTCAAATAGCATTTTTGTTACTTCCAGATGTCCTGAATATGGGGCTAAATGAAATTCTCTTAAAATCAGTCTTTGGAGTTTAGGGTCGTTGGGTACATAGATCCTGTGGTGATATTTTAGTAATCCATCCTCATCTAAGCTTAACTCTGAATACTTGAGATCTTGTGGGTCCCTGATAAGAGCTAGGCTGACTTTTGCATAAAACTCATCACACTCTAAAATCTGATCCTTTAACCTGAAGTTTACAATAGTTATTACATAGATGTGTCTTCTCCAACTTAGGGCATCTACCACCTTGTTTTCTTTGCCTTTAATATAACTTATATTGAACTCATAATCTGTTAAAAATTCCAGCCACCTCCTTTGTCTAGCATTTCAGATTTGGTTGGGTGAAAATATACTTCAAACCATGATGATCGAATCTAAGTTCAAAAGGTTTTTTGATTAAGTAATGTCTCCACATTTGCAAGGCATGCACAATAGCTACTAATTCAAAATCATGGGGTGTGTAATTCTATTCATAGTTTTTTAGTTTCCTAGATTCATAAGCAATAACTTGTTCATCTTGCATTAACACACCTCCTAATCCTTCTCCGGATGTATTTGTTATAACTACGAACTGCTTTTGTGGGTCAGGTACCCTTAATATAGGTGTTGTAGTTAGTTTTTCTTTCAAAAACTCGAAGGCTGATTGACACTTCTTTGTCCAGATAAATTTCTTCCCCTTCCTCTGGAGTGAGGTGATTGGATAGGCTATCCTTGAGAAATTTTTGACAAACTTTCTATAGAATCCTACTAATCCCATAAAGCTCCTAACCTCAGATACATTTCTAGGTGTAGGCCATTCCTTAATTGCTTTTATTTTTGATGGATCTACAGCTATACCCTAAACTGATATAATGTGCCCTAAATACTGAATTTCCTTTTGATAAAAAGCGCACTTAGATAATTTTCCATACAGTTTATGTTCTCTTAATCTTTGCAGAATTATTTCTAAATGCCTTTGATATTCCTCCTCATTCTTGGAATATATTAAAATGTCATCTATGAAGACCAATACAAACTTATCCAGGCAATCTTGAAATATGCTATTCATTAAGTTCATAAAAGCTGTTGGGGCATTGGTTAACCCAAATGGCAATACTGTAAACTTGTAATGTCGACACCTGGTTCTAAATGCGGTTTTATGTATATCTTTGTCCTTTATAAGAAGCTGGTGGTACCCTTACCTCAAGTCAATTTTTGAAAACATTGTTGTGCCTTTCATTTGATTAAAGAGATCATCTATCCTTGGTAATGGGTATCGATTTTTGATGGTGATTTTATTTAGCATTCTATAATCTATGCATAATCTCATGGTTCCATCCTTCTTCCTCACAAACAGTACTGGGGCTCCCAATGGTGAGACACTCGGCCTAATCAATTTCTTATCTAACATATCCTGAAGTTGGATTTGCAATTCCATTAATTCTGTAGTTGTCATTTTATATGGTGCCCGAGATATGGGTTCTGCTCCTGGTATCAAATCTATGGTGAAATCAAATGTTCGGGAAGGGTGCAGTTCAGGAAGTTCTTCAAGAAACACGTCTTGATAATTCTTTAAATAGGGGTATTTTTCCTCAAAGGATTCTTTGAACTTTTCTCTAATTTCCCCATCTTCATAAATATGGTCATCTCCATAAGTGGTGGTTTTAGGTTCCCTTGTGTCCTCAATCCTAACCGCAAAAATCTCACAACCCCTTCTTCCATATCTTTTAAGTTTTATTGTAGAAATCTGTTTTGATCTAATTTCATGTTTAATCCCTGTAATGCTTGTGGGTATACCTTGATCATCCACACAGCTTACAGTTTTAGCAAGGCAATCTACTTTGGCCTTATGTTCACTGAGCCAATTGATTTCTATGATAATGTCGTAAGACCCAAGAAGTGCTACATATAAGTTAAAGTTTTTTGAAAAATTCGAGAAGTCAACTTGAGCTTCAAACAGACACTGCTCTACCTTAGCCCTTGACTGGTTTGCATACTCGATTCTCTATGGTTATGCCATAAAGCTAGATCTTTTTGGAAACCTACTTAATAGCCTAGTTGATATAAAACATTTAGAAGCTCCAGTATCAATTAAAATGGATACAAAATTTCCGTAGATCTTACCTGGAGTTTTAATGGGGCCTATCTGTTGTTTTGCTTGCCTATTATCCGGGCCACATGAATCCTCTGCTGAAAGACTTGCTGTTGTTGCGGTAAAGGTGGTCATTGTGATTGGTTGGCGTTAGGTTTACTGGGACACTTATTAGCATAATGGTCTCCTCCATAGTTAAAACATCCTCCAAATGGTCCCTTCTTTTTATTATTCTTGTTATTCTTATTTGTATTGAAATTGCTTTTAACATCCTTAACTCCATTACCCTTTGACTCTAGTTTGTTGTACTTGTAGTCCTTAAATTGTCTTTTCTGGGCCCTGAAATTAGCACCCTCTGAATTCTAGGTTGTCTTTCTCTTGTTGTCTCGGATGGAGTCATTCTTCCTGATCTTGTGTTCTTGCTGAACAACCTTCTCTAGAGCTTTTTCCATGGTTCGGGGAGCGAGAACACCAATAGCTTCTATTCTATTGTTCAAACCTATGATGAATTTTCTCACTTTCAAATTGGTGTCCTGTTGATACGGTGGTACATATTTTAACAATCGAGTGAACCTCTCTCAGTACTTATGTATTGACATGTCTCCTTGCTTTAAGTTTTGGAAGTCTAAAAACTTTTGATCATAAAAAGGTTTGAGGCAGCCAGCGGTTCCGAAAAATGTTCACAAATTTCTCCCAGGTGATGTCAGTGGTTTTTATGTTCTACTTAACTTTGGTGTTTCCCCACTAGGTTGCAGCTTCTCTGGTAAAATGATATATTCCCCAAACTGCTTTTGAGGTTTCAGAGAAATTTCTAATTTCAAAATACTGTTCTATCTCAGTTAACCAAGCTTCTGCTTACTCCCCGGACTCACAATCGAAAAACTTGGGTGTTTTTATTTTCTTAATGTTTGTTGACAAATCAGCCACTATTTCTTGCTTCTTTTGTTTTTTTGATTGTTTGGGGGAGGAGGTTTTCTTGTTAGCTTAGAGACTTCTATCTCCGCTCTAGGAGGTGGCAAGGATTGAGTTTCCTCGCGGTTATGCCCCATTTGGGCTGCCATTTCATTCATTCTTCTTTTCATGTTTTCTAACTTCAGTTGCGTTTCTTGCAAGATCTGAAGTAACAAATCATTAGAAGATTGGGTGTTCTCACGGATTATGTTTTGATCTACAACGTTCTTGTTGCTGTTCATTTTATGTTTATGGTTCCCACCTGTTAATTTACAAATTGTGTCAATTAAGTGGAGGAAAGAAGAAATTTTCACAAAAAGAAAGAGTCTTGCAAACACATGAATTGCAAGAATTAATAACTTAATTTAACTTAATACTTCGTTGCTTCACTTAGAGTAACCTTATTTACAAAATTTCCTCTATTGAGGATGTTTACATCAAAATTAATGAGTCTTGCTTTGCAGCACTAGATTCTAGCTCTGTTTGGTACATATCTCGTACCATCTAGGATCTATGGAACTGTAAAAGAGAATTGCTCTGCCGAGCGTTCCAGTTTTGGATCAACTTGTTTTTGTATGCTGCTTTGCTCGTAGGAGTCCACTTTACTCTTTCTTTCTTCATCCGTTGTATTGCCTCGTTCAGAGTTTCATTGTCTCGGGGCATGGAACAACAAGTGTCGTCATATTTTGTCATGTTTTTAATAAAATAGGGAAAGATAGAGTGTCGAGTCTTCTTGCAGGGTGTTTTACGTACTTGCATCTTGTGTAATCAATTCAAAACTTTTAGGTTTCAAAGAAGGTAGGGTGCCTTAGGTTCAGTGTCGAATCCAATGCTCTGATACCATATGTAACAAATGAATTTTCATAACCAATTTAACACACCTAGTAATCTGATTTAATAAGTAATTGATTCCATTTCACAAGACAATGACTACCATCAACTATGATAAGTAATTGTTTTCTATTCTAACTATAATTCATGTTCAATTGATATAATGAGATAAATAAATTAATAAATTGCTAACATTTTATCCATTTCTAACTGATAACATATTCAGCTGAAAATAAAGTAACGACTAACTTCTATATCAACTAATATATTCATTCAAATTATGCTGAGTAAAACTAAACTATCTAATTATTCTTCTTGTAACATCTCGTTTTCCCTGGGTCTAAATTAACATCTAACATACTCAAAGAATACAGTTATTACTTCATTTTATAGGAAGATAGTTATATCATTCATGTTCGTGAGAGTAAGATTACTATTAAAAACAGTTAGACAAAATTTCTTAACTAAAAACTTGAAATACCATCAAATGAAATTACTGCAGAAATTGAAAACCACATACCTCGGAAAACTGAGATTGAAATCAAACTAAGGATGCTTCTGCAACCACCCAGGTTAGTCCACAAATACACTAACAATTTCACATGATGACTATCATCTAAAAATTGCTATCTTAAAATCAAATGTTAATTTCAATTAAATACTACCATATTTTAAATTAGGGCATCACATACCACTGTATCAATTAGGGCATCATTTATCATTGGATCATTTAGGGCTTCTGATACTGCTATATCACTTAGGGCTTCCGCTACCATAGATTCAATTAGGGCTTTCGATACCATTGATTCAAACAAGGCTTCCAATACCATGGTTTCAGTTAAGGCTTCCGATACCATTGTATCATTTAGGGTTCTAGTCATCTCTCAATCATTTAGGGCTTTGATTCCTTTCCTTTCGATTACTTAACTGTGACAGTATCTCAAGATTAGAAATATGCTTATATTCGATATTTATATAAATGAAAAGCAATCCATGAATCTATCTCTAGGTGTATAATAACTATAACAATAACTCAACTTAATCTTACCTCCTCATAAATAAAAGTGACATTACCTGTTTCCGTTAAACAATTGACTGCATAGCTTATCTTCCTCTGACTCACGACTGACATCTTGGGGAGAGGTGAAACATTGTCAGAGGCTTAACCACCCAACTTCGGACCACAACTTGTCCCTACCTGATCTCTAATGAGAAAGGCCCTCCCTACCCGGAATAGACAGGGGTCATTTTGCCATCTACTGGGCTTCCTGGTTATAAACTCACCGTACGACTTGGCAGCAGGAGATCGCAATAATAGGAATATGTTCGAGCTATTAATTATTTCATATTAGATGATAAATATGGAAATGTCATAACTGATACTAATTCATATTATTGATGATTCCTTTCTCACACCTCATCACCCATCTTCTTGGCTACATAGCTGGGTGAGTCCCAGGTATTCAGAATTCTCAAAGCAGACGGCTCTATCAATTATTCAAGAAGATTACATACATCCATCATTTCCCATTCTATGTTTACATAAATTATGTTCTTTAAAGATTTCAAAAATTCGAATGCTTAATTACTTAATTTAATCATAATTGAATTCTCTTCCGCGTTCTTGTAGACCCTCTACACATCCTCACCATTTCAGGCTACCATGCTGGTGATTCTCAGGTGCTCATGAGTCATATCCACCATGCACCTCTCCACCTATTATGGCATTATCGTTGGTGAATTCCTTGGTGTGGATTTGTTTATCATCTCATTATGAAAGAAAAGAATGTATTAAGTTTTGATCAAAATTATAATTCAAGGTTATTGTGGCTTATTCAAGGTTGATACTCTAAGTTAAAAAAAACAAAGATTATCAAGGAAATATTGAACAGAATAATTGAACAAGAATCTTCTCTTATCAAATTGATTTTAGACTGAAAGGAAAAAAGCGGGTTCAATATTTAATTTAAAACATAGCACATTCACAACTTGGGATTTAATTATAATTTGATTCCAACTCCAGCCGGATTCCATCAAATAGACAAGCTTACAGTCAGCATAACAAAATGATGCAGTCGGCATGACAATTAGTAAGGTTTATGCATATAGTTGGCATAGCAATGATAAGGAAAATGCTTACAGGCGGTATAGCAAATGATAGGAAAGATGTTTACAATCAGCATAGCAAATATTATGAAAGATGCTTAAAGTCGGCATAGCAATGATAATATGGATGATGCATAAAGTCGGCATATGAAAGTATATTAAAAACGTGCAAGAGAAAAGAATACTCTTACGTGACTGTCCTGTATCCTGTTATGGCAAGTTATGGCCCCGAGCCTAGCTTGATTCCCAATTTTGAGGACAGGAGAGTATTGTGTAAGGAAATAGCAATCGAAATACTTCCCAGATTATCTCCTTCAAGGATGTGAGCCGAGTTTCATTGGAAACAGAGAGAAAAATGTGGTGTGTGTGTTGATAACTCATGACTCTAATATAAATTTTAATTTGACTCATCGGCTTCCCAACAGTTACAAGATTTCATTCGAATGCTATACAAAACATTTAAAGAAGAGGGAAAGAAAGCTGAACCAAGAGTGAAGGTAATTTTGTTTTTACCACTAAAAAGGCTAAACATTTATGTTGACGTTCTATATCCCCTGGCTCTACTCATGGCATCCAATATGAGGAACTACCCATGACTTCTTGGCTCCCAAAACATAAAAGATGTAAAACCATTTGAATTCCCAATTAATAAATTGACTATGAAGAGACAAAAGAATAAAAGCAAATAAGAAGTTGGAAAGAAGAATTGGAAGATTATAATTTGAAAATTATAATAATTCAATTATTATAATTCAAACATTATTATAATGTACAACTAAACATCACTCTATTAAATTATTAAATGATAACGGTGCCAAATCATTTTTATATTTAAATGCACGTAATTAAATATCTATTAAAATAATATGATGAAAGATAAATTAAAATCCTTTGAAATACTTTATATAGTTTAACCCAATTATTTTAATTAAATTATTTATTTAAATAACTCATGTGGTTCCACAGATGTATCCTGTTTCAAATCGCTAGGGCCTCTACTTGTCCGCCCAGTGATGGTAATGCCCTGCCTAATCCTTTTCTGACAATGCTTCCACCCCTTCGACATGCTTCTTGCAAGGAATTTCTCCGTAGTTAAATTATAAATTATTTAATCATAAATAATCATAATCGTTAACCTTTATCTTAATTGCATGAATTCGTGATTAACGATCAACTAACATGTCATCTTCACTTGAAATCATAACGACTATCTTACCATTTCACCAGATTATAACAAATTAAACTACCAACTGACGTAATGCGAACCTCAACGGCTATATTCTAAGCTAGGTAAAAAATTGGGATGTAACACTTCTAAGGATTAAAGGTAAAAGTGCAAAGAAACATACATAATTAATGGAGGAATCCCTTTATCTTGTTGTTCAAGCCTCGGCATTGGTGAGAGGAGAAGCATTGACATAGGCTTAACCTCCCAACCTCGGACCATACTTATCCCCACACATCCTAACTTATTAGAACGACCCTTTCTACTTCAAGATCGGTCTTGGTATGTTTTTTAGTCCAGCCATCCGAGCTACCAGGTGGTTTGAGTGTCCCATCAGTTATACCTATATAACTAATATTTGCGGACAAACAAGTGATCTCAAAATTGGTACATATGCCTATAACTACTTTGGCCAAGGATTTCAATTTGGGTTCATAAACCTGATCACCACCACTCGACTTGACAACGGATTCCATATCCGGGACATGCATGAGCTATTAATTAATTATTATTCCAATCTGATTTCATTATTTGTTTTTGCAGGTTTATTTGCACCTCTTCACCATTATATGGCCTCTTTGTTGGGTGAATTCCTCGGTGTTCGTATGATTATGAGCATTTTGATATTGTTGTACACCTCTTCACCAATTCCTTGGCATTTTGTCGGTGAATTCCTCGGTCTTAAAAAGTATCCTGAATATGTTCAGAAAATTTATTAAAAAAACATGTGCATTGATGTGGATTTATGTAATCAATCAAGTTTGATACAGCTATCAAATGAATTCATAAATCATATATATATACTTAAGGATACTCGGTGAATGGTCTCATATACACTTTAGAATACAACATCTAGTATTATAAATTGATCTCTATTTATCATGCTTGGCCGGCTACGGTTGGTTACTCAAATCAGAGAGAAAAGGATTTGAAAAATGTATTTGATTTATTCTCAATCCATCATTATGTATTGTCTGAAGATGGATATTAAGCTCAGTAAAAATCAATTCATGATATACACTGCATCTATGGTATTCAACTTTGAAAGTAGAAAGATTCGTTTTTAGTTGGCTCATCATGAATACAAAATAAAAAGGAAAATCAGGATTTGTAACCTGAATTTGAATTGGGACTCCTTTGCTCTGGCCGGGTCTCTTGTCCACCCGCTAACCTTGAGGCTAATTCTAGGCTTTAGTCACTGGCAATCTTAAAAGGAGACAAGGATTTGGGGGTGTGCAATGAAGAAAGGCATTCGGTTGAGAACTTCCCAACTCAGCTCAAAATGAAAACACAACAGTATGGAGATTGGAGAGAATAGAGAGATGGAAAGAGGCATTATCCATCTAATTCGATCATGGCTTCTTAAGGACTTAGCCGAGACTCCTCAGCTTCTATTGGTTTCAAAGATGATATTCGGTCACAACATAAATTCCATTTGAAGAGAAATGAAGAGAAAAAAGGAATAAGGAGGAATTGAAGAGTTTAAATTTTATTTTATTATTATTATATGCTCTTATATACGTTCATATATGTATATTGATAAGGTGACATCAGTAGATTATATTATTATAATTTATTGGTGCCATTTCATTTTTATATTTATGTGATTGTATTTAAGTGTTTATTATAATGATAAAATAAGAAGATTTAATATTTAATCTCTAAAGGTATGAATTATATTTTAATTTAGATTATTTTATGTTTTTATTATATTGTTTTCCTAATAGCTCATGCGGTCCCATATTGTAACTTGTGGTTAAATCTTCGTATCCTTTTCAAGGAAGTCTTAGGTCATACTTGCCGATTTTGATGACTGAACCAAACGACCATCCCATTCCGATGATCCGATTTAGCAATGCTTCCCCTCTCTTCAACCTTCTTCTGCAATCATTCAAGCAAAACATTTTTGCTAACACATTAATTCAAAAATATATTGATCGTTAATTCAAATCAAACAGCTGCTAATCATCTAATAACAGTTATAGGTTACTGGTTATTTCATCAACATCTATAATAACTAACTCATTTCACATGATCATGAAAGAAATAATTCGTTATCAGTTGCTAAAATGTATATAAATAACTAACTCGTTTCACATGATCAAGAAGAGAAATAATATGTTAACAGTTGATACAACGTATATAAATAACTAACTCGTTTCACATGATTTGGAAAGAAATAGTTTGTTAAACCAACAGTTATGATTAAATTAAAAATTAGGGCAAAATTTGGGATGTAACATAATCCCCGTGTCAAAACTATAATCAGACAAGGAGATGTTTTTTACTCTCAAGGATTTGTATGAGCTCAATAATACTAGCAAAGCTCTAGCCCTGGAATATGGCTAGAGGTGAATCTGTAGTTTCATATTTTATGAAGATTACTGAGTTAAACGACCAGCTTAGTGCAATTGAGGAGTCTTTTGCAGATAAAGATCTAGTCATGGTTTTTATGAATGGACATACCTATTCTTGGGAATCTTTTATTTAATGTGTTAGTGGGAGAGATGAGCTTTGAAAATTCAATAACTAAGAGGTGATTGTATTCAAGAAGACTGTAGATTAGAAGCATGAGGAAATGGTTGCAATAGTCACCATGAAGATGTTCATGTATTTGCAGCTCACACTTCAAAAGGAAAAGGGAAGAAAGGAAACTTCAAAGGATTCAAAGGATTCTAGGATCCAGTGCTTGAGATGCAACAAGTATGGACACTATGCTAGAGATTGTAACTCTAGGCCAAAGCCTCAACCTGCTACTGCTGCAAATGTAGAAAACTCTTCTCCTTAATAGGAGTCAAGTGAAAATTCTGAGGGTATACTCTCTAGCAATGTTTCTACAAATAGTGTTACATGGCTAATTGATTGTGGAGCATCTTGTCATATTACTGGTTACTGAGAATACCTCTTCAACTTGAAAGAAAATGTTTCACATTTTCAAGTCATTATGGATGATGGAGCAAGTTATTCTGTTAAAGGTTTTAGTTCTACATCTTTTCAATTGGATTTCAGAACTCTACACTTGAGTGATGTTCTTTTTGTGCTTGGTATTAAGAGGAATCTGATTTCTATATCAGCATTAAAAGACAAAGGTTATCATGTTACCTTTGGTGATAGAAAATTTCTTGCATGGAAAAAGAACAACATTCAATCAGCTTGTGAGGTTGGAGTTCGTTATGTCAGCCTCTACAAGCTTTCAACTCATCCTATTCAAGCTTTAACTCGTAATACTTCAAATTCAAGTGAGCTTTGGCACAAAAGGTTTGACCATCTTTATTCTAGAACTTTATCTTATATGGAGAAGGTTGTGGTTGGTCTACCAAAGCTTAACCAAAATCACGAAGGAGTTTGTAAGGGATGCACTCTAGGTAAAAACATTAAGAGCACTTTTCATAGTAGTGAAAGTAGAGAAAAAGATATCCTATAGTAAATATATTCTGATTTATGCAGTCCTATGTTAGTTGCTTCTCTTAGTGTCTTTTGGTATTATGTTATCTTCATAGATGATTTTTCTTGGAAGTGTTGGATTTAATCTCTTAAGTCTAAAGAATCTAATGATGTTCTGACTCACTTAAAAAAATTTAAAGCACTTGTTGAAAATCTATCTAACAAGAAAATTAAGATTCTTAGATTTGATAATGGAGGAGAATATGTTTCTGGTATCTTTTATAACTTCTGTGTTAAAGCTAGGATTGAGAGGGAATTCTTTGTCCCTTGTAATCTTCAACAAAATGGTGTAGCTGGGAGAATGAACAGGACAATTGTTGAGGCAACAAAGGCTATGATGCATGATCAGAGCCTTCAAACTTCTCTATGGGCTGAGGCTTGCAGGACAACAATTCATATTCAAAAGCGTAGCCCTCATCAGATTCTAGACAACATGACTTTAGATGAAGCTTTTATGAGTATCAAATTAGATATCAGTTATTTTAGAATTTTGGGTTATCCCATTTATATTCATATTCCAAAAGAGAAAAGAACAAAGTTGGAACCTTCAGGATGAAAAGACATATTTATTAGCTATAGTGATTCTTCAAAAGCATACATAATCTAAATTCCAGATCAAAAGAAAATTGAAATCAGTAGGGATGTTTCTTTTGATGTTGTTGTAGCTTGTAAGAAATCAAAACAAGCTAACATAGAATTTGATAGAGAAGACTTTGAGCTTCCCCAAGATATAGATATGGCTGTTCTAAATCCACCTTCAGAGATAAAGAGGGAGAGTACAAATTAAAAGGATTTACATGAACCAGTTGATCCTGTAGATCCTATTGACACTTTAGCAGGCCCCAATAATACTTCAGCCAACAAGAAAAGACTCTTGTGGTCTAGGAACACTATGGAAGAATCTGAACAATATGTGTTCCCACGTGGCACTTTTAGAGAAAGTGAACGGGCTCCTAAGTATGCTGGTTATGTAGCTTTGATGAGTTACATTGTAGCATCTGAACCTTCCAGTGTTGAAGAGGCTTCAAATCAGCAAGCGTGGAAAGATGCCATGATGAAGGAGAATCAATTCTCATTGAAAATAATGTATGGGATATCCGAAGACCAAAAGGTAAGTCAGTTGTTTCATCTAAATAGTTGTTAAAATTTAAGCATGCAGCTGATGGAAGCAGAAAAAAACATAAAACCAGCTTTGTAGCTAAAGGTTTTTTTCGAAAGGAAGTCATAGACTACGAAGAACCTTTGCACTAATAGCTCGTTATTCTTTCATCAAAACCATAATAGTTATTGCAACAACAAAAGGTTGTAAATTTTGTCAAATGGATGTTAAGGCAATCTTCTTAAATGGGGTATTTGAAGAGGAAGTCTACATTGAAATCCAAAGGGCTTTGTTGTTCATGATAAGGAGTCTCATGTGTGCAGGCTGAAAAATGCATTGTATGGCCTTAAGCAAGCTCCCCGTCCTTGGTATGAGAGAATGAATCGCTATCTTTTAAGTATGGGTTTTCAAAAGAATGATGCAGATCTGAATTTATACTTCAAGGTAAATGATGACAAAGTATTGATTTTGATGCTTTATGTCGATGACTTGTTTTTCACAGGTAATGATGATCTCATTGTCAAATGTAAGGAGTTAACTTCTGAATTTGAAATGAAATATCTTGGTTTGCTGCACTATTTCCTTGGATTTGAGGTTATGGAAAAGATCAAATGGATTTATATTAAGTCAAGGTAAATATGCAATTGATATTTTGAAAAGATTTGGCATGTTAGAGTATAAATCTATGTCAACTCCTATCGAAGCAAATCTGAAAAAGTTACATAATGATGCTACTACTTCAGATTTGGTTGATCCTATCATGTACAAGTAGTTAACTGGTTCTTTGATGTGTTTGGTTAAACAAGGGCTGATAAATGTTATGCATTTAATACCTTGAGTCAGTTCATGTGTGAACCAAGGCAAATTCACCTTGTGGCTGCCAAACACAGTTTGAGAAATGTCCGTGGTACAGTGGGATAAGGCTTGAAATATTCTTCATGTGTGAAGGGATTCTTTGATTTATATTGGTTTGGGTGTGTGCCTCACATGAAGAGTGCTTTAGAATGTTGTTTCAACCTAGGTTTAGCTATGGTTTCTTGGTGCAGCAGAAAACAATCTTGTGTAGCTCAAAGTATAGTTGTCGTAGAATATGTTATAGCATTTGTGGCTGCAAGAGAAGTTGTGTGGTCTTGTAAATTGCTTGCTGGTTTGTTTGGGAACCTTTGGAACTTACAATGATCATGTTTAATAACCAAAGCTGTGTGAAGCTTTTGGTTAATCTAGTTTTTCATGACAGAAACAAACATGTGGAAATTAAATATCATTATTCGGGGACATGGTTCAAAGGAAAACAATGTAAGGAAACTTGCAATAAAGAATATCACCGTTTCCACATAACCCATAAAAGATCTGAAATAAATATGCATCTGAAATCCACATGCAAGAGAATAAACAACATACCCACAAAAATGTGACACAAGATATACCTTGGGAAACTCTCATTGAGGGAAAAAACTCAACCTCCCAAAAGCATCCATCACCATGTTGTTAGAAACAATAGTCCACCAAGATAATTGAGGAGGGGGGGGGGTGGTTCAGTTAGTTATCTAATAATTAAAGCATTTATCCACCTTAAATAATCTTAACCATTCAATCAAAGTAAACAACCACCATACAAAGATACACATACACAATTACACCAGATATGTTAACTAGGGAAACCCTTGATCAAGGGGAAAACCCCGGTGGGAATGATGCCCACAAGATGATGTGCTAATATGAATATTCTTTGTTAGAGAATGGACCTTGTTAGGAGTCTATTACAACATTTAGTACATATGAGTCCTTGTTAGGAGACTTTGAATCCTTTTTAGAAGATTTCAACCCTGTTAGGAGTTGTAGAAGACAGAAGGACCCACTGTCCAAACAGCTTTTGGGTCAAGATCACCGATTTCACTATCCAATTGATCTCTCAACTATTCCTTGCAGAATAATCGTATGTACTGAACTTTAACTTCTTTCCTTTGTCTTGTCAACCGGACCAATCATTGTGAGACCTTGTAGACCAGGTTATGAACCTTGGATCCAAGTATTGAACTTTGGATCACACAATAAAACTTCGGCAATGAAGTTTCCTTCGCATTCACTCTGCTCTGCTTATCTTCGCATTCCGCTCTTCGTGCTGCTTATCCTCATTCACATTTGTCCATATGATAAAAGAAAATGTCCTTTGTTTATACCGAGTCCATAAAACAATTCCCTGAGTTGGCTATTACACCTTCTCAATTAATTATTATAGGACCTCATTAAGAACACGTTACACTTAGCGATAACATTAATCTTTTAACTTGTAACTTGAATAAATTTCGGTACATGCAATATTATGATGAGCGAGCTTAGCTACATCATCTCTAGAATGTCTTCTTCACATATCTAACTTTGGCTTCATAGAATAACAACTCTGCTAAGAGATATAACAAGTTTATTAGAACATGCCTTTGTAACCTCTATCTCAGAACAGTCTCCACCAAAACTTGCATAACTTCTTCTAGATTTAATATCTTATGCTTCCAAGGTTAGATGCATATCCTAGACACTTAGCAGTATCTCCCTTTAATCTTGCTTAGTGAAAGTACTCAACTGTCTATCTGTACCAACTTGATCTTTTCGCTGTTCTTCTATCAGATACCACAGAAAACTGCTGACATCAACGACAAGTATAGTCATGAATGTAACATATCATAATGATAATGATTTAATCATGTTTCTACAATACTCCTCCATAGGAATATCATTAGCATTCATGCTTCCAACAATCTCCCCCTTTGGCATTGATGGCAACATAGATGAAAAACACCTAGTTCCAAAAATACCAACTACAAAAGATTGGTAACCTTTCTTTTCAAATCCTCCTCATCAATCATTCTTCCCATTGATATACCTCAATGGGCTCTATGTTGTACTTCGCCCAAACTGTTTATTCTTCTTCCAAACTGTATTTTCCACACTGTTTTTCATGTTGTACTTCTCTCCTCCATTGACATCAATGTGAAAGGTTTTAGCAACCATCAACCTCTATAACAACTGTCTCTGATTAGCTCAAGTGTCAAAAGACACTTTTCAAAACAACATCCAACAAGAGTCCTAGATAACTCTATCCATCAGATACTACCCCATACAGAAAATATCAGCATTCAGTCTAGAGAAACAATAGTGCTCTGTTACACTGGATTGATGCACTCTTGCATTATCTACTCTGATGTAGAAAGGGGCGTAACCCCTAGCATACCTCGTAAATACTCAAAAGTTTCTTTGGGAAGAGGCTTAGTGAAAATATTTGCTATCTGTTCTTTGGTGTTTACATACTCCAATCTAATTTCCTTTTCTGCAAGTTTCTCTCTCAACATGTGATATTTGATAGAAATGTGCTTAGTCTTAGAATGCAATACTGGATTCTTAGACATATTCACTGTGCTTGTTTTGTCACAATGTATGACAGTAGGTTCATTGAATTCTACCCTTATATCCTTTAGCATCTGCTTCATCCAAACAACTTGATTAGAATTGTTTGTTGCTGCAACATATTCTGCTTCAGCTATACTTTGTGAGGTACAATCCTGCTTCTTGCTTAGCCAAGAAACCAATCTTCCTCCAAGAAATAAGGCTCCACCACTGGTGCTCTTTCTGTCATCCATACTGCCTGCCCAATCAGCATTGGTATAAGCATATAGAGTGAAATCATTAGATCTGTCATATCACAATCTGAACTCTAGTGTTCCTTTCAGGTATCTAAATATCCTTTTGACTACTACATAATGTGCTTCTCTGGGGTTAGCTCGAAATCTTGCAACAATTCCAACTGCATTTTCTATATCTGGCCTTGTGTGAGTCAGATATCGCAATCCTCCGATCATAGATATGTACTTTTTTTGCTCAACAGTAGGCATCACATCCTTTGTGATAACTTGTGTTCAATTACTATAGGTGTTCCAACGGGTTTACATGTTTCCAAACCAAACCTTTTCAGTAAATCTTTTAAATACTTAGTTTGTGAAATAAAGATTCCTTATTTGTCCTGCACAATTTGTAATCTTAGAAAATATTTCATTTCTCCTATCATGCTCATTTCAAATTCCTTCTTCATTTCTTTTGCAAACTTGTCACTTTCATCATCATTTCCTCCAAATATGATATCATCAACAAATATTACCAAAATCATCAATCCATCATCAATTTCTTTCCAATATAGATCACTATTTGCCATTCCTTTGTTATATCCAAGCTTTGTCAAATGCTTGTCCAATCTCGCATACCATGTTCTGGGTGCTTGCTTCAAGCCATACAATGCTTTCTTGAATCTGCATACTGTGTCCTTATCATCTGTTAAAGGACAACTTTCAGGCTGTTCTATGTATACCTCTTCTTCAAGTTCTCCATTCAGAAATGCTGACTTGACATCCATTTGATATACCTTTAATTTCTTATATGCTGCATATGCTAAGAATAATCTTACTGCTTCTATTCTTACCACAGGAGCATAGGTTTCATCATAGTCTATTCCTTCTTGCTGTGAGTAACCTTTACATACCAATCTTGCTTTGTTCCTCACAACTTCACCTTGTTTATTCATCTTGTTTCTGAATACCCATTTTGTTCCCATCACATTCTTGTTTGCTGGTTTGGGGACCAATTCCCATGTCTCATTCTTCACTATCTGATCCAATTCCTCTTTCATAGCTTGCTTCCAGTAGTCATCTTTACTCTTCGGTTCAACTTGAGATATCAAACATAGTTCTTCATTGATTCTGCTTCTTGTCACCGCACCTTTATCTCTACTTCCGATGATCTATTTGGGTGGATGATTCTTTGTCATATTTTTACCAAAAGTAGGAGTTGTTATCTCAACTCTTAGCTCTGTTGAAGGTTCCGAGCTTTGTTCCTGCCTTAGCTCTCCTTCATTCTGCAAATCATTGTCAGTCTCAAAGAATATTTCATCATTCCTTGATTTAGTAATAACATTCTCATCATTTGAATTATAGTCATATATTTTTTCTTGTATCCTGAATTTCTCATCAACTCTTACATTTGCACTTTCCATAATAGTCTTAGTTCTTAGATTATAACATCGACAAGCCTTCCTTTTCAATGAATATCCAAGAAACATACCTTCATCACTTCTAACATCAAACTTACCAATATCATCATCTCTTTTGATATAACATTTACAACCAAAAATTCTGAAATACTTAACTGTAGGTAATTGACCAAACTATAGTTCATAAGGGGTCTTGTTTGTGTCTTTCTTGACTTGCACTCTGTTCATAGTGTAGACAGCTATATTCATAGCTTCTCTCCAAAACATCTTGGATACATCATTCTCAACTAACATAACTCTTGCTGCTTCTGTTACTGACTTGTTTCTTCTCTCTACAATACCATTTTGTTCAGGGGTTCTCAGAGCTGACAACTGTCTTTTGATTCCATTAGCTTCACAAAAGATGTTAAACTCATTTGAAGTAAATTCTCCTTCTCTATCTGATCTTAAACATTTAATTTTCATACTTGATTCATTCTCAACTCTAATCTTGAATATCTTGAACTTATCAAATGCCTCAGATTTATTTTTTAAGAAATGCAACCCACATCATTCTAGAAAAGTCATCAACTAAAATCATGAAATACCTTTCACCATAGAATCCTTTAGTCTTCGTAGGACCACTAAGATCTATATGTATAATCTCCAATTTTGCTATAGTAGTAAACTTTTCGCTAGGAATGAAGTTCTGTTATGCTTTGCCAATACACACTCCTTGCAATTGTGTTAGTAGGCTTTACAATCTTAGGCAAATCTCTAACTACAAACATACTACTGATCTTCATAATGCTGTCAAAGTTTATATGACAAAATCTCTTATGCCATAACCAATTGTCATCTATCTTTGCAACCAAACATGTCATTTCAGTAGGGTTCAATTGAAATACATTACCTCTAGATCTAGTTCCTATTCCAATTACCTTTTCATCTTTGTCTCTGATCATGCATGTCTTCTTTGTGAACTGTAACTGATAACCTTTATCCACTAATTGTCCAACTCTCAAAAGATTGTGCTTCAAACCACCAACAACATCCTCAGTGTTAGTCTTACAATCAAGAGTTATAGATCCAATACCTTTAACTTGACATGCTGCATTGTTTCCAACTTCAACAATGCCTCCATCATGACTTTTGAAGTCAACAAACTTGTTCATATCACTAGTCATATGATGTGAACAACCACTGTCGATTATCCAATCAGATTTCTTTTCAACCTGCGATACCAAAGCCATTTTCTCCGAACTTTCTTCTTTAATAGCTACAAATCCTATTTCATCATCACTAGCACTTATTGGTTGTTTATTAGAATCATCTTCTTCATTTGCATACAAACACTCTCTATCTCTTCTAGGTTTGAAATTTCCTCTATATGTTTTCTCTATCTTAGGACACTTAGATGCATAATGACTAAATTGATTACAAGTTCAACATTTAAAGATTTTCTAACCATCCTTTTCTCTTCTTACCAGAAGGGCTACTCCTATCTTTTTATCCTCATTAGATTTGCTACTGCTAGCAAAGTCTCCTTTAGCATTTGTGCTCCTTGATAAACTAGGTCGAATATTTAGGGCACTGAAAGCTATTTCAATTCTGGTCAATTCTCCGGATTGTCTAAGCTTATTCTCAATTGCTTCAAGTCTACCAAGTAATGTTTCTTTTGTAAAATATTTGGTGCAAGATATCAACAACTGTATCATTTGAACTGCTGGCTTAAATGTTGGTGTTAAGCTCTTCAATATCTTCTATATCACCTCATCATCTTCCTTGGTTCCTCCTTGAGATCTAATACCCTGTAGTAATTTCTGATATCCTACCTACAAATGTTCTTATAGAGTCATCTTCCATCATCATAGCATCTTGAAATGCACAAATCCAACTTTGTAACCTCACTTTCTTAGAATGTTCATCTCCTTCAAAACTATTTTCCAAAGTTTTCCAAATCATATGAGAAGTAATAAGTGACTTTACTTGGTTGTACTCAATTTCAGGAAGTGCAGACAATAGTGCTTCTCTAGCTCTCATGTTGCACATGAAAAGTTTCCTTTCTTCGGTACAAGTTTCCAAATCTTTCTCAGCAATGATTGTCTTTTCTAATTTTGTTAAGATCCAATATCCTGAACCCATACATAGCAGATATGTCATCATCTTTTCCTTCCAACTGTCATAATTTGTTCTATCGAACTTCAAACTATCCTTTCTGAATATGTTCGCCATGAATCTCCCAAAGTTGTTAAACTTTATCTTCAAGGACCTAATGCTCTGAAACCAATTGTTAGAAGCAATAGTCCACCAAGATAACTAAGAGGGGGGGGGGCGGGGGTGAATCAATTATCCAATAATTAAAACATATATCCACTTTAAATAATCTTAACCATTCAACTAAAGTAAACAATAACCATACAAAGATGCACATACAAGATTACACCAGATATGTTAACTAGAGAAACCCTTGATTAGAGGGAAAACCCTGGTGGGAATGATGCCCACAAGATGATGTGCTAATATACATATTCCTTGTTAGAGGATGGACCCTGTTAGGAGTCTATTACAACATTTAGTACATATGAGTCCCTATTAGAAGACTTTGAATCCTTGGTAGAAGATTCCAACTCTGTTACGAGTTGTAGAAGACAAAAGGACCCACTGTGCAAACAGCTTCTAGGGCAAGATCACCGAACTCACTGTCCAACCGATCTCTCAACTATTCCTTGCAGAACAATCGTATATATTGAACTTTAACTTATTTCTTCTGTCTTGTCAATTGGACCAATCACTGTCAGACCTTGTAGACCAGGTCACGAACCTTGGATCGAAGTATCGAACTTTGGATCATACATTAAAACTTCGCCAATGAAGTTTCCTACGCATTCGCTTTGCTCTGCTTATCTTCGCATTTCACTCTTCGTGCTGCTTATCATCATTCACATTTGTCCATACATGATAAAGGAAAATGTCCTTTCTTTATACTGAGTCCATTAAACAATTCCTTGAGTTGGCTATTACACCTTTTCAATTAATTATTATAGGACCTCATTAAGAACACGTTACACTTAGCGATTACATTAATCTTCCACCTTGTAACTTGAATAACTTTCCGCACATGCAATATTATGACGAGCGAGCTTAGCTTCGTCATCTCCAGAATGTCTTCTTTACATCTCTAACTTCGGCATCATAGAATAACAACTTTGCTAAGAGATATAACAAGTTTACTAGAACATGCCTCTGTAAACTCTATCTCAAAATAGTCTCCACTGGAACTTGCACAACTTCTTCTAGACTTAATATCTTGTGCTTCTGAGGTTAATTGCATATCCTAGACACTTAGCATTATCTCTCTTTAACCTCTCTTAGTGAAAGTACTCAACTGTCTATCCGTATCAACTTGATCTTTCTGCTGTTCTTCTCTCAAATACCACAAAAAACTGCTATGTTGACATAAATGACAAACACAATCATTAATGTAACATATCATCATGACAATGATCTAATCATGTTTCTACAATACCCCCCCATAGGAATATCATTAGCATTCGTGCGTCCAACACATGTATTATTCAACAAAATCACGATTACAACACAACCATGGAAGCTTTCAATGCCATAGCCACAATTAAGCAATCCATGTGAATAAGCATGAATCCACACATCCCATGCCTTGCTTCCATGTAATGTCCCCACTTTAGCAGTTGACCAAGTGCGTGTGCGTTAGTCTAGTTCTACATGGTCTTAAGGGCTAACGAAGGGTTTAAAGGGATCTTAGAGTGTTTTGGCCTAGCCATCTCCAATTTGGCCCAAAACAGAGTTGATTTATTTAGTCTCATGCATACTTATTATTTTTAGTAAGTCAACAGGACACAGGGGAGGCTAGTTTTGGTGATTGGATTTGATACTCCTCAGCGAGAGCTTTCCGACGAGCTATCATTCGTGTTGTTCGGAGCCTGATAGCTAGTATATTTTTATAGTTGAAGTATTATTAAAGTAACATTTAATTTAATTGTAAAATATTAAAGTGTTACTTTAATATTAAATTTTATGGGAATGTGTGCAAATCAAAAGGGGAGCCTAAGGGAGACATAAGTGATTATTTTATTATGTTTTATATTGTACAGCTTTTATCCCACATTGCTCATGAGAGTGGAATCGACCCTAGGAGAAAGAGTAAAAAGGAGTGTTAGTAGCTTTATTCGGCAAGTTGAATATGAGAAGAAAATTGATATGTGAGTTGCAGATCCGATCTTGGCATTAGAGGACGTCTATCCTCTCCTGTGACATTCTAGACGTCATTCCTTTGGGGTTTGGCCTTTGGAATCCATTGTCATCAAGCAGATTGGGCACGTTTCAAGCTATAGGCTGATTTGATGTTTTGTTCATATCTTATTCATTACTCATTTGACGCTTATGCTACTTTGGGGGAATGATTTTATGAAGATATTGGATTGTTTGAAGACAAAAGTACTATAGCAACACTATTCACATAAGTACTGTTCACGCGGTTACTATTCATGCGACACTATTCATGTCCCTGTAGTAGCAGGTTTAAATAGTGTTTGCTGGAGCATTATGTCAATAATATTGGAGCAATTAGTGAGTTGATAATTTGCCATGTATTTGATTTTATTAAATTTTGAAAATAACATCTTATCAACAATAATACGATTTCCAATTTGCATATCATTGTACTTTCTTTTGTTCATGTTTAGTGATTTTCAATTCCATACAAACAAACAATATAAATGTCTCATTTCTGAAGTCATAAGGGGTTAAATTAGCAAACAGAGAAATAAGGAGTTGGATGCAAATTGTTTGACAAAATTCCTATTAGCATTTGTTTAGTTTTGGGGCATTTCTAGGGTGCCCATTACAGTGGTATCAGAGCTTTAAGTCCTACCATCTTGTGGACGCTGTACAAGGAATTTGGAATAGCGAGATAGAGGGAAAAGTGTTTGACGAAATGTCAAGACACTAAAGTCTGAAATAAAACAAGTTTAGAATGTATGTTTGAGCATGTGACACATGCTATTAACTTATGCCATACCAGAGCAAGACAACAAAGATTCAGACTCACAGAGCGAGCAACCTAGTTCATCTATGCGGGTGGACATAGAATCTAGTCATACAAACATAGAGGAGATATTCTTTGAACAAGAGGACACTATGGGTGACTGAAATGATAGGAATACAGGACTAGGCAAAGGCAGGATGCCGGTCTAGATCAGGAGGAGGTAATGTTCAGACGGTTACTGGGTACGTTAGAGCAGGGGCAGCGTATGCAACAAGAGCAGAATAGGCGAATGGATATGATGTTTCAACTTATGGCAAGACAGATGGGCGTCAATATTAATCCAGGTGATGCAAACAATGGAAATGGGGGCAATGATAATAATGGAGGCCGAGGCAAGAACAATGGCCTTGAGAATAGCATTAATGGTAATAATAATGGACATGGTAACAATGGGAATGAGGTTGATAACTTTAGACATGTTGCATGCCCAGCTCGGAGAGCGAGCTTGAGACCTCTTCTACCCACCTTCCCACCTAGCGATTTGGTTCAACCAGTAAACGAACCACAGATTACCGAGTTAGAGGATTAGTTTAGGAGGGACTAGGAGGCTAGTGCACCAGAGTTTCAGGCGGATATTTTCCTCAAAGATTATATGGACTTGAGGATGAGGCACATGCCTAGAGCGGGAGGGAGAAATCAGAACTTTGAGCTAAGAACGAAAGTTGGAAAACTTTCTTTACTTTATTATGATGCTTTAGGGAAGATGACTGCACGAGCTTGGGTGTAGAAGGTAGATACATACTTCTAGCTGAATCCTATGCCTGAAGAGGAGGCTATCAAGTATGCGACTATTCATTTGGATGGTCCAATGCATGAATGTTGGCACCATGGCATGATAACCTTGAGGCATAATTAGATCACATCTTACGAGGAGTTCACTAAGAGACTCATAGAGAGATTTGATACCAAAGATCTCGAGTTATTGTTTAAAGAATTGGCACAGCTCAAGCAATGGGGATCAGTTGAGACGTATATCAGTGAATTTGGGAGATTAGCTGTGTTGGTTACAGATATTTCAGAGAGGAGATTAGTAGCGTTGTTTATGGATGGACTCTTAGATCCCTTGAGGGGTTGGGTCAAGGGGCATGACCCGGCTACATTACAGGAGGCCACTAAGAAGGCTCGTGACTTAGCACCTTCTTTTAAGAGCAAATTTCAGCCTAAGGATTCACATACGAAGAAGGATAAGGATAAGGAAAAAAAACCTTACTACTAGAACGCACAACCAAAAAGGGATAATAGGAATCTGGATAATGACAGTTTGAATGAGTAGAGAAGGAAGAGGTGTTTTCATTGTAGAGAACCTTGGGACTTATCTCATAAATGCCCTCTCAAGGCTAAGGCAAATCAAATGGAGTATTTTTCAGCGGAGGAGTCACAATTAGAGGGGGAGGATCAGCACTCCAATTCGGATGAGAGTAGCACTCCGGAGGAGAATGAAATTCCTAAGGATGATAGGTCGTTGGCACGATTGACGGGGGCTCAAAAGGTGATCACATTTAGGGTCAGGGGTACTATCCAAGGGCAAAAAGTGATCTCTATCATTGACACGAGGGCTACACAACTTCATAGATGCACGATTGGTAGCCGCGAGAGATTTACAAACTGAGGAGCATGCTGGGTTTAGAGTCATGGTAGCTAATGGTGACAAATTATTATGCACTCGTAAGATATCTAATCTTCACATCAGGTTTGGAGATGGCTATGAGTTGAAGGATGAGTTCTATGTAGTAGACATTGGAGACTATGATGTCATCCTCGGCATGACATGGATGGTCTCGCTAGTTGAGTTCACACTCAACCTAGCAAAAGTAGAGATGAGATTCCAACATGATGGAAGAACTGTTGTACTCAGAGGACTTTCAGACGAGAGTTGCAGAGTAGTCTCGCTGAGGAGAATGCACACTTTTTTGGCATAATGACAGAGTGGGTGGCAGAATGTTTCATTATGCCAGCTCCACAGGAGTCACAGGTAAAGAGTCATCCACTAGATATCTAGGAGATACTTGACAGGTATGCCAGAGTATATGGTGATATTCCACAGGGGGTTCTGTTGATGTCAGTTTTGTACCATTACATAACATATAGCGATTGAATACTTGACATGGAATGTTGAACACTCAATCCCTCTTTTGAAAAGTTAATACTCATGAAGACATGAGAAAAACTCCAATGTTCCTTACACCTGTGGATACTAACTCAATTATCGATGTGATTTGCTAGTAATCATGTAGACGGCCTTACGTTGTACATTCAAGGATAACTTGGACTTTTGGATGATGGTGATGATTTGGTATGAGTGCCAGATGATGTTGATGGTGGTGATGATGGAGGCAATAATGCTCTAATGACTTTTACCTTCCTAACTTTCTTAGAATGGAATCCGACTACTCAACTACTTGCTATTTTACTCCTACTCCTATGAATGGAAAGATTAGCAAATGGACAGGGATCGAATCTAATGAAAGCTAACCAGCGGCTTTACCTACATAAATGCAATGATTTAAGGGGAAATGACTAGATTACCATGCAAGGCTTCCTAAGCAACTGCTAGGATGCTAGTGGCCTATTTTTATAGATCCCTATCAAACATCCACTAATATCACCATGCAATTATCCATCTACTCTTATTCTTACTACTTTCTTGAAATGAAATCTACTTGAACAACTTCAAAGGAAATCTAACTCTAACTATTGGAAGTAGAAACCATGCAATAACACCAAGTGTTCTTAATCACCATGCAAGTCACAACAATGATAAGAAGCAATTTTGGTATTATCTTAAGCAACAATTTTCTTCTGACTTTTACAAATGAGAGCAAATGGTCTTATATAGAGGCCAAAAATTACAACCAACGATAGAGAATAAGAGACAAAACCAATGATCTAGATTGGATCCCAAAAACCTTAATTAGGGTTGCCACCCCATTGGCCAATGAGAAGATGCCACCTCATCAATGGACCAATGAAAAAAAGGGAAAATTGGAAACCAATGAGAAGGCACCAAAATGGTAGTCAATCAGAATCAAACACCTATCCAATCCAAAAAGAAGGAGAATTTGCCACTTGGGCTTACATCAAATGATCTTCTAATATAGTTTTACCCCTTTCTTTGATCCTTTTAGCCAAAGCAATGAACTTGGCTAGCTTGTCGTTGACTTCCTTGATGAGAGGGCAGAGTGCATGTTTCATCTTGAGCTCAGCTGAATTCATCATCTTGCTCGCTACTTGCAGTGTTTTCTCATGATCCTTCTCATAGTCTTTTGCATATCTGATAAAGGAATTGAGAGAGGCAACAGTGCCCAAATGTTTCTTCTTGATAGCAACCTTCCCCAACTCATCCAATCTCAATCCAAATTCCGTCTCATTGACATTCTCTTTGATATCTTCAAAATCAATCGCAACCCCAACATCGCTCATCATGGTTGAAATGGAAGTGTCAACGCCTGGACTGTGTTGTGCAATCTCATTCTGTATCTCTTCAAGTATTCTCAATCTGATAGTCAAGGCAACAAACCAAGACCCCATCGTACTCAATCCTCCTTCACCTACCAACTTGGCCCTTTCCAAATATTTCTCCGGTAGCTCAATGAATGCCTGTAGCCTGGGAATGGCTAAGTCCTTGACTGGAAGGAAATCCTTCCATTCACCTTCAAATATTCTGAATTTGTCTCTAATAGCCACTATGACTTGAATGTCGAGACAAAGGAAGGCAAGAAATTTCGCCCATCTTGGATTGTATCATGGATCCAATCCTTGACTTCATGCAATTGAGTCGATATCTCTTCTGTGTTGCTCCCGCTGTCTTGAGGAAGGGCTGCTTGGTGCAACTGTTGGATAGGCTAGCAATCTCTCCAATGTTTGTTCTCGGCCTCCAACTTTACGATCCTTTCGTTTGCCTTCCTCAACCTTTCTCTGATTGAAATAATGCCTTCTTGGATCTCCTTACATTCCATATCATCCGTGATTCTTCCCAAGTTATGCTCTACTATCTCATACTCCTGAGCTACAATCTCATTCAAAGCCTTGCTAACCATTGGTATAGCAATCTGAACTTTCCAGTGACCATCATTGTCGCTCCTGATTACCTTTGCTACCGTTTTTGCAATTGGTTTTTGGTTCACTATCACCCTTTTCCATTAATCCTCGGACATCTTCAACTATTCAGGCAGTCACTACCTCGCCTCTTGGCATAAGCATTTTCCTTAACCATAGTGGTGCAGTGCATCTCCCCAAATCTAGATTTGGTTCGATTAGCAAAGCATCGCCAACAGCCTCGGGTGCTTGGCTCATTTCCTCAATATTAATTGGTCAATCCTCTTCTTCACTAGTGACTGTTACATCCTCTCCATGTTGGTTCTCCTAAAGAGGAGAGTACTTGGTGTTGTCGCTGTAACCACTTGATTCTGAATCAAAGCTCACCTCTACTACGGCCCATTGTCCACTTGTATTATCTTCTTGGCTCCTTGCCTCAATTATGCTCTCCCTTGATGGTGTTGCATTCTGTTTCTTTGTTGGAGGTTCCCGATGTTATTTACTCTTCTTGGCCTCCAAACTTCTTTTCCTGTTCTTAACTGTTCTTTGCTGTTGGTTATTGCCCTCAGCTTTCTGTTCGACTGATTCTGCTGGACCTTCCTTTGGTTTCATCTTCTCATAAGTAAGGTGTACCCGCTGACTTTGTAATTTCCTCAACTTCCCATTGTACCACGATTCGGTGTGTAGATCCACTGTCCTTGTAACTGCCTCCAAGGAAGGATCCTGGTGATCATCCCAATCCACTGGATTCAACTCCATTTCATCCACTGTGTCATAATCTTCTCTTAGTACATTTTCATCATCTTCTAGTTGATCAAGAATATTAAGGCCTCTCCATCTAATTGCCCTCATCATGCTCATTGACAATCTTGAGAAAGCTAGCTTTCTCACATGAAAGTCATCCTGTGCATTGGCCCAAAAATCTTCTATAGTAGGAACATGTTTAAATATGTTTCCATGAGATGCTTTGATAAGACCATTAGGATCGAATCCTTGCCTTGCTCTATACCATACTAGATGATACCATTCTAACTCTTTCTCTGCAGCTGCAAAGGTGACAGATTTGGGACAACTATCATGGCCAATTCCAAATGAGAAGGTAATCCCTATCTCACCTTCAAGTTTCATCATTTTGTCATAATGCTCAAGTTGCCTAGCCAATTCCATCAAAACTACCTTGTCGGGTGGGTACCTTGGAAGTCTCTTGGGACAAATTGTACTTCTTGCTACTCTAACATATGTGAATTGTGGAAATTGGATGAACCAACTCCCATACTTCTTAACTTTTGCTTCTGCTTTTGATGAGAGCCTCTTATCTGGTGTCCCTTGCAATATCCTTACCGTTTACATCTTATTATCCTTGGTGTTATGCAAATCAAGTTGTGGATAGCACTCATGCACAAAACATTGCCCCGACCCCTTGCCAATTACTCTTAAGGCCTTAAGTCTAGGATTTTCATATAATCTTGCAATTAGATAGAAAAGATAGGACCCCATATAGAATTGCTTTTGATTTTGCACTGTCCTAAGTTGCAACTCTAAATTCTCGCTTATAATCCTAACCCAATCAAATCTTTTCTTTCCATTTTCAATTTCATTCATAAAATAATACATCCAGTTTTCGAATTGCATACCTTGAGCTAAGCCCATGATCCGACTGAGAAGCACAATGAGATTGCCATACTTTGATTTGAAATTTGACCTGGTGAGCTTTGACAACCTAGTGACTCCTTTTTTGCCTTCGGGTAGCCAATTTTGCTTTAGGTGAATGAAGAAAGCCTTCTAATTATTCTGAAATGACTTAGCCACCTAATCCATCATTACCACTGTCATGCTTTTATATTGGGAATATTAAATGCTTCTTCGACCACTTGTCCACTGATGTTGGCCAACACTCTCTTCCCTTCATAAAAAAATGATGGACTTAGTAACAATATCAAACCGGGATGCACACTCCATAACCAACTCTGGACAAGGAAAGGTAGGAGGGAAGGCCGCTGCGTGTACAATTCCGCTTTTGTAAATTTTCTTTGCTATGGGAGATTGTCCCTCCCTTCAATCTGTCCTTTAACTGAATCATGTTCACTGTGCCGATATTGGTGTCACTTATTCGCCTCAATTTCGAGAAGAAGGTGGTCTTAGGCATCATGTCTTCCTTGTCTTTTTTGGTGTTCATTCCCTTTGGGTTCTTGCTTGCACTAATATCTACCATCCTAAACACTTATTTCTGTCCCTTTGTTCTAAATGATATGGACTACACTTATAAATCTCCAACCTTCTTTCTATCGATGGAATCTATCCAAGGTTGCATGGGTATTCGTACCCACACCCCTGGTACTCGTACCCACGTACCCAAGTACCAGGTACATGTATCCCACTTACTGGGTACTCGGTGGAGAGCATCATACCTAAGGACCTTGATTAAGATTCTGATTTTTTTTTTTGGTTTTTGGTTTTTGTATTAGCTTGTTGTTTATCAAACTTAATTCAATACAAAATCAGTTTGAAACTTTGATACTCATTAACAATAAACTTTATCAATGTTCAAGTCATAAGTTTATCATTTGCAATATGTCATTGTCATATGATTTAGGATCTTCTTGTTCATGTTTAAAGTCTTCCTTCTTTGTTATGCATCTAAGCATTTATCATGTATTATTATTTCAAACATATAGCAAATCTGAAACTGAAAGCAATACATTACATTTGCAAACTTTATCACTGTTCTTGTTTTGAAAAACCATTGTTATGACTCATAATTTCAGATTTTTTATAAATATAAAAGTATAATTTTTAAATAAGTTTGACATACCCAAGTACCTCCATCCCCTATTATGAAAAATACTTTAAACATTTAGCAATAGCGCGCGCGCGCACACACACACACACATATATATTATAATTTGACTTGTGGCTCATATTTTCAAATTTCTTGTTTTGAATGCTCAATGTCATGACCCATGATAGATATTTTGATTTTTATATTTTCTATAAAATATTAATTATATAAAAAAATTAGGCATATACACGTACCCCCGTCCCCTATTTTGGAAAATATGCGTACCCGTACCCATTCCCATTCCCGTACCCACGTACTCGTGCAACCTTGAATTTATCTTATTTTTGCCTCGCTAAGTCCTATCTCTACACTTATCAATCTCCAACCTTCAACCTAGGGGTGGGAGCACTATTTATTTTTGCCTCTTCGTTACCTTAGGATGGACTATACTTATATATCTCAACTTCAACCTAGGGTGGTCTAGTTTATTTCTGCCTCACCAAGTGTCCTATCATGAAATCGTGGATGACAAATGCAAGAAGAACATAAGGAAAACGAAACCAAGCAAGAACAAGGAGTGGAATCCGCCTTTAAACCAATCTTCACCTCTAGAAGGAGTAGAATTTTACCTTAATTTTATCTTTTACTAATAACTGAGCCTTTTGCAAGTTCAGATTAGATCTTAGAAATTTCAAGCCTCGCAAATAATGATGCCCTAAAAAAAATCAGAATTTTAACTTCCTTGAAATTGCCCACATATTGGTCAAAAATCAAACCTTGGATTATGTATCTCTTTTACCACATAAAATCGCCCAAATCTAGGGCAGAAATTCGCAGCCTCTAGCAAAAATTTGAATTTTGAGAAATCGCCCAAGCAAGAGAAAATATTTAGAACTGCTCCCAAATCGCTTCGGGCAGAAATTCGCCCAAATTGGAAGAAGAAGAATGGTGCCAAGCAAGAAAAATTTTCTCCAACAAGAAAATCGCTTAGGCTGGAAATTGCTTCTTCAAGAAAAATTTGCCCAACACATGAGGAGGAAGGTGGAATGAGTAGATAAGAGGGGGGAGCCCCTCTTATACCACAATTTCATGTCTCTCCAAGTTGGCCGACTTGCCTTGGAGGAGAACAAAATTAAATTAGCATCTTTATTAATGGCCCAGATTTAAATGCCATGCTTTAATTACTTAGCCCAAAGTGAAATTAACCCATTTAATTGCCGGTTGTGATAAAAAATTGCAAAAATAAAACAAGGAGAGCCTAGGAGATGCCAAAATTTTCATTTAACAATGTTTTGGCAATTAAAATATCATTAAAATCGAATTTAGTAAGCTAAAATCGACTTTCAATTTTAATTTACCAAATTCCTTTCAACATTTAAAAATCTCCTAAGCAATATTTCAACTAATTTAATGAGATTTTGCAATTTAATCCACTTTTAATTTTGCAATGTAATTTTAATTTTTAACCAAAATAAATAATTTCTCTAGCATTCAAAATCGATTTTCCAATTTCAATTTCACTATCAAAAAATTTCTTTTTTCACTAAAAAAATTTAAAATTTTCCAAAACAATTAAATCTAAAAAATTTCATTTTGAAAATGTTCAAGTCTATATAATCATATCAAATTTCCAAAATCCATGTAAGTCCAAAAATTTACAATTTTATACTGCTGAATATTGTTCTAACCATCGAAAAATGATTTTTTTTTTGAAATTTGTTTGGCCTAAAGATAGAATTACATTTTCCAGAAAATCAAGTTAACACTGGTTGAAAAAACAAATCGCATCCCTCCTTCCTAGCCCGAAGGTGTCCAAGGTGTAAAATTCTCAAATTGAAAACTTTTGGACAACTTTGAAAACTTGCTAAGGCAATTGAATTTTTTTCAAAAACCTGCAAAAATTGCCAAGGCTTGCCTGAAAAAGGGGGTCTCCAAAATTTTTGGGGCGATGGTTTGAAAACCTCACAACAAGTTCCTCCTGACAGGGGAATAGAGCATGTTATTGAGCTCGAGGAAGGTGCCAAACCCGTCATGATTACCCCCTGTCGTCATTCTAAGAAACATAAGGATGAGATAAAGAAGGCAATTAAGAAGCTATTGGAGATGGGGCACATTGGGTCTAACAAAAGCCTTTTTGCTTCAGCAGTAGTTCTAGTGAAGAAGAAGGATGGGACGATACACATGGGCATCGATTATAGGGCACTGAATAAGAAAATAATTAAAAACAGGTATCCCATTCCTAGGATTGATGAGCTGATTGTTGAGTTGCATGGTGCATGCTTCTTCACCAAAATTGATTTACAATCCAGATACCACTAGATCAAGATGAGAGTAGAGGACATTGAGAAGACAGCCTTTTGGTGTCACTACGGACATTTTGAGTTTATGGTTATGCCATTTGGGCTAACCAATGCATCCACCACATTTCAGAGTTGTATGAACTAGGTGTTCAGGGGGCAGTTGAGGAGACTCGTCTTGATATTTTTTGATGACATCTTGCTCTTCAGTAAGACCTAGGAGGAGCACTTGCAACATTTGGAGGAGGTGTTATCTATTCTGGATAGGGAGTCATTGTATGCCAAGGAATCAAAATGCGAGTTTGGCATTATCGAGCTCCTTTACCTTGGGCATATCATTAGTGCTGATGGTGTTTAGGTTGATCCTGAAAAGATTAGAGCTATTGTGGATTGGCCTACTCCCACAAACCTCACACAGCTTAAGGGGTTCTTTGGTTTATGTGGTTTTTATAGGAGGTTTGTTAGGGGATTCTCACAGATTGCCACACCTTTGACAAATCTCACCAGGAAAGGAGCCTTCACATGGACAGAGGCAGTGTAGAGATATTTTGACCACTTCAAACAGGTGATGTCATCTAGTTCGGTTCTAGCTCTACCTGATTTCACGAAGCCATTTGAACTTCAATGTGATGCTTCAGGAGACGGGATAGGAGCATTATTGATGCAAGAGAGACACCCCATTGCGTTCAAGAGTAGGAAGTTCTAAGGAGTTGAGAGGATCTATTCTATCTACGATAGGGAAATGTTGGCCATAATGCATGCATTGGTCATATTTCGATCATATTTGGTAGGTGGGGTTTTGTAATCAAGACTGATCACAATAGTATTAAATACTTCATGAGCCAATGTGATCTTAATGACCGGCAGCAGAAATGGGTTACTAAATTGCATGCTTATGACATTGAAATAGAGTTTGTCAAAGGTAAAAAAAATGTGGTGGCGGATGCTTTATCTCTGAGACCTCACTTATGTGCTCTAGCAGAGGTTTCAGGAGATTGGAGAGATCAGATTGCAACAGAGTATGCAAGAGATGATTGAGCTTCTGGGATAGTTGTGGGCACCATTCAAGATGACAGGTATGTGGTGTTGGATGGGTTTATCAGATTTTAGGACAAGGTTTATTTGATCCCTACATCACAGTTTAAACAAGAGATTTTGAGGGCATTTTATGATGCGCCTACAGTTGGGCATCCAGAGGTCTTCAAGACCTACAGGCAGATCCGAGAGTGGTTCTCATGGAGAAGGCTCAAGGATAATGTTCAGAGGTATGTCAGGGAGTGTGTAGTTTGTCAGCAGAATAAGGGAGAGCACATGTTTCCTGTAGGTTTTTCTGCAGCCCTTGCCCATTCTGGACAGGAAATGGGAAAGTATTTATATGGAATTCATCATTGGTTTACCATGAGTGTAGGGAAGAGATTGTATTTATGTGGTGGTAGACAGATTGACAAAGTTTGCACATTTTTTTGCTATTCTTTCTACTTATGCAACAGCTTAGGTGGCAGATTTATTTTTCAGAGAGATTTTTAGGTTGCATGGGATATTGAGATTTATTGTTAGTGACAGGGATAACAAGTTCATGAGCACCTTTTGGCAGGAGTTATTTAGGCTGTGCGGTACAGATCTTATACTTAGTACAAGTTAACACCCTCAAACAGATGGGCAGACAGAGAGTAAATAAATGGGTGGAGGGCCATTTGTGGAACTATGACTGCGCAACAGACAGTATGGGTCAAGTGGTTATACATGGGGGAGTATTGTTACAATACCACATATCACATGACAATCAAGATGACTCCATTTATGGCATTGTATGGGTATGAAGAACCCAACTTCATGGATTTAGCTTTGGGGAACAGTCGAGTGCCCAAAGCCAAAGACCTGATGCAGGATAGTTAGGATTTCTTGAGAGCGCTCAAGGAGCATACAATAGGCTCAAAATCAGCAGAAGTTGTATGGTGATCAACATAGGGTAGAGCGCAGTTTCAAGGTAGGGGATATGGTGTATTTGAGGCTACAGCCATATAGGAAGTCATTGCTAAATTGGAGCGGAGTAGAGAAGCTGAAGCCTAGATTTTATGGTCCCTACAGGGTGATTCGCAAAGTGGGCGAAGTTGCCTATGAGCTTGAGCTTGTAGAGGGCAGTTGAGTGCACAATGTATTTCATGTGTTGAGGCTTAAGAAAGCTATTGGTCAGAGTGTAGTTCCTTTTATAGATTTACCCCCTTTGCATGAGAGGGGAAGCTCGTGTTAGTACCTGAGGCTATTCTAGACACTCGAGAGAGGAAACTCAGAATCAGGATAGTGGAGGAGAATTTGGTCAGATGGAAAGACCTACCAGAGGAGGATGCTACATGGGAGAGTGAGCAGGTTATTCAGCAGGCCAGATTGAGATTACTTAAGGACAAGCAATTTCAAGGGGGTGGACTGTAATGTCCCCACTTTAGCAGTTGACCAAATAAGTGTGCATTAGCCTAGTTGTACATGGTCCCGAGGGCTAACAAAGGGTTTAAAGGGATCTTAGAGTGTTTTGGCCTTGTCATCTCCAATTTGGGCCAAAATGGAGTTGATTTACTCAATCTTAGGCATACTTACTGTTTTTAGTAAGTTAGCAGGACACAAGGGAGGCTAGTTTTGATGATTGGATTTGATACACCTCGGCGTGAGCTTTCCGATGAGCTATCACTCGTGCTGTTCGGAGTCTGATACTTAATATATTTTTATGCCTGAAGTATTATTAAAGTAACATTTAATTTAGTTGTAAAATATTGAAGTGTTACTTTAATATTAAAATTTTATGGGAATGTGTGCAAATAAAAAAGGGGCGCCTAAGGGAGACATAAGTGATTATTTTAATATGTTTTATATTGCATATCATTTATCCCACATTGTTCATGAGAGTGGAATCGACCTTTGGAGAAAGAATAAAAGGGACTGTTAGTGGCTTCATTCAACAAGTTGAATATGAGAAGAAAATTGATATGTGTGTTGCAGATCCGTTCTTGGCATTACAAGATGTCTATCCTCTCTTGTGACATTCTAGACGCCATTCTCTTGGGGTTTGGCCTTTGGAATCCATTGTTACCAGCTTCATTATTAGGCAGATTGGTTGTGTTTCTAGCTACAGACAAATTTGATGTTTTGTTCATATCTTCTTCTTTACTCATCCGATGCTTATGCTACTTTGAGGGAATGATTTTTTGAAGATATGTGATTGTTTGGAAGACAAAATATTGTAGCAACACTGTTCATGGGGGTACTGTTCATGCGACACTATTCACACTTACGCAGTTCTATTCATGTAGCACTATTTAAGTCATTGTAGCAGTAGGCTTAAATAACATTTGTTGGAGCATTATGTCAATAATAGTGGAGCAATTAGTGAATTGGTAATCTGCCATGTATTTCATTTTATTTAATTCTGAAAATGACATCTTATCAGCTGTAATACAATTTCCAATCTGCATATCATTGTATTTTCTTTTGTTCATGTTGAGTGATTTTCAATTCCATGCAAGCAAACAATATAAATGTCTCATTTTCCGAAGTCATAAGGGGTTAAATTAGTAAACGAAGGAATAAAGAGTTGGATGCAAACTGTTTGACAAAATTCCTATCTATAATTGTTTAGTTTTTGAGCATTTATAGGGTGCCCATTACAATAGTCAACCACAATCAACCACCATGACTGTACCTAGCAACAACATCTCATTCCTTTTGGATGAAGAGAAAATAACAAATCATATGACTTAGGGCATGGAGAACCCAAATCCAAGCCACCAATCTGGATATGCATTAATAATAAAAAATCAATGGGCAAAGACAACCTATATCCAAGCCATAAATGCAACCCAACCTATATCCAAGCCATAAATGCAACTTGTAAGTATAGACCGCTTACAACACTGCACAACTTGTAGACTCAACAAGTCATCATACATATTCAAACTAAAAACTGATAACTATATTATCATGAGACCAATTTGAAATATGAACTGAGTATACAATGACATTAAACTCAAATCTCAAAAATATACAATACCATAAACTCACAATGTTACCATAATCAATATATATCATAAACTGTTCAGATCAATGTATCACCAAATAAATCATGCCAAACCTGCACTGAATATGAGTCAATGTATAGAGCTCTCCAAGAGCTTTCCGATGACTATTTGAAGTCCAAAATCTGACTTCGTATGCCCAAGTTATGCCCTAATTTGTGCTCAAAATAAACATCTGACTTTCAAGCTTTAAAACCTGACAAAATGTCAAAATCACAGAATTTAATCTATACCAAGTTGTAGTGCTTTGAATTAGCTTTCCAATGCCTGCAAAAAGTCTGAAATCCGATATTCTAAGAGAAAGCTATGGTCATTTTACTGAGATAGTTTTTTTACCATTTTCACTATGATATATTTTTTTTGATGATGAACATTCCGACAGGATTAAATTTGACGGCCATCATAGGCTGAAACTAAAAAGCTTTTGCATTTTCTATCAACATGGCCAAACCAGGGCATATTATATATCAAACTTTATGGAAAAACAAACTCAGATCTAATGGTGATGTCTGTTTTTGCACAGGAGGTCATTTTTGCAAGCCACCCTCTAAAAACGTCATTTAAATGAAACATCCAAAAAATCCATTTGTCCAACAATTTCACATGCTCAAAATCTACCAACATCCCATCATAACAACAAACCCAAAACCCTCAGATTTGCAATAAAAACTCATATATCTTGCCCTTTTGTTTATCCTCTCATGAATTTCCATGGATTCAATCTAGGATTACAATAATAAAATTATAGCTCTGATACCATTTGTAAGGAAACTTCAATAAAGAATATAACCGTTTCTACATAATCCATAAAAGATCTGAAATAAATATGCAACTAAAATTCACATGCAAAAAGAATAGACAACATATCCACAAAAATGTGCCACAAGATATACTTTGGGAAACTCTCATTGAGGCAAAAAACCTAGCCTCCAAAAGCATCCATCACTATGTATTATTCAACAAAATCATCATTATAATACAACCATGAAAGCCTTCAATGCCATAGCCACAACCAAGCAATCCATGTGAATAAGCATGAATTTACACATCCTATGCCATGCTTCCAACCTTCACAAATGCTCCCTTGGCTAACTTGTCAAGCCTTGTCTTGCTCGAACTCTTTTTCTTTTGCCTTTTTTCTTTGTGTCTACAACTACCCTTGTGGCTGTTTATATAGTAGCAAGTCTCACAAAACCACCAAGTGGTATTACATAAACCATATGCTAAAACCATGTGCTACCTTACCCATTGACCCCACATTTAATATTTGACATTTAATTATTTTTTCCAATATTAAATAATTACATCAAATATTATCCAAATGTTACAATACAAGTTATCAAGTATATCCCATGAGAATCTTTACATGTTGCATGTTCATATAGGTGCAACATTACATAATAAAATAAAATAATACAATATAACAATATTATGCAATGTGTGCAACACCCATAATCGGAACAAACAATTGAGTTCAAGTACATTTCTAAAGAGGAACAAATTGCGACCATTCTCACTAGGCCACTTTCAAGAGTGAAGTTTTGCTACTTTTGAGATAAGTTTGGTATAGCAGAGACTGATGCTCTTGTCAAGAGTCTCAACTTTAGTGATTCTTGTCTAATATGAATAAGTTTTTCATGAGAGAAGTTCGAGGTGCAATCCCTTGTTAATGAGTTCTCTGCGAGAGAAGTTTGATGTGTAATTCCTTGTTAATGAGTTCTTCTCAATGAGAGAAATTCAAGGTGCAATCCTTGTTAAGGAGATCATCTTTATGAGTGAAGTTCAAGGTGAAATCTCTTGTTCCACACTCTGTGAATAGCTATGGTGGATCCACCTTTTGAGAGTCGCCATGGTGGAAGCCATGTGTGTGACTCCATGACTTCATTTTCTATTTTTATAATTCACCCTCTAGAAGTAGCTATGGTGGATATTGTTATGCTGAGATAATAATTTTTTGAGAAAATCTATGATGAGATTTTTTTTGTTGACATTCTTTTTGGTTGCAACTATGTATTCTTGTTATGTGTTGACAATTTGAAGATCCCTCTCTTGCTAAGGGGTGTTGAAGTTGTTAGGTTTGATAAAGATCTTATTCGTGTATGTTTGATCTACTGTTCTCGTACCTCTGGTGCCTTGTTTGGTTTTAGATTGTGTGTTATCGTTATGACGGTATTGGTTCTTTTGGTGCCTCCTTTATTATCGTGAGTTTCTTTGGCTTCATGATTTCAAGTTTTCGTCGTCCTTAATCTATCTACCATTTTGAGTTTCTCCATCCTATTATCTACTTGAATAAATCATATGATGATATTGCTTTAAATAACATCCGGTTATTTTCACAATTATAAATCTGCTGAATTTAATATCCCAATTATCTGATGAGATATCTAAACTAATATTGAAGTTAATCTAAGATTTTTAATCTATTTTAATTACTGAGTATCAAGTTTATTCTAATGTTTGAAAATCCCTAATCTACCTTATTGTAAGAAAAATTGTATCTAATATGCTAAAAAGAATTCAATTTAAGGAACAACTAAGTGCATGGAAGAATCTTTCAGAAATATATATATATATATATATATATATATATATATATATATATATATATATATATAAAGAAACTTAAATAAACAAAGATACGTACTGATTTCTTGAGAGACTTTTTCAATTAATTGACCAAGCTCTGACTTTGGTGAGAGGAGAAGCATTAACATGGGCTTAACCTCCCAACCGCGGACTTTTTTACTTATCCCCACAAGTTCTAATTAAATAGAACGACCCTCCCTACCCTGAGGTCAGGCTTGGGATGTTCATCGATCCAGTCATCGGAGTACTCAGGTGGGTTGAGGTCCCAACAGCTATTGAATAGCTGAAGTATCAGGACAACAACGCGATCATTTGTTGTAGCATGAATGCCCTTTTTATTGCCCTGGCCAGGGATTTCAGAGGTAGGTTTTTATAACACGATCTCCACCGCTTAGCTTAACAATTAATTCTTCAAGTGGATTTACATGAGCTATTTAGATTATTTGTCCATTAACAATTATTTGTCTATTAACAATTACTGATATCTATCTTATTTTTTTTGTATCAGATTCATCTACACCTCTCACCATCAACAGATCTTCAGATCGGTGATTCTTGGTGCCTGAATCCATTACAATATTACACTTAATCATAAGATTTTGGTTTGGCTTTCTCAAATTTTTGTTGGTACTTAGACTTGATCTTTATTACTGTTTTGATGGATGGATACGGATCAGTTCTTAACATAACTCCACAAATTTATGACATGGGTTGTTACTGATATAGTTCTATTACAAGGAAACATTGAGGTAAATTCAGACATATATGTGAAAAAGAAAGAAAGATCAGAGGTCTTATTATTTCCTTATCACCACTGTCAAAGACGTTTCTTACTTTATTGCTAACAAAGGTTGCTATACTCGGTGATATTCTACTAAGGTGATAAGCACATGTATGATACTATGACTCAATTTGTATACTCCTACTCTTCACATTTATTCAACCCGACTCAGAAAAAGGAACAGAACAGAGATGTAAAAAAAAACGCGTGCAAGAAGATATGAACATTGCGGTTCATCCTTACTTGTCTGCAGTGTATTGTACGCTTATGCTTGGGATAGTCTTCAACCGGTTCTGGAGTCCGTGGCTCAGAAGCATGCAAGGATGGCTTCACGCAATATCGGGTGATTGAGTTCGTGCATAACCAAATCCTAGGACAGGCGACAGAAGTTTGCAAGAAAGTTTGGACAGTCCATGGAAATTCAGAAGGGAGTTTCGGAACGGACCACTCACTGCAGAAAAGACTTTCGTTCTCCACCAGCTCGGGTACAGAAAGGCATTTACTAAAAGACTGAGGCGGAAGTAAGAAAAGACAGATTTCTTCGTCTCTCCCCAAAACGACAAGGCAATATATATAATGATATCAATCGACTGTTCGTCTACTGCCGTTACAAGATTGTAATACGCAAGAAACTCCCCATCAGTTAGAAAGTAAGATACGTTGGAACAAGGATAAGAAGATATATGTTAATGTTGTATTATTATTTTGGTTAATTTATAATTAAGTATATACATGGTGGCACTATGCAATATTTGATTGTAAGTTAATCAAAGTAATAATACAATATTAAATGATATTGTTGTTTAATAAATTAAAGGTAAGTTTTCTTTTATTATTTAATTTTTCAATTTTATATTATTTATAGCTCATGTAACTTTTCCACTTTGAACCTTAATTGTCAAGCTTAACAATCTTGCCATGGCGTCTTTTGATCAACCTGATCTTCCTGATAACTAGGTCACATGATAGTCCCAGTGCCGAATGACCTCATTTCGTAATGCTACCCCCTCTTTCTTGAGTCTTTATCCTGTAACCTTCAAAACAATCATTCTCGCCAAAAACATCAATTTCATAATTCATAATTTGCTTAATAATATCGTTAAGAATTTCATCATAAATAATAACTGATTGAACAACGGTTAAAACTATATTCATTTCACATGAACATAACGATTATAAACTGTATTCATTTTGCATAAAACATAACGGCTAGAAACTAAATCCATTTCACATGAATATAACGACTAACAACTAAATCCATTTCACATGAACACAACGGCTATAAACTACTTTGAACATGAAAATCTTATTTTGGTTCAACGGCTATTTTTATCATAAAAGAAAATTAGGGCAAAATTTGGGATGTAACACTTTACCTCTCGATGACATGGCGATTCCATGGTTCTCTTGATTCGTTGGTTCATTTGCTGCTTCATTTTTATGTGGTCACTGTTGTTTGTATTGAATGCTTTGATGTTCATTCATGTTGTTTTTGTATTATTCGGTAGTTAGTGCAAATATTGCTAATGGTTTAAGAAGTTGTGGATGAACGTTCAAACTCTGAGTTGGCCTTTTGCTTCTTTCAAGAAGAATACGTATAGTTTTTTTGGTAAGGATCAAGAGGAATCTTATGAGACACGATATTACTAAGAAACCAAGATATTTGATGTCGCATTTTTTCTATTCCTAGTTTTCCGAGTCTTCAATTTTGGTTATGCAAATTAAGTGACATATTTTATGTTGTATTCGCTTTATGTATGAGCAACTTCATTTTGTTCTTATGTTCTCTATATATGTAGTAGAGTCATATTCTGGGAGTTAATATTTGTGTATTGTGACTTCTTAGAGTGATACTCTATTGGCTATTATGTAATTGCTCATCAAGTGATCATTGATTTTTTTGAAGACACAATTATGAGCAAAAGATTGTTTGTAATTGTTTTGGAAAAACTAAATAAAGGATCTATTTTTCTGTAGGTGGGTTGTTTCCCTCGGTGAGGAGGGTTTCCCAGGAAAAATGCATTGTGTGATTTGACTGTTTTGAATTTGTGTTCTCAATTGTTGATAAATTAATTTCTGGTTTTTAAATTTAATATATCCAACTTGATGTTGGGTAGCAAAGGTATTATTCCTTGTAGCTAGAGACACTAAGGTGAAATCAAAACCATGATTTTGAGGAAAATTACCAAACCCTTTTTGTACATGAGCACTATGCCTTAAAACAATCTTAAAGATGATTGACCAAGAATTTTTGTAGATGAGCACTATAGCTCAAAACAGATTGCAAAAACCACAATTATGAAGGAGAAAAATTAGAAAAACTAGACACGATTTTTGAGGTGAAAAATTGACTGAAACCAGACAACAAATCTAAGACACGTATTAGAGAATACGAAGCTTTGTTTTTGAGAGAAAAATTTATTAAAACCTAAGAGATAATTTTTGATGAAAATAATTATTAAAACCCAACAGATAATTTTTGAAGAAAATTTATTAAATCCAATAGATAATTTTTGAGGAATTTTTTATTAAAATCAAAGTAACGTGACTCAGACCCGGCTTGGACTCGTCAAGGGTAACTTGATTCGTGACCCGACTCGGACTTGGAAATGACTCAGCGGTGACTCGGCAAAGTGAAAAAACCTCAAATTTTTGAATTTTTTTAGGATTTAAAGAACATTCCATGCACCCATTATTGAATAAAGCTTAAAGACACAATAAGATAATTTGATCATAATACACATACTTAAAGTTAAAAGTCAAACATACATCGATTACATAAGTACAATACTACAAAGGTAAATTGCTAAATACTATATTACTAGCAAGTAAAGTTTAAATAGTAGCTGAAGGAAATATTATAAAAGTAAAACATAGAATCATATGTAAAATGATAAATCCATGCAACCCATCAAAATGTATATTTATTATGTATTATGAAATCCAACACATCAAGATTCAATGAATCAATAGTCATCATTAAATGTTCCAAATTCTGATCATATATTTAAGTTAAACAAAAAGTTAAAACAAGACTATAGTTTTGGCTCCTAGTCGGAGTCCTCATCATCATCCTCATTGTCATCGTCATCGTCATCGTCATCCTCATCCCCATCCCCAACCTCAACCTCAGGCTCAGTATAATCTATAAAATGCCTCTTAGTAAGGCGTCTAAGGTAGGTCTTGGATGACTGATTAGCCATAGCATCAGCCTATGAGGTGCCTCTAGGATCAAGTGTAGTCTCTGCCTCTGCCAATGCCTATGAGGTGCCACTAGGATCAACTGTAGTCTCTGGCTTTGCCAATGCCTGTGAAGTGCCACTACGAACAACTGGAGCTCTTTGGTCCTCTGCTGCCATAGCCACAGCCTCAGCCTGGTCCTCTCTATCTGCCTCGTCAACCCACTGTAGGTCCTCATCATCAAAGACAAGATCAGTAGCCTTAGTGATCCACTTAGACTCTGGATCAACCTCCTCTAGAGTAATCGGAGAGCTGTCACTATCCAAAATCTCCCTGGTTCTAATGCGCAGGTTGTAATGCACAAAGACTAGCCTATTCATTTTCTCTATAGACAACTTGTTATGCCTCTTCGAGTGGATGTGCTCGAACATGCTCCAGTTTGAAATTTGATTTACTGTAATTTAAATGTATTTCATATAGTATTTGGTTGGGGGTTCAAATAAGTTCTAAAAGCTTACAAGACCAACATGAAATAATTATTATGGAAAGTGTAGGAGATATGAAACGTTTTCTTTTCACTGTGGTAAAAAAAGTTTGGATCATTTTTATAATTTGAAATTTGAAAGAACAATCAGACTGCGAGTATTCAGAAACAAGAAACATGTTACTTAAGGAGGATGCGTATGCGTTATGAAACTTATATTAATGCCGTGTGGCATAAAATTTTGAAATAGCTTTGGGAACCTCTCTTACTGATTTTCAACAAGATACCGAATGCATGCCAGATTTGTCAATTCAAATGTGTTGCATATGTTAACTATGCTTACTATTAGATGAGTTATTTGCGCTTAATAGAATTCTTATGTTTCAATATTTTATATGTTGATGCATGTCTTTCTAACAATTTCTCAGTCTTTCCATCTTTGCTTTCTTGGATGTTTCTGCCATATGAGATCTGCTATTGATCAATGGCAATTTTAGTTTTTAATTAATTATGAATTCTTTAATTGGAATGGGATTGTGATTAGCAACAACATTTCATTATTCAGACACAAGCATTTAATTGTCATAAATTGTAATCAAAGTTACCCTTACTTTGAAGTGTGTAGAAGAGCGTTTCTGAAGACAAGCAGTTGAAATTCATTTTGTGTTTTTTACCTGAAAATCTTCACAACCCTTATTAATACCTGCTATTTATCTGATAATATTAATTGGCTTTACACTTTCAGTGACAAAGAAGACATCTATGTTCAATGACCCAACCATGGAAATAGAAGAGCTCACTGCTGTTATCAAGCAGGATATTACAGCGTTAAATGCTGCTTTTTCAGACTTGCAAGCTCTTCAAAGCTCTGAAATGGGTGACAGTAACTGTTCCAAGGACAGTGCTACTCATTTTACAACAATTGTAGATGACTTGAATGGCCGACTGAAGTGCATTACGAAGGAGTTGAAGGATGTTTTGATTACAAGGTCTGAGGTATTAATTTCTCATTTTATAGTTTGAGATTAACCTTCAAATATTTTACATATTTATCAGAAACTCAGAAGCATGACAATAATACAAACTAAAGTTTATTCAACAAGGGAAGTACTAAAAGGGCCTAGAATTTGATATGATGGTTTGCTTAGTAAATTGTTGTTAGCTTTTACATTCGCATTTTGAGAAATGTTTTAACAGCTCTTAGATCCAACTATATGCTTTACAAGAAAAAAAATCATTGAACATCTGAAATGTGAATTAAATTTCTCATCTTAATTCTGCACATGCTGTAACAATCAAATTAAAATTGAACAAGATCATATTATCTCAAACTACTGGCTAAATTTGACATCCAGCATCCACTTCCATTTACCAAGTCCTAGATATCAAATCCTAGCTTAGAGATTCACGTGGTTCGAACCTTGATTGACTCCAACTTGGCAGATGCAAAATTTGTGACTTGGCAAAAATTCATCAACTTGAAAAATTGCTTAAATTTATATAAAAGATATTTTTGTTGCAAACTTCAGTGACAAAATGCATACAGTGAGTCCGTAAATGAGTATTTTACATTAAATTTTACTCATTCAAATACAAATTTTGTAGGAAATCACATCATGTAGAAAGTTGATACAATAGTTAGCTGACAATTATGATGAATTTTTTATGACTGCATTTAAATACTATCTGATACTATTATCTACCGAGTGATTTGATAACCCATTCAACATTTATATACACACAGTTGGCAAAAAAGAGAGATTCAGTTGGCAATTCTGAATGGCAGATTTGAGAATCGAGCATATCATCAACAGGCCCAGTATCAGCAGATGCAATAAACCTTATTGGTACCAGACAAAGAAGGACTCATGATCAACATTTGCTCAAACATATATGATTAAGATTTGATAGGTAGTCATTGGTGACTTAGTGTATAGGAATGATAAGGTGTTGTTTTGAGTAAGCATCCTATGGATTCCGCTGGCACGGAATTAGGCTTTGGTTTCAGTTTTCATATACAAGACAGAAGAAATTCCTAGTAGACTGCTGAACAATATTCAGGATTGACAAGTCAGTCAACTCACACATTACATGCACTTGACAAGGGAGAAGAGTTGATGAGCAGCCACAAAGGACTGCAATTAAGGCTTTCAGACCTGCAATTGTGTAACTGACCTTAGTAGTCATGAAGCTTGATATTTCCTTGTTCTTTGAGATGGGTTGCTGTGCTGGGTTGGCATGCAGTAGTTAGGTAACCCTTTGAGGTGTCTGCAATGAAGATTGTGGGTGGTTGTTGAAGGTTTGTTCATATTGCTTTGACCTGCAAAGTTATTTTCTATTCTGCAGCTACTATCATACTTTGAGCCTGTTAAAGGATCTTTCCAGGTGTTTATTGGTTAGCATTATTTTGTTGGTTAGAGGGTCATTGTAATGTCCTCGCTTCCATATTGAGTAACAAAGATTATAACCTGTGACAGTTTGTTAGTACATGATAAGATAAGATATGATAATATATTAATGTCCAATGAAAAAACCATGAGGGTTTATGGGACTGAGCATACAAACAAAAGAGTTGGTGCATGCGCAGCACCAAAACGGTGACTGAAAAGAAATAAAACAAAACACAAACTTAGAGAAAAACAAGGTAAGCACTAAGGATCCTTTCTTGCCACAAAGAAATCAGTAATAGAGGGATAAGGCTATTTACCGTACAGAGTAAAGATACTTAATGCATGTAATATAGCATGATACAACACAGAATAAATATTTTATTCATATATAATGCTTATAATTCGAATACAATGATTACAACGATGATCCAAAGTCCATTTCGGACAGTGTACATATACCTTCCCGAAGGGGTGACTCAAGCGTCGCACGCCCCTTTAGATACTATTCTACTTGTCGGCTACACTAGATTTTACCGACAACATTATCCCCCCCAAAAGAAAAGTCATCTCTGGACGACAATACAACAAAACTCAAAATAAACTAAGTACATCAATGCATAAATACTAAACAGAGGGATAAGTCTCGGGCGTAGTGGCCATTCGCACCTTCAATTCGTTGAGCTCTGCCCGTAGCTTGTAGACTTGCTCTTTCCTAACCTTCAGTTCTGCTTCTGCTTCCATCTAAAGCTCTAGAGCTGATTGCATCATCTCTGCAATTTCTCCCAACTCTTTTTCCTTTCTGCTGCCACTTGTTCCTTTTTTGCTGCCAACTTCTATAGCTAACTCTGTCTGTCTAACAGGGCTGTCCTCTCAGATTCCCAAGCCACCCTATCGGATTCCCAGGCTGCCCTCTCTGAGGCTAACCTGGTAGCTAACTCCTCCCGAGCCCTCTCAGCTGCTACCTGATCCGTGTGGCTCCTCTGCAAGGTGTAGTATGCCTTCCTATGTATCTCTACTATTTCGTGAATCAAAGCTTCTACTCGGCTCTCCATGCTAGGATCTCTCATCGAGGCTCAGTCTTGTTGCATCTCTGCAGTCTCCACATCTGGCCATCCCTGTTCCTCAAAACAGACTGTAAAGGCAGCCAGGCATCCTAATCTCATAAAGGATGACTCCCTTCAGCTCCTTCACTACTAAGTCCAACGCCCAAGTTTCTGTCGAAGTGAGCCCGAGTCGCTAGAGCTGCTACATCAATAAGAAATGCCTCTCTCATCCCTACCTCTTGTGCTACTAGATGTTCCTGCAGCACACCCATAGCCCTGTCCACTGCTTCCGCCATACACTCAACAACGTTGTGTGGTAATCCCTTAGCCTGTGTCTGCCCAACCTCCTGCATCTGCAATGGGTTCTCCTCCGGAACTGCTTCCCGGGTGGGTGTCGCAAGTACGTCACCCAAGGTGCCAGAGTATGGTGGAACCACCTACTTAAGTAAGCACTCAGCTTCTGGGTTCAGATCTCTCTGTCTCGCTTAGGTGATGCTAGCAGTGCCGTGTCTATTGTAACCACTGCATCAGAACCCACTACAGCCAATTGGACACTTGATGCCCCCAACTCTTCGCCTGCCGATACCTCCATTACCCCTATCTCTGTGTCCATCTTAGTATCAGGTACCGATGTCTCATCTCCCGCCTTTGGTAAAGTCTCATGAGCCGGCTCCACTGTTACCTTCGGAGCGGCTATCTCTGTTGGTGATGGCTGTGCCTCCACTACTGCCTCCGGAATAGCTTGTCTCTATGGTGGGCTGCGTCGCTGCTAAAACTGGTGTCATCACCACTGGCTGCTTGAACTGACCAAACCCTAGAATGCCATGTATGCCAATAGGAGCCAATTGCGTTGTAGCTAAAAGTGTAGGCCATGGGAATCTCAATGGCACAACTGTAATCACCTCTACCTCCTTGTCCTCTTCCTCTTCCTCATCTGTCCCGCTCTTCTCTGAAGAAGTCTCCTCTTAACCACTATATGTGTTTCCACCGTCTGGCCTCAATCGTTTTTGTTTGATGGTTTTGGTGCCAAGTGTATCCAAATGCCTTCATTGCATAATTGGTGGTTCGCTAGGCGCGAGTGGTCTTGGTTTGGCTTCCAGTGCATCAGTGGGGATCATTTGCGTTGTTGCCTCTAGAAATAGGCCGATAACATAATGCGGCATGTATAAGGTCTTGTGCTGCAATGTCATGAATTCCGACATCTGTTCGGCCAACAATGCTGTCCAATCATATGGCCTGCTATGCAAAATCCCGTTCATCATTGCTCCATGTGGAAATGAAATATCCGAGGTGCGGCTAGAACCTTTGAGGTGGCTCTTCACGATGTCCATCAAACAACGCTAGTGACCTTCCTGAATATTAGATTTCTTCAACCCCCTGGCCTTTGATGTGTTTGAAAGGGCCTCTTGCTTTGCCTGCGACATGTCTCTACACACAAGCTGTATCAATTGCATCTTCACTTCCCCACTCATCTTTTTAGGCTTACTTTCTATTTTCCTTCCACCTTGAGCATGACCAAGTATTTTGAATACCCGTGTGAAGTTGGCCGGTTTGAATGATACTACTAAGTTGCAACTAAGATATTCAAACATATTGGTTCGAGAGAACCTGTCGTACGTTTCTATCATTATGTGAAGAAATCCTTCGTAGTCTTTGATACAAAATATTGGCATTTGCACCACCCATTCTACCTGTGTTTTTTGGATACTAGCCTTCACCTGGTGGTTGTTTGGAGTCTCTTGCCACCACTTCCAGCATTCTATACCATTTAACCCTTCAAATGTAACACTCTGCACTGTAGGAATATCTGTCGTAGCTATCTGTTTTGGTAGCTTCCCTTTCCTCTTACTTGGACTTGTACTGGTCCCTCCTACTACATGGACTCCGGATGGCAATGTCTTCACATTCCTGTTCATCGCTGAGTCTCCATCCAGTTTCTTTTTCCAAGCCCTTTTGCCAGCTGACTGCATAACTGTCACTTCTTTGTCGTTTTGTTGGATAGATCACAAATTGTTAGGTTAGTTACTTCCCCGTACAAACTTGTTACAAAATTCCTCTGCTCAGTTAGCGTCCGTACGGATCTGTACAACCCTCCTTCAAAGCTCTGTAAACAGCTTCTTGTGTATGGCTTACAATATTGTACGACTTACAATATTGTATGGCTTGGGCGTCCCTTTGATATTGTCGTACAGTCTCTGAAGGCAATTCTCCTTGCCTTGTGATTTCTTGTGTTCTTGCCAAATGTGTTTTTTCTTTGCTCCCTCAATCACTCAGTCCGTATAGACATCCAAGCTTTTACAGATAACTTTTGTTTCCTGCGCTTCATTGCATGAATATATTTGTACGGATTCCGTACGGTCTTTCTTTGCCCACACAGTTTACTGGCAATACCTTCTCCTCTATGCATTGCTGTATGACAGTACGGTGCATAGTGTCCTTTCTATAATGTACGATTTATCAATCTGAGACCATACGAATACAAGTTGCACAGTGCGTCGTTCTTCTTCCTTTGACCGTACGGTCCAGCTTTTTATGGAGTTTAGTGCCTGTAATACCGAACGATATTCTCCTTCTCATTTAGTCTGTACGGTGATGAATTTGTTCCTCTCTTTCGCCTTATTGAGCCGTATGGAATAGTTTGTTGTATGGTCTTTTTGCTTTGTTTCTCTTGCCGTATGGTCTTTAGTTTGCACCCTTTCGATTTTCTTTCACCGTACATTGTACGGTCTCTGTTATTGGCTTTTAATTGATTGGCTCCTCCTTTGATTGTCTTAGTTGTACAATAATTTGGCTCCCCCTTTTGGTTTACGGAAAAATGGCTCTTTTATGTTATGTCTTGGCCGTACGGCCTTTATGCACTGTATCTCTTCCACTCACCGTCCAATGTACAGTCTCTCCTTTTGCTGTACACCGTACGGTCCTTCCTTTATTATACTTAGCCTTTCTTGTCACTGTACATTGTACGGTCTTTGCACCTTTTGTCACTGCTTCCTACCTCCATACGCCATACGGTCCACAAACTTAACTGTTGTTTTCCTTTTACTAGCCATATGGTGGCTTTAATATGCGTGCAGGGTTTCCATACATTGTAATGCTATCTGTCCAGTCTTACTGAGTTATTAACCTGCTCCTTAATGCTGTACGATAGGCTGTACGGTGCAATCTTTCCACTAATTGTTTTAATGACTACTATTTAATTTAACAATCATGTTCCAAATTTGTTGCTTTCGTACTCCTTTAACACTTCGATCTTTTATTACATCGACTCAAAAATTATGTTCCACTCTATATTTTATTTACTTATCATATATATATATATATATAGTATTTACATATATACAGTAGTTACAGTCATTCTTCTCTCAGTTGTTCGTTGGCGGGGCAACATTTCTCTCATGATATGTTTTTAAATTCGACCCATTTATTGTGTCTAGTATTTCTTTCCCATCTAGCGTCCTTAACTTGATTGCCTCGTTATTGCCAACTTTCCGTATCTTGTACGGTCCGACCTATCTGACTTTGAACTTCCTAGGTTTGATTTTGTTTCGTTCGTTATACTTCAACACTAACTAGCCCGATTGGAACTTGTTTAATTTTAAGTGCTTATCATGCCATGCCTTTCGCCTGTTTTGCGTAACTTCAGTGGTCCACTGTGCCTACAGCCGTTGCTCATAGAGTTTGTTCAAGTTATACAATCTTTCCCTTAAACTTTCCATGTCGCCCAACTTTTTTTCAATTGCTATCGTCAAACTCGGTACCATGAATTCTGTCGGTACCACTACCTCCTACTTGTACATCAGCTGGAATGGAGTATGTCCGATCGTTACTTTATATGAAGTATGGTACGCCCATCAGGGTGATAGTAACTTCTCTTCCCAATCTTCTTCAACTGCACAGGATTTATAAATCACTCCAACTAGGATCTTGTTCGTTGCTTCGGCTTGTCTGTTGGCTCTCGGATAGTAGGGGCTCAACAATGAATGATAGATTTTAAATTCAGTAGTGAGCAATCAGATGACATGATTAACGAAGTGTCCTCCCTGATCACTTGTCAATTTTAGTGGAATGCTGTACCTGGTGATGATTTTGCTCATAAATGAACCTTGTTGTGCTTACTACCGAGTTATCTGGTAGTGCGCGTGCCTCCACCCACTTAGTCAGATACTCTGTTGCTACCACAATGTATCAACACCTTCTGGTTTTGCTCACTTTCAGAGGTCTGATGAAGTCCAATTCCCATCTTTCAAAGAGTTCCTATGTGTGCAAGGGATTTAGAGGCATGAAGTCCCTCTTTAATGGTTTCCTGGCTTGTTGACATGTGTCGCATGCAATGACCCACTCCCTGGCATCGTTGTGTACGGTTGGCCACCATAGTCTTGTCAGAAGTATCTTTTGCGCATTGTGTCTGGCCCCATGTGTCCTCCTATCGGTCCTTCATGCGCTTCGTTTAGTACTTTTGGAATTTCCTCCTTTAGGATGCATCGCCTAAGAATCTGATTAGGTCCCATTTTGTATAATAGCCCATTGATTAACTGAAACATTCGGCTCCTGAGCACCAGTTTCCTTCTCTCATTTGGTGGCATTTCGCTTGGAAACTGTCCCGTTGATAGATATTCTCCAATACGTGCGTACCAGGATGGTAGTATTGTAACATGAAATAACTGCGCATTTGGAAAATCATCATTATCTCTTGGTGGCTCCCCCAATTTTATTCTTGATAGATGATCTACACTTACATGATTTTTCCCTAGCCATACCATGATCTTAAATGTGAACTTCTGTAATAATAGCAACCATCTTCCTTGAATAATTGGCTTATTCACCAAGTATAGCAGTGCTTGATGATCTATGTAAAATACGAATGGCGTCACCAACAAATAATGTCTGAACTTTTGCATTGCACACACCATCCTTAACCCCTCTTGCTTCGTTGTACTATAGTTTTTTTCTGCCTTCGATAACAATCTGCTTGCAAAATACACTGGATGGTCCAATCCGTGGTCACCTGCCTACGCCAGTGTTGCTCTAATGGCATAATTCAATGCATCTACATGAACATGAAATTCTTTGTCCCAATTCGGATAGGCTAGAATCGGTGCTGTGGCCAATCTTGTTTTCAATCCCTCAAAAGCTTCATTCTGTTCGACTTCCCATTTGTAAGGTTCACCCTTGCAGGTGAGTATGTCCAGCGGGTAAGAAACTTTTGCAAAGTTTTTAATAAATCTCCAGTAATAGCCGATGTGCCCTAAAAATGACTTTACATCCGATACATCCGTCGAGGGTGGCATCTCCAAGATTACGCAGACCTTGTCCGGATCCATCTTCAACCCTGCTTTACAAAATATGTGTCTGAGTAGCTTTCCCTGTGGTACCATGAACTTGCACTTCTTTGGGTTCAACACCAATCTTGCTCGTTTGCATCTCTCCATGCATTCTCCGAGTGCCGTTATGTGTTTATCCTCTTCACTAAAGATTGACTAGTCATCTAGGAATGCTTTAAAACTTCCAACAGACATTTTATCAAATATATGTAAGATAATCCTTTGAAATGTCCTCGGGGCATTGCATAATCTGAACGGCATCCTGTTGTATGCATATACTCCATCTTCCACAATGAATGTCATTTTTAATTTATCTTCCTCAGCGATGGATATCTGATTGTACCCCAAGAATTTGTCCATGAAAGAATAAATCTCATGCCCCACTACTTCCTCCAAGATGCTATCCGTAAATGGTATCAGGAATGGGTCTTTAATTGTTACCGAGCTTAGACATTGAAAGTCTACGCATATTCTTATTTGCGTTGTGTCCTTTTTCAAGGATATCACGATCGGTGATACCCATTCACTTGTCTGCACTCTGAAAATGATTATCGATTGCTTTCGTGACCCATGCCGCATAGTTTTTATTCATTTAGTACGGCCATTTCTGTATGGGTATTGCACCTTTGATCAATGGTATCTAGTGGACACATAGCTGTGGTGGCACTCCTTAAGTCTTTATACGTCCAAGCAAAGACATCCTTATACTCCATAAATATTTTGAATGCTGCCGCTTTTAAAACTGGGTTCCAATCGTCTCCTACAAGAATGTTTTTCGGATTTTCCTCATAACCCAAGTTCATTGTTTTCACCGTAGGCTCTTCATACTTCATCGGTTTATCTTCACTGAACATATGGGCCGGTGTTTTACCCACCTGCGCTTCTCCCTCTTTCAGTTCACTATACTCCTTTGGAAACTCATTGCCTTCATTTTCTTCCTCGACACCCAACATATTGCAGCTCGGAAAGAGCTCGTAATCTTCCATCTGCCAGTGTAGCAGTCCGTTCACTGAATCTAGGTCGTCATCAGTCGACCCTCCTTCCAATCTCAACACCCCTTCTTCATCTGTTTCTATCCTCTTTTTTCCTTTGTCATCACTCTCGCCTTCGCCTTCTGAGTCTGACGATGCTGCCTCTTCCCCTACCATTTGTGTATGCAAGTCAATTATGAATCTTCTGCCTTCGTGCTCCATGGATAGGGTGTTTCGTTTCCAATCATGTTTTACCTTTTCTTGCACCAAGCACCCCCGTCCGAGGATGGCATCGTACCCTCTTCTCTTCAATGGGATGACCACAAAATCTAGTAAAAATGGTTGTGTCACAATCATTACTGGCTGTGCCATCAAAGTTCCCAACGGTTTTATCCCATGCTAATTTGCCGTGAGTAACTAAAAAGTAGGTGGCCATAGCGTGGGTTGTCCTAGCTTTTTCCAAATATCTTCTGGTAGCACGTTCATGCCTGATCCTTCATCTACAATTGCATCTGTCAGTATAGTGCCCAGGATGCCCATCTCAACTACTGCTGGATGCTTTCCTATCATAAGTGCTAGTAGCATCGGGTCCGTTGCAATTGTTCCATTACTATCCCTTGTTTCCTCCGTCACTCTCAGAAGCGGTGTCATATTCATAATGGCCATTCGCAACTGTGACATTGTGAGAAGGTGGTCATTTCATTTAATTGGAACTTCTGTCTTTTACAAGTTTTGGCAGTGTCTTTTACTTGTGATTTCACTGTTTTCATCTGCCTTTCCAGCTTTGTTCGTGCTTTTTGTAGCCTCTCCTTCTCTTCTTCTGCATCAGGGTATTTTGCTTTCTTCGCCTGCTCCTGTGTGACTGCTAGGACCTAATCACATGTTTCAATGCTTAATAGATTTACGCCTTGCTTTGGGCATTTTGAATTTTCGTGGTCCCCCGGACCACACTTGCATGCTAGCTGCGGTGTCTCCTTCGTAGTACAGTCTCTAGCGAAGTGGCCCCAGAGATTGCATGCACGACACTGAATCATTGGCTGTCTACTCACATTGTACTGTATTTGACTCCGGCCTCCATTGTTACTGTTGTTATTGCCACCCCTTCCGCGTCTATTATTGTTGCGATATCCTCCCGAAGTTGCATTGTTGCTTGTGTTGTTTCCGGTGGATACTTCCTGCGTTAGTAACACCTGCTAGTGTCCTTTTGATTTCATGTTAAACGGACACTCCTTTAGGGAATGTCCTGCAACCTGGCACATGTCACAAAACTGTTTCTTCAAGCATGAGCCTTTTGTATGGCCATCTTCTTTACAGTTTGTGCACCATAGTTCTCCCTTTACTGTGTCTGGATTCTTTTTCGAATTCTTAAATTCTTTCATCATTCGAAGCATATCTTTTTGTAATGCTTGAACCTTTTTGTTTGATTCCTTTTCGCTATTGCTACTTTCAGAGGATGAATCATTTGAATCCGATGACTTATGCTTTTTCTTCTTACTTGTCTTCTGCTCACTTTCCAGATCCATCGCACAATTATACGCATTGGCAGAGCCAGCCGCAACCCCTCCACAAACCATCATTTCTTCAATCCGTCCTCTAGTTGACTTTCCATCTTCCCAACCAGCTCTTTCAATTGTCTGGCATAGGCCTGGATTGTTTCATTATTTCCTTGCTTGGTGCTATATATCGCCGCTGCTATTTCATTATCATCCTGTAGCAATCGAAACTCTGCTATGAACTCTTTTCTAACATTCGACCATGTAGTTAGTTTTTGAGGGTCGGCATCCGAAAACCAATCAATTGCCACACCCTGCAGGGTTGCTGGTAATTGTCTAACCCAATCATCCTCGTCCGTCACGCCATTTGTTGTCCATATGGTTTCGCACGTCTTGTAATGTCTGATTGGATCTGCTGTACCATCACCATTAAACTTTGGTAATTTTTCTTTGGGACCTGCCATCGCTATTTTCTTTTGATTCTTAGCTACTTGTTGAGCACCCTTGCTATTCAGAGAACCTACGTTGTTGTGAATACCCGCGCTGTTCTGAGTACCTGTGTTGTTTTGAGCACCTGCACTGTTCTGCACAACACTTGCGCTGTTCTGCATAACTGTTCTACTTCCAACAACCGTGTTACTTAGTGAGAAAAGATCTTCCTGAAGCGAAGTTGTTCAATTCTCTCGCTGTATCCTTTCGTCGGGTGTATCGAGAGCAAAGAGTTCACTCTACGCTCGTGCTCCCTTGGCACTTTGAGTCGTGCGAGTTGCTTCCCTTCCGTTCGGTTGCTCTACCCTCGGCATATACAGGTTATTGAACTCCTCCCTTGTTTTCTCCACCAAATTCAATCGCTATTGAGTCTCCTCCAACAATTCCTTGGTACTCCTCGGCCTACTAGGTGAGTGCACTCCCTCCGTCTGTGCCCCTTCACCCCCTCGGTGTCCGTCGGCAATCTGCTGAAGCTTCTGTTTGCACTTTGCTTGCTGTGCTAAAATTAAAACTTCTTGTGCTGTATGTATTTCATCCTTGTCTTTTACCTTGTTCCTATCTTTGTTAAGCAAATTCAACATTAATCTCCATAACATTCCTTTGTTCTAGATTCGTCTGGCAACGGCGCCAAATGTTTACCGTACAGGGTAAAGATACTTAATGCATGTAGTATAGCACGATACAATACAGAACAAATATTTTATTCATATATGCAATATGCACTCAATGCTTATAGTTCAAATACAATGATTACAACGATGATCCAAAGTCCATTTCGGACAGTGTACATATACCTTCCCGAAGGGGTGACTCAAGCGTCACATGCTCGTTCGGATACTATTTCACCTGTCGGCCACACTATAGATTTTACTGACAACAAAGGCCGTGAACGATCAAGAGCCTTAGAATGCCGTCGAGAACCACTATTTGAATGTCGTTGCCTGGAAAGACTAGTACAGTGTTTGATCGATCTAGAATGAGGAGTACTGGATGGCCTTTTCAATCCCCGAGGAGGAGACAAGGGAGAGAAAAAGGCGGTGATGCGCTGGTTTGAAATGACCCTGAGGTATGAATGACTGCAGGGTATTCTCCTGAAGTTGGGTGGCCTCCTGAAGATGAAGTGAAAGACACCGCTGGTCAATATAACTGAAGAACTCTGAAAGAGAAAAACAATCTCTGAATAGATAATAAAATCTCCCTTTGATCTTGTAGTAGATAGGGTATCGAAATAAAAAGTGGGTCTCAGTCTCAACTTCTACCAAAGTACACAGCCAACAAATTCGATCATCCCTATCCATATGGTGATCGATTTGAACCTGATGAATATGAAACCAACTACTTATAAAACCTGCAACAAACATTAGTAGATGATAAGATAAATGTCCATTCAATTAACTATTTACTAATTCCATACCAACCCACCTAATTCTTAGAAGGAACTCCTCTTTGATTTACTTGACCTTCTGGTGAGAAAAGCTCTCAAGAGGTAACCATCATATGGAGCGCACCTTTCTAAGGCCTCTAGGATTTCTATTAATAAGCGAACTCATAAATGACAATCACTTACTTGGTAGATATACCATCTCTAACCAAGCCTCTGATCTCTAACATATGTATATGATTAACCATTACAATATATATCGTCTCTAAGAGATTCTTCAAAAATCTCTTTTTGGGTTCTAGTTCGAAATCCCAATATTCAATCAAGAATGCCCTCTAATCTCTGTGTTCTTTCTAATAGAAACTCAACATCCATAATGAATGTCCTCTACCAAGAATCTTCTTGGTCTCAAATATGTGGTCCATTCAGGATTTGACACTTGTCAAGATTGTAGGAGGACAACTATGATGACATAGTAGAATTGGTCCAATTATATGTGTAAATGTGGCACCTTGAGAACAAATGAGGAGGTGCCCAAACAATTCCAACACTTTGGCGGGGGTGAATGAAAGAGTTTGTTTAAAAAACTTCCAAGTATGGATTCAAACTCGTGACATCCATATCCAAAACCGCTCGCTTTTGCTGCTAGATCAACCCTTTTGTGTTACTATATTTAGGAGAGTAGTTACTTTTAATTCATAGAAAACTTCCCAAAGGGAGAATGGAGCTCAGTGGGGGTTGTGTTGTCGAGAAACTTGGGTAGTTCAATAGTTGGTATAACTGAGGGACTTACATGGTTGTGACGGTTCGCCTTGCATCCCCTCAGCCATTGTATGTATAACCTCTCTTTATAAAATGTGATATGGAAAATGTGAAGATACTCTTGTATATGGTGATTGTTGTTGGTAAAATCTATATTGTAGCCGACGGGTAGATTTGTATCCGAAAGTGCTCGTGATGGTTGAGTCACCCTTTCGGGAAAGTATATGTACACTGTTCGGAAGGGACTTTGGAATCATGACAATAATCATAAGTATCATTGTAATGAGCATAATCAAATTATAAGCATTGAAGTGCATATTGCGTATATGAATAAAGTATTTTGTTCTGTGTTATATTTTGCTATACTACATGCGATAAGTATCCTTTTACCTTGTATGGTAAACATTTGGTGCCATTGCCAGTCGAACCTGGAACTAAGGAAATGTTATGAAGATTAATGCCGAATCTGCTTAACAAGGATAGGAATAAGATAAAAGATAAGGATGAAATACGCACAACACAAGAAGTTTTAATTTTAACCTTAGTTACCGGATTCGTGCCCTAGAGGCCGGATCCGGATTCGGGTCCGATCCGGATCCAGATTCGTGCAGATCTGGGCAGGATCCTTGTTTTACACAGTGGATTCGTCCGGATTCATGGCCCACGAATCCTGACGAATCCACTATGTAAAACAAGGATCCTGCCCGGATCTGCATGAATCCAGGCGTGAATCCTCAAGGATCCAGCGTGAATCCTCAAGGATCGACAGGTTTAAGTGAGTCTAAGTTATTTAATATGACTTTTTTAAATATATTTTTTTGCTTTCTAGTGCTAAAATGACCTTTTTATGCATTATATATACTAATAAATGAGAGAAACAAATAAATAAATAAATAAATATATATATATATATATATATGTATATATATATATATATCTGTTACTAGTTGGGGCTTGGGCAAGATCAGTAATATATATATATATATATATATTCACGAATCCCCCACGAATCCTAATCGGAGAAAAAAAAAATCACGAATCCACGGATCCGATTCACGTGCCCGAATCGGATTCGTATCCCGAATCGGTAACTAAGATTTTAGCACAATAGGCGGAGTGCAGAAAGAAGCTTCAACAGATTGCCAATGGGCATCGAGGGGGTGAAAGAGCATAGACGGAGGGAGTGCATTCACCTAGTAGACCGAGGAGTGCCAAGGAATTGCTAGAAGAGACTTGACAATGATTGAATTTGGTGGAAGAGATAAGGGAGGAGTTCCTTAACTTGTATACGTCGAGGGTAGAGCGTCTGAATGGAAGCGAGTTGTCAAAGTGTCGAAGGAGCATGAGTGTGGAGCGAACTCTTCGTTTCGTGGTTGTCTGAAGCAGCACGATTGTGCAAAACAATGCGGGTGCTCAGAATAGCGTGGGTGCTTAGAACAATGTGGGTATTTAGAACAATGCGGGTACACAACAAGTACTGCAGAATTAAAAAAAAGTAGTAATGGCAGGACCAAAGGAGAAATTGCCAAAGTTTAATGGTGACAGGATGATAGATCCGATTAGGCACTGCAAGACATGTGAAACAATATGGACAACTAATGGTGTAACGGACAAGAATGATTGGGTATTGCAGTTTCCAGTGACCCTGCGAGGTGTGGCAAATGATTGGTTTGCAAATGCAGATCCTTAGAAATTAACTATATGGGCAGACATCAAGGAGTTCATAGCAGAGTTTCGATTGCTAAGAGACGATAACGAAATTGTAGCAAAAATATACAACACAAAGCAGGGAAAGAACAAAATGATTCGTGCCTATGCAAGACGGCTGAAAGAGTTGGTGGGGAAGGTGGAGAGCTAACCGGCTGACCGATTGAAGAAATGATGCTTTGTTGAGGGGCTACGACCGACTCTGAAGAAGAAAATGAAGATTGTACCTCTAGCATCGTACACAAATGCGTATAATCGGGCGATGGATCTGGAGAGTGAACAAAAAACAAGAAAGAAGCAGCATAAATCATCGGATTCACAAGATTCATCATCTGAAAGTAGCAACAACGATGAAGAATCAAACAAGAAAGTTCGAGCATTGCAGAAGGATATGATACAGACGATGAAAGAATTTAAAAATTTGAAAAAGAATCCTAGCTCGGTCAAAGGGGAATTGTGGTGTATGGACTGTAAGGAGGAAGGCCACACAAAGGGCTCCTGGCCGAAAAACAATTCTGTGATATTTGCTAGGTTGCGGGACATTCCATAAAAGAATGCTCATTTAATATGAAGTCAAAAGGACATTGGCAAGTATTACTGACACAGGAAGTGTCTGTCGCAAAAAACAAGAACAACGATGCAACCTCAGGAGGATGTCGCGACAATAACCATTACAGAAGGGGTGAGTAATAATAATAACAATAATAACAATGGAGGCCGAAGTCGGATACAGTACGACGCAAGTGGATGGCCAATGATACGGCACTGTGCATGCAACCTCTTGGAGCACTTTGCTAGAGATTGTACCATGAAGGAGATGCTGCAGCTGTTATGCAGATGATGTGGTCCGGGAGATTATGAAGATTCAAAATGCCCAAAGTAGGGGGTGAATTTTCTAAGCATCAAAACATGTGAGGAGGAAGCACTAGCCATTACGCATGAGCAAGCTAAGAAGACAAAGTACCCTGATGCACAGGAAGATGTAAGAATTTGGTATAGCTCCAATACCATGTAAGAATTTGCCTAAGGCAAGAATGAAATGCCAAGATCTAGAAGCTCAAGAGATAGCACAAAAGAGACAAGCTATGATCAAATGAGAATGGATTAATTAGATAATTGGATTAATCAGACAATTGGATATCAGAGAATTGGATAATTACATCAAAGAAGTGCCTTGTATATAAAGACAACTTTTATGTCTAGGAGTCATAAAAGAGATAAGCATAACAACTAAGCACATGTCCACCAAGAGTGGATTATCCTCCATTGTGCATGAATGTACGTGCAACAATGAGAGGATAAGAATGTAAAGGTGTATCTCATAAAGAGATGTAATAGACAACATGTGCTCAATTGGAGTGCAAACTACTATGTCGTCTACATGACAACTCATATGAATATGCAAACTCTTAGGTGTTTGCATGACAACTAATATGAATATGCATTAACCTAAGTAAACTTAAGTAAAGTGTAAATAGTAAATACTTATTTACACCAACACCCCCCGCCCCCCCTTAAGTGCAACTTGGGGAAATGTACTTATGCTCACCAAAGCTTGATGATAATACAAGATGGGTCCTAGCTACTAGGTCATGTTAGGTACTTATGTACAAAATGCAAGTGCAAAACATATGCAATTCAATCTTTCATAAAGCAGAGAAAGAGGGAAAACCACATGGGAAAAACCCTCCCCCAAAAAGAGAGATAAGTACAATAAAAGAAAATGAGAGAGAGCACCTCATGTGAGGAAAAGATCCCTCCCATAAGAGAGAAGAAGAGGAAGATAGACCAAGTAACCTCCCCTCAATGTAGAATGTACACCGATGGAAGATGCTCCAAGCTTGATGTAGAAACTGCTCCATGAGTGTAGAACAACATTCCTCCCCTTACGAAGAAACATAACCAAAGGTTTATCAATGAAGCCTCCCCCATCTATAGGAAGAAACCTCAAAATATATGGAATCCCTGAAACCTACTCAAATGTCCCCATGTCAATACTGAAAGGTGCCTCCTCCAAATCATGTGTACTATGCTAGTCTGCTGAAAAAGACAAATCAGGATCAACTAAGGATGAATGTAGAGCATGTAACAAAGACTCAAATATATCCTCTGAAAATAAAGTGACCTCCAATTGCTGTATCAAAGGATTTTCCATAATGTCAACCTTGAAAGATTGATCAAGTAGAGAATAAAGATGAGGGTTAGCATGCTCCCTCGCAACAACTGGAGAAGGATCATCTTCACCAAAGAGATGATGAATGTCATCAATAGTGTCTCCCAAATCTGCAATGTAGGACTCTACAAACAAACTAGAAATGTTTGTCAAGTAGTCATCCCATGGAATTGACTCTGGAAAATAGTGAATATCCTACTGCACTAAGTCACTTGAATCTATGGCTATGTGAATACAACTATCATTAGGAACAACAGTAGATGGAATATCAATAGGAGAAGAAATCGATGACTCAAGAACTTGATCACATGAGAATACCCAAGTTCAAGTAGCCAAAGTCCTTCTCAAAGTCTGAATCAACACTAGAAGTGTGATCAAAATTTGTTGAAAAATCACCATCTTCGTCATGACCAAAGTCCGAAAAGTAGTATAGACGAAATGCATGATCAACCACCCTTGTAGCAATGATCTGTCTAGTCTCCAAGTCCTTGATAAAAACTAAATTAGGTGTGAATTCCACAGTCCTTGTATCTCCATGAGTGAGCTGATAAACGAAAAGAAGATTATGGCTTCGGTGAGGTACACACAACACATCTTTGAAGTATCCCTCCCCTTTATCAATAGTTCCTTTCCCAATCACATTCATGTAAGTATGATTGCCCATCAAAATAGGTGGAGTATGACAATGATCAAATGATGAAAACATAGACTTTGAAGATGCCATATGATGAGAAGCCCCTGAATCTAGAAGCCATCTCCCTGAATCTTGACTTGAAGTAGCTACTAAGGCTTGACCTTTGCCCATGTGATCCTTTCCTTTATCAAAGTCTGAATGTGAAGAAGATGATGAAGTAGTCATTCTTGAAGGTAGACAAATTTGATTCTTCTTAAGAAGATTCTTGAGTTCATCTATCTCCTTATAACAATGATGTTCTTCATGTCCATTCTTCTTGCAATATGCACAAGTAAGAAACTCCTTCTTGGATATTTTCCCTTATTGTTGGAGTTGTCTTGTGGTGAGGAGGTTGAGTGTTCTTTCTCTTCTTGTGAATTTTGTTGTCATGATTTCTGCTTCCTGTTAGACCCTTTTTCTTGATTCCCTTTACTAGCCACCAATGCTTTGGACTTTGAAGACTTGAGAATCCCCATGCTTATCAAATTTGATTGTTCTACCATCAACATCTCTGTGAAGGAATCAAATGAAGGCATGGTGTAGGAAGAACCTAAGGTTAACTTATCAGTGTTGAAGCTAGAAACAAATGATGCATACTCTGGAGGAAGTTTTCTCATCAAATTATAGATCAAATTTTCATCCTCTATGGTAGTTCCACAATCCTTAACCATTGACCTTAGGGCCCGTTTGGTGAGCGGAATAGGAATACGTATTCTAGAATACGTATTCCAAAAATTGTGAATTCCTTGTTTGGATGCACCAAAATGGGATTGGAATACGAAGCAAAAATGGAATACGTATTCCATTTTTGGCCCAAAAATGGAGTTTTCCAATTCCACCAAAATAGGTGGTATTGGAATACGTATTCCTATTCCATTTTTTTTAATTTTAGAAAACATAAATTTTCGGGTCCGCGAATTTCCATCAAATATTTGCTGAACCAAACAGAGAACAGGAATACGTTCTATTCCAGAATACGTATTCCGAAATACGTATTCCAGAATACGTATTCCTATTCCGCTCACCAAACGGGCCCTTAGCTCAGGTGCCTTGGTGATATAGTTTTGAATAGTGTCAAACTCCTTTGGATCTAATGACGTGAGATTTTCATCAAGTTAAAAACCCCTAGCTTTGTCTACTTTTGCATACAAGCTAGCAAACTTATCCCATGTGTCCTTTACTATTTTACAATTATCAATATTGAAGATAAGATCTTCATGTACATAATTCCTCAAAGTACCAATAGCAACCTTATTGTTAGGATTCCATTCATTTAGTTTATTAAGATCAGATGGGGCAACCATGGTTCCATCAACATAATCAATTAAAGCTTTTTCCATCATTTTACTCCATGCTCTAATTTTCCATGTAGCATAATTATGTGGATTTAAAAGTGGAAACCTAGGAAAACCCATGATGCAAAATAAAAGAACACGAGAAAGAGAAGTGCAAACACTCAAGACACACCCCTAAATCACTCAATCAAAGAACCCCCAAAATGGATAATTTTGGCATTTTATACTTAGTGTGTATACAATTTCCAGTTGTCAAAATGAACCAAATGGACTTCTGATTTTGATGCTTACAACAACAAATATGAAGCTATATCGGACTCAACAAGACAAGACACAAGATTTCTAAAGGATCTATTTACAAGTGCCAAAAATAGGCCACAAATGACCAAATGCTAAAAGTACTATGTCCATTCAAAATTACTCCAAACTGATATCAGCTCTAGAAAGTAGACAAAAAATCATGCACTTTCAAAAACAAAACACCTAAATATGTGTCTATATGAGCTCAAATAAAGCCTTTGAAGTTGCAAAAATTGATATTTGCAATTTTCAAAAAAAATCAAGGACAAGGATTGCAAATAATCTATAGCAAAGTGTAGATCACGAAATTTTACTCCAAAACAAAAACATTGCTCCAAAAAAGAAGCCTGTACGGAATCAAACCATTGGGAAACTTGATGGCACAGTCGGTAACTATTGGAATACAACAATTTTTATTAGATTTTTTGGTCATTCCACTAAAAAGAAGAGGATATGATGCTATCCTTGGACGGGGTTGGTTGGTACAAGAAAAAGTGAGACACGACTGGAAACAAAATACCTTATCCATGGAACGCAGAGTCAGAAGATTCATAATTGACCTGCACACACAAATGGCAGGGGAGGAGGCAACGTCGTTAGACTCAGGAGGTGAAGGTGAGAGTGACGACGAAAGAAAGAAGAGAATGAAACTAGACGAAGGAGTACTGAGATTAGGAGGAGGGTCAAATGAGGACGACCTAGACTCGGTGAACGGACTACTCCACTGGCAGATGGAGGATTACGAGCTCTTTTTGAGCTGTAACATGTTGGGTGTCGAGGAGGGAAAAGAAGGGAACGAGTTTCTGAAGGAGTATAGCGAGATAAAGGAGGGAGATGCATAGGTGGATGAGACGCCAAGCCACATGTTTAGCGAGGACAAGCCTATAAAGTATGAAGAGCCTATTGTGAATACAATGAACTTGGGAGATGAGGCTAATCCGAAAAATATTCTTGTAGGAGATGATTGGAATCCAGTTTTGAAGACAACAACATTCAAAATATTTATGGAGTACAAGGATGTCTTTGCCTGGACGTATAAAGACGTAAAAGGAGTGCCACCAGAGTTATGTGTCAACTGGATATCATTGATAGAAGGTGCAGTACCCGTACGGAAGCGGCCGTAGCAAATGAACAAAAACTATGCCGCATGAGTCACTGAGGAAATCGATCAGATGTTGGAAGTAGGAATTATTTTCAAAGTACAAACGAGTGAATGGGTATCACTGATTGTGATATCTCTGAAAAAGGACACACGCAGATAAGAATATGCGTAGACTTTTGATGCCTAAATCTAGTAACAATCAAAGATCCATTTTCGATATTGTTCACGGATAGCATTTTGGAGGAAGTTGTGGGGCATGAGATTTATTCATTCATGGATGGGTTCTTGGGGTACAATCAGATATCCATCACCGAAGAAGATAAATTAAAAGCAACATTCATCGTGGAAGATAAAGTATACGCCTACAATAGGATGCCGTTTGGACTTATAATGGGCACCCTAGAAATGCCCAAGAACTAAACCAATTGCTGAAAGAGATTTTAATGTCTTTGCATAGATTTTGAAACCATATAACATGAACAAGAAGGAATTTAACATGAAGATTGAACCATTGTTGAAATAATATCCGTTTTCGATATCATTCATGGATAGCATTTTGGAGGAAGTTGCGGGGCATGAGATTTATTCATTCATGGATGGGTTCTTTGGGTACAATTAGATATCCATCACTGAAGAAGATAAATTAAAAACAACATTCGTCATGGAAGATGGAGTATATGCCTATAATAAGATTCCGTTCGGACTTGTAATGGGCACCCTAGAAATGCCCAAGAACTGAACCAGCTGCTGAAAGAGATTTTAATGTCTTTTGCATAGATTTTGAAACCATATAACATGAACAAGAAGGAATTTAATATGAAGATTGAACCACTGTAGTCCTCAAATACATAGCAATGAATTCCAAAGGCCAAACCCCAAGGGAATGATGTCTAAAATGTTACAAGAGAGGATAGAAGTCCTCTAATGCCAAGAACAAATCTATAACTCACACCTCCAAGCTCTTATCAAATGCAATTCACAATCATCTGATGCTAAACAATGAAGCTCCCACTTGCATTTATACTTTTCCTTCACCCTTTAAGAAAGAAATAAAATATTAATTAACTGCATTTACTAGAAACTTCTTTTCCAATAATTAATACACTCTCCAAAAACTCCTCCCTTGCAATACAATAATTAATTGTGCTTCTAGAAAATTAAATTACTAGAGGCTTCTCTCTTTCCAATAATTAATGCACTGTCTAAAAGCTTCTCCTTGTAATACAATAATTAATTAAATTAATTAAATATAAAGTTACCTTTTAATTTTAATTTATTTAATGACTTTATAAGAAGTTAATTTAATCAATTTCTTATTTCTCCACTTAGCCTTTGGAGAATGTAAAGGCTAAGAACTCCATTAAGTTGCTAAAAAAATGGGAACATTACAGGACTGTGCAATGCTCTGGCAACGTTCTAGAGAATTATCCTACACATATTTGATAAAATGTCTGTCAGAAGTTTTAAACATTTCTGGATGATTGGTCAATTTTTAGCGTAGAGGATAGACACATAATGATGCTTGGAGAATGCATGGAAAGATGCAGACGAGTGAGATTGGCACTGAATTTGAAGAAGTGCAGATTCAGGGTACCACAAGGGAAGTTGCTCGGACACATAGTCTGCAAAGCAGGGCTGAAGACGAATCTGGACAAGGTTTGTGTAATCTTGGATATGCTACCATCGACGGATGTATCTGAAGTAAAGTCATTCGTTGGACACATTGGATATTACTGGAGATTTATTAAAAACTTTGCGAAGATTTCCTACCTGTTGGACAAACTCACTTGCAAAGGCGAACCTTACAAATGGGAAGCAAAATAGAATGAAGCTTTTGAGGGATTGAAAACGAGGTTGGCCACAACATTGATTCTAGCCTATCCTAATTAGGATAAGGAATTTCATGTTCATGTAGATGCATCGAATTATGCCATTGGAGCAACATTGGCACAGACTGGGAACCACGATTTGGACCATTTGGTGTATTTTGAAAGTAGATTATTATCTAAGGCAAAGAAAAACTACAGTACGATGGAGTGAGAGGCACTAGGGATGGTGTACGTAGTACAAAAATTCAGACATTATATGATGGCGATGCCATTTGTATTCTATGTAGATCACCAGGCATTACTATATCTGGTAAATAAGCCGATTATTCAAGGAAGAATAAGTTGATGGTTATTATTATTGCAGGAGTTCACATTCAAGATTGTGGTGCGGCCAAGGAAAAGCCATGTAAGCACAGACCACTTGTCGAGGATAAAATATGGAGAGCCACTGGAGGGAGTTGATGATGATTTTCTTGATGCGCAGCTATTTCATGTTGCAGTACTACCATCCTGATACGCACGTATTGGGGAGTATCTATCGACAGGACAATTTCCTAACGAGATACCGCCGAATGAGAGAAGGAATTTGGTGCTAAGGAGCCGGACATTTCAGTTGATCAATGAGCTATTTGTAATGTCCCTTTTTCTGGGACATTATAATTCTGTGTGGTCAGCTCACTTCGCCTAGGTTTTTGGGGCGAAAAGGTTCTTTACAGGGTTCAGTTCAAGATTTGGCCTAGACATTTCTAGTTCTGGACCCATCAAAGCAATTTTGGTAGGTTGTCCAGATGCTTACTATTTTTAGTAAGTAGTCAGAGCTCAGTATTTTTGGTACCTCAGTGCTGGGTTGGAAGCGTCTCGTCGAGAGCTTTCTAACGAGCTATTGCACATGCTTATCAGAGTTCATTTGGTTAGTTATTTCAATGCTTGACAACGATAAGGTTTATTGACTAAGTGACTATTAAAGTTCATTTAATTTGTCACTTTATTTAAAAAGGTGCTATGTTCACTTAAGTGACTAAAAGACAAAAATGGTACTTTATCCCACATTGCTTGAATAAGCGTGCATCACAATGAGAAAAGTAATAAAGGTACAACAAGCTCCACACGTGGGAATATATGAAGATTATAGTATTGAGGACAAATATTAATCTAAGAGCTGAAAATAGTTGCTGGTTATCTCTTCTAGGAAGTAAACCCTTGAAGAAACTTTTGGAGGTTGGATGCAAACCTAGCCTTCTTACAGGTTTTATTTATATTGCCAATCTGACTGTTATTTCTGTTTGTAAGATTGGATATTTTGAATTGTTGCATGCTATTGTATTGCTGATGTATAATAGAGTAACATTATTTGGCAACTACTTGTGTTAATTGCTGGTTTAAATGTGTATTTTTGAACATTGGAGGAAATAAACATGTTTTGTGGATTTTCACGTATGAATATCTGTTGGTTATAAATCGGTTAAAGTTCTGAAATTTGTATCAAATATTGGTTTACTGTTCGGATTTAAAATTGTAAGTTTATATTTCGATTTTTTGGTAAAATATCTGGAAAGGGATATTACAGTGGTATCAGAGCCAAGAATCCTGCCATCTTGTGGAATTAGTTAACACAAGAAAGGGAGAAGACTACCATTGAAAGAATATCTTTGTATTGAGAGTTATGGAATTTCTGTCATGACATTGGAAGAGGTACTCCTGAGAGTGGCTGGGTGTGACTATTGTCATCGGTAGAAACTGTAGCCGACAGGGTGTTGTCATCGGTAAAGATTTTGTAGCCGACGGGTAGATTAGGATTGTTTTGTAGCCGACGGACCTCTTCTGGAAGGTTTCTTCTGGAAGGTTTGGCTGAAAGTATTTATACACCTACTTGGGTCATTGTAAAGCATCTTATTTGATGAAGCATAATGTAATGTTCTAGCATATGTGAATAATCTAAGGAGTTTTGCTGTTCGTATTCATTATCTTTGTGCATTTCTCAATTAACCTATGCGGTAAGCATTTGGCGCTGTTGCCCTATGAACTTGGAAGGCGAGAGGAATGAAGATTAATGCCAAATCAGCTTAATCAGGATCGAAATAAGGTCAAGGGAAAAGATGGAATCCATACTGCACAAGAAAATTTAATTTTGGCATAGCAAGCTGAACGCCGAAGAAGATTCCAGAAGATTGCCAACAGAAACCGGAGCATGGAAGAATTGTTGGAGGAAACTTGACAGTGGGTGGAATTGGTGGAAGAAGCACGGGAGGAGTTCTTGAATTTGTGTTCGCCAAGGGAAGAGAATCCAGACAGAAGAGCATTAACTCGCACGACTCGGAGTGCAGAGGGAGCATGAGTGTAGAGTGAACTCTTTGTCCAAGATACACTTCTGCGCGAGACAACTTTAGCAGATCCTTCTTCACCAAGGTCCACAGCTGTTGAGTCTGTCGGTGTGGGATTGCAAACTGCTGATGTGGGAGAACAGTTCGCTGGTGTGGGAGTGCAGACCGTCGGTGTGGGAGAACAATCCGCTGGTGTAGGATTGCAAATTGCCGGTGTGGGAAAATAGTCCGCCCATGTAGGAGTGCAGACTGTCGGTGTGAGAGTGCAGACCGCCGGTGTGGGAGAACAGTCCGCCGGTGTGGGAGACCAGTCCATCGGTGCAGGAGTGCAAAGTCACGGTGTCGGAGTGAACAGTGCCAGTGTTAAAGGATCGAGCAACGCCTGTTTACAAAAACCAATTGTGATGGTAGGACCAAAAGAGAAACTGCCGAAGTTCGATGGCGATGGTATGACCGATCCCATTCGACATTGCAAAACATGTGAAACAATCTGGAAGGCAAATGGGATAACTAATGAAGACGACTGGATGAGGCAATTTTCGGCCACCCTACAGGGCATGGCAATTGATTGGTTTACTAGTACAGATCCGCAGAAGCTAGACAGTTGGAATAATATTAAAAAAGAGTTTCTGGCCGAATTTCAACTGTTGCGTGACGATAATGAAATTGTAGCTAAGATCTTCAATACTAAGCAAGGGAAGAATGAAGCTGTTCGCATCTACGCTAGGAAATTAAAGGATTTGATAAACAAAATGGAAAATAAGCCGACGGACAGACTTTAGAAAAGGTGGTTCGTGGAAGGTCTACGCCCAAATTTGCGGAAGAAAATGAAAACTGTGCCACCGTCGTCATACACGGAAGCCTATAACAGAGCATTGAATCTCGAAAGTGAGTAGAAGACAAAGAAGAAGAAGACTAGCTCATCTGATTCTGATGACGACGAGCCTTCCGGAGAAGATAGTAGCGACGATGAAGGGAGTAGCAAGAAGGTCTGTGCCCTACAGAAGGACATGATCCGCATGATGGAGTTTAAAAATATGCAGAAGGAGACAAAGAGCAGTGAGCAGTGGTGCACAGTGTGTAAAACCGACGGTCATACTAAAGGATCCTGTCCAAAGAACCAATTCTGTGACATTTGTTAGATCATGGACCATTTGACAAAGGAATAACCCTTTAACATAAAAACTAGAGTATCTCCACAGGTGCTTCTTACACAGGCAGCTTCCACGTCAGGAGGGAACGGAAATCCAAACATTGATGGTGCCACTCCAGGTGGGTACAGGAATAATAGCAGAGGGAAAAATAACAACAATGTGAACAATAACAATAATAATGGCTTCCAAAGTCGAATCCAGTATGATGCAAATGGACGGCCGATTGTTCAATGTCGAGCATGTAATTTGTTGGGTCATTTTGCACGGGATTGTACAACAGCAAACACATCGAAATTATTATGCAAATGGTGCGGACCTGGCGATCATGAAGATGCCAAATGTCTAAAATCTGGAATCAACTTGATCACTGTCGGGACAGTTGAAGAAGAGGTGTTGGCGATTACCCGGAGGCAAGCAAAAGAGTACCCGAACCCGGTGGAAGAAAAGAGGAAATTTGGGGAAGCACAGGCGGAGATTGAAAAGTCATCGTAGGCGGAAACATCTCAATTGAGGGACACCACCAGCGCTTCGACAAAGAATTCCGCGAAACAAAACATTGTACGGCAAATTTTGCAAACGGAGATGCCTGTCAAGATAAATGATTTGCTTTTTACAATGCCCTAGCTCCGATCCGCCCTCACAAATATTGCGCCAGCTTCGAGGATACCCGGAGAACAAGGTAGAGGGAAAGAAATTGCTGCAGGCGGAGAAGACCAAATGTTGCTAGCCCTCACATCCGAATGGCATCTGGCGGTTGTTGAGATGGGGATCGTCGGACATGTTCTCACAGACACAATAGTCGACGGAGGGTCCAGCGTAAATGTCTTACTGAAAGAGACCTGGAAAAAGTTGGGACAGCCAACGTTGTGGCCTCCTACATTTCAGTTGCTCACAGCAGATCGACATGGCATCAAACCTTTGGGCGTTCTCATGGCACAGCCGGTGATGATTGACACACAGCCATTCCTATTGGACTTTGTCGTGATCCCATTGAAGAGAAAAGGATACGATGCCATCCTTGGCCATGGATGGCTTATTCAAGCCAGAGTCAAACACGATTGGAAGAACACCTTGTCACTCGAAAGTAAAGGCCGGCGATTTGTTATTGATCTACACACCCAAATGGTCGGGGAAGAGGCCTTGTCATCAGATTCTGAGGGAGAGGAGGATGAAGGCAGACAATGTATGGAATCGGATCAGGAGGGAGTCTTGCGGTTGGAGGGAGGATCAACAGATGACGATTTGGATTCTGTCAACAGTCTTTCCCACTGGCAGATAGAGGACTACAAACTCTTTCCAAGCTGCAATATGTTAAGGGTAGATGAAGGTGAGAAAGAAGAGGAAAATGAGTGTCTGAAAGAATACAAAGAAGTGGAAGAAGGAAAGGCAGTTACGGTTGTAGCTGAAGGGAAGAACATACAACACAAACCCAGAAAAAGGAAAGATCCCACAGTATGACTGCGCAGGAAGAAAAGGTTACAATGAACCACTGATCTATTAGAAGGGTGCCGACAGTAGGGAAAACACATTGTACGGTTTGCACAAGAAACAAAGAGAACAGGATTAATAAAAACTTCAGCAATACAGAGTGAAGGTTCTAAAATCAAGAATATAGTTGATGGCGAAGAATGGCAGCCGACGGAATTCATGGTACGCAACATGGAACGCCTGAGGAAAAGGTTGGATAATTTGAACAAACTCCAGGAGAAGTGCTCTGTGGTTCAATGCACTTTGAAAAGATAGGCTACAGGGATAACTCAAGCGTATGATTACATTTTGCTGCCGGATAAGATCATGCAGGTGTTTGGAAAGAAAGTTTCGCTAAAAAGAAGTGGTTCCGCGAACTTGGTATCTTGCGGGCACTGGTTGCGAACATTGCATATCTCGCGGATAGGGTGTTCTGTGGATACCGCCCGTGGACACCGACTGTCCTGCGGGCAGGGTGCCCCGCGGACACTAAGTGTCTTGCGGACACGACTGTCATGTGGGCAGGGTGTCCCGAGCTATTCCTGAGGCATTAGCAGAGGCACATCTGTCGCCAACAGAGATAGCCGCTCTGGAGGTAACGATGGAGCCTACTCGTGAGGCTTAACTAGAGGCTGGGAATGAGTTACTTGTACCTAATACAGAGATGGACACGGAGGTAGGAGTTACGGAGATACTGACAGGTGAGGGTTTGAGGATGCCGAGTGTCCAATTGGACGTAGTAGGTTCAGATGCAATGGTTATAGTGGATACGACATTGTTAGTATCACCTGAGCAAGACAGAGAGAGTAGAACCCAGAAATTGACCACGTACTTGAGTATGCGATTCCACCGTACCTTAGTACCATGAGTGGTGTACTTGCAAACACCTATGCAAGAAGCAATTCTAGAGGAAAACCCTTCACAGGCATAGGTGGAGGAGCTGACACAGGATGAGGGACTACTGCATAACGCTGTTGAGTGGATGGCGGAAGTAGTAGAGAGGGCTATGGGTGTGCAACAGGAACATCTAGTAGCGTTAGAAGCAATTATGAGATAGACATTCTTTGCTGATATAGCAGTGCGAGCAACTCAGGCTCACCAGGTGGTGGCCTCTGTAGAGATTCAGGCTTTGGACTCAGTAGTAAAGGAGTTGGAGGGAGTAGTATCCTTAATGAGATTAGGATGCCCGACTACCTTTACAGTCTGTTTCGAGGAATGGGGATGGCCAAGTGTGGAGATTATAGAGATGTGACAGGATTGGGCCACGACGAGAGTTCCTGGCATGGAGAGCCGAGTAGAGGTTTTGACTCACAAGTAGCTCCCAAAATGTCTCATAGCTATGGTGCTATTTATAATGCTTGAGATATTATTTGGCTGAATTGTATATAACCTAAAACTAATTCCACTTATCCTTGGTTGAACAAGGAGATGGGTTAGAACAAACCACTTAAATTACATGGTGGCAAATCAATTCAAATTTGTAAAAGGGTTATTGATGGGATAATGTGTTTTAAATAAGGATTTTTTTAGTTTTGGGGGTTATAGCCTATTTGTGGCTAATTTTGTGAATAAAAATGAGAGATGCAGGCCTTTGTAAAGCATTCAAGTGATGAGAAGGAGGTCATGGTCTTGGAGACTTTGTGATTATTATCGTACAATGGAGAATTATGTTGCTGTTTTGCTATAAGAACCCCTGCTTGGTTTTAATCAGATCATTTGAACTTTGACTAGCGGAATTTTGTCAAACAGTTGTTATGCAATCAAAAACCTTAAGCAAAGTTACTACTATAATAGCACTTACTGATCATCAACATAAATGCCGTGAAATAGCTATGTTAATCAATGAAACTGTGACTTCAGCAAGTACATGGATAGTGGCACAAAAACATATAGATGTAATAATGATTTATAACCATGACAGTAAACCAAACACTATTATACAATGTTTAATGATTTATAACCATGACAGATAACGAAATTCCAAATTCATGTAAAGATGAACAACATACATTAACTAGTGTGCGAATTGGGTAAATATAGCACGGACCTGTTAGGAATGGAGGATGTTGCAATGGAGACCCGACTGTCCTGTGCGTTCTTGCCCCACGTCCAATGTCAAGCACCCACTCATCTAAACCGTACGTTGCCTGTGGTTTGCTTGGCCTAGTTATGACAGACCCATTAGCTGTATATGACTGAATTTATATTGTCTTTTACTCATTCCTGGCTGTCAATTTTGCATAAAAATTAGTCTGCAAATAATTTTCTTTTTCCCACAAGAGGGCAGGTCTTGTGGCTCTGATACCACTGTAATATTCCTCCTTGGTTATTAAGAAAAAAATGCGATTTCTTTCCCACGTATTTTACCAAACAGTTGGCATGCACTAAACTATTGTAGATTAACTGATTCACTGTAGTTGTTTACTGTTAATAATCTCAATCCAATAGATCACCACTGATCCCTATCTTTAGTTTAATATTTGCAGAGCTCAAATAATGGAATATGGCAAGGAATCATGCAACAAATTGTGTATATAAAATAAGGGTAAAAGCCAAAATATAGTCAACCCGTAATATGCATAGTATCTCAGCAAAATTTGACATAGACATTAAACAGTGTGGAGAATAACACATTCAAGTTGGTATTAATAACTGGTTACCATTTTTACTACAAATTAAACAATATATAGTACCATAAATTGCGAAGGAAGGCAGAAGTTCACAGACTTATGTATTGGTATTGTAGCCAACAAGAACTGGAAATACAATGAGATTTTAGGCCATCTGCACTTTCACTAACCATTTGACTTGCACTATCCTTCCCATGGTCTAGAAAATGGTAGAATGATCTACCCGATACCTAATGTAGTCCTGTGCGGTCTGTCTAGATCTCCAACAAGTTACCAATCCACTACCACTGCGTTGCCTCTTGTTGTCGGCTGTCTTCTTCTCAACGGTAAGAAATATGTTGTACCTACTCTATGTCCTCTATGGGAAGCTATTGACCCTTCCTCATTGTAAGTTCTTAACAAAGATAATATCTTGCATATATTAGATTTAACTTAGAATTGATTATTCGGACCTGCTGTTGCCATGGAGTTCCTGATTTCTGAATATCATTCCCAACTCAACTATCGAATCCAAAATAGATAATGCGATCACTAGGTTTTTCATCTAGTATCACTTCTTTCCTAAAGGTTTTTCGTCCTTCGGCAATACCAATCACATTGAAGCAACCTGATTAATATTTGAATAATAGCATATATTTGTTGTATGTAAATCCCAAGATGGAGTCTCTTACTTATAACCTCGAAGTGAGGGAAAAGTGTTGGGATAAGAGATGTGGGATTAAACTCCAATTTCATCCTATAGTCACTTTATAAAGTAAATGACTTTTAAAACATAAAGTAACTTTATTAAAGCACTTTCAATATATATTAAGTGACGACTTAAGATAAATCTCCCCTGTGACTGGCAGACATCTTGACTGGTAATGCCGTTAATCTATCCAAATGTGGAGATAGATTAACCCAGCGCCATCGAACTAGTGCCGGAGAGGGGACATGCCCTCCTTTCTCGGGATTACTTGCCCTCAAGCAATCTCAATACTGGATGTTGCAAAATAGATTCACCTTCCCAAGTGGCGTCTTCGTACGACAAATCTTTCGAGCGGATTAGATATTCTGTGACAGACCTATTTTGCAGCTTCCTTTCCCTAGTCTCAATCACTTCCGCCGGCTCCAAAATAAGTTTACTCTCCTCATCAAGTGGAGGCAAACCCTCTGAAAGAACAATTTGCTGACCAGTTGCCTTCTTGAGGCGTGAGATGTGAAATACATTGTGGATTCAGCTTTCACCAGGTAAATCCAACTCGTAAGCAACATCACCAACTCTTTTGGTGATGCAATAAGGTCCGTAAAATCTGGGCTTAAGCTTTTCTGACCCACTTTTCTTCAGGGAGCTTTGTCTATATGGCTGTAGACGAAGATAAACCTTGTCACCTATCTCGAAGCTTCACTCTGTATGATGTTGATCAGCATATAACTTTTGTTGGTTTTGTGCCTGCTGGATATTATCTCTAAGAGCTTTGAGAATATTTTGTTGATCTTCGACCCAATCTTTGGCTAAGGCAGCCTTGCTGTCCTGCAAAGCCAAATCAGTGAAAGAGAGAGGTTTGTAGCCATAAAGAGTGCAGAAAGGAGTCATCCGAATAGACATATGATATGTGGAGTTATAGCAATACTCCCCCACATACAACCACTTAACCCAAGCTCTTTGCTGACCTGCAATGTAGTTTCTGAAATACCCTTCCACCCATTTATTCACTATTTCCGTTTGAGCATCCGTTTGTGGGTGATAACTGTTGTCACTTAGGTTTGCACCCTTGTCCAAGGCCTATGCGCGAGGACAACCTAGTGAAACATGGAAACAACCTCCAAGCTGTGGGACTTGAACTGTGAGGTTGAGTCTCCGGAGAAGGCCGGCTTCCTCTTACTATCAGGGCGCACCTATCTACTTTTGGAGAGGAAAAGGGAGAAGGATAGCACGAAAGCAAATCTACCTAGTCTAATCGAAGGAGGTGATGCACCAAAATAGAGTGTTCGGACCAATCTCTGCCCATACATGCGCTACTAAACCAGAATGAAACTAAGGATATACGCGTTCAGGCTTGCTTTTAATCAAATTACCATATACAGGTCAGAAAACCAAATTGAATAACACAAGGAAGGAGGAACCTCACTTATATATTATCCAATAGGCACAAATAGATATAGTATGCAGACTACAGATCTCAACAATACATCAATGAGAGGCAAGAAGGATGCACATACACATTAATGGCTGAAGGGGATAAAATAGGAAATCATACAGTTCAGAGGCATAGGGAATTTTACACTGCAGACCTGTGAGCAGTAGCAGAGAATAACGGAGAAGGGTCGACCCCCTTTGAAAAGATTACAAAATTGCCTTTATAGTTCAGGCATAACTGCTCAACTACTGCCGTCAAGCTCTCATACAAAAATATCCGATCAAAGATCACACTCGAGCATGGTTTAGAGGTACAAAATCAGGTATTCGACTGAAGAAATGCCTCGAGTAGACAGAAGCGGCGCCAATGAATGATCCTGACACAGTAGATGGATCAACTGAGACGGTGGAGTGTTTCCCTATGTTTTGCATTCATTTCTGGTAGGTCGGAATTGATCACGAAGATCAGATCGTAAGATAAAATCGATCACTTTTGCTTCCTGGTTCATGAATCAGCAGGGTCGTCGAGGTCAAACAGTTCCATATGCTGATTGGACCACGCGGGCCAATCACATTCCTTTAATTCCGCCACCTGGGAAGTCCTCCATGGTTGACCTTCCTTTATTTAACTAACCGCGCCACCTTCCAGACTGTTATCATTAACCGTAACCGCCAGCCGCTAACCGCCAACCTTGGCCGGGCTAGTGAGACACGTGTCGACAAATCACTATGTCGCCATGGTAAAGACCACACAACTTTACCATAGCGAGATGGCGCTATCCGTCGATCGGTTTTGAATCTGACGATCGTGAAGACTCGTCGTGTCACTGCTGTCCTTACCCCGGGCCCATCATATCTGGCGCCACCTCAGCGAAACGCACCATGCCCAAATGACACCTGTCAATACTGAACGACGTACCCTGCTGCAACCGGGCCCCGCCGACACGTGGCGAAAGGGCGCCATGTCGCTATGGTAAAGATCGTGCAACTTCACCATGGCGACATGGCGCCATCCGTCGATTTGCCTTAAATCTGACGGCAAGCAAGATGGATACTGCCCCTTAGTGCATCGATGAATAGGAACTGGCCACGTTGAACTGTCTGACGGATCCTCGCTGACATCCCTGGACCCACGGGGACACGTGTCCTCCAGGCGCTATGTCGCCATCATATTCGTCGCGCAACTTCTGATAAGCGACATAGCCCTGACCGTCGATTCATCTTAATCCGACGATGGAGATCTTAACCTCTGACTGCACTGACAACGTTGACGACCTGGTCCCATGCACTGACTGTGTTCTGACTTGGTATATGTGGCGGTTCCTTATTGGCCATTTGAAGTGCCGACCTGGCAGATTCCAAAACCTGACCCCACGAAGTGGCCACGTGTCGACTAGGCGCCATGTCGCTATGAGAAAATCGAGGTCAAATTCCCATAGCGCCATAGCGCCCAATTGATGACATGTCTTCTCTCTTGCACGTGGCTCCCTTTGATTCACTACCATGGCACCGGGCTTCTGACTGTGCAGTTGAGGTACAAATGGGACCCAACCACTTGCTTGAACTCTCGCCGTTGATCCTTTCCGTTGCCGTGAACCTTGTCGCCGACGCTGGGACTCACTGTAAAACATCTTCCGACCGGCCGGGCGCTATGTCGCTATCAGAAATCTTGTGAGTTTTCCAATGGCGACATGGCGCCTTGCCGCCTTTTGGATTTTTCGGCCCGCAAAAACTGACCGCTCGCCACAGAACTTTCCCGGTGACGCAACCTGCCCGCCGAACACCTTTCCCGGTCCATCATGAAACTTTTCCAACACACCGCGAAACTTTTCCGACCGCTGAACTCGTTGCCTGCCGCTGGACCCACCGGACACGCATCAAAAGGGCGCGACGTCGCGAACGTAATTCTTGTGCAGCTTCGGATGGCGAGATAGTGCCGACTGTAGATCTGGCTTAGATCTGACGGCAGAGAACCTGCGGGCGGTGGAAATATATCATAAGGTTCGGCATTAAAATAATATTAACTTGGGAAATAGCCGTTGGACGGGCCGAATGTTTGAAATTTGAATCTTTGGCGGGTGAACAAATGATAACAATAACTAGTACTGGTGTAACAACCACTTTTCTTGGGTCTTAATTAACAACTAACATACTAAAAAAAAAACAATTAATACTTCATTTTCATAGGAAGTGAATTAAATCATTTTCGTTCATATGAAAGAGATTGACAATTAAAATCAGTTAAACAAAATTTCTTAACTAAGAACTTAAAACACCGTCAAGGAATTTACTATAGAAATTAAAATCCACATACCATGAAATTGAACCGATAAATCATTGTAAGAATGCTTATGCAATCACCCAGATTAGTTCACAAAAACCACTATAACAAAATCATATAACAACTACCGTTCAATACCGCTATATCAAAATCAAATGATGATTACTATTAAATACTGCTATATAAAATTAGGGCATCACAAACCACTTTATCAATTAGGGTATCGATTAGCATTGGATCTTTTAGGGCTTCAGATACCACTATATTAATTAGGGCTTCAATTACCACTAGATCATTTAGGGCATTAGATACCACGGTCTCAATTAGGGTTTCAAATATCACTATATCATTCCTTTCCTTCGGATTGCTTAACTGTGGCAATAACTCAAGATTAGAAGCTATGCTCATGTTCGATATTCATATAAATGTAAAACAAACCATAAATCTATCTCTCGCAACTAGGTGTAAAATAACTGTAATGATGAAATAGCTCAATTAATCTTACCTTCTTGCATATACATCATAAAAGTGATAATACTTGTTTTCTGACAACAATTAAGTATATAGCTTATCCTTGTCTATTGTTTGTCCGACAACTTGGGAAGAGGTGAAACATTGCCAGAGGCTTCATCACCCAACCTCAGACCTTAACTTATTCCTCACACAATCTCTAACGAGAAAGGCCCTCCCTGCGCAAAATAGATAGGGAACACCTGTCATCTACTGAGCATCCTGGTATTTAAACACACTATTCGATTTGACAGCAGGAGGATACAATTAACAGGATTATGCATGAGTTATTAAATAGTTCAAACTAAAAATGATAAACATTGTTATGTCATATTTGATTTTGTTTCATGTTATTGCAGATTCCTTTTTCTCACCGTATCACCCATTTCGTTGGCTACACAGCCGAGTGAGTCCCAGGTGTTCGGAATTCTTAGAACAACCGGTTTTTTTTGTTCATTCCCAACAAATTCATGAATAACATATATGTTCTAGCTTATCATGATTTGTGATTTGAAAAAGATATTCTTAAAGATTGCATAATTTATTGTTTAATTAATTAATTTAATCATATTTGATTTCTCTTCTACGTTCTTGCAGATTCATTCCACCTCTTCACCATGGCTACCAGCTAGTGAATCCTAGGTGCATTAAAAATTATGAGCTCACTGCCCTTTTTCACCTCTTCACCATTTATGGCTTCATTGCTGGTGATTCCCAGTTGTATTTGAATGAGCATTCTACTTTTAATATCTTCTCATGGTTTGTGACAGCATCAAACTTTGCTAATGATATCATAATTCACAATGATTCTTACATGTTATAAGACTCCTAAATCAAAGTCACCACTCAACTTCTTTAATGTTGGTTTAGAATACAAAGAGAAATAAAGAAAATAAAAGGGAAATTCTATATAAATTGCAGGAGATTGTTAGCATGCTACTTATGATGATCACTGTCTTAAGAAATAAATGGACTATATACTTAGCTGGCAGCAATGAAACTTACATTCAAACAAAGGAAAGAATAAATCGAAAGGAATACTTCATGACCTAATATGTATAAAGATCGTACCAGCTTGGCTTATGTCCGACACCTTTTGAATTTGGCAGTCTAGCCGGAAATGTTGCTCGGCTCATTTGCAACCCACAAACCGGCCAAGGTTTAATTTGAAAAACTCAGGGTGTTGGCAGATGTAGGAAAATCACTATGAATTCTGGAACTCAGCTTATTGCAAAAGAAATTTGGGAATGGTGGCAGAAAAGATGGTAAGGAAAATGAGAATGGTCGTCTCCCATCACGGCTTCTATTAAAAAGACTAGCCGTGGCTTCTCAGCTTCCATCGGTTTCAAAGAAAGAAATCCATTCGAATTCCAATTATTAATTCTTATTTAACATGTCAAATGTTAATTGGTTAAAAGCAAGAATATTAAAAAGAAAAGAATAGAAGTGGAAGATTATAATCCAAATGTTATTATATTTTGAATATTCATTATAATCTTATATTTATATATGTACATGTAAATATATTAATAGGATGACAACACTTTAATAAATTATTATAATATAATGGTGCCATTTCATTTTTATATCTATATGTACATATATAGATATATCTATTATAATAATAAGGTGAAAGATCAATTAAAATCCTTTGAGGTACATTTTATAATTTAATTCAATTATTTATGTTTCTCAAATTATTTATTTAAATAACCCATGTGAGTCTTACAGATGTATCCTGTTTCAAGTCGCTAGGTTCTCAACTCATTTGCCCAGTGATGGTGATGCTCTTGTGCCTAATTCTTTTCTGACAATGCTTCTACGCCTTCAACGTGTTTCCTGCAAGGAAATTCTCCATAATTAAATCATATTATCATAACAAATTATAGATAATCATAACGGCTAACCGCCCATTCAATTTCATGAATTCGTGATGAATAATTATATCGACTATCTTGCCATTTCGCAGGATTATAGCCAATTAATTGTCAATTGACTTCATGTGAACCTCAACAGTTATATTTTAAATTAGGTCAAAAATTGGGATGTAACAATTGAGAGTCAACTTTGTACTTGTCAACCTGAAAATGTCCCGCCAAAAGGTGCTGAGAAACTTGCTGTCCCTATCACTCACAATAATCCTGGGTAATCCATGAAGACAAAAAACCTCTTGAAAGAACAACTCGGTCAACTGAGAGGCTGACCAGTCTGCAACAATAGCAAAGAAGTGCGCGAACTTACTCAATCTATCTACCACTACAAAAATGCAATCTTTGCCCTGGACTTTCGGCAACCCTGTGATAAAATCCATGGAGATACTCTCCCACCTTTGAGTTGGAATAGGGAGAGGTTGAAGTAAACTTGTAGGAAAGCCGTGCTTTGACTTGTTCTGCTGACAAGTCTGGCATTCTCTAACATGCTACAATACATAATCCTTTAGCCCCTTCCATGAGAATCTCTCTCTAATCTGCCTATAGGTTTTGAAAAAACTAGGGTGCCCTGTTGAAGGTGCATCATGTATAGTGTGCATAATATCCCCTTTAAGTTTAGATTCGGGTACTAGGTAGATTCTATTCTTATAATATATAATATCATTCATTACCTTGAACCGATCATCCTGAAGTATACCATCCATAATCTGACATGCGTGAATATTTTTAGAATACTCCACTAACAGCTGAGATCTCCAATTTGCTGAAATCTTGGAAACGATACAACACTCTATCACTGGGGGTCTTCGAGAAAGTGCATCAGTAACTATATTATTTTTCCCTTTGACATATTTAATGTCAAAATCGTATGTTTGGACCTTGCCGACCCATTTCTGCTATCTTTTGTTCAACTCCTGTTCCAGGAAGTAACGTAAACTGTTATAATCAGTCTTCATTGTAAATTTACTTCTCACCAAGTATTGTCTAAACTTGGCTAAGGCATGCATTATGGCTAGCATTTCTTTATCATATGTAGAATATAATAGCTTGCTGCTCCTAAGTTTCCTACTCTCAAAAGCTATGGGATGACAGTCCTGCATCAAAACTGCTCTGGTTCCACTCCTTGAAGCATCACATTCCAAAACAAAGGGTCTAGAAAAATCAGGAAGTGCCAGAATTGGGCACGTACTCATCACCTGTTTCAGTCTATCAAAGATTGCCTTTGAATCCTCTGTCCAGCGAAATGCCCCTTTTCGTGTCAGATCGGTAAGGGAGGCTACTACCTAGAAAAAACCTTTGGCGAATCGCCTGTAATAATAACAAAGGCCAAGTAAGCCTCGCAACTCAAATACATCTCTTGGTGGTGGCCAACCAAGGATTGCTTGTATCTTTTCCTGATGTACCTTAACTCCCTTTGCACCAGTCACGTGACCTAGATAGAGAATGTCAGTTAATCCAAATTCACACTTGACTCCTTTGCGAATAAAGAGTGTTCTTCCATGAGGCTAAGGATCTCATCTAGGTGCTGCAAATGTTCCTCTCAAGTCTTGCTAAAGACCAATATGTCATCAAATAAAATCAACACACTCTTTCATAGTTGCTTTTTGAAAATGTGGTTCATGCATGACTGAAAAGTGACTGGTGCATTAGTGAGCCCAAATGGCATCACCAAAAACTCATAGTGTCCGTAGTGGCATTTGAAAGTTGTCTTATGCACATCCTCCTCTCGGACTCATATCTGATGGTATCCTGATTGAAGATCTATCTTCGAGAAATAAACAACTCCATGAAACTCATCCAGTAACTCATCAATGCGGGGAATCAGATACTTGTTTTTAATGGTTCTCTTATTAAGGGCGCAGTAATCAATACACATCCGAAGGGTGCCATACTTCTTAACCAACACCACTGAAGAGGCAAAAGGGCTGGAACTGGGCTTGATATGTCCCATATTTAGAAGTTCCTTAATCGTCTTCTCTATTTCTTCCTTGTAATGCCTGGGGTGACAATAAGGAGTGGTAATGACGGGTTTGGTGCCCTCCTCTAGCTCAATGATATGCTCAAACCCTCTATTCGGTGGAATACCTGGGGGTAAATCTTCAAATACCCTCCTGTGCTTGTCTACTATCGTCTCGATGTCACAATGGTATTGCTGTCCTGTATCCTATGTCTCCTTAGAAGAGATGAAACACTGTGTCGCCTATTCGATATCATTGTGCCTCAAAATGGCTTTCATCCTGTGATCTGTTACCAACTTGGGTCCACTATTTGGTATGGTTTTTAAGACTACCAACCGATCACCCTGTGAGAATTCCAACTGCATGGTCTCGTGATCAAATGTGTACCTTTCCTGTCAAAACGAGTACTTAGCTTAGACCTGAAAATCTCGTATGAAGTTATGAGGCTATGATCTTGTGTGACTAAATCGTGATGCCACAAATCATACGTTGCTCCCTTAGGTGCATTGTGGCAAATCTGATGGCTTCCGCCTCTGCCATGGGTTTAAGTGTCAAATAGGTATTAAGCTTGTGAATCCAAGCTCTAGTAGATGTCTTACTGCTGCCGTCAAAGGTAGGGAGAGTTACTTGTTCATAGCATGTTTTAGGTCCCTATTTGGTGCTTTAGGTCTCCTATCCTGTTGCTGTCTATTAGTCTCCCTTTTCTGATTTAGGTATTGGATAAAGGTCAAATTTTGTTTAATAGGATCAGGAAACAAATCCCATTCATCATACAATGCCATAACGTTGTCTGGTAGTAAATTTGGTGTTGCTGGGGGTGCTGCCTCTTCTTCTGCATTAAACACTGGCATTAAAGACCTGGCAGTGTTATGTGTGGGGTCTCTAATAGCTTGGGGTGACCTAGCTACGCTATGTCCTCCATCGTGATGGTTCGGGACTCTCCTATTAACAGGACCTAATTGCTGCATATTAATTGCAAGTTGTTGAAGTTCATTAGCTATGTTATTCTGCCCATCTCTAATAGCCCGCAATGTTTCTTGTATTTCCTTGTCCCATTCAGTTTCATGATGTGCCATTTGGATGTTGTTTACCTGTTTTGCCTGTCCAAAATGACCAACCTGTTTAGTAAGATCAGTATGTTCACTTGTTCCAAATATTAATTCCTCATCCACTGAATAACTATCTTCAATCTCAATATGTTCTAAAGAATCTATTTGTTCTGGCTGTATATGATTGAATTTATAGTCTTTTACTCATTCCCAGCTATCATTTTTGGATAAAAATCAGTCTGCAAATAATCTTTTTTTTTCCACAAGATGGTAGGTCTTGTGGCTTTGATACCACTATAATATTCCTCCTTGGTTATTAAGAAAAAAAATGCAATTTCTTTCCCAGGTATTTTACCAAACAATTGGCATGCACTAAACTGATGGAGATTAATTGATCCACTGTAGTTGTTTACTGTTAATTATCTCAATCCAACAGATCACCACTGATCCCTATCTTCAGTTTAATGTTTGCAAAGCTCGAATAATGGAATACGACAAGGAATCATGCAACAAGTTGTGTATATAAAATAAGGGAAAAAAAAACCGAAGTACAGTCAACTCATAATATGCATAGTATCTCAGCAAAATTCGACTTAGATATTAGACAGTGTGGAGAATAACACATTCAAGTTAGTATTAATAACCGGCTACTATTTTTACTGCAAATTAAACAACATACAGTACCATAAATTGCGAAGGCAGAAGTTCACTGACCCGTGTATTGGTACTATAGCTGACAAGAATCTGAAATACAATGACATTTCAAGCCACCTGCACTTTCACTATCCAGTCGACTTGCACTATCCTTCCCGTGGTTTGGAAAATGGTAGAATGATCTACCCGATACCTAATGTAGTCCTGTGCGGTCTGTCTAGATCTCCAACAAGTTACCAATCCACTACCACTGCGTTGCCTCTTGCTATTGGCTATCTTCTTCCCAACGGTAGGAAATATGTCGTACCTGCTCTATGTCCTCTATGGGAAGCTATCAACCCTTCCTCAACTGTAAGTTCTTAACATAGATAATATCCTGCATATACTAGATTTAACTCGGAACTGATTATTAGGACCTACTGTTGCCATGGAGTTCCAAATTTCTGAATATCATTCCCAACTCAACTATCGAATCCAAAACAAATAATGTGATCACTAGGTTTTTCGTCTAGTATCACTTCTTTCCTAAAGGTTTGTCGACCTTTGGAAATACCAGTCACATTGAAGCAACCTGATTAATATTTGAATAATAGCATATATTTGTTGTATGTAAATCCCAAGACAGTCTCTTATAACCTCAAAGTGAGGGAAAAGTGTTGGGATAAGAGACATGGGATTAAACTCCAATTTCGTCCTATAGTCACTTAAGTCACTTTATAAAGTAAATGACTTTTAAAACATAAAGTAACTTTATTAAAACACTTTCAATATATATTAAGTGATGACTTAAGATAAATATCCCTTGTGACTGACAGACATCCTGACTGGTGATGCTGTTAATCTATCCAGATGTGGAGATAGATTAACCCGGTGCCATCAAACTAGTGTGGGAGAGGGAACATGACAAACTGTGTGCTGCCCACTCCATGTCATCATGCCTCATAATAGCCTCCATCCTATGGCCTGAAATCAACCTGGGTTCACCCTCTGGCATAGCCTTGAGGATCACTTGTCGCCCATCCTGTAAGAATTCCAGCTACATCTTAGCATGATCAATTGTGTACTGGTCAATAGTCTACAACCACTGCCTTCCCAGCATGGCATCTAGCCCATCCAAATCGACCACATAAAAATCTGCCTCAAGAAGGAAGTCGTCAAAATGAATCAAAAGTCCTGACACTTTCCCTGTGCATCTGAATCTCTCACCTCCTGCCACTCTAACCTCAAACTTGGGTAAGTCATCAATCTGTAACTTCGTCTTTGTAACCCAATGTGTTCTTATGAAGTTATGTGATGGCCTTGTATCTAACAAACACACAATACGCTGTCCCCTAACTATTCCTTTCAAACGAAAGGGATGTCCTATGGGATCTTTGGAAAGGGAAGCTATGATAGGAGGCTGTCACTAAATGGATTCCTTCTTTCTCTCTTTAGGTGGTTGTTCCTCACTTTCTTTCTCATCGCTGCCATCAACATCGCTGCCCTCTTGCTACTCATCCTCCTCCTTTGAAAGTACCTCGACATAATGTATTTTGCCTTTGCCAAGGCATCTATGATCCAGTGTCCATGGATCTTTGCAAATGAAACATAGCTTGTTCCTCTTGAGTTCATTTTGGGAGGTGTAGTCTTATGCTGGTTCTTGTTCTTTTTGAATGAAATGGACCCCTTATATGAATTCTTAGTAGGCTATAATATCGAAGAGGGTGAATCTAGATCGTGTGCGATCTTAATAGCATCATCTAAGGTGTTTGGCTTAAGTACCTTAACCAAACCTCTATATGTGTCTTGTAGACCCTCAGTAAACAACATTACTTACGTTGTTTTGACATATCCAGAACCATCACCAAAATATGTTGAACTGATCAATGAAATCATCTAGAGATCCACCCTGTTGCAATTGCGCCAAATCCCTATAATAGACCTCTATATCCTTCCTATCATAGCGAGTGATCAGCTTACAGCTGAAAGTCTCATAAGACATAATGAGACCACGATCTTGAGTGACCAACCCATGATGCCACCAATCATACGCCGCTCCCTCTAAATGCAGTGTAGCAAATCTTATGGCTTCTATCTCTAACATGGGTTTAAGTGTTACGTAAGTGTCTAGCTTGTGAATCCAAGCTCATGTGGATGTCTTATTGCTGCCATCAAAAGTAGGGAGAGAGTTTGTTCATGCCATTTCAAGTCCTTGTTTTGTGCTCTAGTTCTCCTGTCCTTTTGTGGTCTCGCTGTCTCTCTTTTTTGATTTAGTATTGAACAAAGGACAAATTCTACTTAATCGTATCAGTGAATAAATCCTATTCATCTTACATTGCCATAACGTTATCTGATAGTAAGTTTGGTGCTGTGGGTGGTGCTACCTCTTCCTCTGCATCAAAAACGGGCATCAGAGGCCTGTTAGTGTTCCATGTGGGGGCCCTAGTAGCTCGGGGTGATCCTGCCACACTACCACCTCCATTGTGATGACTCAGGGCTGGCCTGTGAGGCAGAGCTAACTGCTGCATAGCACCTATAAGCTGTTGAATTGTAGTAGTTATATTGTTTTGTTGCAATATCCCTTTCCAAATATTTTACCCAAAAAAACCATGATATAAAGTGCAGATTTAAACCCAAACCAAAAACCAATATTCAATATAAATTCTAGAATTTTAATCGATTTCTAACCAACAGATTTACATACAAGAAAACTCAGAAAAGCTTGTTTTATTGCTCCAATATTCAGAAAGTACATATATAAACCAAGAGTTAACTTAGATATTTGCCAAAGACGTTACTGTAATATATAACAACAATACAATAACATGCAATAATCCAAATAATCCAATCTTATAAACATAAATAATAGTTAGATTGACAAATGTAGATAAAACTTGTAAGAAGGCTTGGTTTGTGTCCAACTTTCAAAAGCTTTTTCAAGGGTTTGTGTCCTCGAAGAGATAATCAGTAACTGTTTCCAGCTCCCAGATTAATATTTGTTTTAAATATTATAATTTTCATAACTTCCTATGTGTAGCTTGTTGTACCTTTATCACTTTTCCCAATGCAATGCATGCTCTTTTAAGCAATGTGGGATAAAACACCTTTTTTCTCCTTTAGTCACTTAACATAGTACCTTTTAAAAAAAATAAAGTGACAAGTTAAATGAACTTTAATAGTCACTTAGTCAGTAAACCATATAATCATCAGGCATTAAAATAACTGATGAAACAAATTTGGATAAGCATGTGCAATAGCTCGTTGGAAAGCTTTTCGCGAGACGCTTCCAAACCAACACTGGGATATCAAGAATACTGAGCTCTGTTTACTTACTAAAAATAGTAAGTACCGAAACAACTTGCCAAAATTGCTCTGATGGGTTTGAAACTGGAAATGTTTATGCCAAACTTCAAACTAAACCCTGTAAAGAACCTTTTAGCCCCCGAAACCTAGGCGAAGTGAGCCGACAACACAGAATTATAATGTCTTAGAAAAAGGGGACATTACAAAGCCTCCCTTCTCAAAGATTGCTTGCCCTCAAGCAATCCGCTCATACCAACAAAGACCAAATGCCGGGATCCCATACTCGCCTTCAGAACAAGATTGTACTCCTCAACCAATATAACTCGGCATGCATCTTCCCAAATCCGGAATGGTGAAACAGTACAATAGGAATCGATATGCCAAATAATTGAATGCCAGGATCCCAAGGCTCACCATTAAAGGACACCAACTGCCAAGTGTTGCTGCCTTGTGTACCAATACCCTTAGTCAGAACAAATGCCTTACTCCATGAGTGACCCTGCGAGTCTCTACTGTCGAGTGATGATGGGAGCTCGGCAATATACCAATATCCACCCCGAGATGATAATGACCAAACTCTCCTCCTAGCTCCCCAATAAAAAGCAATACACAAGGATGCTCCCCCTGGATTCCAAGTGAGAACTCGTACGCTGTCTGAGATACCACTGACTTACTCTTGTAATATCTGTACCAGTGTACCACTGTACCACTTTTGCAATAACTATACTGATGACAATGACAGATCCGACCAATCTGATTCCACCACTATATCACCTTGGTGAAACAAAATAATCCTAATCTCTGGAACTCTGATGTGTCAGAAGGCTGAAGCACACAGATCATAATCCTGTGATTGTGTAACAACACAACATAATCCACCAGATGTAAAATATTATTAACACGTGGATTCTCGATCACCCAATCAACATGATCTTGGATAAAGGAGTGGTTGGTGAATCACCAACATCATGAATGCTCACACTATCTTCAATATATTGCTGGATAAAAAATGAAGACACCTCATGTGGAATGTAGGGTAGTGTATGACCCCCCACTCAAGTGCAAATAACTCATTGACCCTTGAAGGCCAAATAAAATCAGTGAATATACTACCAACATACACAAGCAAATCACTAATAGCAGGAATATTGTAATGTCCCCTTTTTCTGGGACATTATAATTTTGTGTGCTGGCTCGCTTTGCCTAGGTTTCAGAGGCGGAAAGATTCTTTACAGGGTTCAGTTTGAGGTTTCACCTAGACATTTCTAGTTTCAGACCCATTGGAGCAGTTTTGGCAGGTTGTCCGGATACTTACTATTTTTAGTAAGTAAACAGAGCACGATATTTTTGGTACCTCAGTGTTGGTTTGGAAGTGTCTCACTGAGAGCTTTCCAACGAGCTATTGCATGTGATTCTCTGAATTCATTTGGTCAGCTATTTTAATGCCTGATGATTATATGGTTTCCTGACTAAGTGACTATTAAAGTCATTTAATTTGTCACTTTATTTTAAATAAGTTACTATGTTCACTTAAGTGATTAAAGGACAAAAAAAAGTGTTTTATCCCACATTGCTTAAAAGAGCATGCATCACATTGGGAAAAGGGATAAAGGTACAACAATGCTCCACATGAGAGGATATAAAGATTATAATATTCAAACAAATATTAATCTAAGAGCTAGAAACAGTTGTTGGTTATTTCTTTGAGGACGCAAACCCTTGAAGAAACTTTGGAGGTTGGATGCAAACCCAACCTTATTTCAAGTTTGATCTATATTGCCAATTTGATTGTTATTTCTGTTTGTAAGATTGAATATTCTGAATTGTTGCATGTTATTGTATTGCTGATGTATAATACAGTAATGTTATTAGGCAACCATTGGTGATTAATTACTGGTTTATATTGTACTTCTAAATATTGGAGGAATAAACAATCTTTTTTTAGTTCTCTCGTATGCAAATCTATTGGTTACAAATCGATTGAAGTTCTGAAATTTGTATGAACTACTGGTTTACTATTTGGATTTAAATTTGTAAGTTGATATCACGAGTTTTAGAAAAATATCCGGAAAGGGATATTACAGTGGTATTAGAGCCATGCATCCTGCGAGCTTGTGAATTTATATGAGAAATCTAATTGCATAAGGAATTTCTCACAAACGAATATTTGCAGAAATGAATATTTGGGAGTTCATGGCTAGTGGTGTTAGCGCATGGTTGGGTAAGATTGGATCTGCAAGCAACCTTGTTGAGTGATTGGAGGCTCAAGGTTAATGCGTGAATACACTTGTGAGCATGGTCTATATATTCATTATAATGCACCTTTTATATTTGCTAGGAACTTTAGAGTAAACTTGTATAATGTTCGAGCTCCTTACCCATATAAGGATCAGGGAGAAAATTGAAGCATTATAGTTCTAATGAAGGGGCAAGCACATTTATAGTATGCATAATGGTGGAGATTGATATGCATAAGAGATAGAAAGTAGGATAGACAAACTAAATCCCATGCAAGTTTTTTTTTCAAATACACACCATATGTCTGTTCCTAATCCTCAAGAGTTGGAAAGAGGTCCTCTGTCTCAACCTACAGAGTTTGGTTTGCAACATTTTTTCAGATTCAGTTGGACATCCAACATTCAGTAATCACTATTGAGGTACACAAGTGAGATACATGTTGGAAGAGTTGATCTAACACTATTTTCAGAAAGTGTTTCCTGAGAGTATCTATATGTTACCATATTTATTTTCAAACTAGGGGAGTGTTGTTTGTTTGCTAACATGAGCAGAGTTGGGTTGTGGAGTCGTTTTTCATAGTAGACAGCGAAGCAGTCAATTGGGGATTGGCGAGTTGGAACCCACTGGAATTCCATTTCCGGAGGTAATGTTTGGCATGCGACTGGACATTTTCGTGTGGCTTTTTTTTTTCCTGTGCATAAAGCCCTAGAATCTTTAACGGGGTCGGGTTCACCTGGTGACAGCAAAACTGCAATATTAATCACGTGACTTTGGGACACCGACAGTTGTTAAACGCGGGTAGAGTTGCGACAATAATAAGCCTGTGAATCACCCACGGTAATAGGTGGAAGGAGCATGAAGGTTGAAGTCTCCATTTGGGTTGGGAGTGTGTATAATCAATCGACAACAACAACAAATAAACCATCTCTGGCTGCCATGAACATGGTTACGACCCCCGTACTCCAGCATGTACAGAATAAAATAGTGCTATTCTAGCCTTATGCAGTAAGGTCTAAACCAATTACACAATCCATTTGACAAAATACCTTCAGTGCACATTTGGAGTTTTTCCTTGATAGACTTAGGAAGGAATATTACAGTGGTACCAGGATGGTCTTCTTCTCGTGAGGTTGATTCCAAAACAGATGCTTATGAGAAATGCAAGTTTATAGACAAGGAAGAGTTGATATCAAAAGAACCAAAAGAAGACTCAGATAATGGAAGGGAAGAGAAGTCAGAACAAAAGAAAATAAAAACAACGCATCAGCAACACATCAAGGTAGATACACTCCTGGACTCGAGTTTGCAAGTATAATACGAGCTGTTGGTGGATGGAGTAGATTCAAGTTTGATTGGAGGAAACATATTTGGTCTAACCAGATTTAGTGCTTACACTCCACACATTAATGTCAATTATAAATATATTAGAAAATTTCCAGATACCTGGTCATTTGCAGAGGCAACCTCATTTATAGTTCAGGGCTTGACCATGATATATGCACTAAGAGAACTTGGAAATGTACACAAAGGACAACTGAGCTGTTCCATTCTGCTGGTACTGGTTGCGCAGTCAAAGTAAATATTGTAGTGACTGAGTTTTTATGCCGAATCTTTGACAGAATGTCTTAACCAGTTCATAGAGGTATTAGGCAAACTTGTGAAGCTTGTTTTCAGAACATATTCAGGTTGCTTGTGAACTGTTTGACAAAATTCCTCTCAGCTATATATATTCAGCATTTTGGTCACCTCAGCTACAGGTCAGGATTTGTGTGATTCACGTAGACACTAGTAATTTTGGAGTGGACACACTAAAAAACATATTAGCTGATGTGTTTAGCATTTAGTTACTTGAATATTTAAGAGCTTGACATCAGCATATAAACTCCCAAGACAGGTTATCTCCCAACCATTTGACAAATTTCATAGTAACTTGAACCCGTAGTATCCTTATAACAAACAGAACAGTTAGTTAATGTGTTGAGAAGGATGAATGGTCATCAGGCATTGGTAACCATCATTAGACGCAGTTTGGCTTTAGACTTATACCCTTAGACTGCAAACGGTATTGGTACAAATGCAGATGAGTAGGCAATTGTCCGGAAACGATGTGAACTGATGTGCTAGTGTCTATTAGAACGGATTTTGCAGGCAGAAGAAGCAAACAGTGAAGAATCAGAAGTTTGGGCTCTCCTGTATATATTGGCATTACATGCATTTTGATTAATCATCTGTACTCATGTTCATGCGGTACATGAATAGCTACATGGCAAAAGAAGTGGGATGAGATTTTCAACTCGATATTAAAACTGAAGTAAAGAGACTATACGATGAATATAACAAATTTCCATCAAAGCTCCAAAAAGAACTTTCTTTCATTGATTATGTGGACTTTCAACCAGAGCTGCAAAACAAGACAGATATGATAAGAAACAAATGCTATGAATTGGCTCGAGATCTCCTTGCAGAGGATAGTTACAGAAATTTGCACAGGGAAGATATCAATTAGCCTGATAGTAGTACTAAAAAGGAAGAGCAACTTTTGGATGATAATATGCAAAGTACTAATAATGGCACAAGTACACTAACAAGTAATTGGGAGACAAACGTATCTTATGGAGCTGTTTGCATCAGTCTTTCTGATGAGCAGGTTAATGGCCCATGTAGTGGAGTTGACGAAACCACCAATGTTGGCAACTCCAGTATCTTATTTGGTGACATGGAAATTAACTTGGATAAATTTTATGATGATACTAGGTTGAAAATTATGTCCGATTTTGAGGAGGAGCAAATGGACCGCAATGTTGGCAAGACATATGATATAACACGTGTTGAGTAAGAGGATATATCTGAAAATGTTGCTCCACTAGGTGTTGAAAAATTAGAAAATTCTATGGAGAACAGCCCACTTGTGTTTGAAGGAGATGGTAAAAAACCATTATCACTCCTTGACTTATTGGATATACTTTTGGTCAAAGAGGACAAGATTGTCCAAGTATTGACGAGGATGGATGATTCTTCCAAATTGGTTGAGGATTTGATGCGGAAGTTTGTGATAGAAGAGAGACATGGGAATGTATGTGGTGTCACAAGTTCTCTTTTACATACTATCTTGGAAACGTTGAAAATGATAAAATATGAGTACTTGCAACTATTAATGGATAGAGATCTAGCAATAAAATTTGGAAGAGACAGGGAGAGTGAAGTAGATGAGCTATGCCTTCAATTGAGCTTAACACATTATTCCATCCACAAAGCTGAAAAATAAACGAGCGTGGCAACCACTTACGAGAAAGATAAATAGGGTTCAAGGGCACAAGAAATCACGCAAATCATTGAAGGAATTCATAAAGTGGGTAGATGTGAAAGCATACAATGTGATTCAATCACGTGTTTCCCATTTGAGACTTTTTATGGTGAGAAAAAATCTATGGCTCAGCAAGTTGAGTCTGAAAATTCTGATTTTTTTGACAGCAGCTGTACATCTTCACGAGCACATGGTTAGTGATACAAGAAGTGAGGATAATTAAGAAATTTCAATTAATGGTGAACCATCCTCTTGCGAAGACTTAGACATAAGCGAGAGTACTTATGGTGGGGTGGGAAGTTCAGATTTATCCTTCGCATGCACTGAGGGATTTTTCAGCTTACCTAGAGTTTTATACCCTAGCTCATATGAGATGGTCACGGGCTACTTGTTGATTGGTGATTTTACTTGTTGGTATATTTCAGCTATTAGTGGTTTTCTTGCGTATGATGGTAGTATATCCGCTGATTCTATTTGGCCTTCAGGGGTCAATGAGTTATTTGCAGTTGAGTGGGGAGGGCATACATTACCCTACGTACCACATGAGGTGTCTACATTTTTTACTCAGCAGTATACTGGAGATAGTGTTAGTATTCATGATGTTGGTGATTCACCAACCACTCTTTCCTTTACCCAGGATCATGTTGATTGGGTCGTTGGGGATCCAGGTGCTAATAGTATCTTACATCTGGCGGTTTATGTTGTGTTGTTACACAGTCACGGGGTTATGATCTGTGTGTTTCAGCCTTCTGACATATCAAAGATCTAGAGATCAAGATTACTTCGTTTTCACCTGGGTGATATAGTGATTGAGTTAGATTGGCCGGATCTATCATTATCATTGGTACAAATATTGCAAGGGTGGTATAGTGGTATAGTGGTGCAGATATTACAGGAGTTGATCAGAGGTATCTTAGACGGCGCACGAGTTCTCACTTGTGATCTAGGGGGAGGCATCCTTTTGTATTGCCTCTCATCGGGGAGCTAGGAGGAGAGTTTGGATGTTATCATCTTGTGGTGGATATTGGCATATTGCTGAGCTCCCATTTTCACTTGACAGTAGGGACTCGCAGGGTCACTCATGGAGTGAGACATTCATTCTAACTGAGGGTATTGGTAAACAGGGCAGCAACAGATGGCAGTTGGTGACCCTTAATGGTGAGCCTTGGGATCCTGGCATACAGTTATTTGGCACATCGATTCCTCTTGTACTGTTTCGCCATTCGGGATATGAGATGATGCATGCAGGGTTACATCGACTAAGGAGTAGAATCGCCTTCTCAAGGCGAGTATGGGATCCTGGCATTTTGTTTCTACAGGTATGAGCAAATTGTTTGAGGGCAAGCAATCTTTGAGTAAGGGAGGCTTTGTAATGTCCCCTTTTTTTGGGATATTATAATTTAGTGTGCTGGTGTTTACTGCATAGGTTAAGAAGTTCAACACATGTATAACACGATTTAATTCAGAACAGGTACTTTATTCATGTATGCACTTGTAGATTACAGTCCGATTACAATGACTACAATGATCAATGATGATTCCAAAGTCCATCTCGGACATGTACATATACCTTTCCGAAGGGGTGACTCAAGCGTCACACGCCCGTTCGGATACTATTCTACCCATTGGCTACACGATACATTTATCGACAACATAATCCCCCCCCAAAGAAAAGTCGTCTTCGGACGACAATACAACAAAATTAATAACAAAATTTTACTAACAAAATGCCTCAATGCATAAGTACTAGACAGAGGGATGGATCCGCGTAGTGGCTGTCCATGTCCGCAACTCGTTCACCTGTGCCCTTAGCTTGTAGACCTGTTCTTTCATGATCTTCAGCTCTGCTTCTGCTTCCAACTAGAGCTCTAGGGCTGACTGCATCATCTCTCCGACCTCTCCCAATTCCTTCTCCTTCTCCGCTGCCATCTTCTCTTTTTCTGTCCTCAATTGTTCATTGGCTGCTGCTAACTGTTCTTTTGCTGCTAACAGGGTTGTCCTTTCGGATTGCCAGGCCGCCCACTCTAACTCCCAGGCTGCCCTCTCCGAAGCAAACTTGGCAGCTAGCTCCTCCCGAGCTCCCTTAGTTGCTAGCTAGTCCGCTTGACTCCTCCGGAGGGTCTAGTATATCTCCCTGTGTAACCTTGCGATCTCTTGAATCAGTATCTCAATCTGACCCTCCATCTCGGGTTCCCTCATCATGGACCAATCCTGTCGCATCTCCATGGTCTCCACATTAGGCCATCCCCTCTCTTGAAAAAAAACGGTAAAAGCAGCTGGGCATCCCGTCCTCATAAAGGATATGACTCCCTCTAGCTCCTTCCCTACTGACTCCAACGCTTGCATCTTTGCCGAATCTATAACCTGATGAGCCCGAGATGCTAGAGCTGCGACATCATCAAGAAAAATTGCCTCTGTCCTCGTTGCCTCCTGCGCTAGTGGGTGTTCCTGCTATGTACCCATCGCCTTCTCTACTGCATCCGTCATACGCTCAACAGTGCTACACGGTACTCCCTCATTCTGTGCCTGTGCAACCTCCTGTGATGGGTTCTCCGAAACTACTTCCCACGTGGGTGTCGGCATGTATGTCGCTCGAGGTGCCGGAGTACGGTGGAATTTTGTATTCAGAAAAGCACTCACCCTTTGGGTTCGGTCTTCTCTCTCGCTGTCCTGCGCAGGTGATGCTGGCAGTGCCGTGTCTACTATGACCACCGCATCAGATCCTACTACATCTAGTCAGACACCTGATGCCCCCAACTCCTCGCCTATAGATACCTCCAACACCCCTGTCTCTGTCTCCATGTCAAGTACTAAAGTCTCACAAGTTGGCTCCATCGGTGCCTCCGAAGCTACTATCTCCCTTGGTGTTGCCTTCGTCGGTGCTGGATGTGACTCTGCTACGGCTCGTGTCTCTACGGTGGGTTGCGTCATGGTTGAAACTGGTGTCATGATCACAGGCTATCTAAACTGTCCAAATCTTGGAATACCATGCGCACCTACAGGAACCAAGTGTGTCGTAGCCGAAAGCACCGGTCGTGGGAATCTCAAGGGCGTGGCTATGATCACTTCTATCTCTTCGTCATCCTCCTCTTCCCCCTCAGACCCATTCTCTTCTGAAGATGTTTCCTCTCGGCCACTATCTGTATCACCCCCATCCGGTCTTGGTCACTTCTGTCCGGCTATTTTGGTGCCGAGAGTATCCAAGTGCTTCCACTGCATTATAGGTGGTTTTCCAGGCGCGAGTGGTCCCGGTTTTGCCTCCAGTGCATCATTCAGGATCATCCACGTCGTCACATCCAAAAATAGACCAATAGCATAATGTGGCATATAGAACGTTTTGTACTGTAGTGTCATAAACTCTGACATCTGCTCGGCCAATAGTGCTGCCCAATCATAAACTCTACCGTGCAAGATTCCGTTCATCATGGCTATGTGTGGAAACGAGATATCTGAAGCGCGGCTTGAACCTGTGAGACGGCTTTTAACTATGTCCATCAAACAACGCCAATGCCCCTCCTGGATATTAGATTTCTTTAGTCCTCTGCCTTTGGACGTGACTGAAAGAGCCTCCTGTTCTACCTGCGGCAGGTCTTCGCACACAAGCTGTATCAATTTTATCTTCACTTCACGGCTTAACTTCTTCGGCTTGCTTTCTATTTTTCTCCCACCCTGAGCATGACCAGGTATGCCAAATACTCGTGTAAAATTTGCTGGTCTAAATGATACTGTTAACTTGCAACCAAGATATTCAAATGTACTGCTTTTGGAGAACCTGTCATAAGTTTCAATCATAATGCGCAAAAACCCTCGTAGTCTCTGATGCAAAATACTGGCATTTGCACTACCCACTCCACCTGTGCTTTCCGGATACTAGCCTTTACCTGGTGGTTGTTTGGGGTCTCCTGCCACCATTTTCGGCACTCTACACCATTTAACCCTTCGAATGTGATACTCTGTACTGTAGGAAGTTCTATCTGCTGCTTCGTTTGCTTTGCTTTCTTCTTACTTGCACCTGCACCACTGGTCCTTGCATACGTCCCTCCTGCTACACGAATTCCAGATGGTAGTGTCTTCGCGTTCTTGTTTATGTCTTCGTCCAGTTTTCTCTTCCAAGCTCCCTTCCCAGCTGACTGCATAACTGTCACCCTTTTGTCGTTTTGTGAATAAATGTCACGCCGGCTTCCGTACTATACGGCTTCTTCAAATCTTGTGAACAATTTCTGTGGTACAGCTTTCATAAGATTCCTAGTATTGCTTTCTTCTTTTCTGCTTTGAACACTGTACAGTGCTTTGAATGCCTGTTTATACTATGTATTATTTGGAACTATCCCTGTCAATTGCTCTCCCACTGTACTGTACCCCTTTTTAAAATGTCCGTACAAAGTTTTCTTATTGCCCAAGGGCCGTACGACATTCTTTGGTTTCCTTCATATGATGAGGCCATATGGCTATCAATCTTCTGTAACTATGTTTCGGTTTGCTTGGGGCTGTACGGTCTCTTTTTTGCTTTTATCCTCACCGTATGGTCTTCTTCTTGATGCGTAGCAGGCCATACGGCTTATTCTTTTCCACATCTGCCGTATGGTGGTCAAAATATCCTTCCCAATTCTTTCAAGGCCGTATGGAGTCCTAGCTTCTGAGAATATTCAACAGCAATACAATGTCTTATTTCTAAGCCGTATGGTCTTTGATTTATAACTACTCATGATGTTCCCCAGGCCGTACAGTCCTTAATTGTTTCCTCCTGAGGCCGTACGGTCATCCATCTTATTTGAAGGTATACTTGAATCATTTCTTTACTTATTACTATGGCTTTTCTTATTATTATTATTTTTATTTTCAACATAAGTCCTTGGGGGCCGTATGGCTATCTAGAGGAGCCGTACGGTCAACAAAATTGCTCCACTTTTCTTTTCAAGGCGGTACGGCCTTTTTCTCCAGGGTTATTCTTATGATTCACTTTATTACTTTTGTTTTTTCTTTTTTCTTCCATTTTCTCTGTATAGTCTCGGGCCCCATTATTTTAATATTTAAAAATTCACCTCTTAATACCTTCCCTTTATACTTCTTTTATCATTTCAAACTTTTGTAACTACAGTTTACTGCTTATATTTAAACTATATTCGACTTTTAATTCTTACATATGTACACTATTTACAAACATCTTTTCTTCGTTCATTGATTATTTATCCTCGGAGGTTCTTTCCTTTCTCTGTATATTTTTAATTTTGATCCATTTACAGCATCTGGAATCTCTTTTCCGTCCAGTGTCCATAATTTAATTGCTCCGTTATCTCCAACTTCCCGTATTTTGAACGGTCGAACCCATTTAACTTTAAATTTTCCAGGCCTTATTTCGTTCCGTCCATTATATTTCAGTACTAATTGACCAGGTTGAAATTTGTTTAATTTTAGGTGCTTGTCATGCCACGCCTTCCTCCTTGTTTGTGTAACTTCGATGGCCCACTGCGCCTGCAACCGCCGCTCATCGAGTTTGTTCAAATTGTACAGTCTCTCCCGTAAGCTCTCCATGTCCCCTAGTTTATTCTCGATCGCTATCCTTAAACTTGGTACCATGAACTCTGTTGGCACCACTGCCTCCTGTCCGTACATTAGCTGAAACGGAGTGTCCTGTAGTTACTTTATACGAGGTGCGGTACACCCATAGAGCAGATGGTAACTTCTCCTCCTAGTCTTCTCCCTCAACTGCACAGGATTTATAAATTACTCCCACAAGAATCTTGTTCGTTGCTTCTGCCTATCCATTAGCCCTCGGGTAATATGGACTCGACAATGAATGGTAAATTTTGAAATCAGTAGTGAGCACTCTGATCACGTGGTTAACAAAGTGTCCCCCATGATCACTCGTCAACTGGAGTGGGATCCCATACCTTGTAATAATTTGTTCATATAAAATTTTTGTTGTGCTGACTGCAGAATTGTCTGGTAACGCGCGTGCCACCACCCATTTAGTTAAATACTCTGTCGCTACCAGAATGTATCGGCACCTTGTTTTACTCACCTTCAACGGTCCAATAAAATCCAGTCCCCACCTCTCAAACAGTTCCTGTGCATGCGAGGGGTTCAAAGGCATAGAATCTATCTTCAATGGTTTTCCAGCACGTTGGCATGTATCGCACGCAACGACCCACTCCCCGGTGTCGTTGTATACAGTTGGCCACTATAGCCCTGCCAAAAGTATTTTCCGTGCAGTAGTATCTGGCCCCATGTGTCCTCCCGCCGGGCCTTCGTGTGCTTTCGTCAGTACTTTTGGGATTTCCTCCTTAAGAACACACTGTCTGAGAATCTGATCCAGTCCCATTTTATACAATAGTCCATTGATTAACTGAAATGTTCGGCTTCTTAGCACTAATTTTCGTCTTTCATTCGGTGACATGTCGCTTGGAAATTGCCACGTTGATAGATATTCTCCGATGCTTGTGTACCAGGTTGGCAATACTGTAACATGAAAAAGTTGCACATCCGGAAAATCATCATTAACTCCTTCAGGTGGTTCCCCCGTTTTTATTCTCGATAGGTGATCTGCACTCACATGACTCTTCCTTGGCCGTACCACAATCTTAAATGTGAACTCCTGTAATAGTAACAACCATCGGCTTATTCTTCCTTGAATAATCGGTTTATTGACCAGGTATAGCAACGCCCGATGATCTACGTAGAACACAAATGGAGTGGCCAACAAGTAGTGTCTGAACTTTTGTACTGCATATACCATCCCTAGCGCCTCTCGCTCCGTGGTACTGTAATTTCTTTTTGCCTTCAACAACAATCTACTTGCAAAGTATACTGGATGGTCCAACCCATGGCCACCAGTCTGCACCAGTGTCGCTCCGATGGCATAATTTGAGGCATCTACATGGACATGAAATTCTTTATCCCAATTCGGATAGGCCAAAATCGGAGCCGTAGCCAACCTTGTCTTCAATCCGTCAAAGGCTTCGTTCTGCTCGGCCTCCCATGGTGAGTTTGTCCAGTGGATAAGAAAATTTTGCATAGTTTTTAATAAATCTTCGATAATAACTGATGTGCCCCAGAAACGACTTCACTTCTGACACATCCGTCGAGGGTGGCATCTCTAAGATCACACGGACCTTGTCTGGATCCGTCTTCAGTCCTTTACAAATTATATGCCCAAGTAGCTTCCCCTGCGGCACCATGAACCTGCACTTCTTCGGGTTCAATGCTAATCTTGCTCTTCTGCACCTCTCCATACATTCTCTTAACGCTGTTATATGTTTGTCTTCTGTGCTAAAAATTGACCAATCATCTAAAAATGCCTTAAAATTTCCAACAGACATCTTATCAAATATATGTAGAATAATCCTTTGGAAAGTCGCCGGAGCATTACATAATCCGAACGACATCTTTTTATATGCATATACTCCCTCCTCGACAATGAATGTCGTTTTTAGTTTATCCTCCTCAGCGATGGATATCTGATTACACCCTGAGAATCTGTCCATGAATGAGTAAATTTCATGCCCTGCCACTTCCTCCAGAATGCTATCAGTAAATGGTATCGAAAACGAGTCTTTAATTGTTACGGCATTTAGACATCGAAAATTCACATATATTCTTATCTGTGTCGTATCCTTTTTCAAGGATATTACAATCGGTGATACCCACTCACTTGTCTGCACTTTAAAGATGATCCTGTCCTCTAGCATCCTATCAATCTCTTCCGTGACCCGCGCTACATAGTTTTTGTTCATTCAGTACGGTCTCTTTCATACTGGTACCACGCCTTCGATTAATGGTATCCGATGGACACATAGTTCTGGTGGTACTCCTTTCAAGTCCTTATACGTCCAAGCAAAAACATCTTTATACTCCATGAATATTTTGAATGCTGCTGCCTTCAATACTAGGTTCCAATCATCTCGTACAAGAATGTTCTTTGGATTTTCCTTATCACCCAAGTTCATTGTTTTCATTGTCGGCTCTTCATACTTTATTGGTTTATCTTTATTGAACGTATGGGCAGGTGTTTCATCCACCTGCGCTTCGCCCTCCTTCAGTTCACTGTACTGCTTCCGAAACTCATGGCCTTCTTTTCCTTCTTCGATACTCAAAATATTGAAGCTCGAAAAGACCTCATAATCTTCCATTTGCCAATGTAGCAATCTGTTTACTGAGTCTAGGTTGTCATCAGTTGACCCTCCTTCTATTCTCAGCACCCCTTCATCATCTGGTTCCATCCTCTTTTTCCCTTCGTCATCACTCTCGCCACCGCCTTCTGAGTCCGACGACGCGGCTTCTTCTCCTACCATCTGTGTATGCAAATTGATTATAAATCTCCTACCTCCCTTCTCCATTGACAGGGTGTTCCTTTTCCAATCATGCTTTACCTTAGCTTGTACCAACCACCCCCGTCCTAGGATGGCATCGTACCCTCTTCTCTTTAATGGAATAACTACAAAATCCAGTAAAAATGGTTGTGTCCCAATTGTTACCGGCTGCGCCATTAGAGTGCCCAAGGGTTTTATCCCATGTTGATCTGTTGTAAGTAACTGAAAGGTGGGTGGCCATAGTGTTGGTTGTCCAAATTTTTTTCAAATATCTTCCAGCATCACATTCACTCCCGATCCTCCGTCTACTATTGTATCTGTTAGCACCGTACCCAGAATGCCCATCTCCACCACTGCTGAATGTCTACCTGTCGTAAGTGCTAGTAACATCGGATCTGTTGCTGCTGCCGTGGTTGTTTCCTTACTATCCTTTGCTTCCTTTGTCACTCTCGGGGACGGTGTCATATTTATGATAGCCGTACGTAACTGTGGCATGGTGAGAAGAAGATCATTTAATTTAATTGGTACTTCCGTTTGCATTATCTGTTTCACCATGTCTTGTTCCGCCAAGTTTCTTTTCGAAGTTTCAGCAGTGTCATTTACTTGTGATTTCTCCGCTCTCATCTGCTTCTCTATCTTTGTTCGGGCTTTTTGTAACCTCTCCTTCTCTTCTTCCGCATTCGGATATTTTGCCTTCCTCGCCTGCTCCTGCGTGATTGCCAACACGTTCTCATTACTTGTTTCAATACTTAATAAATTTACGCTTTGTTTTGGACATTTTGAATCTTCATGGTCCCCTGGACCACACCATTTGCACAGTAGCTGCGGCGTCTCCTTCGTAGTGCAGTCCCTCGCGAAGTGACCCCAAAGATTACATGCCCGACACTGTATCATCGGTCGTCCACTCGCATCATATTGTATTCTACTTCGGCCTCCATTGTTATTGTTATTGTTTCCACCCCTTCCGCGTCTATTATTGTTTCAATATCCACCTGAAGTTGCATCATTGCCCGCGTTGTTGCTATTGTTCGATGCTTCCTGCGTTAGTAACACCTGCTGGTGTCCTTTTGTTTTCAAGTTAAACGGGCACTCTTTTAGGGAATGCCCCGCCACTTGGCAGATGTCACAAAATTGCTTCTTCGGGCATGAACCCTTCGTATGGCCGTCCTCCTTGCAATCTGTACACCACAGTTCTTCTTTTACAGTATCTGGATTCTTTTTCAAATTTTTGAATTCTTTCATCATCTGCAACATGTCTTTCTGTAGCGCTTTCACCTTCTTGTTTGATTCCTCATCACTACTACTACTCTCCGAGGATGAATCATCTGAATCAGAGGACTTATGTTTCTTCTTCTTACTCGTCTTCTGTTCGCTTTCTAAATCCATAGCGCGAGCATATGCATCGGTGTATGATGCCGGTGGTACAATCTTCATTTTCTTTTTAAGAGACGACCGTAGCCCCTCCACGAACCACCGTTTTTTCAACCCATCCGCTGGTTGACTCTCCATCTTTCCGATCAATTCTTTCAGTTGCCTGGCATAGGTTCGGACTGTCTCATTCTTTCTTTGTTTGGTGCTATAGATTTCTGCCACTATTTCATTATTATTTTGTAGCAATCTGAATTCTGCTATAAATTCTTTTTTTACATTTTCCCATGTATTAAGTTTCTGAGGACTAGTGTCAGAAAACCAATCTATTGCCACACTCCGTAGGGTCGCTGGAAATTTTCTTACCCAATCATCCTCATCCGTCACACCATTTGCCATCCATATGGTTTCACACGTTTTACAATGTCTGATAGGGTCTGCTGAACCATCATCATAAAACTTGGGTAACTTTTCTTTAGGGCCAGCCATCGTTACTTGTCTTTGATTCTGAGGTACTTGTGTACTTGCGCTGTTCTGAGCTCCCGCGCTATTCTGTGCTCTTGCGCTGTTCTGGACTCTCGCGTTGTTCTGTGTTCCCATGCTGTTCTGAACTCCGATGCTGTTCTGTGTTCCAACAACTGCGTTGTCTGGTGAAAAGTTTTCAAGTGACGTTCTATTCTCCGCCTGTATTCGTTCGTTCGGTGTATCGAGAACGAAGAGATCCCTCCACGCTTGTGCTCCCTCGGCACTCTGAGCCGTGCGAGTTGCTTCTCTTCCGTTCAGACACTCTCCGTTCGACGTATACAGGTTAAGGAATTCTTCCCTTGTTTCCTCCACCAAATTCAAACGTTGTCGATTTTCTTCCAGCAATTCCTCGGCACTCCTCAGCCTACTAGGTGAGTGCACTCCCTCCGTCTGTGCCTCTTCACCCCTTCGATGCCCCTCGGCAATCTGCTGAAGTCTCTGTCTGTGTTTTGCTTGTTGTGTTAAAATTAAAATTTCTTTTGCTGTACTTAGTTCATTCTTATCTTTCACCTTATTTCGATCTTTGTTTAGCAAATTCGGCATCAATCTTCATATCATTCTTTCATTCCAAGTTCGTCTGGCAACGGCGCCAAATGTTTACTGCATAGGTTAAGAAGTTCAACACATGTATAACACGATTTAATTCAGAACATGTACTTTATTCATGTATGCACTTGCAGATTACAGTCTGATTACAATGACTACAATGATCAATGATGATTCTAAAGTCCATCTCGGACGTGTACATATACCTTTCCGAAGGGGTGACTCAAGCATCACACGCCCATTCGGATACTATTCTACCTGTCGACTACACGATACATTTACCGACAACAGCTGGCTCACTTCGCCTAGGTTTCAGGGGCGGAAAGTTTCTTTAGAGGGTTCAGTTCGAAGTTTGGCCTAGGCATTTCCAGTTTCAGACCCTTTGGAGCAGTTTTGGCAAGTTGTCCGGATACTTACTATTTTTAGTAAGTAAACAGAGCACAGTATTTTCGGTACCTCAGTGTTGGTTTGGAAGTGTCTCGCCAAGAGCTTTCCAACGAGCTATTGCATGTGATTATCTGAGTTCATTTAGTCAGCTATTTTAATGCCTGATGATTATATGGTTTCCTAACTAAGTGACTATTAAAGTCATTTAATTTGTTACTTTATTTTAAATAAGTTACTATGTTCACTTAAGTGACTAAAGGACAAAAAAAGGTGCTTTATCCCACATTGCTTAAAAGAGCGTGCATCACATTGGGAAAAGGCATAAAGGTACAACAATGCTCCACATGAGAGGATATGAAGATTATAATATTCAAACAAATATTAATCTAGGTGCTAGAAACAGTTGCTGGTTATTTCTTTGAGGACGCAAACCCTTGAAGAAACTTTGGAGGTTGGACGCAAACCTAGTCTTATTTCAGGTTTTATCTATATTGCTAATCTGACTGTTATTTTTGTTTATAAGATTGGATATTCTTAATTGTTGCATGTTATAGTATTGCTTATGTATAATACAATAACGTTATTAGGCAACCATTGGTGATTAATTACTGGTTTATATTGTACTTCTGAATATTGGAGGAATAAACAATCTTTTCTGAGTTCTTTTGTATGCAAATCTGTTGGTTACAAATCGATTGAAGTTCTGAAATTTGTATGAAATACTGGTTTATTGTTCGGATTTAAATTTGTAAGTTTATATCACGGGTTTTAAAAAAAAATCTGGAAAGGGATATTACAAATATACCAACAACTAAAATCACCAATCAACAAGTAGGTCGTGACCATCTCATAAGAGCTGGGTGATAAATCTCTGGGTAAGTTGAAAAATCCCTTAGAGCATGCTAAGGATAAATCTGAACTTCCTACTCCACCATAAGTACTCTTGGTTATGTCAAAGTCTTCATAAAAGGAAAGTTTACCATTAATTGAAATCTCTAAATTATCCTCACTTATTGTATCACTAACCATGTGCTCCTGTTAAAATGTACAGCTGCTGTCATAAAAATCAGAATTTTCAGACTCACCAACTTGCTGATCCATAGAATTTTTCTCATCATAGAAAGTCTCAGATGGGGAACACGTAATTGAATTACATTTTTTGTCTTCACATCTACCTGCTTTATGAATTTCTTCAATGATTTGTGTGATTTCTTGTGCCCTTGAACCATGGCTATCGTCTTCATAAGTGGCTGCCCTACTCGTTTGATTTTCAGTTTTGTGGATGGAGTAATGTGTTAAGCTCAATTGAAGGCATAGCTCATGTACCTCACTCTCCTTGTCCCTGCCAAATTTTATTGCTAGGTCTGCCAACATAGCTCCATAAGTTACTTCAGTCTCCTAATTACCCATTAGTATACTTGTGCCATCATTAGTATTTTGCATAATATCATGCAAAGGTTGCTCTTCTTTTTTAGTACTACTCTCAATTTGATTGATATCTTCCTTATGCAGATTTCTATAACTGTCCTTTGCAAGGAGATCCCAAGCCAAATCATAGAATTTGTTTCTTATCATATCTGTCTTGTTTTGCAGCTCTAGCTGAAGGTCCACATAATTAATGAAAGAAAATTCTTTTTGAAGTTTTGATGGGAATTTGTTATAATCATCGTACAGTGTCCTTACTTCAGTTTTATATTCATAAGGATCTTTGACTTGCCCATCGCGAGTGTACCTTGAATTCTTATTTTTTTGAAGGTCTACTGTAGTCATGTTTTGTGTCTTCAACAACTTCAATCTTTCAACCACTATAATAATCTCTGCTAGATCTGAGTAGAAATATTGGGCTTGGTCTCCAGGTCATTTCATCAAGCAATTGTCATGAGACCCAGTCCTTGTACAAGTTATGGCTTTTGTGTACGTACAAAATCTAAGAATGATATGGAGTTAACATACAATGATGTTGTTGGAGTTCAAATACTACACAATGCCGGCTGCCATATTCTTGCTACCTTCCAATGCAACACTCTCTTTCCCTGATATGGTGCTTGCAAGAGGTATATTTGCTGTTACCTCATCCAACACTATTTGTAGGATCTCTCTTCACGTGTGGGTACTGATATATGCAGCCCGATTGCTATTTCAAACTGAAATCTGCTATGGTTTACCCTGTGATAATCCCAGCTATAAATCTGACTATACTGAAAGGTGGTGCTCACATAACCTTTACCTTACTGCTGTAGATGAACCTCTTCATATCTTCTTGCCGTCCAACACCCCACACAGCCAGTTAATGTGCCAGAGCTGAGAACTTCGAAATTTATCACATTCAATATTTTTAACTTCTCTTTCTTCGTCCATGAAAGATTTGGTACTGTCGAACCTCAACTTCTGCTCATCCAACGCAGGATTTCAATCTGCTATACTTGGCGGAATAATTGAAAGTTACGAGTTGCAACAGAAAGCATGGGTCTGTAATAAACTTAACTAGACTGGACCAGAATTCAGTTTTGAAACTAAAGCATTTTAACAAACACTTGCCATGCTATCTTAACTCTCTTCAATGTATTAATGCTCTGAAAACAATCTTTGTCACTGCTTGGAATTAAGCACTATGAATTGAATGATTAATCAACGGTAAATACATTGAAAATCCACTAGGAAAGAAAATCTGACAGAACTAACATTAATCGTTCATTCCAATACTGGCCATAGGAAACAATATGCTCTCTGCTGTATTTCTAGAAGTTATACTAGAGTAACACAGTAATGATAGATAAAAACAAATCGCAAGGAAGTAGATAGTTAAAGACCGACTCGTGCTGAGGTTGGGCTGAGGAGAACCTGCAATTGGAGAATATACTTCTTTCACGTTCCTATAGGATGTTGTTCCCTTTTAATCACCTTCCACCCAGCTATAAGCAATGTTGCTTAACTAACGTCTAGTCCCGTGAACTTCCAACATACTCGGCGTCCCCTTTCCTTGGCCTTTGTTTGCTATGTTGTAGAAGAATAAGGTCCAACACTGCGTAGGAAATAATATGGTACTTCCCCTCTGACTCGTCTGTCAACTACACCCTTTAATCCTGTACTTTAATGCATAGGAGATCTGCGGCAATCACTATGGTGAGAACAAATCTTCAGCTAAACAATGAGTTACTGCTATGTGATACATGTTCTGCCATGACCCTTCTCCTTCGTATGCTTAAGATCCCTGTTGCTGCGGAAGACGAAACTCGTGATCTCTGAGGCTGCTGCGGCTCTCCAATGACACTTCGCTGTTGTTTGCGGAACCTGCAATCTTCCACCACTAGTGAGATATACACTAGTATCTGGCCCGTGTATAACCTCTTCCTGCAATTGAAGCTTTGTTTGAATATGTTGCACTATCAAATCAATAGCAACATGGTTATCTCCTTTGCGAGGAATGATAATATCTACATACTTCTTGGATGGCAATATAAACTCATCATATGCTGGCTTGACAAATTTGGAATACTGCTCAAGGATTGATCCTACATCACGATTTCTCTCCACTATATCACGCCTTATTCTCCTTGCAAGACGTGTATCAGCATCTGCACTGTAACTCTCTTTCAAACAGTGAACCCTCACTTCCTTCGAACACTGGGGTCTCTATATTGAAGATCTGCTCAAACAATGAGTGCCAAATTCTGAATCAAACCAGCTCCTTACAAATTTATCTGTTTGATGAAATTTTACCAAACTTGGAGCTTCTATATTTATTTCATGACCACACAGGTTGGTAGGTTCGAAGCTCTGATACCACTGTAATATCCCTTTCCAGATATTTTACCCAAAGAAACAGTGATATAAAGTGCAGATTTAAACCCGAATAGAAAACCAATATTCAATATAAATTCCAAAATTTTAATCGATTTCTAACCAGCAGATTTACATACAAGTAAACTTAGAAAAGCTTGTTTTATTCCTCCAATATTCAGAAAGTACATATATAAACTAGGAGTTAACTTAGATATTTGCCAAAGATGTTATTGTATTATATAACAGCAATACAATAACATGCAATAATCCAAATAATCCGATCTTATAAACAAAAATAACAGTTAGATTGGCAAATGTAGATAAAACCTATAAGAAGGCTAGGTTCGCGTCCAACCTCCAGAAGCTTCTTCAAGGGTTTGCGTTCTCGAAGAGATAACTAGTAACTGTTTCTAGCTCCCAGATTAATATTTGTTTTAAATATTATAATCTTCATAACTTCCCATGTGGAGCTTGTTGTACTTTTATCACTTTTCCCAATGTGATACACGCTCTTTTAAGCAATGTGAGATAAAGCACCATTTTTGTCCTTTAGTCACTTAAGAGAACATAGTACCTTTTAAAAAAAATAAAGTGACAAGTTAAATGAACTTTAATAGTCACTTAGTCAGTAAACCATATAATCATCAGGCATTAAAATAACTGATGAAATGAACTCGGATAAGCATGTGCAATAGCTCGTTGGAAAGCTCTCAGCAAGATGCTTCCAAACCAACACTGGGGTATCAAGAATACTAAGCTCTGTTTACTTACTAAAAGTAATAAGTATCCGAACAACCTGCCAAAACTGCTTTGATGGGTTTGAAACTGGAAATGTCTACGCCAAACCTTGAACTGAACCCTGTAAAGGACCTTTTTGCCCCAGAAACCTAGGCGAAGTGAGCCAGCAACATAGAATTATAATGTCCCAGAAAAAGGGGACATTACATTTGTCCATCTCTAATAGTGCCTCAAGGTTTCCCTCACTTTTTGTTCTTGTTCATTCTCATTACGAGCCATTTGGATATTCTGTACCTGTTCACCCTGTTCAACCTGTTCAAATTGTTCAGTTTGCTCAATCTGCTCAATCTGTTCAACTTGTTCACCTGTTCCAAAAATTAACTCCTCATCAACTGAATAACTATCCTCAATGTCAATTTGATTTGAAGATTTTGTCTGTTCAGGTTGGAGGTGACTAAATTTATAAGGTTTCCTTTTGATACCTAGCTGTCATTTTTCCTATTTAATCCAACCTGTTACGTAATAAATTTTCCCCACAAGTTGGCAGGACTTATGGCTCTGCTACCAATGTAAGAACCCTTGCTTGGTTTTAATCAAATCATTTGAACTTTTACTAGTGGAATTTTGTCAAACAGTTGTTATGCAATCAAAGACCTCAAGCAAAGTAACTATTGTAATACCACTTACTGATCATCAACATAAATGTTGTGAAATAGCTATGTTAATCAGTAAAACTGTGACTTCAACAAGTACATGGATAGTGGCACGAAAACATAAAGTTGTAATAATGATTTATAACCATGAAAGTAAACCGAAGATTGCTATACAATGTACTGATAACGGAATTCCAAATTCATGTAAAGATGAGCAACATACATTAACTAGTGTGCGGATTGGGTAAATTTAGCACAAACCCGTTAGGAATGGAAGACATTGCAATGGAAACCCGATTGTCCTGTGCGTTCTTTGTACCCCATGTCCAACGTCAGGCACCCACTCATCTAAACCCTGCGTTGTTTGTGGTCTGCTCGGCCCAGCTGTGACAGACCCATTAGCTTCCCTTTTCTCCTATTTGTAGAAGTATCGCGTTGGAGTTTTCCTTACAAGTATCACCACCCGCAACTAACTGGGAGTCACGTGGTCTCTAACCCGAGTGCTTTCCCTGTTTACTATGGCTCTTGTCTTCACCAAATATTATTGCGATATATGTTAGGACGTGGTAGTATTGCTATTTCCCATTACTACGACTAATGGACTGCATTCATAATGAACTTCTACATGCACTTCTAATCTCCACTAAGCCATACCTGTTTTAGCTATTGAATCTTCAATCCTTGTCCAGATATGAGTACTCCAAGTTCTACCAATTCTTTCCAAAATGATTCTCCAAGAAATAGCTGGGGCTACGTCTAGCTCTTTCACTTTGCTGTTAAGAGTTTGCGTCCTTAAAGCAATTAGTCACATTCAAGCAACCGCTTTTCAAAGCAAAATGTTAATATATATTTTCATAGGTATAATCCTAACGTTGATGCTTGCCTTTATAACCTTGAAGTATGGGAAGATGCTAATAACTAAGCAATGTGGGATAAAAACCTATTTTGTCTTTTAGTCACTTAAGTCATTTTTGTCATGAAGTGACTTTAAAAGATAAAGTACTTTATAAATCACTTAATAGAATAAAGTGACTTAACCTTAGGAGTTCCCACTTAAATATCTTCCTCACTGAAACTGAGTATATCCCTATGATTGACTGACATCCTTGAAACAAATGCCGTTAGCCTATCCAAATGGAAAGATAAACCAACTAGGTGCCAATAGGTCTAGCGCGGAGAAGGGGACACTACATGTGCTTGAAGGGAAGATCTTGTGAACACATGTAGTTGATTTTTGGAGCTAATTCGATCGGTCACCTTCTTGGAGAGGGACGTAGCGACTTAGTCCACCTGGATGAACTCCATTATCAATTGAGTTTTGTCTTCTATCTCTCTACTCTTTTTATTTTAGTCATTACCTCTATATGCTTTGTTAATTAAGCATTTAATTATGTTAATTCTTGGACCTAATGCTTTGAATTAACTTATGGTAAACATTTAAGCATGCTTTTTGTAATAGCCCTAGATCTTAATTAGATCACACCTTGTGCAAGTAGGCATGGTGGAAATGCATTTCTTCTCTACAAGAAGTCTGAGGTGAAAGCCCTCGTTCCACCCCTTGTGAGTAGGTATGGTGTACCACCCTCTGCGAGTACACATGGTGGGAATGAATTCTTCTTTGGGAGAAGTCTGAGGTGAATGCCTTTGTTCCACCCTATGCAAGTAGGTATAATGGACCACCCTTTGCAAGTAGGCATTATGGAAGTCAAGTGTGTGCTCCATGACTTTAATATTATGCGCTTACGAATAATTTTATGCTGAAATAACAATGCTATGAGAATTTATTATTGACATCTTTGGTTGCAGCTATGTGTGCTTGCCATAATAAAGATCTCTCTCTTGCTAAGAGGGAGTGTTGAAGATTGTAGCTGCAATAGAGATCTTTATTACTGATTTTGCTATATGTTGAAATTGAGACAATACCTTTGTATTGTGTCGCCGTCAACAGCTAGGGAAGACATTTATGATGATATTTCCATCACATTAAGTGAGCACAATGTGTCATTCAATGTGTGTGCTAGATGTCACACTCTAAATATTTGACATTTTATTATATGAAAGACATGCAACATGTGGAGAGTCTTGCGTTTGGAAATATGAAGAGACTTGTTTTTGGAAATTGAACAAACTTTGTTGTGATATAAGTCTGTGTGTGTGTGTGTGTGTATGATTGCTGTGTGTGATAATATCGTGTCAAGTTGAACGCATCGTATTTGAACTTATATTATTAATAAAAGAGATATGTTTGTGGTGTGATTGGCTTTTACCCTCTACTTGGAGGGTTTTCACAGGATAAAGTCATTGTGTCTTTTGTGCCTCTTTTGTTCTACTTTTGTTTACTGCTGTTTATCATTATTGCTGGGCTCAACATTAACATGGGAGGAGTTAGCATGATTGGAAAAACTTATCACTGCAAAGAAAAAGTTGAGAGGCGCCGTCAAGCAGGGAATGGAGCATTAGAAAGCAACCGTGGAAGGCTAGTACAACAAAATGTTTGAGTTGAAGGAATGTCTTGCAGCAGTTACTGCATAGCTGGAGCTGAAGGAACCGCATTCCATAATGGGTCTGTATATGATGAAGATTGTACAGGGGCACAGCTTGTGATGGAGTGAGATCTGTGGCTGTGAATAAGAAAGTACAACGTCTGTGGCAATAGCTCTCGATGTCATCGACTACTCCCTGGACATCCTCTCACTTTCCTAGTTCTCGGTGATTCTGTAGAGTTAAGCCCCATTTTGTTTTTCATTGTCTGGAAGACAAATTCATTTTTTGCAGGGGATGATGTAGATGGCAAAGCTACCACTAATAAATAAATAATTTTTTGGTAATTCTTGTTAGTACTAGGTAGTGTAATTAGTTGTTCTCGAGAGGTTGTGTTGGTTGTTGACCCATGGCAGTCTTAATCAACCATCCGACACGATTTATGTTTCGATTGGGAACCAGTTCATGTTTCATGATGTATGGACATTACACTTGGTAATGAAAAATCATATGTTTCTGCCATATGATTGGGTTTATTATTTTATCTATTCTATATGATATGTTTTTGTTTCTGCATCTTTGTTTGCTCTAGTAGATTAAGGACATTTTCTTTGGGACTAAACACTTGTCTAGGCTTCTACATTTGCATACATGTCTAACAGGGTATTTTGTTATGATTTGATGGAAGTCCATTCCCTATTCCAATAGGCGACAATGTTGCTTGACTGCAACACATTGTTTTATGTTTAAGAGGACATGTCGTGCTCTTAAACCCAATCTGTGGATTCTGCAGATAATAACGAATAGAGAGATGCTGAACAAATCCAAGACAAACCAAAACAAAACTGAGAAAAAAACTCACAAGTATTGTTGGTGGTGCCAATTGCTTGTCTACCTGTGCCCTCTTGCACCATTAAATATTCTTAAAACAATAAGCTAATAGAAAAAATGAACTAATCCGAAATCTAGTCACTAAAGTGACTCTATTACTAAAGTAAGTTTTAATAATCTATAATAGTTATTACATTACAATTTTGTGCATTGTCGATGGATTTTAACTTTTAACTTGAAACATATTTTACTTTCAGGTCTCTCTCTCTTTATTTGCTATACTTTCATTGATTGGCTGTGGATATACTGTTAACTTGTTTGAAATTCAGATATGAACTTCCATTTTCCATTTAGTTTTGATTTCATTAACAAGCCTTTTTTGCAGAATCTGAAGGCTCATGACAGTAGGAGGCAGATATTTTCCTCAAATACATTAAGAGGCAACCCTTTTGCTCAGCAAAGACCTATTGGTTTGACTAGCAGTTCAATAGCAAACTCAAAGCCGCCTCCTTGGACAAATGGATCAAACTTCTCTTCCCCACTTCCAATGTCTAGGTAAGATAGTCAGGGCCAGTTTAAATGTAGCCTGCTTTATGTGATATGTAATGATAATCAGTGGTTGAATCCCCAGTTTCTTTAAAATGTAAAAATCACTAGCATAAATCCAATAAAAAGTGTAGTTATTTATACTCATTGGAAGGCACATGAGTGCCATTGCTGAGTTAGATTTAATTTTATGTACAAAGCAAAGGTTGAGTTAAATTGCACAGTAAAGATTACAATTTAACCATTTTGAGGAAGTTTTCCTCTACCCTGACATGGTTTTCATTTTTCAGTAACACTATGATCGGCGTAAAATTCATCCGAATTTGCCTATAGTTTCTGGACAGTTAGGCAGTGTACTTATTTATAATTATTGTATGACACCCTTGGTCCATACCGAGTCAGATGAAGTTATATGACAAAAGGAAAGGTTGAGTTAAACTGCAAAATAGTGATTGCAATTTAGCCATTTTAAGGAAGCTTTTCTCTATGCTGACATGGTTTGCCTTTTTTAATATCATTATGATCTGAATTAAAGTCGTGTGAATTTGCCTATAGTTTCTGGATGGTCTGGCAATTTACTTATCTATACTAATTGGATGGCATACAAGTTCCATTACTGAGATGAAATTATATGTACAAAGGAAAGGTTGAGTTATTGCAAAAATGATTGCAATTTAACCATTGAATGGAAGCTTTACTCCACCCAGACATGGTTTTCATTTTTCAATAACATTGTGATCTGCATCAAAGTCGTGAATTTTTTTTAACTTACAAAAGATAAATCCTTCTGCAAAATATAGTTATATGCTTCCCCAGTTTTTGAAATATATTCTTCAGTGTTCCTAATTCTCACATAAAGAAGGAAAATAGGTGCAGGCTTTTTTATCAAATTGTAGTCTCATTGTTTGCTCTGATCTAGGCAGTAAAATTGTTTTTGTGCAGATATTAATATTTAAGTATAGCTGCACAATAAACTCCTTTTTTACATGGGCCGTCCAGAGTTCAGGCATGTTAAGACCACTTTTGGTTTTTACTTGATACTTTGACAACTAACTTTGCAGAAATCTCCAAATGTGTTTTCTTAAACTTAATCAGTGTAGTGTTTTGGAATATCATTGAATGATCAATATTTTATTAACTAAGATTGATTGCCTCCCCTGTTTTTGAAATATATTCTTCAGTGTTCCTAATTCTCACATATAGAAGGATAATCTGTGTGGGGCTTTTTATTAGATTTTAGTCTCATTGTTTGCTTTGATTTTGACAATAAAATTGTTTCTGTGCAGATATTAATGTTTTGAGTATAGCTGCGCAATAAACTCCTTTTTGACATGGGCTGTCCCTACTTAGAGTTCAGGCATGTTAAGACCTGTTTAGTTTTTTCCCTGATACTCTGACAATAACTTTGCAGAAGTCTCAAAATGTGTTTTTTTAAACTTTATTAGTGTAATGTTTTGAGATATCATTGAATGACCAATATTTTATTACCTAAGATTAATGCTAAACATCTAGAATCGACCAAGGGCATGCCAATCTATAACATGTTCAGAATTAGATCTTTAGTAAAATATGCTAATTGAGCTACTATTCTGTTGTAAAAGGTCTGTACAGTTGATCACTACAAGAATGTGTGGAGCTGTAACATATGCAAGTCATGCCTGTTGTTTGGGAGTTGTACTTTTTACAGTTAGGTGTTGAAATCAGAATGTTTATGTAGATTATGTCAAGTTCCTAAGGTACAATAGTTCGTATAGGTGTGCAAAGTTCCCTTGCACACACCCCGTCATAAACAGGGACCCCAATGTTCTTTTCTAGTTCTAGGATAGTTTAGGTCCATATTCTGTCTGTCATTCCACATTTGGAGTGATTTTTGGTTAATTCTGCCTCTTATCTCTGCACTAGGAAGCATAGAGAACACCTGGATGAGAAAAAAATTAGGTCAAGAGCCACTTAGGATTGAAACAAAAAGGAAGTAAAAAAAAGACGTCTCATAACAGAGAAGACTGTTCATGATGAAGCAATTTGGGAATATGAACCATTGTAGTCAATTGAAATTGGATAGTGTTGAATATCAAGACATATTTATGGAGATGTAGATGCTTCTTTATGATGATGAAGATATGGAAAGAGAAGGAAAAATGAGAATAAAATTTGTGAGTTTGTGGGGTGAAAAAATGAAAAAAATCTGTATTGCGAAAAAATGTGTGGAAAAATGGGGAAATTCTGAGCTTGAAAGGGAAATAAAGAAAAATAAATGAAAATCGTTGGATAGTAAATTGAAATTCTATGCTTTTGTAAAGAAAATTTAAGATTTGAGTGAAGTTCCACCAAAAGGAAATTTGAAAATCAACATCCAAAAAAATTTACATGGTAAAAAAATGGAAAATTAAAAGATTGAGAAGTGAACTCTAAGTGAAAAATGCAAATTCTTGTCTAGAAGTTAAGTTCCATTAAATTTCCAAGATGCTCTAATTTCCAACTTTAAATATCATGAGCAAGATGAAGTTCCACCAAAACTCCACATGGGGATCAAAATTCCATCCTTGAAGGCAATCAAAATTTAGAAAATGTGAAAAACTCCTTCATAACCCCAAATTTCTGCCCTAGGAGATGATTAAAAAATCAAAAAATGCAAAAAATAAATGGAAGTTGAGGTCGGTCCTGAAGGGATTTAATAGAAATTCAAAATAAAAGGCAAAATCAATTGGTTAGGTTGGCCTAAACTCCAAGGCGTATAACCTTCAGTTTGAAGGCTATAAGTAAAGACATCACAATTCTTTCCAAAATAGTTCACGCACAATTTAAAACAAATTCAGATGCAAATCAGGTCTGAATAAATGCAAATTAAGAGCAGATCCAGCAGACATTAAAGTGGGAATTTGGTTCAATTTAGAGGCGAATTACATCAGATGAAGAAAGATGAGATCTGAATAAGAGTGAATCACCAGCAAAATCTAGTGAATTCAACCAGAAATTTGAAGGGCAAATTTGAAAGAAAGTTTTTGGAAAAATCTAGCAGAGAGTGAAATTTAGATCACAATCAAGACGAAATATGCAAAATTAAGGTGAATTTATAATTTTTTCATCCAAGGTATGAAATAAATTCCTAGTGATCTCCCAGCAGGATGTGAATTCCATCAAAGTGTGATTTCCAGATCTGAAAGGGTGCATTTGATATCAGAAATCTGAGTTGCAATCGGACCTAAGGGGCGAATTTCAGAGATAAAATAAAGTTTTTTGAAGAGTTCATTATTGTGCAAGGAAAGAGTAAGAGGATGTTAATAATTGGAGAGATGAAATCAGATTTCATCATTCAATTCCAATTCCAGATGAAGGTTTTTTTATCTTGAAAACATTAGAGTTCGTCAAAATTCGCTTGCATTTCTTTTTCAATTTTGATGCAAGAGTTCAAGTTGGGATGCTGATGGAATTACGTAGCTTAAGATGTAAGTTCAAGTGGGGATAGAGAGGAGAGACTCAAGGAGTCCAAGATCAGGATACTTCACAATCGATAATTTTGTGTTGAAATAAGAAATCGTGAAAAGAAAACATGGTGCATCTGCTCCTATGGTAGGGATAAGATACAAAGCAGGAAAATTCCAAAGTTCTCACTGGAGGCACTACTCTAAGAACTATTCATCCATGTGCCTAGAAGCTGAAAACAGGAAAGGAGGAAAGTTTTAATGCAGATCCAAGAGGGCAGCCTTAAGGCCTAGGTAGGGCAAGCTCATCTTGAAAAATTCCAAAAATCTATTCTCCTTATGTCTAGCTTAGGATGCAAAAGGGAAGGAAAAACATCTGAAAATTCAAGGAAAACATGGTGCGATATCTACAAGGGTGATAACCTTCATGCCCTTTGAGTGGACTTTTGATTTGCACAGGCTGATGTTTGGAGGTTTGGGAGATAGTAGCTAAAGTCCCATCCTCTTCATCATCATACCTTGTCTTCTTGCTGGGATTTTCTTGTGTTTCTTCATTGGGGGTAACTTTTATATTATGAGCTAAATTTCCTTTTCCAAATGCGTGTCCATACTTCCATGGTTATTCATACCTGTAGCATAAATTCCTTCTTTTGAGGTCATATTGTTGTGTTTGGGCATTTTCCTTTTGGCATATATGTCCTAGCTCCCATTTCTTATTTCAATGAAAGTATGTTCCATTATGTGATTCCTTCTTATGCCTTCCATTTTTATGAGGATACTTAGAGTGGGCATTTGATGAAAATCTTTTGCGCTTATCTTTTGACGGGTTAATTTCAAATTTCATTGTGTCTTGAATTGCCTCTTTAAGGTTTGTTGGGCATTTACCATTCTCTTGATTGAGTCTTTTAGTCCCTCTACAAATGAGTATACAAGTCTCCCTCAGGAAATCTTTGATACCATGATGAGCAACTGTTTGGAACTTGTTGGGTCTAGGACACTTACCATGCTCTTGATTGAGTCTTTTAGTCCCTCCACAAGAAGTATGCGTATCTCTCTTTCCTTGCTTTTTTAGTTGAGTTAGTTCTTTAAAATACAATTTTGGATGCTTTTGATTGAATCTTTTGATGAGTTTCATTATAAGTGGATATATTTATGTGACATTGGGTAACAAGGCTATGGTGCCACCAATCATGGGTTGTTCTTGTCAAGTGGAGCAAGGTAGATTTTATTGCATTTTTCTCTGTCATGGGGCTAAGTGAAAGATAGGTGTTCAACTTTTGGAGCCGTGATTGCACTGTTCCATCAAAGTTGGGAAGGGTTATCTTACTTAGCCTTTCATTGGGGTCTTTATGGAATCGTGCACTCTTCGTCTTTGGCGTGATTCATGTTTTTGCATCACACTAGTCCGTCAAGGAAATTTTCGTGCTAAATTCAGGTTCTAAAAATGAATAGATTTCAGCAAGTTCTTCCACTTTATCAATAATTAGATTGTTGAATAGTACCATGGGTTCTTTCTTAGGTAGGAAGGGGGGTCTTGTAGATCTAGGTGTCGATACCCATGTTGAATGCTCATTTTTAGAGTGATTGGAATAGATATCCCTCCTGTTGCTTTGGTGGGTTCAAGAGTTCTTGTTATTGATGCTTTGGATGGCTTGGAGGAGAAGTTGGACTCTTTCTATTTTTGCATTTTGTTCCATGAGGGCTTGATTGGTCCTCTTTGTGAATTGATATGCTCCAATATGCAAAGTTTACTCAATGTAAACAATGTCTAATGGGTGTTGTCGGGAAATAATAATAAATGTTGTTAAAGTGTAGTTTATGTTCTTTGCGCAACCAAAGGGTAGGCAGTTATAATTTGCAATAATTCACCTTACAACTCTTCAAGTCTATATATGTACCTCTCTTGGATGGGAAAAGATATAACACGCTATTGGAGTTGTCACTGTGATGTTATATTGCTGTCATGTATTGCAAACAATATATGAATTAATACAAAAGCATTGGGTATTCTCTAGGATATAATGTTCTCTTATATTTTATACTGCTATTATATGTATTAAACTTGTTACCCCACAGGGGCAAACATTTAGCACCGTTGCTAATACAAACTTGGGAAGTGTAATGTCCCCTTTTTGGGATATTAGAAAAATTAAAGGACACATTCATATGATATTAAAATTGACTATGAAAGCATGGACTCAATTTATAAAAGGTCAATTTAATATTCAAAGTGGGCTAAAGATGACAAGGAGAGATAAGACGAAAAGTTAGGAGGGGAGTCAAAGAGTCACAACTATGAGGATAAAAGAATAGACTCATTCATTTGGCATGTTTGATTTATGACTTAGATTTTAGTTTCTCTCTTGCGAGAGTTATTCGGAAAGCTTCAGCTTTCAGCCAATGTGAGGATGTAGCCCCTCGTGTCGACAGACAGTGGATGCTAACCCATTGTTCATGGAGACGTCACTTCAAGTGTCTCGTATGCGCTTAGAGGTTTTCTCTTAGTGTTCCAATCTGACTGTAAAATTGTGTTTAAGATTGGAGTCTGAATGGTGATTATTGTATTGCCAATGTATAATGCAATAACATGTTTTTGAGGGGTTTTATGAGAGTTTACTGGTTTTCTACCGTTGGTTTGTAACGCATTTTCGTATGTTTGAATCCTGAATATTATTTTGAAAAGAATGGGTTTATATCTATTGAAGAATCTACTGGTTTCTATTACTGTTTCGTTATACATCTGCTTATGTTTTAGTTCTAAATATATTTTTAAAAAATGATATTGGGTCAATATCCATTCGGGATATTTCAGGAAGTGATAGTGTTGATGGCAGCTGAAAAATAATGGGCTAGCCAATAGATGACTGTGCGAGTAGTGTTGTGTGCCAAATATGGAAGTGATATTGCCACAACAACCATTAATAATATTACTTAACAAAGCATTTTAAGAATAGAATGACAAGAAAGTAGTAACCATACAACACATTTGAATGGCATAATATTCTTCTCATTGATTGTACCAAAGTCTTATATTAAAGCATAAGCATAATTGTTCAAACATTTACCACACCTTCATTTGTTCTTGATTAAATACAAATAGACTTAACACTGTTGGTTAAGTCTTCAACCGTCACCAACACCCCGTCATCAGTGTTTTGATGCATTTGCTGGTTTACATATCTTATGCATTTGGATGGCAGTATTACAGACGATAGCCATTCTGAGGTTACTCCTTTGGACAGTGTACCAGGGGTAGAGTATAGGAGTTTGACCAGTCAGCACAATCACATGTCTAGTCAGCTGAGAGTTTGCGAGCGAGACATTTCTATCGCTTGCGAGCATTTCGATGCTGCTCGTCAGTTGTTAGCCATTTATGGATGGGGTTCTCCTGCTACTGATGAGCAGGGAGGCAGTTATCTTTCCTTGACAGAGATCCACTCTTTATGGGAGGCTATCCGAATTCTGAGACAGAATTATATGCAGTTGGTAGCCGATAGAGATTATCTTATGGAGTGGGGCAGTACAACATATGACGCATTATTGGTCAAGGAAGATGAGGTGTGTAAGCTTACTCAGCAGCTTGAGGTGACTTCTGAGTTTCTTGAGAGTACACAGTTGGCTTTTGAGGAGTCACAATTTCATTTAGCTGAGGTGACCGTGGAGTTGGAACGACTTCAGTCTTTACCAGATTCTGTACAGTCACTGATCGTGGTGTCTGGTGATTCGAGGATGTCCATGGTCGAGGTTGATAGGGGCAGTGGAGATGAGGATATATCTATCCATGACACTAGTATTGGCATATTTGGTCCGTTTCCACTGGAGGCAGGTTCAACTGAGTTGGGCGCTGCAGCTAAGCATTGTGGTATGTTTGACTTGGAGGGCACAAAGACTAGTGATGTTGTTGTTGATTCTGCACTCTTGGCTATATCATCCTCTGACTTAGCTGATGATCAGTCACAGTTGGTTGTATCACGTCTGCAAGATGAGTCTTTGACTAGGATTGGTTCTTTTTACTAGCATTATACTGTAGGATATGTTCATCGGTTTGCTTTTGATCCATGTGTTGAGGAGTTGATGGCAGACAGGTTTGGTCTGGGCTCTCATTTTTGCTATCTACCGTGTAATGACTATTCACCATCAGCAGTGCATGGGTGTTATGGTTATGAGATAGTGACCGGTGATCTGTAGAGTTGTGTTAATTGCAGTAGGTGTGCAGTGTGTGGATTCTCTGTATTTGGTGTAGTTTCATGTGGGAGTATTTATCGTTGTTGCAGAATTGTATTGTACATTCCACATAGGCTAGTGGGATGTGTTGATGGTATTTACTATGTTGTCAGTTTGGGTTATCTACTCTACTTAGGTTCTGATATTTCGAGAGCTTGTTTCTCATGGGTTCCTGACTTTGGAGTTTGGTTGAGTTGTATTGGCCAATTTGATTATGGATTCCTCTTGGTTAATTTTCAGAGGTTGTTGCAGGAACCTATGTTGACTGACAGCAGTATAGTTCATAACTACATTTGGGATCCAGGTGGATTGATTGGGTTGTTGTTCGACCATTGCTTGGGGACAAGCAATTTTGGGAAGGGCGGACTGTAATGTCCTCTTTTTAGCATTCATAGCATGATGTTGTCATTAGCCTATTTCCCCACGGTCCCGTAGGCTAACCAGGACATTAAAGGGGCTTAGAGGCCATTTGGCCTAGATAGTTTTAGTTGCAGGTCTTTTTGAGGGGTTTTGAGGCAACTTTGGGCATACTTACTATTTATAGTAAGTCATCTTGGATATGGTCGGACATCCAATGGCAGCGGTATGTCGATGGTAATTGTTTAAAATCGGCAAGAAGATTTGTTTATCATTGATAAGATTTGTTATGCATTGATAAAACTATTTAATAAAGTTAAATTTAAATATTTAACTTTATTAATGCATAGACTATAGTTTGTGGAAAATATTTAAATTAAAAGAGTCCCCTTTATTTTATAACACATTGGAGACATAAGTTACATAAAGGGAGTGATGTTTTATCCCACATTGAGAAAACGAAGGATTGAGCTCTTGTGAGAACACTATAAAAAAAAGGGAAGAGCTTCTTTTTAGTATGCTTGGAAATATCAAAGAAATTGGGAAATTTGCTGGAGATTATGTCTCAATAGTTTGGAGGACAAAATCCCTTCAAGCTGAAAATCTTGACGCCATTGAAAGATATGGTCTTGAGATTCAACATAGTAGCAGTCCGAAAAAGCGGAACCGAAAAAGCAGGCTGAAAAAAGCGGGTACGAAAAAGCTGTCCGAAAAAAGCAGAACCGAAAAAGCAGGCTGAAAAGCGGGTACGAAAAAGTAGGCCAAAAAAGCAATTCGGAGAAAGCAAAGTAGAAGAGGCAGCATAGAAGAAAATTATTACAGCCATCTACAACCAAGTTCTTTGTTAGTATTGTTTTTTAGGGTGTTATAAGCTTCCAGCTGTAAGTGTGCATTATACCAGCATTATCATTTTGTAATCCATGTAAATGCCAAACTCTTGGCCATATTTCATGAGCATTGTAATTTTCATTGTAATTAAGAAGATAATAGTTGCTGGTGCCATTTAAGCAATTTAATATCATTATTTATCAGCTAGTTAGTTTGCATACCAACTGTTTGTAAAAATGCCAGTTGGCTGTAGGTGTTCATTTCTCATGCTTAGATCATATATATGCACTGAATATTGTCAAAATTAGTAGCACACTCATGTTAGGTCATTGTGTAGTCCATTGTAGTCTTCTAACACAAGATTCTCATTGATGCAAATTGAAGAAAAAGTCATTTGAAGCTAGCTGAAATACTATATCAGTCATACGTCCCTTGCATGTGAATTGTTTGATGAAATTCCTTGAGCTTTCATCAGCATTTTTGGAGGCCAGATTTGAGGAGGGTCATTACAGTGGTATCAGAGCTTGCTTGCAAAGTGTTTGATGAAATGTCAAACCACTGAAGTATAAAGATTTTTGGTGTTTGAAGAAGTTATAACCTATTGGGGTTATTACAGTGGTATCAGAGCGGTTTTCTGCCATCCTGTGGAGGTCTTATTGGAAATTTGGATTAGCCAGATAGAGAGAAAATTGTTTGACAAAATGAATGCCCATCCAGATCAGGGAAAGGAAAGATTCTTACAGTTATTAGACACCTTAGCACAGGGACAGCGATCAGCAGAGCAAAGAGCACAGGAGCAGAGTCAGAGATTGGAGCTTATGATGCAGATGATGGCTCGTCAAATGGGGTTGAATGCTAATGTGGGTGGAGGAAATAATCAGAATGGTAATAACCAGAGTGGTAATAATCAAGATGGGACACATAATGGAAGCGAACAAGTGGGGAACAATTTTGGTCATGCACCCCAGCAAACTAGGACAGTGAGTTCGAGGCCCATTATTCCCACATTTCCTCCTAGAGCTCCAGAGCAGCCCGTACCAGAGCCCCAGATCACTGATATACAAAACGAGTTGAGGAGAGATTGGGAAGTCGGAGGTCCAGATTTTACTGCTGCAATTACCTTTAGGGAGTATATAGATGTGCGGATGAAGCATATGCCTCGTGGACATGACAAGAACCAAAGCTATGAGCTACGGAAGAAAGTAGGGAAACTTCAATTACCATATTATGATGGTTCGGGGAAGTCTACAGCAAGAGCTTGGGTTCAAAGGCTTGACACATACTTTCAAATGAACCCTATGCCTGAGGAAGAAGCTATTAAGTATGCAGCAATTCACCTGGATGGGTTAGCACACGAGTGGTGGCATCATGGTATGGTCACTATGGGTCATGCACACATTACCTCATATGTGGAGTTTAAGGAGAGATTGATTGGAAGTTTTGATAGGCCTTAGGATCGTACCTTCCCTATGACAGGCAGAAACTTGTATGAGGAGTTTAACAGACATGCTGATTCGATACAGGGAGACATTAGCATATCTTCAGGTAATGGTTTATCTGCATCATCTTTACAGGTAGAAGGGGTTACAGACGTTGTGCAGGTTGAGCCAGAAGGTGACATCACAGGCACACTGGATTTCTGCGATTGACATAGATAGTGATTCCAGTACAGTTGGGTTGGATGAAGTTACAGCAGTTGAGGATACTGTCATGTTTGAGGATAGTACAATTGATCAAAAAGTGAGCATTCAGGACTTTGCAGAAAGTGAGTATCAGGCACAGTTGGATGCTTCTTCACATGAGATAAAGGCTAGTAGCTCTTTACTTGGTTTGGCACGCCAGCTGAAGACAAGGGACAAGAATATTGTCACGGCTTTATCTCATCATGATAGGATACATGGATTGATTGAGAATCACATTTGGATGATTCAAATGCAGGAGAGACAGAAAGGAGTCACAACAGGTTCTTGTGACGACTTACAGCAGATCAAGGAAGGCATGGAGGCAATGAAGTTGGCTCTCCAGGATTCTGAGAGACATGTGGACGAGCGTTGTATTGAGGTGAGTTCAGTTTGGGAGTTAGCGCATATAGCAACGACTCAGTTTCCTTTTACAGTCGGGTCACATATTGATGATGATATGAGTACGTCTAACATTCACACTCCGGATTCAGATACTGTAGACAGGTGCGTGAAGTCAGATGGTATTGTTCACATTACTCAGGTGAGAAGTTTACTTGAATTGCCAGTTGGTTTCCGTTCATGGATTAGATGTTGGGATCTTTATCTTAGTACTTGGGATCATTTTGACCGCAGATATTTATCATTCTTTCGTAGTAGTATCTGTTGCACCATCATGGACTTGATTAGTAGCTTCCCAAGTGTAGTTCTCATCCATGCCAGCAGCTTGTTTGATGCTGGAATTAGTTTTTACACACTTTTGTTGGGCATTGTTCATGTATCCAGTCGACCATTCTTGTTGGAATGGGTTGATGATCTCTCAGATATGACAAAGTTTACAGAAGAGTCCCAGGATCTGATTATTATAGATGACACCCAGGTGGATGTTGTGGACAGTTTTGAGGACTTAGTCTCCTCAACAGTTTCCTTTGATACGAAGGTTTATGTTGATGCCTCAATCACTCCGTTTGATGATACAAGTTCAGCAGTTGGACTGCAAAATTTGGATGGCAGTATTACAGATGATAGCCATTCTGAGGTTACTCCTTTGGACAGTGTACCAGGGGTAGAGTATAGGAGTTTGACCAGTCAGCACAATCACATGTCTAGTCAGCTGAGAGTTTGCGAGCGAGACATTTCTATCGCTTGCGAGCATTTCGATGCTGCTCGTCAGTTGTTAGCCGTTTATGGATGGGGTTCTCCTGCTACTGATGAGCAGGGAGGCAGTTATCTTTCCTTGACAGAGATCCACTCTTTATGGGAGGCTATCCGAATTCTGAGACAAAATTATATGCAGTTGGTAGCCGATAGAGATTATCTTATGGAGTGGAGCAGTACAGCATATGACGCATTATTGGTCAAGGAAGATGAGGTGCGTAAGCTTACTCAGCAGCTTGAGGTGACTTTTGAGTTTCTTGAGAGTACACAGTTGGCTTTTGAGGAGTGACAGTTTCATTTAGCTGAGGTGACTGTGGAGTTGGAACGACTTCAGTCTTTACCAGATTCTGTATAGTTACTGACCGTGGTGTCTGGTGATCCTAGGATGTCCATGGTCGAGGTTGATAGGGGCAGTGGAGATGAGGATATATCTATCCATGACACTAGTATTGGCATATTTGGTCCGTTTCCACTGGAGGCAGGTTCAACTGAGTTGGGCGCTGCAGTTAAGCATTGTGGTATGTTTAACTTGGAGGGCACAAAGACTAGTGATGTTGTTGTTGATTCTGCACTCTTGGCTATATCATCCTCTGACTTAGCTGATGATCAGTCACAGTTGGTTGTATCACGTTTGCAAGATGAGTCTTTGACTAGGATTGGTTCTTTTTACCGGCGTTATACTGTAGGATATGTTCATCGGTTTGCTTTTGATCCATGTGTTGAGGAGTTGATGGTAGACAGGTTTGGTCTGGGCTCTCATTTTTGCTATCTACCGTGTAATGACTATTCACCATCAACAGTGCATGGGTGTTATGGTTATGAGATAGTGACCAGTGATCTGCAGAGTTGTGTTAATTGCAGTAGGTGTGCAGTGTGTGGATTCTCTGTATTTGGTGCAGTTTCATGTGGGAGTATTTATCGTTGTTGCAGAATTGTATTGTACATTCCACATAGGCTAGTGGGATGTGTTGATGGTATTTACTATGTTGGCAGTTTGGGTTATCTACTCTACTTGGGTTCTGATATTTCGAGAGCTTGTTTCTCATGGGTTCCTGACTTTGGAGTTTGGGTGAGTTGTATTGGCCAATTTGATTATGGATTCCTTTTGGTTAATTTTCAGAGGTTGTTGCAGGAGCCTATGTTGACTGACAGCAGTATAGTTCATGACTACATTTGGGATCCAGGTGGATTGATTGGGTTGTTGTTCGACCATTGCTTGGGGACAAGCAATTTTGGGAAGGGTGGACTGTAATGTCCTCTTTTTAGCATTCATAGCATGATGTTGTTTTTAGCCTATTTCTCCACGGTCCCGTAGGCTAACCAGGACATTAAAGGGGCTTAGAGGCCATTTGGCCTAGATAGTTTCAGTTGCAGGTCTTTTTGAGGGGTTTTGAGGCAACTTTGGGCATACTTACTATTTATAGTAAGTCATCTTGGATATGGTCGGACATCCAATGGCAGCGGTATGTCGATGGTAATTGTTTAAAATCGGCAAGAAGATTTGTTTATCATTGATAAGATTTGTTATGCATTGATAAAACTATTTTATAAAGTTAAATTTAAATATTTAACTTTATTAATGCATAGACTATAGCTTGTGGGAAATATTTAAATTAAAAGAGTCCCTTTTATTTTATAACACATTGGAGACATAAGTTACATAAAGGGAGTGATGTTTTATCCCACATTGAGAAAACGAAGGATTGAGCTCTTGTGAGAACACTATAAAAGAAAGGGAAGAGCTTCTTTTTAGTATGCTTGGAAATATCAAAGAAATTGGGAAATTTGCTGGAGATTATGTCTCAATAGTTTGGAGGACGAAATCCCTTCAAGCTGGAAATCTTGACGCCATTGAAAGATATGGTCTTGAGATTCAACATAGTAGCAGTCCGAAAAAGTGGAACCGAAAAAGCAGGCTGAAAAAAGCGGGTACGAAAAAGCTGTCCGAAAAAAGCAGAACCGAAAAAGCAGGCCCGAAAAAAAGCAAGTAGAAAAAGCATTTCGAAAAGCAGCTCCGAAAAAAGCAATCCGAAAAAGCAGTTTGAAAAAGCAAAAACGAAAAAAGCAAATCCTTAAAAAGCAAGTGGATAAAGCAGATCGGAAAAAAGCAAAGCAAAAGGAGCAGCATTGTAGAAAATTATTACAGCCATTTACAATCAGGTTCTTCACTTCTCATTTGGCATATTTTGTGAAAAATGTAGGTTTTCAGCTGAGTACAAAATATAGCTTCAGCACTTCACTATTTTCATATTGTACTTGTCTTTGTTAGGAAGGCTAGGATTTTGCAATTGAAAGAGCATTGTAATTTTTAGACTATCTATATTGCGAACCTAGAGTTTGATGATCAGCTTATTAGTTTGCATGCCAATTGTTTGACAAAATGTCAATTCGCTGTAAGTTCTCTTTTTGGCATAAATAATGTTATAATTTTGCATACTAAGTGTTTATATTAATGCCACTTGGTTGTAAGTGCATTAATGCCATCCTAGGTTGCATCTAAAGTATTTGTCATAATTACTAATTGCTGTAGCTGCATATTGCAAGTAGTTTAAGTCACATATTTGTATTGAATATTGCCAAAATTAGTTGCACATTTATGTTAGGTCATTGTTTAGACAATCTGGAGTGTTTTGTAAGCATTCTCTTTGATGCAAATCGAAACAAAAGTTATTGCAGCAATCTGAAAAGTTATATCAGTGATATGACCCCTTGTGTGCAAATTGTTTGACAAAATTCTTCGAGCCTTCAATCAGCATTTTAAGGTCGGGTTTGAGCAGGGTCATTACAGTGGTATCAGAGCTTGCTTGCAAAGTGTTTGACGAAATGTCAAACCACTGAAGTATAAAGATTTTTGGTGTTTGAAGAAGTTATAACCTATTGGGGTTATTACAGTTCTACATCCTAAGGCTGCCATTTGCATCCAGAGGTTTTGCAAATTGCTTCAGGTGCCATTGTTGTCTATAACAGCCAATGTCTCCGCATTAACCGCCATATATATTATCAAGGTGGTTGTTTGCTTTCCTTGCTAGGCAATGGTTGCATTTAAGGGCCTGCATTAGCAATCAAGTAGCACTGTTTGGCTTGGAGTGTGGCCATGTTATGATTTCCAACTCCTACGCTTTATTGCTCATTGAATTGGGTGTTGTGACTAGTCCACGATCATAAATTTAGAGAGAATAAATAAATTTGTCTCAGTTGTTGATCTGAATTAAGAATTCATACTACAATACCTAGTGTGAAACCTGCAGTATTCTGATTGAATTGAAAAACAATAAGATTTAACAACAGATTGCGCAAGCCAAAAATGATCCATCCTATTCAAAATTGGAGCTAATACAAACTCTGATGGATCTCAAGGGTTAGTATCCCTTGGAAATGAAAATGAAGTCCACATATTATTTAATTATAAAATAAATTCTAAAAATTACCGAAACTATGAAATTTTAAATAAAAAATTATGTGTACTTGTAAAAGTCATAACTTTCTACTTCTAGCTCGAAATCACAAACCGTCAGATTTGTTGGAAAGATCTCCAAGAGTACTACATTCAGAGTTTGGAGGTCACAAAGCCCCAAAATGCTCTGAAGACCTCCGAAAATGCAAAATACTAAAACATAGAAAATACCTAAAAATAAGATTTCGGTATTGTCATTTTTGTTTGGCCAACATCTTGTGCATAATCCTGAACTGTGTTCTGATCAATTGTTCTCAGTTTTCATGTAGTCTGATCCTATCTTGTATATATATGCAATGAATAAGTTTGATGTTCATAGTTGAGTTCTATTTTCAGTTTTCTTGCATTTTTAATTGCTTGATTATCTTTGAAAATTTTCAAAATAGAAAAGCATATATCTCAAAACACAAAAAAATTGCGAAACTTCCACAAAAACTAAAAAATTTCTTTCTTCGGTATGGTTGGAATTAAAGCCACCAGAGCTCTTTACAACAATATTAGAGAGGTTTCCTTCTAGCCTATAGGGAACAAGGTTCATTCATCTAGCCACTAAGATTTATTCTAGGAAGTCATTATACTCGCAGCGGCAGAGCCTTATCTCCAGGTGAAGGCAAATATAGAATACAATTTGGCACTATGGGTGACAAAATTGTAGGTAACGATGACAATAAAGAGGCTAGGGAATTATTCAAGACCCTTGTAGCTGGTCAACATCATGTAGTTAATGTACTACAATAGCTTTATGACACCCTACGACACATCACCTCACCGAAGGGTATTAGCAAATACAAGATTAATAGGAGTGTTTCTGTGAGTACACTCAAGTCTAGAGCTGATTATAGATTGGGATTATAGAGCTGATCCCATACCTACACATGACAAGCCTTTGCATCCTACTTTCTTGAGGCCTAAGTTGGATGAGGCTAGTACTAAGATAGAGACAACACCCTTTGCTGATGATGTGGTGGCTCTATATGTAGAGTGAGATGCTTTACCACATGGGGTGAAACTAAATGTGAACTTTGATAGATTAATGAACTAGAAGAGAAAGTATTCCATAGGTAGACTTGATGGGAGATAGAGACAATGATTTGAAACAAGCGAGCAACAAGTTAACAAGTTGACTTTGATTCATTTTGATGGGAGTGGTAAGATAATAATAGCTTGAGCTTGGGTTTAGAGGATTGATACATATCTCTCATTGCGTCCTATGTTTGAGGATGCTATCCAGTGAGCTATGTTGTATTTGGATGGCATAACCCATGATTGGTGGTACCATGGGTTAGTTTCTTTATATCATGATCAGTTTTACATCCTATTAGGAGTTTGTGGATAGACTTGTAAAGAGATCTGATTAGAAGGATCTAGAAATTTATTTTCAAGACCTTGCTCAGTTTAGGTATAGAGGCAATCTAGACTTAGAGTCTTTCATTAGTGAGTTTTTTAGACTCTTTGTCATGGTTCCTAACGTGATAGAGAAATACTTTGTTATGCTATTTACAAAGGGGTTATAGGAGCCACTTAGAGGGTAGCTTAAGGCATTTGATCCGCCTTTCCTATAGGTGGGCATCAAGTAGGCAAGGAACATGGAGCTTTCAACCCCTAAGAGGAAATCACTACCTAAACCTACTTCACTTGCGAAGGAGGTACACCCACCAGTTATTGATGAAAAAAGAAAATCAGTTGTGAAATATGATGAGGCAACTTGTGACAATTTGAGGAGACAACTTTTCTATTGGAGCAAAGAACCTTATGAATGAGAACACTCCCACCCTTTGAGGCCTAAGGGAAGGGACAATTGTTCTATGTGGGTGTACCATGATGAAGTTGAGGTTGAATCTTCATAGCAACCAATTGGTTTAGATGTTAATAATGCTTAGAGAATCTCTATTGAGTTTCATCTTGATGCTAGGCTGTCACCTATAGTGTTGTCTACTGTTGTACCACTACCCTTCGCTTTCACAATGTGAGCATTGGTAGATGTACATCATTGCATTTCCATGCTCTACTCTAGGGCCACACATAATTTCATACATGAGGGTTTTGATAGCTGATGTGGCCTTCGGGTGGAGGAGTTTACTAGGTTTCAAGTCAGGATTGTAAATGGCTACACCCTTGTACTAGGCACATACGACATCACTCTTTATTCCTTTGTGATTATGAGATGCAGTCAGGTTTTTATGTAATCTACTTGGGAACGATGGATGTGCTAAGGATGTAGTAGATACAAGATATTAAGGAGTTTTTCCTTAGCCTGTGGTCAATGGAGATGCGGTTCGACTATTGAGGCAAGAAGTATGCTATTCTCGCAAGTACTTCTTTGAGCTTTCAGTTATATGCACGTATAGTTTCTTTCTACCCTTGCTTTGAGTTGTATATTTCTACTGCTACTTTGTTATCGTCCTGAAGTAGTTTGAATTCCACTTGGAACTCCTTTCGTAGATCGTCCCACAAACTTACCTTTTACTTGTACCAATCGCAACTCCCCAAAGGGTCGCTAAAAATTGTTGGACCCACACATCTTTATCTGAAACTCCATTCATTATCTAGATGGTTTCACACGTACAACAGTGTCTGACAAGATCCTCCTTCCATTGCTAGTGAATTTTGACAATTTCTGTCTTTGGTACATGTTTCCTCCTGCCATTTGTCATGGAAAGGTTGGTCGTGTTCCCAAATTGGTAGGGTTGGATCCCGATGGCTTACCTTGATCACTGTGTAGTGTCACTTCCACACTCTTTGCCTCAACATCTTCTTCCCTCACCTTTTCTCTCCCTTCGTCTTGTGTTTCCCTTCACCTTTGCCTTGGGTTTCTCCTGTTCGCGGGGTACAAGATAGGTGTATGAATTATTTATCGTATAGGGTAAACGGATACTTATCGCATTAAGGTATTAGAATGTAATGCAAAACATGATACTTTATTCATATAAGCAGTATGCAACCAATGGTTACAATGATAATGATGATTCAATAGTCCCTTTGGACGATGTACATGTACTTGCCCAAAGGGATGACTCTATCATCACATCCCCTTTTGGATACAATTCGACCCGTTGGCTACAATATGGATTTTACCTATAACATCATCTACCCCAAAAAGCAAAGTATATCATCCTAGCAATCTCTCCAAGTTCCATTTCCTTCTCTACTACCACCTTCTGTAGCTGACTCTGTTGGGCCAAAAATGTTGTCCTTTTAGATTCCCAAGCCGCTCTCTTCGACTCCCAAGTTGCCTTTTTTGCAGCTAGTTCTGCCTTCATCGTTGCTAACCAGGTCATTTTGCTTGCTTTCTCAAACACCCAGGCCATACGGACCACCGTACGCTGCTCATCTTCTTCTTTCCGAGCCATACGGACCACCATATGCTGCTTCCTTCTTCTATTTGAGCTATACGGAGGATGTTGTTTCTTTGTTTTTCATCACCATACGGTGTTGTGATTTCTCACAAGCTTTTAGCCGTATGGAAATGGGCCGTACGGTGTTCTGATTTCTTGCAAGTTGTCAGCCGTACACCATACGGTGTTCCTTCTCTTCTCCACGTGGTCAAAGCCTTCTCTGGTTGTGTGTTCATAAAATGCTGTATAGTCTTCTATTTTGGCCTTCGACCTATGGTGCCTCTCTCCCTATGTTTGTAAGGTCATTTTAACCTGTTCCTCTCTTTATGTTACTGATGGATCTCTAAGGGCTATACGGTCTTAAATACTCCTTAATTTAATATTTTAATACTCCTGTTCCTTATTACTTTATTATTGTCCTTTATTATTGTACCCGCACTACAGGGAATATGTTCAACTTTGTATTTTGTCTACATCTACTTATCTTACATATATACATTATTTACAGTTGTTTTTCCCTCTTAGTTGTTTGTTAGTGGGGGCACATTTCTTTCATTATATATTTTTAACTTCGACCCGTTCACAGCGTTTGGTACTTCTTTGCCCTCTAGCGTCCATAGCTTGATTGCCTCGTTATTGCCAACTTCTCGTATCTTGTATGGTCTGACCCATTTAACTTTGAACTTCCTTGGTCTGATCTCATTCCGCCCATTATACTTTAAAATTGACCTAGTTGAAACTTATTTAATTTTAAATGCTTGTCATGCCATGCCTTCCGTCTATTTTGTGTGACTTCCGTGGCCCACTGCGCCTATAGTTGTCGCTTGTCTAGTTTGTTCAGGTTCTACAATCTCTGCCTTGGGCTTTCCATGTCACCTAGCTTGTTCTTGATTGCTATCCTCAAACTCGGTACCATGAATTCTGTTGGTACCACTGCCTCCTATCCGTACATTAGTTGGAACGGAGTATGTTCGGTAGTTACTTTATATGAAGTACGGTACGTCCATAAGGTTGATGGTAACTTCTCTTCCCAATCTTCTCCCTCATCTATACAGGATTTATAAATTACTTCGACCAAGATCTTGTTCGTGGCTTTGGCTTGCCCGTTGGCTGTCGGATAGTACGGGCGCGACAATGAATGATAGATTTTAAATTCAGTAGTGAGCAGTCTGATAACATGATTAACAAAGTGTTCTCCCTGATCACTTGTCAACTGCAACGGAATCCCATATGTGGTGATGATTTGCTCATAAATAAATCTCGCTGTGCTTACAGCCGAGTTGTCCGGTAGTGTGCGTGCCTCCACCCACTTAGTCAATTACTTTGTCGCCGCCTCAATGTATCAACACCTTTTGGTTTTCCTTACCTTCAGGGGTCCGACAAAGTCCAATCCCCATCTCTCAAAAAACTCTTGCGTCTGTGAAGGATTTAGAGGCATAAAGTCCCTCTTTAATGGTTTCTGGCTTGCTGGCATGTGTCGCATGCAACGACCCACTCTTTGGCATCATTGTGTATGGTTGGTCACTATAATCCTGCTAGCAGTATCTTCTGCGCAGTTGTGTCTGGCCCCACATGTCCTCTTGCCGGTCCTTCATACGCTTCCTTTAGTACCTTTGGAATTTCCTCCTCTAGGACGTACCGCCTTTGAATTTGATTAGGTCCCATTTTGTATAGTAGCCCGTTGATTAACTGAAACGTCCGGCTTCTCAGCACCAGTTTCCTTCTCTCATTTGGTGGCATCTTGCTTGGAAACTGTCCCGTTGATAGATATTCTCCGTACGTTCGTACCAGGATGGTAATACTATGACGTGAAATAGCTATGCATCAAAAAAATCATCATTAACTCCTTCTGGTGGCTCCCCTGATTTTATTCTCGACAAATGATCTTCACTTATATGACTTTTCCCTGGCCGTACCACGATCTTAAATGTGAACTCTTGTAATAATAGTAACCATCGACTTATCCTTGAATAATCGGCTTATTCACCAGGTATAGCAGTGCCTGATGATCTACATAGAATTTGAATGGCGTCACAAACAAATAATGTCTGAACTTTTGCACTGCGTACACCATCCCTAGTGTTTCTCGTTCTGTCGTACTATAGTTTTTCTTTGCCTAAGATAACAATCTACTTGCAAAATACATCGGATGGTCCAATCCATGGTCACCTATCTGCCCCAGTGTTGCTCCAATGGCATAATTTGATGCATCTACATGAACATGAAATTCTTTGTCCCAATTCGGATAGGCTAGAATCGGTGTCGTGGCCAACCTTGTTTTCAATCCTTCGAAAGCTTCATTCTGTTCAACTTCCCATTTATAAGGTTCACCCTTGTAGGTGAGTTTGTTGAGCAGGTAGGAAATCTTCTCAAAGTTCTTAATAAATCTTCGGTAATATCCAATGAGCCCTAGAAATGACTTTACTTTAGATACATTCGTCGATGGTGGCATCTCCAAGATTACCCAAACCTTGTTTGGATCCGTCTTCAACCCTGTTTTGCAAACTTTGTGTCTGAGCAGCTTTCCCTACGACACAATGAATCTGCACTTCTTCGGATTTAGTGCCAATCTTGCTCGTCTGCACCTCTCCATGCATTCTCCAAGTGCCGTTTTGTGTTTATCTTCTGTGCTAAAGATTGACTAGTCATCTAGAAATGCTTTAAAACTTCCGATAGACATTTTATCAAATATGTGTAAGATAATCCTCTGGAACGTTGCCGGAACATTGCACAGTCCGAATGACATCCTATTGTAGGCGTATACTCCATCTTCTACAATGAATGTCATTTTTAATTTGTCCTCTTCAGTGATTGATATCTGATTGTAGCTCGAGAATCCATCCATGAATGAATAAATCTCGTGCCCTGCCACTTCCTCTAGAATGCTATTTGTGAATGGTATCGGAAACAGGTCTTTAATTGTTACTGCGTTTTGGTATCGGAAGTCTACGCATATTCTTATCTGTGTTGTGTCCTTTTTCAGAGATATTATGATCAATGATACCCACTCACTTAGCTGCACTCTAAAAATGATTCCTGCCTCCAGCATCTTATTGATTTCTTTTGTGACCCGTGCTGCATAGTTTTTATTCATTTGGTATGGCCGCTTCCTTACGGGTACTGCACCTTCGATCAATGGTATCCAGTGGACACATAACTCTGGTGGCACTCCTTTTATATCTTTATATGTCCAGGCGAAGATGTCCTTGTACTCCATAAATATTTTGAACGCTACTACCTTCAAAACTGGGTTCCAATCATCTCCTACAAGAATGTTTTTCAGATTCTCCTCATCTCCCAAGTTCATTGTTTTCATCATAGGCTCTTCATCCTTTATCGGTTTATCCTCTTTGAACGTATGGGCCGGTGTTTCATCCACCTACACTTCTCCCTCCTTTAGTTCACTATACTCCTTCGGAAACATGTTTCCTTCTTTTCCTTCCTTGACACCCAATATGTTGCAGCTCGGGAAGAGCTCGTAATCCTCCATCGGCCAGTGTAGCAGTCCGTTCACTGAATATAGGTCGTCATCAGTCGACCCTCCATCTAATCTCAGTACCCCTTCATCTGGATCCATTCTTTTTTTTCCTTCGTCATCACTCTTGCGTTCACCTTCTGAGTTTGACGATGCTACCTCTTCCCCTACCATTTGTGTATGTAAGTCAATTATGAATCTTTTGCCTCCGCGTTCCATGGATAGGGTATTCCGTTTCCAGTCATGTTTTACTTTTGCTTGTACCAACCAACCCCGTCCAAGGATAGTGTCATACCCTCTTCTTTTTAGTGGAATGACCACAAAATCTAGTAAGAATGGTTGCATCCCAATCATTACCGGCTGTGCCATCAAAGTTCCCAACGGTTTGACCCCATGCTGTAATGTCCCCTTTTTAGCATTCATAGCATGATTTTGTCGTTAGCCTATTTCCCCACGATCCCGTAGGCTAACCAAGACATTAAAGGGACTTAAAGGCCATTTGGCCTAGATAGTTTCAGTTGTAGGTCTTTCTGAGGGGTTTTGAGGCAACTTTGGGCATACTTACTATTTATAGTAAGTCGTCTTGGACATGGTCGAACATCCAGGGGCAGCAGTATGTCGATGGTAATTGTTTAAAATCGACAAGAAGACTTGTTTATCATTGATAAGATTTGTTATGCATTGATAAAGCTATTTTATAAAGTTAAATTTAAATATTTAACTTTATTAATGCATAGACTATAGTTTGTGGGAAATATTTAAATTAAAAGAGTCCCCTTTATTTTATAACACATTGGAGACATAAGTTACATAAAGGGAGTTATGTTTTATCCCACATTGAGAAAACGAAGGACGGAGCTCTTGTGAGAACACTATAAAAGAAATGGAAAGAGCTTCTTTTAAGCAGGCTTGGAGATATCAAAGAAATTGGGAAATTTTCTGGAGATTATGTCTCAATAGTTTGAAGGACGAAATCCCTTCAAGCTGGAAATCTTGACGCCATTGAAAGATATGGTCTTGAGATTCAACATGGTAGCAATCCGAAAAACCAGATACAAAAAAGCAGTCCGAAAAAACGGAACCGAAAAAGCAGGCTGAAAAAGCGGATACGAAAAAGCAGTCCGAAAAAACGGAACCGAAAAAGCAGGCTGAAAAAGCGGATACGAAAAAGCAGTCCAAAAAAAGCGGAACTGAAAAAGCAAGCTGAAAAAGCAGGTACGAAAAGCAGTCCGAAAAAGCAGAACCGAAAAAAGCAAGCCGAAAAAGCAGTTCGAAAAAAGCAAAGCAGAAGGGGCAACATAGAAGGAAATTATTATAGCCATCTACAACCAGGTTCTTTTGTTAGTATTGTTTTTTAGGGTGTTATAAGCTTTCAGCAGTAAGTGTGCATTATACCAGCATTATCATTTTGTAATCCATGTAAATGCCAAACTCTTGGCCATATTTCATGAGCATTGTAATTTTTATTGCAATTAAGAAGATAATAGTTGCTGGTGTCATTTAAGCAATTTAATATCATTATTTATCAGCTAGTTAGTTTGCATACCAACTGTTTGTAAAAATGCCAGTTGGCTGTAGGTATTCATTTCTCATGCTTAGATCATATAGATGCACTGAATATTGTCAAAATTAGTAGCATACTCATGTTAGGTCATTGTGTAGTACATTGTAGTCTTCTAGCACAAGATTCTCATTGATGCAAATTGAAGAAAAAGTCATTTGAAGCTAGCTGAAATACTATATCAGTCATATGTCCTTTGCATGTGAATTGTTTGATAAAATTTTTTGAGCTTTCATCAGCATTTTTAAGGGCAGATTTGAGGAGGGTCATTACAGTGGTATCAGAGCTTGCTTGCAAAGTGTTTGACAAAATGTCAAACTACTGAAGTATAAAGATTTTTGGTGTTTGAAGAAGTTATAACCTATTGGGGTTATTACAGTGGTATTAGAGCTATAAGTCCTGCCATCCTGTGGAGGTCTTATTTGGAATAGCCAGATAGAGAGAAAAAAATGTTTGACAACATGTATATCGGTCCAAATCAGGGAAAGGAAAGATTCTTACAGTTATTAGACACCTTAGCACAGGGACAACAATCAGCAGAGCAAAGAGCACAGGAGCAGAGTCAGAGATTGGAGCTTATGATGCAGATGATGGCTCGTCAAATGGGGTTGAATGCTAATGTGGGTGGAGGAAATAATCAGAATGGTAATAACCAGAGTGGTAATAATCAAGATGGGACACATAATGGAAGCGAACAAGTGGGGAACAATTTTGGTCATGCACCCCAGCAAACTAGGACAGTGAGTTCGAGGCCCATTATTCCCACATTTCCTCCTAGAGCTCCAGAGCAGCCCGTACCAGAGCCCCAGATCACTGATATACAGGACGAGCTGAGGAGAGATTGGGAAGTCGGAGGTCCAGATTTTACTGCTGCAATTACCTTTAGGGAGTATATAGATGTGCGGATGAAGCATATGCCTCGTGGACATGACAAGAACCAAAGCTATGAGCTACGGAAGAAAGTAGGGAAACTTCAATTACCATATTATGATGGTTCGGGGAAGTCTACAGCAAGAGCTTGGGTTCAAAGGCTTGACACATACTTTCAAATGAACCCTATGCCTGAGGAAGAAGCTATTAAGTATGCAGCAATTCACCTGGATGGGTTAGCACACGAGTGGTGGCATCATGGTATGGTCACTATGGGTCATGCACACATTACCTCTTATGTGGAGTTTAAGGAGAGGCTGATTGAACGTTTTGATAGGCCTAAGGATCTTACCTTCCCTATGACAGGCAGAAACTTGTATGAGGAGTTTAACAGACATGCTGATTCGATACAGGGAGACATTAGCACATCTTCAGGTAATGGTTTATCTGCATCATCTTCACAAGTAGAAGGGGTTACAGACGTTGTGCAGGATTAGCCAAAAGTTGATATCACAGGGACACCGGGTTGTGTGATTGAGACAGATAGTGATTCCAGTACAGTTGGGTTGGATGAAGTTACATCAGTTGAGGATACTGTCATGTTTGAGGATAGTACAGTTGATCAGAAAGTGAGCATTCAGGACTTTGCAAAAAATGAGTATCAGGCACAGTTGGATGCTTCTTCACATGAGATAGAGGCTAGTAGCTCTTTACTTGGTTTGGCAAGCCAGTTGAAGACAAGGGACAAGAATATTTTCACGACTTTATCTCATCATGATAGGATACATGGATTGATTGAGAATCACATTTCGATGATTCAACTGCAGGAGAGATAGAAAGGAGTCACAACAGGTTCTTCTTGTGACAACTTACAACAGATCAAAGAAGGCATGGAGGCAATGAAGATAAGTTACACCTACTTTCAGATCGCGATCATCTCCTTAATTTTGCAGAGATCTATTTAGATGCATTGAAGAAGAAGGAGGAGGAGGTTGATCGGCTTTCTCATGAGCTGGAGGATACTCAGAATTCCTTGGTGTGTATTCAGTTGACTCTCCAGGATTCTGAGAGACATGTGGACAAGCTTTGTCTTGAGGTGAGCTCAGTTTAGGAGTTACCGCGTATAGCAAGGACTCAGTTTTCTTTTATAGTCAGGTCACATGTTCATGATTTCTCAGAGATGACAGAGTTTACAGGAGAGTCCCAAGATCTGAGTATTATAGATGATAGCTATTCTGAGGTTACTCCTTTGGATAGTGTACCAAGGATAGAGTATAGGAGTTCGACCAGTCGGCACAATCATGTGTCTAGTCAGCTGAGAGTTGGTGAGCGAGACATTTCTATCACTTGCGAGCATTTTGATGTTGTTCGTCAGTTGTTAGCAATTTATCGATGGGGTTCTCCTACTAGTGATGAGCAGGGAGGCAGTTATCTTTCCTTGACAGAGATCCACTCTTTATGGGAGGCTATCCAGATTCTGAAACAGAATTATATGCAGTTGGCAGCCGACAGAGATTATCTTATGGAGTGGGGCAGTACAGCATATGACGCATTATTGGTCAAGGAAGATGAGGTGAGTGAGCTTACTCAGTAGCTCGAGGTGACTTCTGAGTTTCTTGAGAGTACACAGTTGGCTTTCAAGGAGTCACAATTTCATTTAGCTAAGGTGACCATGGAGTTAGAACGACTTCAATCTTTACCAGATTTTGTACAATCACAAACTGTGGTGTCTGGTGATTCGCGGATGTCCATGGTCGAGGTTGATAGAGGTAGTGGAGATGAGGATATATCTGTCCACGACACTAGTATTGGCATATTTGGTTCGTTACCACTGGAGGCAAGTTCAACTGAGTTGGGCACTGTAGCTGAGCATTGTGATATGTTTGACTTGGAGGGCACAGAGACTAGTGATGTTGTTGTTGATTCTGCACACTTGGCTATATCATCCTCTGACTTAGCTGATGATCAGTCATAGTTGGTTGTATCATGTCTGCAGGATGAGTCTTTGACTGGGATTGGTTCTTTTTACCGGCATTATACTGTAGGATATGTTCATCGGTTTGCTTTTGATCCATGTGTTGAGGAGTTGATGGTAGACAAGTTTGGTTTGGGCTCTCGTTTTTGCTATCTACTGTGTAATGACTATTCACCATCAGCAGTGCATGGGTGTTATGGTTATGAGATAGTGATCGGTGATCTGCAGAGTTGTGTTAATTGCAGTAGGTGTGCAGTGTGTGGATTCTCTGTATTTGGTGCAGTTTCATGCGGGAGTATTCATCGTTGTTGTAGAATTGTATTGTACATTCGACATAGGCTAGTGGGATGTGTTGATGGTATTTACTATGTTGGTAGTTTGGGTTATCTACTCTACTTGGGTTCTGATATTTCGAGAGCTTGTTTCTCATGGGTTCCTGACTTTGGAGTTTGGGTGAGTTGTATTGGCCAATTTGATTATGGATTCCTTTTGGTTAATTTTCAGAGGTTGTTGCCAGAACCTATGTTGATTGACAACAGTATAAATCATGACTACATTTGGGATCCAGGTGGATTGATTGGGTTGTTGTTCGGCCATTGGTTGAGGAAAAGCAATTTTGGGAAGGGCGGACTGTAATGTCCCCTTTTTAGCATTCATAGCATGACTTTGTCGTTAGCCTATTTCCCCACGATCCCGTAGGTTAACCAAGACATTAAAGGGACTTAAAGGCCATTTGGCCTAGATAGTTTCAGTTGTAGGTCTTTCTGAGGGGTTTTGAGGCAAGTTTGGGCATACTTACTATTTATAGTAAGTCATCTTGGACATGGTCGAACATCCAGGGGCAGTGGTATGTCGATGGTAATTGTTTAAAATCGACAAGAAGACTTGTTTATCATTGATAAGATTTGTTATGCATTGATAAAGCTATTTTATAAAGTTAAATTTAAATATTTAACTTTATTAATGCATAGACTATAGTTTGTGGGAAATATTTAAATTAAAAGAGTCCCCTTTATTTTATAACACATTGGAGACATAAGTTACATAAAGGGAGTTATGTTTTATCCCACATTGAGAAAACGAAGGACGGAGCTCTTGTGAGAACACTATAAAAGAAATGGAAAGAGCTTCTTTTAAGAAGGCTTGGAGATATCAAAGAAATTGGGAATTTTTTTGGAGATTATGTCTCAATAGTTTGAAGGATGAAATCCCTTCAAGCTGGAAATTTTGACGCCATTGAAAGATATGGTCTTGAGATTCAACATGCTAGCAATCCGAAAAATCAGATATGGAAAAGCAGTCCGAAAAAACGGAACCGAAAAAGCAGGCTGGAAAAGCGGATACGAAAAAGCAGTCCGAAAAAAGCGGAACCGAAAAAGCAAGCTGAAAAAGTAGGTACGTAAAAGCAGTCCGAAAAAGCATAACCGAAAAAAGCAGGCCGAAAAAGCAGTTCGAAAAAAGAAAAGCAGAAGGGGCAGCATAGAAGGAAATTATTACAGCCATCTACAACCAGGTCCTTTTGTTAGTATTGTTTTTTAGGGTGTTATAAGCTTTCAGCTGTAAGTGTGCATTATACCAGCATTATCATTTTGTAATCCATGTAAATGCCAAAGTCTTGGCCATATTTCATGAGCATTGTAATTTTCATTGCAATTAAGAAGATAATAGTTGCTGGTGTCATTTAAGCAATTTAATATCATTATTTATTAGCTAGTTAGTTTGCATACCAACTGTTTGTAAAAATGCCAGTTGGCTGTAGTTGTTCATTTCTCATGCTTAGATCATATATATGCACTGAATATTGTCAAAATTAGTAGCACACTCATGTTAGGTCATTGTGTAGTCCATTGTAGTCTTCTAGCACAAGATTCTCATTGATGCAAATTGAAGAAAAAGTCATTTGAAGCTAGCTGAAATACTATATCAGTCATATGTCCCTTGCATGTGAATTGTTTGATGAAATTCTTTGAGCTTTCATCAGCATTTTAAAGGGCAGATTTGAGGAGGGTCATTACAGCGGTATCAGAGCTTGCTTGCAAAGTGTTTGACAAAATGTCAAACCACTGAAGTATAAAGGTTTTTGGTGTTTGAAGAAGTTATAACCTATTGGGGTTATTACACATGCTGATCTGCCGTGAGTAACTGGAATGTAGGTGGGCACAACGTGGGTTGTCCTAACTTTTTCCATATATCTTCCAATAACACGTTCATGCCTGACCCTCCGTCCACAATTATGTCTATTAGTACAGTTCCTAAAATGCCACTTTCAACTACTGCCGGATGCCTTCTTGTCATAAGTGCCAGTAGCATGGGGTCTGCTATCATTGTTCCACTACCATTCCTTCCTATTTCCTCCGTCGCTCAAGGGAGTGGTGTCATATTCATGATAGCCATCCGCAACTGTGGCATTGTGAGAAGGTCATTTAATTTAATAGGGTTGCAATATCTACGTTATCATGTTTTGTTCAGCTAAATTCCTTTTTGAGGTTTTGGCAGTGTCTTTTAATTGTAACTTCCCTGTTCTCATCTATCTTTCTAGCTGTGTTCGTGCTTGTTGTAACCTTTCCTTTTCTTCCTCTGCATTAGGGTATTTCGCCTTCACCTGCTCACATGTAACCACTAGTACCTTCTCATCACATGTTTCAATGCTTAATAGATTTACCCCTTGTTTTGGGCATTTTGAATCTTCGTGATCTCCTGAACCATAACATCTGCATAGTAGTTGCGGCGTCTCCTTTGTGGTACAACCTTTGGCAAAATGCCCCTAGAGGTTGCATGCACGACACTATATCATTGGCCATCCACTCATGTCGTACTGTATTCAGCTTCGGCCTTTATTGTTATATTGTTATTATTGCCCTCCCTTCCGTGTCGAATTATTGTTGCGATATCCTCCCAAAGTTGCATTGTTGTTTGTATTTGTTCCTGCGGACGCTTCTTGCGTTAGTAATACTTGTTGATGTCCTTTTGACTTCATGTTAAATGGGCATTCTTTTATGGAATGTCCTGCCACCTGGCAAATATCATGAAATTGTTTCTTCGAGCATGAGCCCTTTGTGTGGCCATCCTCTTTACAGTCCGTGCACCACAGTTCTCCCTCCACCAAGTCCGGATTCTTTTTCAAATTCTTAAATTCTTTCATCATTTGTAGCATATCTTTCTGTAACGCTTGAACTTTCTTGTTTGATTCTTCATCACTACTGCCACTTTTGGATGATGAATCATCTGAATTGGACGATTTATGCTTCTTCTTACTTGTCTTTTGTTTGCTTTCCAGATCCATCGTGCGATTATACACTTTGGCGTATGATGCTGGTGGTACAATCTTCTTTTTCAGAGCCGGCCGTAGCCCCTCAACAAACCATTGTTTCTTCAATCTGTCAGCTGATCGACTCTCCATCTTCCCAACTAGCTCTTTTAGCTGTCTTGCATAGGCATGGATTGTTTCGTTCTTTCCTTGCTTGGTGTTGTATATCTCTGCTACAATTTCATTATCGTTCTGTAGCAGTTGGAGCTTTGCTATGAACTCCTTTCTGACATCCGCCCATGTAGTCAATTTCTAAGGGTCGACATCCGCCCATGTAGTCAATTTCTAAGGGTCGACATCCGCAAACCAATCAATTGCCACACCCCGTAGAGTCACTTGAAACTGCCGAACCCAATCATCTTCATCTATTACACTGTTTGTTGTCCATATTGTTTCACATGTCTTGCAGTGTCTGATGAGATCGACTATTCTGTCACCATTAAACTTTGGCAATTTCTCCTTGGATCCTGCCATCGCTACTTTTTTTTTGATTCTGTGGTACTTGTGTACACGTGTTGTTCTGAACACCGGTGCTATTCAGAGTACCCATGCTGTTTTGAGTACCAATGTTGTTCTGAGTACCCGCTCTGTTCAGAGTACTGGCATTGTTCTGAGTATTCGCGCTATTCAAAGTACCCGCGTTGTTCTGAGCACCCGTGCTATTTTGCACAACTGCACTGCTTTGGACAATTGCCTTTGCTTCCAACAACCGCGTTACTTGGTGAAAGAAAATCTTCCTCAAGCGAAGTTGTTCGATTCTTTGCCCATATTCGTTCATCAGGTGTATTGGGAATGAAGAGTTCACTCCACGCTCATGCTCCCTCAGCACTTCGAGCCGTGCGAGTTGCTTCCCTTCTGTTCGGATGCTCTACCCTGGGCATATATAGGTTAAGGAACTCCTCGTTTGTTTCTTTCACCAAATTCAAGTGCTGTTGAGTCTCCTCCAAAAATTCTTTGGCACTCCTCAACCTACTAGGTGAGTGCACTCCCTCTGTCTATGCCCCTTCACCCCCTTGGTGTCCGTCAGCAATTTGCTGAAGCTTCTGTATGCGCTCCGCCTGCTGTGTTAAAATTAAAACTTCTTGTGCTGTACGTATTTCATCCTTATCTTTTATCTTATTTCTATCCTTGTTAAGCAAATTCGACATTAATCTTCATAACATTTCCTTCGTCCAGGTTCGACTAGCAATGGCACCAAATGTTTACTGTATAGTGTAAAAGATATTTAACGCATGTAGTATAGCAAGATATAAAACAGAAAATATACTTCATTCATATATGCAATATGTGCTCAATGCTTACAATTTGATTACAATGATGATCCAAAGTCCATTTCGAATGGTGTACATATACTTTTACGAAAGGGTGACTTAACCATCATGCACCCGTTCGGATACAATTCTACCCGTCAACTACAATATAGATTTTACTGACAACAACTGTCGGCAAAACACCCTTAGGAATTTCTATGAGAGAGATGCATCACGTCAGAAAACTGAATCATTAGCTGTTGTGTTGTGGTGTCAAGGCTACTCAGAAGTTTGTAATCGTCGCATAAGTCGACACATGATGTATATAGAGTAAATAAATAAAAGAGTGTTCTATCTTGTTTGTTTTTTAATAAGTAATGGTATATGTCAAATGCCCAATCTTTTAAATAAGAATAGGAATTTGAGAGAAGAAATCGACGAATTACAATTTGTGCGTGGGGAAGTTGAATGATGACGAAGAATAAGATAACTTGCCGAGGAATGGATTGAGGGGCAGCCAGTAGTGGTGTTCATAGGAACCAATGAAGGGTGCCACAGTTTGCCAGAACAACAGGGATGAAGCAACGAGGAGTTGCTCAAGGAAACATGACATAGATTAGCAGTGCTTGAGGAGACAAAGGAGTAATTTTTACATTCATCTCATACACCATTATGAGAGGGAACCTGTGAAGAAGTGGGAGAGGAGGCGAGGCCAATAGAAGACACCGGGGCACAAAGAAGTGTCAGAGCGACACTGTACGGTGGTCAAAGTAACCTGCCAGGACCAACTTCTAATAGTTCAATGACATGATCTAGTGGTAATCAAAGGGAAAGAAACACAGTGTCTCAAAAGCAAAAACTCTTGAAGTTCATAGGCGATAGGAAGGAAGATCCCATACGACATTGTCCTACATGCGAAACTATATGGACTACCAACGTGGTCAACAATGCAAACGAGTGGTTGTACTAGTTCCCTGCCAACCTACGGGGAGTGGTCGTGGATTGGTTCTCGGATATGGACAAGGCAAAGATCACCACATGGGATGATCTAAAGAAAAAATTCCAATCAAAATTCTGACTGCTACGGGACAACAACTAGGTTGTGGCGGAAATCTACATCTGTAAACAAGGGAAGGACACTGTTCGAACCTACAATTGAAGGCTCAAAGATCTTCTTAGCCGGATGGGTACTCAACTTGTGGATGAACTAAAGAAACATTGGTTTGTAGAAGGCCTTTGCGGAGCATTGAGAAGGAAAATGAAGATAGTTCTGCCCACATCATACACAGATGCCTATGACCATGCCCTAAATCTAGAAAGTGAGCAAAACAACAAAGAAAAAGAAGAAGAGAAGTAAATCCTCATCCTCCTCTGAGAGTGATGAATCCTCTAACGAGGGAAGCAATGCAAATGGCGAGGAGCCTAGCAAGAAAGTACAAGCCCTCCAAAAAGACTTGGAGCGAATGAGGAAAGAATTCAAGTCCATGAAGGGAATTGGCCACATGGAGGAAGGAGAAATTTGGTGTGCGAATTGCAAAGAGAAAGGTCATTCAAAGGGAGCATGCCCTAAAAAGGCAATGTGGGATATCTGTTAGGTCTTGGGTCATTCTACAAAGGAATGTCCGTTCAATATGAAGACTAGAAGCCGACAGATACTATTCACACAGGAACAACCATCCACTTCTGGCACTAACAATGAGACCCAGGGCAACAATAATGCCACATTTGATGGCTACCGGAGCAGGTGGGAATGACAACAGGAATCAGATACAATATGATTCCAAGGGAAGGCCCATAATCCAATGCCGGGCATGTAACCAATGGGGCCACTTCGCCAGAGAGTGTCCAAAGAATGACACTCCTCAAAAATTATGTCAATGATGTAGTCTAAGTGACCACGAAGACACCAATTGCCCAAAACAAGTAAACCTCATTAATATCGATGACGAGGAAAATGTTTTGGTTGTCACCCGCAACCAGGTTGAGCAAGCTACCTATCCTAACCCCTGCATGAAGAAGAAAAGACTAAGGGAGGCACAAGAAGACGTAGAAAAGGTAATGAAGGCTACGAAAGATATTGTTCCTGGACGATCGGAGGGAGAGGACAACTTGGTCAATTAGATGCTGCAAATGGAGGTGCCCGTTAGACTTCAAGACCTATTGCAAACGGTACCGCAACTAAGGACGACATTATTGAATGCCCATAACCCGTTGGAGATGAAGGAACAACCAATGGTACTAGGAGGGTCAGTCACAGATCCCATGTTGCTGAGTCACAGATCCCATGTTGCTGACAGTAAGCAACAACTATCATCCGATGGTGGTTGAGATGGGAATCCTTGGAACCGTGGATGGTGGGTCCGGGGTGAATGTTCTTCCCAAGGAGATGTGGAAGAAATTGGCCAAGCCTACCCTGTGGCTGTCCACATTCAACCTGCTTGGTGTCGACTAGCAGGGGATAAAGCCCATAGGAACCTTGGTGGCTCAATAAGTAACTAGTGGGATGTAGCCATTTGTGCTGGATTTCGTAGTGATTCCCTTGAAGAAAAAGGGATATGACACCATTCTTGGAAGAGGATGGCTGGTGGCCGCAAAAGTAAATCACAGCTAGAAGAAGAATATCTTGTCAATGGAAAGCGGAGGGTAGAAGTTTGCCATTGATCTCTGAACTCAAATGGTAAGTGAAGAAATGGCATTGTCATTAGAGTTCGAGTTAGACGGAGAGCATTGGATAGATGAGGGAAGAATGGATCCGAACGACGAAGGCGATTTAGAATTGGAGGAGTGTTCAGGAGACGAGACTAGTTCACTGAATGGACTTTTCATTGGTAGATGGAAGACTATGAACTCTTCTATATGTATATGCTTGGCATCGAGGAGCCCAAAGATGAGGTATTCCCACCACAGTTCATGGAATACAGAGAAGGAAACGCAGAGATCAATGAGAGTCTCGCCCATTGCTTTGAAGGAAAAGATATAAGATACGAAAAGCTGTCAATAGAGGCTACTAATCTTGGTGATGTAGAGAATCCAAGGAACATACTTGTGGGAGACGACTGGAAGCTTGTACTGAAGGCCGCGGCATTTAAAATCTTTATGGAGTACAAAGATCTATTTGTATGGACTTACAAGGATTTAAAAGTGGTCCCACCAAAGATGTGTGTCCACTGCATATAGTTGGTACCCAAAGCCATACCTGTGCAGAAGTGCTCGTACAGAATGAATAAAAACTATGCAGCCCGCGTAGATGAGGAAATACAACGAATGCTTGAAGCCGGCATAATATTCAAAGTTCATACAAGTCAGTGGGTGTCACCAATTGCAATATCGGTGAAGGATGGGATCCAAATTCGGATGTGTGGACTTCCAATGCCTCAATGCCCTCATAATAAAAGATCCCTTCCCGATTTCGTTCACCGACACGATTCTAGAAGAAGTAGCCGAACATGAGACATATTCCTTTGTGGATGGATTCTTTGGCTACAACCAAATTTCCATTGCTGAAGAGGACAAACTAAAAACTACTTTTGTGGTGGAGAATGGAGTGTATGTGTACAACCGAATACCCTTCGGATTGTGTAACGCACCTGTTGTGTTTCAGAGGATCATTTTGTACATATTTGACAAAATGTCGGTAGGCAACTTCCAAGCATTTTTGGATGATTGGTCCATCTTTATGGACAGGACAACCACTTGAAGGCATTCCAGGAATGTATGGAAAGGTGTTAGTGGGGAAGGCTGGCATTGAATCCAAAAAAATGTCGATTCATGGTTCCTCAAGGAAAACTACTTGGGCACACTATGTGCAAGACAGGATTGAAGATTGATCCTGATAAAGTAAGGGTGATTGTGGAAATGGAGGCCCCGAAGGAGGTATCTAAAGTCGAGTCTTTTCTTGGGCACATTGGATATTATAGACGGTTTAGAAAGAACTAAGCCCAAATTGCTCTTCCTCTGGAAAAGTTGACACAGAAGGGAGAACTGTATGTTTGGAGTTCGGACCAAGAGACCGCCTTCACAGAGTTGAAAAATAGGCTGTTGGGGGTGGCCATCTTGGCATACCCGAATTGGGACAAGGAGTTCCATGTCCATGTGGACGCTTCAAACTTCGCCATAGGTGCAAGGTTGGCGTAGACTAGTGACCATGGCCTTGATCACCCAGTGTATTTCGCAAGTCGACTACTATCAAAAGCTGAGAAGCATTATAGAACCACTGAAAGGGAGGCTCTCGAGATGGTGTACTCGGTACAAAAACTCAAACATTACCTATTGGCTACACCATTAATCTTTTACATGGATAACCAAGTGCTGATTTACTTGGTGAACAAACCAATTATCCAAGGCAGAATTAGTATATGGTTGTTGCTACTGTAGGAATTCACCTTCACCATCATTGTGCGACCAGGGAAGAGTCATGTCATTGTGGACCAGCTCTCTTGAATCAGGTTCGAGGAGCCATCGGAAGTGGTCAATGATGATTTTCCAGATGCACACTTATTCAGAATCGCCATTCTTCTAGGATGGTAGAAGTCTATTTGGGAGTATCTATCGACGTCTCCATTTTCGTGAGAGATGCCGCCAGGTGAACGACAGAAGCTAGTTTTAAGGAGCCAGACTTTCCAACTAATAAATGGTCTCTTGTACAAGATGGGTTCTGATCAAGTGCTACGGCGATGTGTAATGGAAGAAATGTAGAGTGTTCTAAGGGAAGCACATGAAGGTCCAACAGGTGGCCACATGGGACCCCGCACAACAACACGAAAGGTTCTGCTTGCTTGGTGATGGTGGACCACACTTTACAACAATGCACGGGAATGGGTATTGAGTTGCGATACATGCCAAAGAGCTAGCAAACCACTGAAGAGGGGCCTCATGCCATTAAACTCGTCCCATGCCCAAGAGTTGTTTGAACATTGGGGACTAGACTTCGTGGGTCCACTGAAGGCGAGTACGGCCTGGCGTTGCCGATACATAGTGGTGGCTACGGAGTATTTAACAAAATGGGTAGAGGCATGGGCACTACCCGACAACACTACAATCAGTATGGCTAAGTTCTTGTATGAACAGATCATCACATGGTATGGCATACCTATTCAATAGACAAGTGACAGAGGGGGTCACTTTGTCAATCACGTGATCAGATTACTGACAACGAAATTCAAGATTTTTCATTTGTTGTCAAGTCCCTACTACCCATGAGCCAATGGCCAGGCGGAAGCCACAAATAAAATTCTGGTGGCCATCATATATAAATCATACGGTGTCGAACAAGCAAACTAGGAGGAAAAGTTTCCTTCGGTGCGGCCTATCGTACCACATCCAAATTTACAAGTGGATAGATGCTGTTCTAGTTAATTTTTGGCCAAAAAGTCGTCGTACCAGCCGAATTTATGGTCCCAAGTCTGCAAATTGCAATTGACAATAGACTAGGAGATATGGAGAGTTTACGTGAACGCGTATATCAATTAAACAAACTAGATGAATGCAGATTAATAGTGCAATGGGTGATAGAGGTGGCGTAAACCCATCGAAAGTTGTGGCATGACAAATATTTGAAAAGAACAAGGTTTCAACTAGGCCAACTCGTGCTTCGGTACAATAGCTGCAAGGAGATAAAACCCGGGAAATTCAAGGTTAAATGGCTTGGACCGTATAAAGTGAGAGAAGTCGGTGACAATGGATCCATAAAACTATGGACTCTCGACGGGGAGGAAATCCCTGACGCCATCAACGGGTCTAAGCTAAAAATTCATCATGAATGCCATGAGGGTGTGGCCAAGGGTGATAATAGCTAAAATTAGACTTACAAAAAAATAAAAAATAAAAATGGACAGTGGTCCCGCAAACACGATGTTCTGTGGACACATGGCTGCAGACAAGCCAATGAGTCACGAGCCCTTGCGGTGAATAAAGACCAACCGTGGTGAAGGAAAAACTAATTGACATTTGCGAAGAGGAGAGCAAGTGCTTGGGAAAGAAGAAAAGGGTGTCCGCGGAGAAATAGAAGAATATCCGGCAAGTAGAAAAGAAAGATTCTATTGAAAGAGAAAAGAAAGAAGCCACGTCCCGTGGAAAAGGAAACAAATTTCAAAGCATAGCATTTGCGGGAAATAGAAGAATATCCGCAAGGAAGCAAAAGACAACAAAGACATTCAGTGTGGGAACCATTGCTGCTAGAGAAGCACTGCCGTGGAAGACAAAAAGAGAGAAAATCCTAATTGTTTCTTTTGGTTACATTAAAAGACAAAACAAGAGACCGTTATGATGGAATTTGCAGGGAAGAGAAGGCAGTGGAAAGACTAGTTGAAGGTAAATAGTATGGAAAAGAATGCAAGCGTGTTGGCTTTCGGAGTCCAATTTGTAGGGCCGACAGCATCCATTAGCAAGAAACAAAAAGTGCAGGTTGACCTGTCACACCTCATAGTTCAATTTGAAGGGTTGAATGGCAGTGAGTGCCGGAGATGGTGGCAAGAGACTGCAGATATAGATTTAATCAAACAAATTCTGATATGGGTGCAAGTACATTGGGCAATACAACTTCCAGTGTTCTCCATTCGGTTGTTTGAGTTGATCCTAAGAACTATGATAGAAATGTACAACAAGAACAACAGAACAGGTACATTTTTGTACAGGAAGTAGTGTATGACAGTCTCTTTCAAACTGCAAGATTTCAGTAAGGTTTTTGGCATTCCTGGCCAAGGAGGTCACAAAGTAGGGATAAAGAATCACAAGTTGCTGCAAGAACACAAGGAATTATGGGTAAACTTGGTGGCACGTGACATCACACCAGAGGAATTGGAGTTTGTGGTGAAGGTTATCAAGAGCCAAGGACTACGATGAGATTTCATCCGAGAGGGCCATTGGAGATGTATTATGGATGTAATTAAAAGTAGGTTGACGGGGGCAAGTAGGGCCTTAGATATTGCCTTGCCTCAGATTACATTTATGAAAAGCATCATGAATGGTATCATGTATGATTGGGCCACGGTCCTCATAGACAAGATGGAGGAGTTTATGACATCACAACATTGCACATTTTTCATGCCACATCATGCCATCGGCTTGTTTCTATAAGCAACCCTTCATCAAGTTCTAGTAGATGCCTTTGAAGTTCCACCGAGGGGGAAATTGGCGCCAGGAGAACCTTCAGTATTCTACTAGAGGCATTTAGATATGGGTGGAATTGCGGCTGGTTAGAAGAGGGTATTGTAGGGGTTGGAGGCATACGGGGACATGGACAACGGAAGGGAGGAAACCACAGAGAGTAGTGGGGCCGACTTCGAGGAAGAGAGTACCTCAGCAAAATTTGGGAGCGATGTGACAGTTGGAGGATCCACATTTTTCACCACTCCCCAATTGCCAACTTCGGCACACTTGACAGCCACTATCTCACTTATTCCTTTGTTTGGCCAGAGGCATGTGCCAGTTATCATGACTCCACCGACGGCCACGAAAGATGTTATTACTCCACAGAATGTTTCACCAAATCCAGTTGCACAAGCAACAGAGTTAGTAGAGATGTACGCGCTAGAACCCGGACCTCAGGTTCGACTAGACGTGATCGGCTCTGACGTTTTGGTCACCATATCTTCATCTTTGTTGGCCGAGGCCCTACCAGCATAGCTAGTCGAGAGCATTGAGACGACACAGGCAACACAACCCGAGAAGGTTGAGGTGATGCACAAAGCCAGTTTATTTTTGAGACAATAGTTCCAACTCATTCTTGCAGAGGTCGGTGCCTCCATTTAGTCCCCGAGGCATGGAGAGGTATCCCTAGGAGTAGCTGCCATATTAGAGCCACAGGAGGTGGGAGTACCATAGTTTGAGAATGCATCCGGAGAGGAGGTGGCTTCGGATGTGGACGTGGCTACTGCAGGAGAGGCAGAGATGGATATTGATATGGAGTGGGTTATTGATGATGTGGGAAAAGAGGATTATGGGTCGGATGAGGATAGATGCAAAGCATACATTAGAGCTATGGAGGTTATGATGGAGAGAGGACGCATCATTGGATATCAAGCTTTGACTCGTAGGAAGGAGTTACATTTGATTCGAGCCTATATTTGGGGGGTCTGTCCTGAGCGTTTTTGCTCTTGCTTTGAGGTTAGGGGATGGCCAGTAGTGGAAACACTGGAGATGTTGGCTGATTGGGTTACAAATTCTGAGTTGGGACCATGCAATATTGCTATGGAGAAGCTAGCACACGTAGTGGGAGCATATAAAGGTGTCTACTATGCTCATAGGTGTGCAGAGGCAGAAAGGGAAGTAGAGAGGATTGCAGCAGTCGAGATAGAAGCTCGAGAGAAGTTAGTTACTGAATTGGTTAGGCAGCAGGCAACATGGCCAGTTGAGCGAGCAACACTTTTGCAAGATAAGGAGAAGGCCAAACAAAGATTGCAAACGGCCGACCAAGGATTGTAGACAGCCTAGGCCCAGGTCATGGAGGCATCACTTCTCCTAAAGGAGGCAGTGGAAGTTAACACACGGACATAGAAGGAATTACATATCCACACTAATCAAGTTTATGAGTTGTGTTGGCAGCAGAATACTTCAGGGATGCAACCTCCTCCCTAGTCTATCTTGTTTCTATGTTTGTATGTTGTCTCCTAATTTTGTTAGTTTTTGACTAGCCAGGAGACAACTTTTCTTTTTTGGGGGGGATGATGTTGTCCAGCAAAATGGGTAGTTAGACAGTTACTGGTGTGGACATGGTTGTGTCGTTTCATTGGCACCGTATCGGACATTATAAATGTCGTGAACACTTATGTATTTTGGCATCATTATCATTGTATGAAACATCATTGTTGTGTATGGTAAACATTTGATAAATGAATAGTATTTTGCATTGATTATATGTTTTTTTCCTGTTCACCTATGGGCTGAACAGAATGAGTAGATGCAAGATATATAAATTAGTTCAGAGAAATCTTTAATGCAGAAAGTTGCATGAATCTGCAGCATTAAATTCAGAAATGTTACAATAATCTGTAGCACTACATTATGAAACATGAGAAGAATATACAACATTAAATTCTGAAACGTTTACAAGCATCTGCAGCACTAAATTCATTAAATTCTGACACTGAAATTCTGATTCATTAAATTTTGAAGCTGTCAGAACTTCTGCAGTCATCATTCACCAAAAAAGATTAATTATTACAATAGGGGCCACACCAAACTAAGAATATTGTGCCTCGTAGACTTCTCAATGGCATGTCTGAAAAGTTGACCTTGACTCAATATATATTTCATCTCTTTTAGTTCTCTAATTAGAAGTCATTAGTCTTTCTTGAGAAAAATCTGAGAGTTTGAACAAACATGAATACTAACCTTTGACATGAATGACAAAATATTCCGATGTCCTAATGTTTGAGTCCCCTATCTTAGGTTTTTGATATACTGAGGTCCATGGAAGGTCTTAGGTTCAAGCTATAGCTGGTCCATTGAAAATTAGTGTTATCCATGTTATTTATTTGTTTAGAACATTATAATTTGAAGCCATTTAAGGGGATACTCATATTATTAGCTATAATGCTAGCATTCTATATTAAGGCAAAAATAGCTGACACCTAATGTAATGTTGGCGATGTTTACCACATAGATTAATTAAGAAATGCACACAGACAATGAACAACAGAACTCCTTAGATTATTCGCATATGCCAGAACCTTACATTGTGCTGTTCATTATCCATGTGCATTTCTTAGTTAACCTGTGCAGTAAACATTTGGCACCGTTGCCCTATGAACCTGGAAGGTGGAAGGAATGAAGATTAATGCCAAATCAGCTTAACAAGGATCGAAATAAGGTCAAGGGAAAAGATGGAATTTGTACTGTGCAAGAAAATTTAATTCTGGCACAGCAAGCCGAACATCGAAGGAGATTCCAGAAGATTGCTGACGGAAACCGGAGCACGAAAAAATTGTTGGAGGAAACTTGGCAGCGGGTGGAATTGGTGGAAGAAGCATGGGACGAGTTTTTGAATTTGTGTTTGCCGAGGGAAGAGAATCTAGACGAAAGAGCATCGACTCGCACGGCTCGAAGTGTCGAAGGAGCAAGAGCGTGGATTGAACTCTTTGTTCGGGATATACTTTCGCAGGGGACAACTTCATAACACCCTTCTTCACCAAGGTTCGCAGCTGTTGAGTCTGACGGTGTGGGAAAACAGTCTGCTGATGTGGGAGTGCAGTCTGCCGATGTGGGAGACCAGTCCGTTGGTGACGGAGTGTAGATCGCCGGTGTGGGAGTGCCGTCCGCCGGTGTGGGAGACCAGTCCGCTGGTGTGGGAGTACAGACCGCCAGTGTGGGAGTGCAAAGCGTCGGTGTGGGATTGAACAATGCCGGTATTGCAGGACCGAGCAACGCTTGTTTACAGAAACCAATTGTGATGGCGGGACAGAAAGAGAAATTGCCGAAGTTCAATGGCAATGGTATGGCCGATCCCATTCGACATTGCAAAACATGTGAAACGATCTGGAAGGCAAATGGGATAACTGATGAAGACGACTGGATGAGGCAAATTTTGGCCACCCTATGAGGCGTAGCAATTGATTGGTTCATTGATACAGATCCACAAAAGCTAAACAGTTGGGATAACATTAAAAAGGAGTTTCTGGCAGAATTTAAACTGTTGCGGTATGATAATGAAATTGTAGTAGAGATCTTCAATATTAAGCAGGGGAAGAACGAAACCGTTCGCGTTTACGCCAGGAAATTAAAAGATTTGATAAATAAAATGGAAAGTAAGCCAGCAGACGGACTTCAGAAAAGATGGTTCGTGGAAGGCCTACGCTCGAAGTTGCGGAGGAAACTAAAAATTGTGCCACCGTTGTCATATACGGAAGCTTATAACAGAGCATTGGACCTCGAAAGTGAGCTAAAGACAAAGAAGAAGACGAAGACTAGCTCATTTGATTTGGATGACGATGAGCTTGCCAGAGGTGATAGCCGTGACGATGAAGGCAACAGTAAGAAGGTTCGTGCCCTATAGAAGGACATGATCCGCATGATGAAGGAGTTTAAAAACATGCAGAAGGAGCCAAAAGGCAGTGAGCTGTGGTGCATGGAGTGTAAGACCGACGGTCATACTAAAGAATCGTGTCCAAAGAACCAATTTTGTGACATTTGTCAGATCATGGGCCATTCGACAAAAGAGTGCCCCTTTAACATGAAGACAAGAGGATTTTCGCAGGTGCTTCTTACATAGAAGGCTTCCCCGTTGGGCAGTAGTGGAAATATGAATAGTGCAGGTGCCACATCTGGAGGGTATAGGAATAATAACAAAGGGCAAAATAACAACAATGCGAACAATAACAATAATAATGGGAGTCGAAGTCGAATCCAGTATGATGCAAATGGACGGCTGATCGTTCAATGCCGAGTATGTAATTTGTGGGGTCATTTTGCGCTGGATTGTACAGTGGCAAACACACCGAAATTATTATCTAGATGGTGCGGACCCGGCGACCATGAAGATGCCAGGTGCCCAAAGTCTAGAATAAACTTGATCACTGTCGGCACGGATGAAGAGGAGGCTCTGGCAATTACGTGGAGGCAAGCAAAACTGTCGGCGGAGGAAAAAAGAAAATTGGGGGAAGCGCAGGTTAAAATTGGAAAGGAATCATTGGCAGGGACATCTCAGTTGAAGGACATCACCGGCACCTTGGCAAGGAACTTCGCAGAACAAAACATTGTACGGCAGATCTTACAAACGGAGATACCGATCAAGATAAGTGACCTCCTTCTCACAATGCCCCAGTTACGGACGGCCATTTTGAATCATACACCATTTCCGAAAGCAACGGAGGACACAGGAAGGGATAGTAGGGAAGTGACGGTAACAGACCCAATGTTGCTGGCATTCACATCCGGATGGCATCCGGTGGTTGTCGAGATGAAAATTTTGGGAAATGTTTTGACAGACACAATTATCGACGGAGGGTCCAACGTGAATGTGTTGCCAAAGGATACTTGGAAGAAGTTGGGAAAGCCGACGCTGTGACCACCTACATTCCAGTTGCTCACGACAGACCAACATGGGATCAAAGCATTGGGAACTTTAAGGGCACAATCGGTAACTATTGGAACACAGCCATTTTTATTGGACTTCGTGGTCATTCCATTGATAAAGAAAAGGATATGATGCTATTCTCGGACGGACTTGGTTGGTGGAAGCAAAAGTAAAACATGATTGGAAACGAAATACCCTATCAATGGAGCGCGGAGGCAAAAGATTCATAATTGACTTGCACACACAAATGGTAGGTGAGGAGGCAACATCGTCAGACTCAGAAGGTGAAGGCAACAGTGACGACGAAAGAAATGATGATGAAGGAAAGAGGAGAATGGAACCAGACGACGAAGGAGTATTGACACTAGAAGGAGGATCGAATGATGACAACCTAGACTCGGTGAATGGCCTTTACCATTGACAAATAGAAGACTACGAACTCTTTTTGAGTTGTAATATGCTAAGGGTCGATGAAGGTGAGAAAAAAGAGGAAAATGAGTGTTCGAAGGAATACAGAGAAGTAGATGATGCAAAGGAGGTTACGATTGAAGAAGGGAAGGACATACAATACAAACCCAGAAAAAAGAAAAATTCCACCGTCTGGTACATGGTGAACGGACTGCACAGGAGGAAAAGAATGCATCGCACCATAAAATTACTTGAAGAATACCGACAACAAGGAAATAAGCTAGATGTGCGACGACTGTAGGCATAGTGGGCGATGAAGGTGACACAGAATAGACATAAGGCGTGGCATGACAAACTCAATAGGTTTCAGCCGGGGCAGTTGGTACTCAAGTACGACGGTCGGAATGAAATCAAACAGGAAAGGTTTAAGGCAAGATGGGTTGGACCATATTAGATCCGGGAGGTCGGCGACAATCGAGTGATAAAGTTGGGGACGTTGGACGGGCAAGAGGTATCTCACGTAGTCAACGAATCCTACCGTGCCAGAAAGATGCGGTTGTCGTCAACGTTGCAGAATGATCAGATGATTCCCTCGTCATTGTCGTTGCAAAATGGCGATGCCTGAAGGCAAAATTGAGGTGCTGTTCATTTTTTTGAAAAAAAAAAAGCAGTTGAGTGCTCCGCGGGCGTCTATCCGCGGAAGGTTGCTCCGTCGACGATGCCTCGCAGGCACCTGTCCGCGGAAGCTGCCCCGCAGACCCCTGTCTGCGAGCAACTATCTACGGGCACTTGTCCACGGGAGTTGCTCCGTGGGCACTTGCCTTGCCGGCACCTGTTCGCGGGAGTTGCTCCGCCTGAGAGTGCATGTTTGAGCTGGAGATTCAAAGTGCCGGGAGTGAGAAAGGTGTGTGGAGGATTGAAAAATTTTAGTTGGAGGTGTAGGAGGATTGGAGGAAAGAGGTGTGTGTGTAAAGCCTAGTAGTTGCATGAGAAGTGGAGGAGCTTCAAGGAAACATTAAAAAAAAAAAAAAAACGATGATGGATTGGGGTAGTTCGGAATGAGTAGCAGATGATGCCAAAGGGAAGGGGAAGCATCAGTGGTTGCCAGAAAGAGTGTGAAATCGGCAAAAAATGACAGAAACAGTGTGTTCCATGTAGTTTTGTGTGGGTTTCGGAGTGCTAATTTGGTCTTGGCAGCGAGGGGCGCTGCCCCTCGACCCCGCCAAGGGACCCCCAGTCGTTGCGGATATCAGTCGTGAAGTGTGACTAGTTGAGAAGACTTGAAGCTACTGTAGACATGGAGCGTCTGTGTACCAGAGGCACTGGGAGTAGGTGTTGGCCGAGAGGCTGTCTTAGTGGATGCACAGAGAACTCGGGAGGAGTGGGTCATTCAGAAGGTAGTACAGCGACACTTAGCTCAGTGGGCCTAGTGTTGGAAGCAGAGAAAGCAACACGGGTGGCTATCAAGGTCAGCTTGGGGAGACAGTGTTGTGTTAGCAAAGGCTATAGATGTAACGGGATGAATGTGGAAGTGATGTGACAGAAGCAGATTTTTTTTTGTAGTCACTCTGTTAATGTATTTTGTTTGTTAATTTATCTCAGATATTTTGTAATTGTCGTCTGGAGACGACTTTTTCTTTTGGGGGGGATGATGTCGTAAGTAGAAACTGTGTCAGTCGATTGGATTGTCGTCGATGTTTCTGTAGCTGACGGGATGATTGTCGTCGGTGTTTCAACTTTCTGTATTCTGTAGCCGACGGGTAAATAGTTTGTAGTGGACATAATGTTTGTGGCCAACGGACTCTTTCGGGAAGGTTCGGCGGATAGTATTTATATCCCGTCTGGGATCATTTTATCTCATCATCTATCATTCATCTTATGAAGCATAATGTAATCTGTTGGCATATGCGAAGAATCTAAGAGTTCTGTTGTTCATTATCCGTGTGCATTTCTTAGTTAACCTGTGCAGTAAACAGGCGAGACTGAATAACTCGTATATCGTCCAATCTTATACAACAGTGCTATTTGCTGATTATGTCACCTTAGCCATTAAAAGGATGAAACTTTATTTTGCACAAATCTACAGGTATGGGCACAAGATGGAGCTAGGTGCCATGACATACATGAGCTTTTATTGCTTGTCAAATCTGGACGACTGTCATTTTGAAGTGCCATTTTATTAAATCTGCTTGAATAGTTGATTGAAATTAATAAGAAACAAAGCCAAACAAGAGTGCTCCAAAATGCTTTTCTTGGTTATAATCCACCAGTAAGAATCAATGAATCTCATCAATCCTTGTGAATTATGTCCAAATGAAATCTTTAATCATAGTATTGCTATCTCTGTATGGTCTCTGCAAAATAGTTGCCAAAGTTAGTGCTCATTACATCTCAAAGATAAACTTGGTAAAACTGGCCATAACAATATATGTGCCTTCAAATCTTTTTGAATCTTTGACTGGGAAAATTTCATTGAAGCTAAGATCTAGCTCCAATAAATAAGGAAGCTCAGTAGAAAATAAAACAGTGAAATTAATTAACATTGAGTGCTTTTAGGATGTTTTTATTGTTCTTTTTTGTAATTAGTTCGAAATAAAATATCTGATCCTACACGAGCGAGTCCGTTTTCCAAAAACAAGTTGTCTCGGTGAGACTGGTTGATGACATTTCATTTGTATCTATATTGGATATGGTTAGTTATAAATGTTATGTTTCCTGTTGTTTTATTATATTTATGTGCAAAAGGTTGCTTTTAGTGTAATGTTTACATAAAATCAATTTAATTTTAATATTTTTTCAGAATTCCTGCACACTCTGTAGGATTTCATTCCATATTTATGCTTTCCTCCTTAAATGAGGCTTATCTAACACTTTTCATTTTGGGTTTTCAGAATGCCATCAATTGACAATTCCAATAATAGCCAGCTGAGGTATGTTTACTTTTAATATTTTGTCAAGTCTATGTTCATTCAGTTTTCTTAAGCACCATGGATGTATTAGCATAGAAATTTCCAATTTCTATTTTTCTTTTTTCGCTCTCTACGATTGATTATAAAGTAGTTATTGGCTTTTTTGAATGAATCTAACAAGTTTGTGATATACATTTTAAATTTCCTGTTAAGAATATTTTAGCTTGATCTTTTCTGATGAAGACATAACAGTTGTACTGGTGGAGGGACAAGACGGAATGCATTTGACTTATTTTCTCACCTTCTTGTCATCTGAATACAGTGTTGGTGATTCTTGCTGAAGCCCTCATGCAGCATCAACCATCAATGTTGCCAAATGGAAAATTTGAGAAAACAATGTGAGAGTTGAACAGTAGGAAATAATACAAGCAGCATAATGTATATGCATTATCATCATAAGCATATTCAGCAATTATGCTGATAGTCTAGAGATGCTTTCACTATTGTATGCAAAAATTTAGTTAGGATCAACTGATGCCAAATGAGACCAGTAAATTACAGATGTGCCAATATCAACCTTAAGAGTTATTTGTAGGAATTGATGGTTCCATGGTTAATAGAAATGGCAATTTCAGGCGATGTGCCAAATCCTAACTAGGTATAAATTTTAATGTTAAATCCAGTTTTATTTCATTAAAGTTCCATTTTAGATAAAGGTTATTTGCAATTAATGAATAATGATATTATATGAGATGAACAACTTATAACTTGAAAAAAGATAACCAAGCAACATGCATATATTTGCCTTTCCCATATAAATTTTAGGAACCCTTTAAAGGACAAACGTGTCTAAGAAACATGTTTATATGCATCTCCCTGTTAACTTTTACAGAGCCTTTAAAAGACACATTGAGAACAGTGAAGCAACAGGTGGAAGGAACAATGTTGTTATTATGGCCCTAGGGTTTTCGAATTTGTTAAGCAATCTCAGATCTATGATATTTAAGTAAGATCATTAACTTAGCACATAATAGCTCCAGGAATAATCATAGGTGCAGGATGCTGCAATTAAACAATGTTTCTGTTTCTAAATCTTCTCAATGAATTCATCAGTGACAGCTTCAGGTCAGATCTATGACCCCAATTCCATGGTCCGAGGCATGAAAAAACTTAGATGACATTGTCCTAATGCTTAAACTTTGTTGGAGCTCATCTGAGCCTATATTTAACGCTACCACTGTTGATGATCAGAGTGTCAATGCACCCGCAGGGTCCAGATCAGGTTTGGGACTTTCTAGGTCTGATTTGTTGCAGTGATCACTAACTCAGCTGGTGATGCTGTGCACATTGCCCAGATCTGCAAGTATTTATTGAAATTGACAACTACGCCTCTCAACAGGCCTGTATAACTTCAATCAGCACTCCTTTAGGCAATCCATCAGGAATAGTTGTTTCTCAGGCAAATTAATTGGGCAATCAGCTGTCTAATGTGTTCTATGGCAGACCTTCAAAATCAGCAACTGCCTGTCTGATATGATTTGTCTCAAGACACTTTGAAAACTGAATTTCAAAATGGCAGTTTTGAAAAGAAAAAATGATGAGACAGGTTAGGTTTTGCATCCTAACCCTTGTTAGGATGACTGGGGTTTTCATCCCAGCTCTGTGATTCAGGAAAATTCTACCAATTTTATCATTAAAGCTTTCATGTCCTCCAAAAGGCCCAGACCTGCTTAAATATTTGACATCAAGGTTTTTACTTTGTTGTTTGTTTGAAATTCTCACTTTATTTTACTTTGATTTTTAATTTATTAATAATTATTAAGTGGTGTTAGTAAACACCATTATTAAAGAGAGTGAAGCTGCAAACCTCAATGAGAGAGGGTCGTGACAGTTGAACTAGGCTTTGCTTTCTTTCTCTTAAAGTGCCACGAGGAGCTTCCCTCTTGCATTGTTTGTCTAACCCATAGAAGTCTCTTATTCTTCACTACCTATCTCTAAGGAAGACTGATCTTTTAAAGCAACTTCCTCTTTATAAGATACATCCCTGCTGATGCCAATTTTTTTCGAATTGGAATGTAAATTCCTGTACACCTTAGAAGACTCACTGTAATACCTTTCTTTGAAGTCTCTTTCTACTTCCCTGCTGATGTAATTCCTGTTTGTCTAACCCATAGAAGTCTCATTCTACTTGCAGAAATGTTTCTTGGCCCATCAGTAGTTTCTATGGGATCAGCTGGATCATAAATCTCCTCTAGCTCAGTAGACTCCCTTTGAATTGTATGAGAATGATGAGGATAAATTTCCAAATTTTGATTCGTCTCTTATTCTTCACTATCCATCTCTAAGGAAGACTGATCTTTTAAAGCAACTTCCTCTTTATAAGATACATCCCTGCTGATGTCAATTTTTTTCGCATTGGAATGTAAATTCCTGTACGTCTTAGAAGACTCACTGTAATACGTTTCTTAGAAGTCTCTTTCTACTTCCCTGCTGATGTAATTCCTGTTTGTCTAACCCATAGAAGTCTCTTTCTACTTGCAGAAATGTTTCTTGGCCCATCAGTAGTTTCTGTGGGATCAGCTGAATCATAAATCTCCTCTAGCTCAGTAGACTCCCTTTGAATCATATGAGAATGATGAGGATAATTTTCCAAATTTTGATTTGTCTCTTATTCTTCACTACCCATCTCTAAGGAAGACTGATCTTTTAAAGCAACTTCCTCTTTATAAGATACATCCCTGCTGATGCCAATTTTTTTCGCATTGGAATGTAAATTCCTGTACGTCTTAGAAGAGTCACTTTAATACCTTCCTTAGAAGTCTCTTTCTACTTCCCTGCTGGTGTAATTCCTGTTTGTCTAACCCATAGAAGTCTCTTTCTACTTGCAGAAATGTTTCTTGGCCCATCAGTAGTTACTGTGGGATCAGCTGGATCATAAATCTCCTCTAGCTCAGTAGACTCCCTTTGAATCGTATGAGAATGATGAGGATAATTTTCCAAATTTTGATTTGTCTCTTATTCTTCACTACCCATCTCTAAGGAAGACTGACCTTTTAAAGCAACTTCCTCTTTATAAGATAGATCCCTGCTGATGTCAATTTTTTTCGCATTGGAATGTAAATTCCTGTACGTCTTAGAAGACTCACTGTAATACCTTTCTTAGCTGATGGTCCTAGTTTACATCTTTTGTCTTTAGGTACATGGTTATAAACAGGACTACCAAAAATCCTCAAGGGACAATTTGCTGGTTTAACTAACACCTGTGCAGGCCTCTTTCATTAGTCATTCTCTAATATTTTATGAGGACTCTGTTTCTAAATATAAACAGCAGTTCTGGAAGCTTCTGTCCAAAGAAAAGTATGCAAATTTTGATAATGAACCATTGCTTTGGCTGCCTTAACTATGGATCTGCTTTTCCTTTAAGCAACACCATTTTGTTCAGGGTTGTAAGCAACACAAACTCCCACTTAATCCCTGCCTCAATGCAGAAGTTTTGAAAACCTCTTGGAATGTACTCACCTCCATTATCGGATTTCAAAACCTTGATCCTATTTCCTGACATATTTACAACCTGAGCTTTGAATTCTTTGAATCGGCAAAGTAGTTCTTCAGATTCCTTAGATTTCATGAAAAAAATCCAAGTCCTTCGAGAATGGTCATCAATAAAAATAACATATTACCAAAATCCACTCAAAGAAGCCACAAACATTGCTCCACATAAATCAGAATGAATCAGATCTAGAATACATTCTGATCTACTTTCACTACTTAGAAAAGAACTTCTAGCATTCTTACTTAATGCACATCCTTTGCAAATGCCATTATGATGACTAAGCTTTGGTTAATTAGTAACCATCTTCTCCATGGATAAAAGAGCTTTAAAGTGTAAGTGACCAAGTCTCCTATGCCAAAGCTCATTTGAATTGATAGTCTTACCTTCTCTCAAAGAAATTTACATTTTAAAATAGCAACATATCTCAAGGGCTTTCACCTCATATTTCTCCCTCAGAAAAATATGCTTTTTATCATATAATAAAAAATAATTAATGTTGAGACTCCCACTCAGCAAGGATAGCATTCTCAACAACTCCAAATTTGTTTGGAAAATCAACAAACTTTACTCGATAGAGAGGCTTGGTGAGAATGTCAGTTACCTATACATCAGTGCAAATATACTGTTTTCTTAGCTTTTCACAATGCCATATCTCTGATGTAATGATATTCGATCTTTACATGGTGTTTCTATCATGAAATATTGGATTCATATAAAACTTACACCGCTTTGATTATCACAAAGGACCACAGTTGGATCTAAAGGTTGACCAAACAAACCTGCAAGAAGTTTCTGAAGTCACACTGCTTCTCGAGACCCTATACATGCTGCAATATATTCAACATCTGCAATGCTTTGAGCCATAGAAGTCTACTTCCTGCTGCACCAAGAAATCATGGAAGTCCTTAGACTAAAACAACATCTAAAAGTGCTTTTCATATCAGCTACACTCCCAACCCAATTAGAATTTGAATAACCTTGTAGATTGAGATCTACATCTGAAGCATATCTCAATCCAAATCCAATTGTGCCGTACAAGTATCTGAAGATTTGGTTGGCTTCAACTAAATGAATATGCTTTGGTTCGCAGAGAAATAGACTGGGAGCACTCACTACATAACAAATACTAGGTCTAGTATTCACTAAATACATTAGAGAACCAATCGGGTTTCTATACGTGTCTGAATCTACCAAATTAGAACTATCTGCAGCAACTCTCAAGTATTTCAGATTTAGCTCCATTGGAGTAGACACGGCCTTGCAATTCAATACCTCAAACCTCTTCAAGATTGTTAGATAACTGAGAGGGTGGGGGAGGGGCTGGGGGTTGAATTAGTTATGTTCAGTTATCCTACAATTCCTTCAAACATTTTAATACCAAACAAACTTCAAAACAAATAACTCCGTGATCTCATTACAATCAATTTACTCCATTCTGTTGACTCACTGTTTTTGTTATTACCGAATATCAGTATTATAACTCTACTGTTACCTAGTTACCGAGTTGCAGTAAAAAGTGAAAAACATGAAAATCAACTTGCAACATAACAACAATCACATAATTGACACCAAGATTTTTAACATGGAAACCTTGTAAAGGGAAAAATACCTGGGACCGGCAACCCAAATAATGTCACTCTTTTGAAGTGAGCTCTGCTAGGAGCCGACCTTGTTAAAGGTTTACATATACATTGTTAATGTGACTTGGTTAGAGGATTTACACCAAAAGATCATCCAAACCTTGTTCACTCCTTGATACTGTCTAAAGGGTGGCCTTTAAGGACTTATAAACACCACTAGTCGATGTTACAATAAAGGATTTCATAGACTTGTTAGGTCCAATTAGTTACGAGATTTTTTTGCTACAATGGTAAGAAAGTAACTGTCAAAATAATCTGTTAGGTTTAACACTACCTTGCTTGTTTAGATCTCCTTTTTGCTCTATCTTCTTCCTTCTAATCGCTGCCTAGCTGATTCGCACTCTTTCACACTCTTTCACAATTTCACTTTTTCAAACTCTGCTTTGATCTTCTCTTTGCTCTGCTTGGTTCACCTTGCTTCTTTCAGCTTATTTTTCAACAATTCACTTCAATTCAACATTCAACCAGCAACCAAAAACTTCCTTTAACATCTCCTTAAATAGTAGTCTCTTTGCTTCCAGATTCTTCCAGGTTTTGCCGCATAACACATCCATAGATCTTAGATTCTTCCAAATACAATGAATCTAGTCACTTAGAAAATCGAACTTTGTGCTCATTCTTATCCCTCTTTAATCTCTATCAGCAGATCTTCATTGTATTTTTCCAGCCTCGTAACAAACTTTGACTTTACCCTTCAAACTTCTTGAACATTCGTAATTCTCATCAAAAGTCAGCCTCAAATTCCATTTTCCTTAACTTTTTCTTCTTGCTGTTACTTGATGAACATAACATTTCACTCCGGTAATATATTACTTAGGTAATACTGAATTTTCACTTCCTTTTCCAACTGCTCAACAACTACTGTAGTCACTTGGTGAACACTGTCTTCTTTCACCTAGTCACTCGGTATAGCTTGTATTGCTTGGTGAATACATCATTTCAATATATGATTACATAATTGTAAAACAATCAAACCTACATTACATTATCACTGTCCAATTCATTCAAGTACCCATTGAATACCATACTTATCAACTCTGTCATCAACATACTTTCTTCAAATCCTCTTCATCAATCAAATGATGTGACACTCTACTGAATTAGCATAATGTCTAGCCAACTAAGACTTTACATTAATGACAATGTAACAACCAATATGACTCTTTCACGTACATTCATAGCATTCTCAGTTACATTATCAGTTGGGGTTAACAATCTCAACAAAGATATCTATCATATATTTCCCCTGACTAAGAATAATTTTATTAAATCTTTGCCATGCTTCAAGTTCTAGAAAGTAATGCATGAGACCAAGATCCTTCATCTCAAACTCAAAGGTTAAATCTTTCTTGAATTTACAATATAACTATCTTCTCTAGTAAGAAATAAATCATCAACATAAAGAACCAAAATTAGAACTTTACCATTAATTATCTTGAAGGATTTGAATCTGCACCATTCTTGAAGGATCCGAAGCTCATCGAGTATTGATCAATCTTATCATACCATGTATGAGGTGCTTGTATAAGGCCAATAATACCTTCAATCTGCATATATGAGACTCCTTCCCATGAATCACAAAAGCATCTAGTTGGTCAATAAATGCTACTTCTACTGCACCATTAAGAAAAACAGCTTTTACATCCATTTGATGTAATTTCGACCTTTAGCTGAAGAAATAACAATGATAGTCCTGATAGATGTATAACGAACTATAGGAGCAAATGTCTCCTCATAGTATATTCTCTCATTTTGAGAGAAATGTCTTGCCACAAACATTGCTTTGTGTTTTTTAATGCTTCCAGCAGCTACATGCTTGATCTTGAATAGAAACTTGGAAGACACAATAGATTTTCCTTTAGGCTTAGGAACAACATCCTAAACATCAGTTTTGATAATGAACTGATATTCTTCTAACATGGCATCCTTCCAAACTTTCTGATTGGATGTAATGTCCCCTTCTGACCAAAGTAGGGAATAGGGACAATTAACTTACAATCTTAATTTGCAAGAGATTAGTTTCTCAATTACTATGTTTCTATTTCTTATATGGCTAATATATATAATGTTCGGTAATGTATTTATATATTTTAACATTTTGATTCATAGAATGTGGTTATACAATTTGACCCTTTTGATATGTTGATAACTATGAATGAACTTCTTACAAGGTTTCCTTATAATTATTTATTTATGCAAGATGATTTGATGGCGGGATTTCTATATCAGAATGTGTGTAATAAACTGGGTAAATTCCTACAGCAGATTTCAGGTGATCACAGTATTAATTTGTTCTCAGAGTTCAACCAAAGCTTGCAAATACTGTTATATATGTGAGGTAATAATTTTTGTCAAACAATTCACTGAACCACTGTAATAACTGAACGTGAAATCAGTCTCTAATACTGTTGCCAATTGAATATTACTGCAAGGGTATTTCGTCAAACAGTTCATTGTTAATACAGTCAGGAATTTAATATTTACTGTTGACAGTCCTATTGCATGAGTTACTCATAACTGAGACAATACTACTTCCCAGATTGGATTGCCCATTCAGATATACCAAAGAAATCATTCATTAAGTGCAAATAGTAGAAACTTGTTCGAGAAAAACAACAGAATCATTCCCTCTAGTTTTCAGAAGACATGATATTGACAGATTGGTATTTATTCTGTGATTGTGACAAGAATTTAACATACCACATTCTTTTTTGAGGGATACGCCTGGGCTGATATCCAAAGGCTGTAACTTGTTCCTTGGTTACAAAGAATACGTCTGTTAACCCAACAGTCACCTGAAATGTCTGTGAACACTCTTATCCAGCATAATAGTAAAACCAAGCCGTCCAACTTCCTGAGCAACCCGCTTCACATACCCAACTCCAATATTGTAGAACCCGACTGCTGGTAACCCTATTGACATGAAATAATGCTGTCTTGACAGTCGGAAGGTGAATAACATAAGGAGCACCTGGTTTGCACTTGAACCAACCGACCAAAACCGTTTTCAAGTCGCTGCTCGAACCTCCCTTCACGTAATGACTGACGCCCAATAATATCTTGCCGGAAGGGTCTCCTTGAAGCTGCTAGGTCAACGTCAGCTAGAGTCTTCTAAAACAATGCCACTCGCCTAAGAAAATACAGCCGACTGGTGTTATGGAATTCACGGCTCTGAGAAAAAAGTCATTAAACTGAAGCTATTCGAAACTGGTTTGCATATGTTGCATCTTAGCAAATGGTGTTATTCACCTCTCCTGCTGCAAAAATGATATCCTAGACCACCTGCGAAGTAACCCACTTGACTGTAGCCTCCTACCAGTCATATTAACCAGAGAACTGAGAAATTCAATATTGAATCTTCTGAATCTTACAACCATATTTAGTCCTAGACCTCTTAACGATGAATGCATAAGTTATTAAAAAAATGGCTGCCTGAAGAAGAAACATACGTATGCAAACTTCCCAATACAAAATGATCATAGAACTACTTAATACCTGAACTGGAAATCCATTATTTGCCGAATTCTGCCCACAACCATTCAACTGAAAATGAAGGAAGCATGGGGTAACATCCAGCTCCTTAGAGTTATAGACTTGAGGGGTTTCATCCTCAAAGTCTCAGACCAGTCATATTAAAGCAACCGGAACTCAGAATAATTTAGTTCATAAATTCTCTTGTGCGATAATCCCAATGCAAACACGTGCATATATAACCTTGCAATGAGGGAAAGTACAAAGTACAAAGAATGTGGGATTAAATGACATTTTCCTCCTGTAGTCACTTAAAGCTATTATAAAGTAAATAAACTTTAAAAAACATTAAAGTGACTTAGCTCTGCTTCATTTAATAAAGTTTTGGAATAAATTAAATTAAATTCCTCATTGTGATTGGAGAGCATCCTGCGCCAAATTGATATTAATCTATCCGGATGTGGAGATAGATTAATTTTGTTGCCCAGAACTAAAATTGAGAAGGGGACATAACACTCCTCCCTTCTCGGGATTGCTTGCCCTCAAGCAATCTCAATGTTGGGTGCTGCAATATGGACTCGCTTTCCCAAGTGGCATCCTCATAAGGCAAGTCTTTCCACCTGATCAGATATTCCCTGACAGACCTGTTGCATAGCTTCCTCTTCTTGGTCTCAATCACCTCCTCTGGTACCAACACAAGTTTACCCACTTCATCAAGTGGAGGTAAACTCTCTGAAGGCACAATCTGTTGGCCCACTGCCTTCTTGAGGCACGAGACATGAAAGAGATTGTGGATCCTGCTGTCACCAGGTAACTCCAGCTCGTACATGACCTCCCCTATCCTCCTGGTGATACAATAAGGTCCATAAAACCTAGGCTTAAGTTTCTCAGCGCTGCTTTTCTTCAATGAGCTCTGTCTGTAAGGTTGTAGCCAAAGAAAAACTCTATCTCCAACCTCAAAACTCCGCTCTGTGCGATGTCGGTCAGCGTACAACTTTTGCTGATTCTGCGCTTGCTGAATATTATCCCTGAGAGCTTGGAGGATGTCCTGCTGCTCCTCAATCCAATCTTTGGCTAATGGTGCTCTGCTATCTGATAAAGCCAAATCAATAAAAGAGAGAGGTTCATAGCCGTAGAGAGCACGGAAAGGAGTCATCCGAATAGACATATGATAGGTGGAGTTATAACAGTACTCCCCCAAATACAGCCACTTGACTCATGCTCTCTGCTGTCCTGCAATGTAGTTCCTTAAGTAACCTTCCACCCACTTGTTCACTATCTCGGTTTGGCCATCAGTTTGTGGATGATAACTTGTGCCAGGAGTCAATTCTGTACTAGTCAATTTGAAAATCTCCTACCAAAAGGTACTGAGAAATCTACTGTCTCTGTCACTCACAACGGTTTTAGGTAATCCATGGAGTCTGGAAATCTCTTAGAAAAACAATTCAGCTACCTGGGAAGCTGACCAATTTGCAGATATTGCGAAGAAATGCGCGTACTTGGTCAACCTGTCCACCACTATAAAGATGCAATCCCTGCCTTGGACCCTCGGCAACCCGGTGATGAAATCCATAAAAATGCTTTCCTATCTTTGAGCTGGAATGGGGAGGCGCTGAAGTAATCCTACAGGAAAACCTTGTTCAGACTTGTTCTGCTGACAAGTCTGGCACTCCCTAACATGTTGTAGAACATCATCCTTAAGCCCCTTCCATGAGAATCTCTCTCTAATTTGCCTGTAGGTTTTGAAAAACCCAGGGTACCCTGTTGTCGGTGCATCATGTATGGTGTGCATAATGTCCTTCTTTAGTTTAGAATTGGGTACTAGGGAAATTCTGTCCTTATAATATATAATACCATTCAGTACCTTGTACCGCTCATCCTGAAGTATGCCATCCAAAATCTTACATGCATGTGCATTTTTGGAATACTCCACTAGTAGTTGTGATCTCCAATCTGCTGAAATTTCAGAAGTGACGTAACAATCCAGCACTGGGGGTCTACAGGAAAGAGCATTAGCAACAATATTATTTTTCCCCTTGACATATTCAATGTCAAAATCATATGCTTGTATCTTGCTGACCCATTTTTGTTGTCTTTCATTCAATTCCCTTTGTTCTAGGAAGTAACATAAACTATTATGATCGGTTTTAACTATAAATTTACTTTCTACCAAACACTGTCTAAATTTTTTTAAGGCATGCATTATGGCCAGCATCTCCTTATCATATGTGGAATATAATACCTTGCTGCCCCGAAGTTTTTTGCTCTCAAAAGCAATGGGATGACGGTCCTGCATCAAAACAGCCCCTATTCCACTTCTCGATGCATCACACTCTAAAACCTTTAGGGCTTAGAGAAATCAGGACGCGCTAGCATTGGGCATGAGCTCATCACCTATTTCAGCTTATCAAATGCTACCATGATGTCCTCTGTCCAAGAAAAAACCCCTTTCCATGTCAAATCAGTGAGGGGTGCAGCTATCTATGAAAAACCCTTGGCAAACCGCCGATAATAGGAACATAGACCAAGAAAACCTCGTAACTCTGATACATCCTTCGATGGTGGCCAATCCAAAATCGCTCGGATCTTCTCTTGGTGCACCTTAACTCCCTCGGCTCCAATCACATGACCCAAGTAAAGTATCTTGATCAACCCAAATTCGCACTTGGATTCCTTTGCAAATAGAAAGTTTTCCTCTAAGAGACCAAGAACCTCATCCAGATGTTGTAAATGTTCCTCCCAAGTTCTGCTGTAAATTAATATGTCATCAAAGAATACCAAAACACACTTCCTTAGCTGTTTTTTAAAAATATGGTTCATGCAGGACTGGAAGGTGGCTGGTGCATTAGTGAGCCCAAATGGCATCACCAAAAACTCGTAATGTCCGTAATGGCATCTGAAAGCTGTCTTATGCACGTCTTCTTTCTAGACCTATATTTGATGGTACCCTGAGCGAAGATCTATCTTGGAGAAGTAAACTGCCCCATGAAGCTCATCCAACAACTCATCAATACGAGGAATCGAGTACCTGTTCTTGATAGTCCTCTTGTTCAGTGCATGGTAGTCTATGCACATCCAAAGGGTGCCATCCTTCTTAACCAGCACTAGTGAAGATGTAAAGGGACTAGAGCTGGGTCTGATATGCCCCATGTCCAAAAGCTCCTTTATCGTCTTCTCTATTTCCTCCTTGTAATGCCTAGGATGACGATAAGGCGTAGTAATAACAGGTTTGGCTCCCTCTTCAAGCTCAATAATATGCTCAAATCCTCTATCTGGAGGAATCCCAGGAGGAATATCCTCGAACACTCTCCTGTGCTTATCTATAACTATTTGTATGTCACAGTGATAATGCTGTCCTGTACCCTGTGTCTCCTTGGACGAGATGAAGCACTGTGTAGCCCACTCTATATCATCATGTCTCAAAATAGCCTCCATCCTGTGAGCTGAAATCACCTTGGGACTACTATCAGATATAGCTCTGAGGATCACCAATCTATCATCCTGTAAGAACTCCAGCTGCATAGTTTCATGATCAAATGTATACCTATGGAGAGTACTCAACCATTGTCTTTCCAAAATAGCATCTAGTCCATCTGGATCAACCACGTAAAAATCAGACTCTAGAAGATAACCATCAAACTGAATCTGAAGGTCGGCTACCATCTCTGTGCACCTCAAAACTTCTCCACCAGCTACCTTAACATCAAACTCAGGTATGGCCATTGTTTGTAAATCCCTCCTAGATACCATTTGTGTACTGATAAAATTATGCGAGGCTCTTGTATCTAAAAGGAAAATAATACGCTGGCCTCTAACAATCCCTTCCACCCTGAAAGGATGACATGCTAGATCACTCGAAAGGGTAGCTAAAACAGGAGGCTGCTTAGTAGGGGTTTGTTTCTTCTTATCTTTACCGGGTTGCCACTCAACTTCCTCCCCCTTGCTATCCACTTTGTTATCACCTTCTTGTGGCTCTTCTACCCCTTCCTTCTCCTCAGAATGGACCTCAATGTAGTGGATTTTGCCTTTACCCAAGCATCTGTGATTAGGAGTCCAAGGCTCCTTACAAGTAAAACATAACTTCCTTCTCCTCAGTGCATTGTGTGTCTCAAAATCCAATCTGGGGGTGTTTGTCTTCTGCTGTTTTTTATTTCCCTTAAAAGATGTGGATCCTTTATAGGATTTCTTAGGAGGCTGTAATAGTGATGTAGGTGAGTGCAAATCGTAAGCAATCTTAATGGCGTCATCCAAGGTGTTTGGTTTTAGGACTTTAACCAAACCCCTAAATCTGTCTTGTAATCTTTTTGTGAATAACATCACCTTGCATTGTTTGGACATATTCGGTACCATCATTGAAATTCGCTGAAACTCGTCTATAAAGTGATCCAATCCTGCTCTGCTGTAACTAGGCCAAATCCCTGTAGTAAACCTCGATATCCTTCCTGTCAAAATGAGTAATCAGCTTTGAGCTGAAAACCTCGTATGAAGTGATGAGTCCATGATCCTGGGTAACTAGTCCATGATGCCACCAATCATAGGCTGCTCGCTCAAGATGCATTGTGGCAAATCTAATAGCTTTTGTTTCCGTCATGGGCTTGAGTGTTAGGTAAGTATCCAACTTATGAATCCATGCCCTAGCTGTAGTTTTATTGCTGCCATCAAAAGTGGGAAGTGTTAATTTGTTCATAGCATGTTTAAGATCCATGTTTTGCATCCTGGGCCTCCTATCATGTTGGGGTCTCCCAGCTTCCCTCTTTTGGTTCATATATTGATTAAAAGTCAAATTTTGTTTGATTGGACCCGGAAGGAAATCTCACTCATCATAAATTGCTATAACATTATCAAGTAACGAAGCTGGAGCTGCAAGTTGAGCTACTTCTTCTTCAACATTATTTCTCACAAAAACGGGCGTCAAGGGTCTATCTGTATTCCGAGTAGGAGTTTTTGCTGCACGGGGTGATCCTGCTATGCTACGACCCCCACTATGGTGGCTGGGTGCTGCCCTATTTACAAGAGCTAATTGCTGCATGGCACCTGTAAGTTGCTGTAAAGCTGTAGCAAGGTTATTTTGCCTCTCTCTAATGGCCCGCAAGGTATCCATTACTTCCCTATCCATTGCTTCATCATTTCGTGCCATTGGAGAAACTGGTGCTTGTTCCTGAACTTGTTCAATTCTAGTGGTTTGTTCAACCTGTACTTCTGGCCCAAAACTTATGTCCGCATCTACTGAATAACTATCTTCCACTACAAGATGTTCTGAAGATTCTATCTTTTCCGGTTGAAGATGACAGAATGTATATTGCCTTTTATTCATTCCCGGCTGTCATTTTGTTTAATGGACCTGAAAAAAAATAGTTTTCCCACAAGCTAGCACGATTTTGTGGCTCTGATACCACTGTAATAAACAGAGTAAATTCCTACAGCAGATTTCAAGTGATCACAGTATTAATTTGTTCTCAGAGTTTGACCAAAGTTTGCAAATACTGTTATATATGTGAGGTAATAATTTTTGTCAAACAATTCACTGAACCACTGTAATAACTGAATGTGAAATTAGTCTCTAATACTGTTGCCAATTGAACATTATTGTAAGGGTATTTCGTCAAACAGTTCATTGTTAATACAATCAGGAATTTAATATTTATTGTGGATAGTCGTATTGCATGAGTTACTCATAATTGAGAAAATACTACTTCCCAAATTGGATTGCCCATTCAAATATACCAAGGAAATTATTCATTAAGTGCAAATAGTAGAAACTTGACCGAGAAAACAATAGAATCATTCCCTCTAGTTTTCAGAAGACATGATATTGACAGATTGGTATTTATTTTGTGATTGTGACAAGAATTTAACATACCACATTCTTTTTTGAGGGATACGCCTGGGCTGGTATCCAAAGGCTGTAACTTGTTCCTTGGTTACAAAGAATATGTTTGTTAACCCAACACAGTCACCTGAAATGTTTGTGAACACTCTTATCCAACATAATAGTAAAACCAAGCCGTCTGACTTCCTGAGCAACCCGCTTCAAATACCCAACTCCAATATTGTAGAACCTGACTGCTGGTGACCCTATTGACACGAAATAATGTTGTCTTGACAGTCGGAAGGTGAATAACATAAGGAGCACCTAGTTTGCACCTGAACCAACTGACCAAAACCGTTTTCAAGTCGCTGCTCGAACCTCCCTTCACGTAATGACTGATGCCCAATAACATCTTGCCGGCAGGGTCTCCTTGAAGCTGCTAGGTCAACATCGGCCAAAGTCTTCTAAAACAATGCCACTCGCCTAAGAAAATATAGCCGACTGGTGTTATGGAATTCACGGCTCTGAGAAAAAAGTCATTAAATTGAAGCTATTCGAAACTGGTTTGCGTATGTTGCATCTTAGCAAACGGTGTTATTCACCTCTCCTGCTGCGAAAATGATATCCTAGGCCACCTGCGAAGTAACCCACCTGATTGTAGCCTCCTACCAGTCATATTAACCAGAGAACTGAGAAATTCAATATTGAATCTTCTGAATCTTACAACTGTATTTAGTCCCAGACCTCTTAACGACGAATGCATAATTTATTAAAAAAATGACTGCTTGAAGAAGAAACATACGTATGCAAACTTCTCAATACAAAATGATCATAGAACTACTTAATACCTGAACTGGAAATCCATTATTTGCCGAATTCTGCCCACAACCATTCAACTGAAAATGAAGGAAGCATGGGGCAACGCCCAGCTCCTTAGAGTTACAGACTTGAGTGGTTTCGTCCTCAAAGTCTCAGACCAGTCACATTAAAGCAACCAAAACTCAGAATAATTTAGGTCATAAATTCTCTTGTGTGATAATCCCAATGTAAACATGTGCATTTATAACCTTGGAACAAGGGAAAGTACAAAGGACAAGGAATGTGGGATTAAATGACATTTTTGTCCTGTAGTCACTTAAAGCTATTATAAAGTAAATAAACTTTAAAAAACATTAAAGTGACTTAGCTCTACTTCATTTAATAAAGTTCTAGAATAAATTAAATTAAATTCCTCATTGTGACTGGAGAGCATGTTGCGCCAAATTGATATTAATCTATCTGGATGTGGAGATAGATTAATTTTGTCGCCCGGAACTAAAATCGAGAAGGGGACATGACAATGTGTTGCTATGTGGGTTTGAAATTCTATGCATGCAATTAAAAATGGTGATATGTATTCTTGCAATAATATTGGTGTAGTCACTGGTACGCTCATGAGTTTTGGTAATTATTACCACTGCCTATGATATATCTCTCCTCCTCTTCCTCCAACTTCCACTATGCAATCGACTTCTAATTCCTTATATATCTTTCAATTTGTATTTATCTTTTATACAATGTGATCTGTATTTCTGTTTTGTTTCAATGTCTTTGAGGGTTCCACTTATGCAGGGGTCGTGTGTTGCTAATTCGTTTGCGCTCTATCCTTGTTTGGTTGTGGGATCGTTCACGCCATTTATTAGTTTGTCGGTTGCTACAAGTGGGGTATCAGACTTATATATTGATTGATATTTAATTGGTAAATCTATTTTTGTTGCCCAATGGAGGCCTTTATTCATGTCTGGCAATTTGCTTCCTTATTGTTATTCTTGGTCTCCGACGATGGGAAATATGAATTTTTCCTTATATATTTTGTGCACAATGCTGGCTGTAGTGTTTGTTGAAATCAATTGATCACCATGCAGTTATTGTCTTTGATTCTTCCTCCTTATTGATAAACTTTCCCGAGTATTTTAGAATACTGATTTTGGTTGACTGTTCATAGGCTCATCCAAAAATCCCCCCCTCGTCTACCAGTAATCCTCTGATATGCACTTTAATCTGTGATTGCTGAATCTATTTTAATGATGGAAAGAAATAAAATATATTGTTTGTTACTGTGCATTGAGTGTCTTATCGTTGTTGTGTCCTTCATTTACGCCTCGTTTCATTTTCTGATTAAAATCTCGTAAGTCTTCCCCTTCCCTTATCGTTCCTTTTTCCTGTATATATATGCCATAGAAATGGAATGGTTGTGTCTATTCATAGTCTTATTAATTATCATTATATTCATATATAATTATATTATAACATTTTATTATATAAATATGTTCTAGTAATATCTTGATTATTGATTATAATTAGTATCCCTATTCATTTATATATTATTATTTTTATTTATTGATAGTATATTATTCTATTGTAATAATAATTCAAAGATAATTATATATTTGGCTTTATATATATTATATTATATAGTGTAATTTATTTGTTAAACAATAATTTATATATTAATTTACTTACAAGGTATTATTAATATTTATTTGACTTTGTGAATGCAATTATTATTATAATCATAATTATACTATTTGTTTGTTTAATCCTATATTAATTCTATTATTTCTAAAATTGAACTTCGAAATGAGGACATTACATTGGATGCTTCACAAAGTTAGAAGGTTCAGTATCAATGATATGACTCAATGCCACATATTCTGAAAATTTCTGTTGTTTCTTTCTTTCTCTAAAAGTGCCTTGAGGAGCTGCATAATTTTGTGCCTCTCGCATTGTTTATGTAGCCGTAGAGGTTTCTTTCTACTTGTAGAAATGTTGCTTGGTATGGGATCAGCCTGTTCAAAACTCTCCTCTGTTTCAGTGGAATCTCTCTGAATCTCATGAGAATGATCAGGATAAATGTCCAAATTCTTATTCGTCTCTTGTTATTCGCTCTCCATCTTTAAGGAAGACCCTGATGGAGTCCAAAATTTCTAGCCTCTAATTGTGCAAAATTGCTATAAATCAATGCCAATTAAAAGCTAAATAAATCAAGAGTATGTAAGTCCAATCATGCCTTTCCAGCAAAAGGCTTCAACTATCTTTTCTTTAATTTTCCTGGGCAAGCATCATGGTTGTGGAATTTCATGACTGTTTGCAAAGTGCTACAGTTGAAAGATCATCTAGATAAAATTGCAAGTGTACATCACAAAGAGTATAAATAAGGAAGAATGGGGTGCCCAAGTCTAATTAAAAGCCGCTAACAGTGGACTGAGGGTAGGTGCGTCCAATCATTGCCAATTGATACCAGACATATTCTGAAACAATATATTATCAGGAGCCTCCACCATATTTATGGATTTCCAGAAACAATTGCAGCACGATAAAAACTTGAGGTTTCATGAATTGCTACAGTCAGTGCTAATATACCATACAAGTGTATGAAGCGGCCAAGGAGTCGGGAGAAAACTCATGCCGTAAAACAATATAGAAGGAAGCCATCCGAATCAGATAAAAAGAGAAACCAGTTGAAGGTCGCACAAACACCATGAAGAACATAGAAGTATTAATCACATAAAGAGGTATTGAACTCTTCATCCATCATTTCTCTTGCATGTTCCACATAATGGAGAAAAGCTCTAGTTGAATAAAGAGAGGATTTGTGATGTCCATCCTAGCCGATTAAAGTTTTGTGCGATAACATATTTCTCAAAAGGCAATTAATGTGAAACTTTGATAAAAATAATATTTGCCGGCAAGGTTAATATTTGATGGGCCATACCATATAGCCTGGTAAAATACAAGTTCTCAGATTTATGATTAAAATTATCATTAAGAAAAATTATGTCACAAATTAAAATGGAGGTGCGATTATGTAACAAAAAGGAATGAATTATATTCTAAAAAGATACGATCCTTCATTCTAAAGGGTATTACCTTTTGGAAAGATATATAATAAGATTCAAATCTATTTGGAGACCAAGAAGATTCAATATTTGACATCTTTTTATAAGAACAAAACCATTTATTGTATGGAGGAATAAGGAGCAACATTATGACTTTGTAATATAAATTCCATTATTTTATTTTTATTATAAAATAAAATGTCTTTTGTTTATTTTTAAAATGGCATGGAGATTTAAATTGTAGATGAATCGTCTCTTGTAATTATTTTTTGGAATTCTATACATAATTTAAATATCGGATAAGTGGACATGGTCATTTAACATTTTAAATTCGATCATCACCGATATTGTGAAATATTAAATTGTTTCCGTATCTGTGTCTAGTTTGTCTCCCTACCAGAGGAGTTAAAGCTCAATCTGGACTAATTTAAGATTGCGTATATATTTGGTCTGTCGCTTCTTGATTATTTAATTGGTGGCAGTATAAGTGCATAAGAACTTTATAAAGTTGTACGTGAAAATTCACTGAAGTTGACTTTATTTCTCGGATGAGCAGAGGCATTGGTTTTTCTATTATTGAAGTCAAAAAATTTATATATTGCTTCCTGTAAGCATCACATTCAGTTTCATTTTAGTAGAGTTCAAGGACTTTGCCAGCCGGAGAACTCCAAAGCTTAAATTCGCTATAGAAAAGCTCTGAACCAAGTGATCAGGTTTGAGGAGAAGGAGCCTAAAGTGCAGGGGAATCAAAGCGATTCTTGTTCATTGGCCAGAACTGATTGAGAAGTCCTATCGGAGAAGTGGCAGGCTCTTGGATTTCCAATCTGCAGTTTTGGGAACCAACAAACCCTTTGATCTTTTGAAAGCAACTTCCTTTTCAAAAGATACATCCCCTCTAATCTCAATTTCTTTCTGCCCTGAAATCTAAATCCTATAGGCCTTAGAAGATTCATTGCAACCCACAAATATACCTTTCTTGGCTGATGGTTCTAGTTTAGATCTTTTGTCTTTAGGCACATGAATATAAGGAGGACTACCAAAAATCCTTAAGTGACTAACTTTTGGTTTAACACCTGCGAAGGCCTCTTCAGGAGTTATATTTTCTAATATTTTATTAGAGTTCTGGTTCTGAATATAAGCAATAGATCTGGAAGCTTCTTCCCAAAGAAAAGTTTGCAAATTTTGATCATGAATCATTGCTTTGGCTGCCTCAACTATGGATCTGTTTTTCCTTTCAGCAACCCCGTTTTGCTGAGGGTTGTAAGGCTCACAAAACTTCCTCTTAATTCTTGCCTCAATTCAGAAACTTTGACAGCCTGCAGAAATGTATTCACCTCCATTATTGGATCTAAAAATCTTGAAAGGTATAAAGTGGTCCATTTTCCTGGCATATTTTTTGAGCTGAACTTTGAATTCTTTGAAGCTATAAAGTATTTATTCAAATTCCTTAAATTTCAAGAAATAAATCCAAGTCTTTTAAGAGTAGTCATCAATAAAAATAACATAATACCAAAATCCACTCGAAGCCACAAACATTGGTGAACATAAGTCGGAATAAATCAAAATTAGAATGCATTTTGATCCACTTTCACTACTTAGAAAAGAACTTTTGACGTTCTTACCCAATACACATCTATTGCAAATGCCATCATGTTCTTGACTAAGCTTTGGTAAACCAGAAACCATCTTCTCAATAGATGGAAGAGGTTTGAAGTGTAAGTGACCAAGTCTCTTATGTCAAAGCTCAAAATTTTGGATTCAGTAGCTTAGTTTCAACATCAAATGAATTTCACTTAGGAGGGGTTGCACGGATTTTGAGTTTTTTGGACAAACTTGTTCAAGCCCAGTTTGGAATCTTAGATGACCCTCTTTTTGCTTGAATTCTCAAATTGGAAGCCATCTTCAATTCTTGCCATAGTTCCTTGTTCTCTAGGCATCACCTTGCTTTATAGTTACTGTGCAAAACAAAGGAGACAATTGCATTAAATCGAAAGGGTTAGATATGAAACCCTTTATAAATTAAAATTTGCATTTTTACCTTGAAATTGTAAGATCAAAGAGGTAAATCAACTTGAAAATCCCCATTAAATGAATTTTGAGTTGGGTAGCTTAGTTTTAAGATCAGATGGATTTCACTTAGGAGGGGTCGCAGAGGTTTTGAATTTTTTGGACAATCTTGTCCAAGGCCAGGTCAGAATCAATCCTATCCTTGGACACAAGTCCGAGTGCCTTACTTGCATCCTACCTTGACTTCGACACAAAACTTACGTCCCTTTTGTGCTTTTATCTTTCATTATGACACTTCAACTCTTCTTCAATCTTGGGATTGATCAATTTTGGTTAAGTTGATTTGCATTTTCGTATGAACCTGAGATAGATCCCCAAATTTCTTGCCTTGGAGATGTGATTTCATGCCTTTGAGTGAAGAAATGGATCACTTTTCCACCCAAGACAAGCCTTCTTACTCTTAAAATTGCTCATATTCTAATTGTGAATTGGTGGGGAATCAAGATAAAGGCTCCATGTAAAGGCAGAATTTCAAATACGCTTCGACAAGCACGTCCAAGGCCAAGCTGGAATCCAACTTGTCCTTGGACAGTTTGTCCCAAGGCCGGGTCAAGTTCCGACCTATCCTTGGACACAAGTCCAAGTTACCTTCATTGAATCTTGATTCCTTGTCTCTCATGTTGACTTAATCTGACTTCTCCATTCTTACATCATTTTCATTTCTTCAATTTGATCTTTTTGACCACAATGTGACAAGTTTGAGATTGGTTCAACTTTGAGTTTAGATCTGATCTTGACTTCATGACTTTATTACCAGTCTAGCTATCACGCTTGTCTTGAAAATTTGACATCTCTATCAGCTCATACAAGACTGATTTAGGAGGAGAGTGATGTTTTATGCTCTGTATTCCTCATATCTAAATGCATGATTTCTTAAGAGATGAGAATTTCCTAAATTCAAGAGGGTGGAAATCAGGGGTTCCTTGGACCACCCTGCCCATGGTCAGGCCGGAATTTGACCTGTCCTTGGACAGCCTGTCTAAGGCCAGTTTGAGTTCTGGCTTATCCTTGGATACAAGTCCAAGTCACCTCATGTATCCATCTTCCATTTTGTTCGTTCTCTTCAAGTTGTTTAGGTGAATCTATGTCTCTTCTTCATGCCTTTTTCATCTCATTTCCCTTTGGAAAATCATCAAACTTCCATGTTTTTAACTATTTATACTCAAAGTTTATCTCCTTGTATCTCTCAACTTACTTCATACTTGAGACGACTATCTTCATCAATTTCATCTTGGTCTCTAACTAACTAACTGCTTTTCCTGCCATACTTCTCATCTTCAACTCCTCTTTTAAATCCATATCTCATTCTCTCTAGGTGATAAGACTTAGTCTCCAATCTGGGCTTGTGATTACCTAATCAGATCTTGGACCTTTAACTCATTTCCTCTTGACACTTGATTTAGTGTTGAACTGCTTGCCCATGACTTCAAGTAGCTTGACTGGCCTAACTCTTAGATGGATGAAATTTTCTCAAACTCATCTCTCTGACTTGGAGAATTTGGAGTTGCTACCAAGGCCATCTAAGACCACTACTACTGCCAAAGTGAAAAGAAGGGGGTCCCCATTTGCATTGGGGCGATGGTCTAAAAAGGTCACAATGGTGACCATAGAGAAAGTTCCCATGTTTTGTCTTTCATAGACTAAATGCTTGTTCTTCAAAGACCATGAAGGATGCGGCTATGTAAGGGACATCAATTTGATGATAAAGAAGAAGCCTTTTCTTCTGATAGTCCTCAGGCTTATATAATGTTTTATCATGCAGATTAGACTCTAATTTATAACAAATCTTGCCGCTATTGTCTTCAGCCATTGTCTAGTTGATTTATATATTATCTACATAGTCTAATAGCAGTGTGCATCTCTAACCATTTTAGATGATTGAATAGAAGCAAAGTCTTCCTGCATGGGGAACCAATATTAGTTCAGCAAGAAGATAAGATTCAGACAGAGACAGTTTGTTGCCAAAGTGCACCTGTAGAAGCATGTTGTAGGCTGATTGTTTGTCTTCTGGAATAGAGTTTAACTTATTTCATGTTCTAGGTGATGTTTACTCTAGTTCCTCTCTATTTTAATTGGATGCATTTTGAGACAGTAATAATGTCTTTCTTTCTTTCTTTCTGATAAGTTTTTAGGCAGATGTTTTTCTGTTTCACCTTCTCTCATCCCTAATTGTTCTCTACACTTTTAGCATTGTTTTATCTCCTAGTCCTTCTTTTGGAGAGCCTTGTTTTTCCGTAATGTTATTTTGACTTACTGTATTAAAAAATTAAATTGTCCGAGTTTGATCAGCTGTGGGCATTAATATATTTCTCCTAGAGTTATGTGTTTTTAGATATATGGCTTCAAAACCTATTATGATAATCTAGAAGCATACTTTGTGGGTTTTTTTTTTTAGATTATTAAAATCAGGTCTTTTGACACTTTGTGGTTTGTTACTGTGTCATTTTAAATAATGACAGTCGTTGTTCTGCAGTCATTAAAAATAAAAATGGGGTGAGTAATTGATTGGTGCAATCCAAATTAATTAAATTCCACCTCCAACCTGCACCACCTCATGGTGAGTTTAGTTGTGTGTGCATGTGTTGTTTTCATAGCACAGGAGGTTTAACATATTATACGTGTTCTGCAAAACAGGCGTCGGATTGGTGTGGATGGTACTGCATCAATTCAGATGGATGGACAAATGCAGCAACAGTTAATTCGGCCACAGGATACACAGATGCATTCTAGGGCAACAGCTCTCCAAAATGTTGAATCCACAATTTCAGAGCTTGGAAATATTTTTACCCAGCTAGCGACAATGGTTGCTCAACAAGGAGAGTTGGCGATCAGGTATTTTTAATCCAATGCCTTCAGTTTATGCCAAACCATACTTATATTCATTTCATTGTAATATTATTTTTATTTCAACTCTCTCAAGCAAATGAGATTTCTGTTGTTTGTTCCTTATATATACATATTTAATGTAAAATTGAAAAAAATATACTAGTTCTTGTTGTCATCTGTTTGATTGTCATAAAACAGAAGCAATAACCAATTTCTTGCATGTATGAATTCTAAAGGGAGTTATTTGGATGGTTATGTGCAGGATAGATGATAACATGGATGATACTCTGTCCAATGTGGAAGGTGCGCAAGGAGCTCTTTTGAAACACTTGGGTCGAATTTCTTCAAACAGGTGGCTTATTGTTAAAATATTTTTTGTTATTATCATTTTCATAGTGATATTTGTTGTTTTTGTGGCCTAATGTAAAGTGGACGAGTCATGTTTGCGGTCCTTGATCGAAAGTAACAATGCGTTGAAGTATCCTTTGTAATCTTTCCAAGGGAGAAAAATTAAAACTCATTTCAGTTGTAAAGAAAATTGCTCAGCTTTGTAATCTTGCTAAGGGACAAAACTCATTTCAATTGTCAGGCATTACAACATGTCATGTAATGTACCTTGTTGATATCTACAATTCTTTTGTTTAAGATTGTTGAAGCATCATGCTTGGAAGGCATGAATGAATGTATAGAATGGCTCGCTAATAGCCTTTATCTCCAAACAAACAACATTCTACAAGTAAATGACATTGCAAGTAAATTTATATTTTGTTTAATTGTAAAGAGATTTTACTTGAAAAAAAAAGTTCTGTTCATCTAATATTTAGAGTAAAACATTAAAAAACGCATAAAAATATATTCTGGATAAATAAAGAAAGAGTTGATGTTTAATATGTTCATTTGAAGTTAGAAATGGAGATGAGTGGAGGGAGAAGGCAGACATGTTTGATTTAAAGTTGTTGGAAGTTGCAGATGATTAAGGAGAAGATGGGAGGAGTCTTTGATACATTGGATTTTAATTCTAGAATTCTATTAATGCAACACCCTATGTGATGACAAGAGCTTAAACAATCATGTTTAGGTGGGCATAATAGTGACCTCTACATGATCTAGTGTCCTTTACAAGTGTTGAGTCAAACCTTAATTCAATAAGGGGAAGGTAGTTGCTCAAAGACGGTTTTGGGACTTGCCTTTGTCAAACCCCAGGGTTGAATCTATAGTTGTAGATGAAGTTTTGGGTAACCTAGGTACTCGTGGGAAGAGTAGTTTGCAGTAATGGCAGAATCATTCAGAGCCTTATTGGAGGTTTTGTTGATTTTAGATGATCCGTGTGTTCAATTAATCTGTGTAGTTGTTTGTGTTAATGCCTTTATAATAAAACTTATTGGAAGATCACTTTCCTCTTAATCATTCTCTTTTATAGACATTCTAAACGTTTTGAGACATTGGATGCAAGTTATGGTTAAGAGTTGTGAAAGACTGATCATGTAACTGTCATATCTCCTTTTTAGGTGCTTCATTCAGAAATATTATTTAATAATAATCAAAACGAAAATATACTAATAATACTAAGAATTTAATAAATAGTAAAATATATTATGTAGTATAATTATAATTTAATTAAATATACTAGGAAGTGAGGTCATACAATTATATGTATTACGTAAAAAATAAATATTAATACCTATGTTATATGGAAGATTTGAGAAACCATCATTTATGGATTAATATTAGCATTAAGATGTGCATATTTAAGGAGATGATATAAATGGTCTTTTTCCTCTTATTCTTGTCCACCATGAACTTAGGCCCTATTTGGTTGTTGGAATTAGACAAGAATTGGCATGCCCAATCTTTGGAAATTTCAAATTTGTTGTTTGGTTGCGCAAAATTGGAATTGAGATTTGAATAAATGTGGATTTGGTATCCCCATTTGACCCCCAAAACAAGAATTCCAAATTACCTCAAAATACCTATTATTTGGAATCCATGTTTTAAATCCCATTTTTTCAAAATGAGGATTCCAAATAAAATGAAATTTAATTAGGTTTTAAATCAATTTCTTGTCTATCCACCTCCATCGTCATTCTTGTTATTGAAATACAGTTGATCGCATCTCTTCTATTTCTTTTGATTGACGCTTTTACAAATTGATCTATAGGGTTTAGTCGCACAACAGCGGTGAGAAGGAAGATATTGAGTGATGTTACCCATAGTGGGAAGGGACAAGTTATAGAGCGTTTGAACCACTTGTAGGCTTTGCGAGAGCATCAAGGCCTCACATGTATGAAAAAAATGATCCATCTACAACAAGAAGACCAAATCTGTAGGCGCTGCAATGCATACTAAGCAAAGATGCAGCAGGGTAGAATGATGGTTATCCGGTGACACGTTTAACCCGACTATAGAGAAGATATCACGTGTGGTGGAAGTGTTGGTCAGTTTGAGTGGCATAGGGGTGCAAGTTGGGAGTGGATGGAGCTGCAAGCAATATAGAAGGGAATAAATCATCATTGTTTTTGTTTGCTTTCTCCATGACCATGTAGGTGGCTTACAAGCAGGAGAGTGTTTGTTGGAGGGAGGGGTCTATGTTGATGTTGGGATACGAGTGTGGGAGATATGATTTTTCATAAATAATTTATGTGTTATTCAAAATATTATTGCCGAGTTCAAAATTGTGTAGATTTTTTTTCTATCTTGGGTATAAGCTCAACTAAGAGGAACTGGGTTGAAAAATACCCTGCAATTTGAGTTGGGCAGCCACTTTGAGTAACAACCTTTCCAATTGAGAGGTATTGTCTTGCTTCAAGAGGCAAGGGTGCCTTCCATAGTTATAGCCCTCCGACGTGTCCAACATATGTATCCCCACAAAGTTCTCAATAGCTATGATATCCAAATTCATTGTACTTTTTGAATTTATTTAACTAGAAGCCATGATTAAACCAAACAGGTCTATAATACCAAATTCAGAATATCAAATATTTTTGAGTTTGAACCAAATGGTCCTAAACTAAATGCCCAAAATTGTAATATGGATTTCATGTTCCAAAATGCCAACTCCAAGATTCTGAATGCCAATTCCCAAATCATATTCCAGTAATGCATATTCGTATTTCAAATAGTACTAAGCAAGCACAAGCAATGAGTATATTGATTGGATTACATTTGGTAAGGAATGAGTCATGAGACAATGGTTGCATTGTAAATTAAAGTCATTACTTGGGACAAACATAGGGATGAGTGTTGTTACAGAGACTAATAATTGGAGAAAAGCTCTTAAGAAAATGTGGTTCATGTTGACACTTAAAATTCTCAAGTGTAACAATCCAATGGGAAGCTTAAGTGAGCGTGGGACTTTGGTGTTTTCACTAAGAAACTTTCAAGATTTTAGAAGCCAACTCTTTGTATATATATTTAGGGAGAAAAGGGAGAGAGTTCATAAAAGTAAAGGCGATGCACTAGAACTTGGATATTGATTGCAACCTCCCTGCATAGAGTGTTCCAACATGGGGATCTCAAGGCAGATTGTGAAACCAACCAACTAAATCATAAGAGCACATTATAGTAGACCAAACTTAGTAATATAGAGCAAAACATACAACATTACATGTGGAATAGATAAGCTCATGAGCATAGTCTATTTCAAGAATATAATGCAGACATTAAGCTAAAGTTGGAAATAACACATAAGTTAACACAAGCATAATGAAATTTACAAATATTTCAAATGCTAGAGGTACGATCGATTTGCATTCATGAATCTAACATACACATGCCAAAATTGAGGAAAATGAGTAGTCTCTTAATAGGCACTCCAAAATCAAAGGACTTTAGAATCCCTTTTTACAACACATAAAGAGCCTTTTATAGCTTTGGGAGGGAGGAACCCTAGATTCCATAGGGCATAATAATGGTAGTTGGAAGGAAACAATAACATTACTAACACTAGCAGGGGAATTGGCTTTCATGTTGACATTGGCAATGCACATATCTCAATGACCTAGGGAGTCAAAACACATGATCGCCCTTTTCTTGTCTTGAAATATGCATGTAGATAGGTGTGACTCAATCCTATATAAAATACTATGACCTTATAATTGCTCGCAAAGTGTTGGGATCCACATTTACTTGTGACCCATTTTGTGAAAATGTCTAGCGTTCGAAGTTGGACATGTGGCACCATAGCATTGCATGTTTTTGATGAAAGAAATAGGAAGAGGGCCTCGACCCGTTGTACAAGGAACACTTTTACATTGACAAAGGATTAACAACACCCAAAGATTTAAGCTTCAAAGTTCTAGCATTAAACATGAAGCAAAATAAACTACGAGAGTTCATCATAACGTAATAGACTAAACTATTTAGCCACACAGGGCTAGAGTTTTTAAACATACATACAAATATTAAGAATATTGAAGCCCCATTGGCTATCAAAGCAAAAAAGAACCACCATACGAGAACAAACTAGCTACCACCGAGCCTCTTGGACAACAAAATGCTAACCCTCTTCATTAAGGAGACAAGAAAGATCCTTAGCCTCTTTCTCCTAAGTAACATCTGGACTAGGAATCTTGCCATGCAAAGCGCATAAGATAGTAGCACTAGCATGCATGATTTTCAAGGAGAACTTACTACCATCTCTGAATCATTTGTTAAACCTCCCTATCTTATCTTTCAGCTGATCCACCTAGTTTATGAGATAGTTGAGCACATCGCCAATGTGACTTCCTGCATCAACATTCTCACCTACCACAAAAACATTAGTTGGGGAGGCTGGGGGGGAATTGGGGGTGACAAGCTGAGGGAAAGTGGGGGACAAGGGATGAACATGGGACATGGAGTTGGTGAGCAGGGGAGGGGTATTTTTAGGGGTTTTGGTATCCCGAGAAGAGGAATCAAGAGAGTCAGAATCAGGGGTTTCTTTAGAAGTAGTGTCCTCAAAAGACTCCTCAATGGCCAGGATCCTAATAGCATGCTTTCCCTTTTCCTTAGCAATCCTGGATGAACGATAGGTTTGGTGAACAATCTCTTCATCACTATCAACAATGTTGGTGGTGGTCTTTTTAGTTTTTTTTTCTTAGAACTCCTAGCATGGTTTTCCATCTCTTCCATTTTTCTTTTAATACCCAGGGCTTCCAGACACTTGGCCAAGGAGACAAGGCTAGAGTGTACAACTTGACTAGAGGTGAAGGGTCTAATATTGGGTTGGTTAGCAATGAGAAGCACGTTAGGGCTAGGCGGGGGGCAAAGAGCATGGTGAAACTAGAACATATGAAAAATTAAGCCCTGGTGGAGAATGACTAACTTTTTCCCAAGGTTAGCGGCCTCCAAAGATTCCAACGCATTTTTCCAAAGAGTGCAATAAGAAGAATGAAATGGAAATGAGGTCCATGTTAGGAATGTGGTTGAAAAAGGGGAGGTGATAGTAGTAGTAAACCCCATATTTGCCTTCCAAAGTGAAATATTTGATAATGATTTTACAAATTTTTGACCAAATGTTTAGGAGGTGCTTTGTGTTGTAGTTGCCATGTTTGTTGACAAGCTTTTCCTTAAAAATTATTGAAAAATTGGTCTAGTTCTGCTGCACCCTGAGACCTATTAGTCTTCTTCCACTGCCACCCAGTAATATCAAGATCTGTAGCCTGGGCTATGACCTCTTCATTGATCTCAAAAGTAAGCCCTCTCACCATCACCTTTTTGTCTTTCTAGGACTTGACAAACTGGACTGAGACATTTTCCTCATGACTCATCATACTTTCCATAAACAGTAGAATGCTGCCACCATTGTAGATATACATGACAATGTGGTTGTTCTTGAGTTCCTCTTCAATTCTATCTAGCTCAATACGATGTCTATCCCCACCTATATTAGCAAAACAAAAAAAACTCATAGAGTAAGCAAGAACCCAAGTGCAAAGTATTAAGTAGACAGTATACCTAGAAAAATCCCAAATATTGAAATGATCACAAATAATACACAAAGAATAAGAACGTCTGGGCTTGTCATAAGTGATAAGAAGAAAGTAGTAATAATGATGGCTCACATTACATCAGAGATAATTGCCATTAATGGAAATCCACTATAATATTTGATTATTAATATTGGTCATGTGAAGCCTATAGTTGCACAAATGATCATGCCCAGCTTGTCTTTTCATAAAACAAAAGCACTTAAAAATGAGGGTGATCTCGTATGGGTAATTTTCAAATTGCCAAGTGATGTACAACATACACCAAGAAACCCAAAAAAGTGCCACGTGGTAATGGAAAATCTGACTTCCACCTTTGGGCATGATTATGAGGCAAAATGTTAGTCCCATCAAATCTTTCATCATATTCTACATACAGGTCACATGGGAATTTTGTAGCCAGTAACAAAGAATGAATTGGTGGATCCAGCTAGGCATAGGAACCACCTCATCACCCTTGGGGGTAATGTAGGGAATATTTTGAAAATTCAAAAAAGTGGCGCCAAGGCCAGGAAACCCGCTTATTTCCTTAGCCAAAATATCTATACCATAGGAGTTAGCATTCATGGTTATTGCTAGACGATTCAACCACTTCCAAGTTAATGAGAAGTTGGGTTGGTTGGGGTAGTTGAGTGGCACTTTGCCAAACTTTGAAGCTTTCCAACTAGAGGCTAGTAGCACCAATGGATTCCACAACATAGTTGTCTTTCGTGTACATGTGTTGGATCGAGACAACCTAGAATATTTGCAACCACTTTCCAACCCACATTTATATCCTGTTTGACAACATCTATAATGACTTTTGAATCCCGTTTGATCTCTTGCCTAGTGTGGCCCAATTCATTAGCCACCCTTAGACCCTATAAGAGAGTTATCTCTTTATCTTGGTTAACAATATGTTCCCTGAGGGGACTTGCAAAGGCAACCTGAAGTTGACCATCCAAATTTCTCAAAACACCTTCACTAGCTTGAAACCCCGCTATAGCAACACCATCAAAATTCAATTTCAAGCATTGAGGAACTGAGCGGGTCCACGTAGTAGGCTTTCTATCCTTGGCTTTGGAATCATTAAAAAGGGAGAAATTGTCATCAATCCTCAAATTCATTGGAATACGAAGCTCCTCAACCTTAGGGCATAAATAAGGAGTCTTCCTTTAGGAAGTTAGAAATTGTTCCTTATGAGAGAGAAACCCTTTCTGAAAACAATATTAGGGGAAAGAGCAGTGTCTCTGAAAATCTTGTCATTTCTTTCCTTCCTGTTAGCTACGAAATTCAGAGTCACCTTTCTGTATATCTTGTATTCAACTTTCTAGAGTCAAGAAGTTTTCATTTCATTTCTTTAAAGCATCCTAGTCAAGTGTCCCTCCCTTGAGTCGAATTAGTTCCTCATCGTTCTAAGTGTATATGACCAAGCTACTTGCAAATACCTATGGTTAAATCCATTTGAACCACTTTGAACTGCTTTGTACCCAAGTTCAAAGAGGTTCAAACTAGCTCTATCATGATTATATTGACTAACTTTTGTTTTGCAGGTGAAACCCACTAGCTTGGTTGTCGATTAGTCTCCGAGCCACTTTGAACCGCTTGGTACTCAAGTTCAAAGAGGTTCAAACTAGTTCAAATGTTGAAAGTGATGCCGAAGAAATAAGGCCAATGACACATGGAACAACCACCTTTCACAATACAAAAAGTGACATCATGGTAATGATGAGGGGTACAAAGGATGAGTTGGCAACACGAGTGGGAAAACCCATATCTTTTAAAGAAAGCTGAATTTTAAAATTGTTAGGAGTATATTGATGATTAGAGGACAATTTTCTTCAAGTGTACATAATTAAAGGACATCATTATTAATTGAGGCGTGTGTGCTGCATTGACATTATCTCGCCATGAAGGCCCAAATATTTAGTCGTACTTCTCAGGTAGGCTAATTGTTTAAGAAGTCAGTTTGAGCTTGTTTCATTGTCTCTATTTGAAATTGAAGGTAAGGTGTAGGGCGAAAGCAGAAAAGTGTTTCTTGTTTTCAAAAGCTATTAGGCAAGGGCCAAAAACTTTGCTCTTACGTTCTTTTTGTATCATTTCTCATTTTGGAAAGAGTAAATTTAGAAAGCCTTCTTCTTTCTTCCTCATATTCAATATGAAGTCAGTCATGCATTTTTTCGGAAACACCTCTAGCCTTGAATGTTGACTTCCTCTAATTTCAAATACCAATTTGATGGGAGTCGAAATTGAGAAAATGCAAGAGAGGTTTTTAGAGCAGGAAGAGGTTAAAGGGTGTCTTGAGGTTATGATAAGTGGACTCCTTGAAGCCACAAATTTTCCCCCTGCCCTACAAAGCCCTAAATTACTTCAACATTGCATTAACCATTATGATATCAAGTCGAAAAGCATATTGAATAAGAATGGTGATCCTTCTCTTTTAATCACTAGACAAACCATTGCACCAGTCTTCAAATACCAGAGTTTTCCTTCGCTAGTTTTAGCCCAAAACAGTCATTTATCCAATTCCATGAATACCCTAAAAAACACCATAGCCTGATTACTAGAAAATGGACCGAAACCTTTTACAAGGGAGGTTTGAGACTTCCCAAATTTTTGACTAAAGATCATATGAAACCCCATAAACATGATCTGATAGTTTTACTATATAGGATAGGGGTTCAACTGATGTCTTTTCCTTTGAAGAATGGATGTTCCATTACATTGACATTGTCTTCACTGGCACCCAATACCTAGATTGCGTTGAATTAATTGCAAGTCCATTGAGGAAGCAACTTAAGTACATTGAAAGCACCCCACAAGATATGCCCTTCCGATGCAGGATATGTCACAAGACCGACCATCTTGCTGCCCACTGCCCCTCTGAAAAATCTAGACCAAAGAAGTCTCCTTCTTGGTGGAAGGGGGTCTGGGATGATCACTACATAGTTGAGAAAGATTCCTTTGATGGGAATGGCGACTCTACTTAGGACATTGTGGTGGTAGACTCAACTGCTGTTTCTAATGGCACAACTGTCCCTACAGTGGTGACCTCTTCTAATCACCTTCTTCCGAATTCTGTCTCTGGCGATTTGATTGTTGCCCCACCTATAGCTTCGTCTCTTGATTTTGCCACCCCATCTCTGGATGTTGTTGATTGTTCTATTGTGGTTCGTTCCCTGGTTGTGGTGTTGCTGACTTTGCAGGGTAGAGGGCAGCTAGTTTGGTGGAGGAGGGATGGACCACAATAAAATGTAAAAAGGTTAGGCCCTCCACTCCTTTTGATATGGCATTACATTCTCAAAAGTTGGGAATGAAAAGGAAAGCTTGACTGCGGTTGCCCCTTTTAAATTATTTTCCAAGCTCTTTTGGCCTATTGTTCTCTGTTGTTGAACATGGTAAGGGATGTATTGTCTATTCTTTTTTACCATGGGGTTACAAGTGCCCGTTCAAAACTTGTTTGTGTGGCTGATGAGTATTGTGTTATCTGCGATGTCACCCTAGTCATTGTCTCTTGTTGGGTCACCTGTTTCACCTTTGCACTGTAGTTTTGTTTCATTTGGACTTCTTTGAAAATTTTATGATACTTTGATTTAATTAATTAAGTTGCCTATTACTCTAGTTTGCTTAAGTTATCTTGTAGGCGCATATAATTAATAATTTATTAATTATAATGTGCAAACCTAGCTTTCTTAGGCTTTAGGTTACTCTTTTTGGGTTTCGATCTCTTTTTATAAGGATTGATCTCTTTGTATTTCATTGAATCTGTTGAATAATATTTTTTTTTCATTTGAATACAATTTTTCTATTTTCAGATTAAACCCTTTGCCTCTTCTTGTCTTTTTCTTCTCTATGACAGGTTTTCTGCATGCAGGTTTTCTTGGGCTTCATGGATTTGTTATGCATATTTGCTCAAATCCTACATGGTATCAGAGCCAGATCTATTGTAGCTTGTTCGGTGTTTCAAGAAAAAGGGAGAACAAGGGTTTGGCGGATCAAATCTGGTGTTTTTTCGAGTTTTTTCTGAGAAAACAGGGGGGTCACTGATTTTCGGAGTAGTTTGAGGCCAAACAAACCTCACAAATGGATTCAGAAGGTGTCAAAGCCCCCATTTCCATATAAAATTTGTCTGATTTGGACAATGTTGATCTGGGAGGGGGTTGTACGGCCGTTGCACGCAATTCAAGGCAATTTTTTTTATTTTATAAAAAATCACAATTTTTTTTTAAATTTTCAACATTTTTTGGCTGTAGCGGTTAGCTAACTGCTAGCGGTGCCATGCGATCATCGTTGGCGGCTACTGCTAGCGGCCATCGTGAGTGGTCCCCACTGGCAGCATGCCCAACGACTCGACAACCGGCTTTCGCTGTGGCCCAGTCGTAGCTCTGCCCTGTGGCGGCCCTCCACCCACTTGCCGGTTGGCTGCCTTTCCACTGGTGGTGGTGAGGTTTTGATTGTTTTTTATTTTTTAAATTATTTTTTTATTAAATATATATATTTTTTTGCATCTTTTAAGGGCCCTGTCTGCATTTTTTGCCATAACTAGAGCATATGGACATATTTTTTCTATTCGAAAAATGCGTCGGAAAGCTGGTTCCAAGACAAAGAGATTGGTATAGGTGTTTTTGGGTTTTGATGTAGTTTGGTTGCCTATTTTGGTAGTCAAAGCCGAATGTTCTTTTTTGCACTCTGGGAGGTGTATCTTGAGCATCTAATCTCCGATTTTGGACTTCTTTATGTCGCAAGAAATCTCTTTCTACGCTCTTTCCAGTGATGCTGGTTGTTCCAGATTTTGTTCCAGGCACATCCTATTTAGTCTTTTGCATTTTTGCATTCTGGTGGATATCCTAGTTGTTTCAGGTCCGGGAATCGATTTTGTTGCTTCATATGCTTTGTTTTGGATTGTACCTTCTATTGTATCAGCCTTATGCTTTTTTTGATCATTGTTGATATTCATTGTAAGCATCTTTATGCAAACACACTAATATAAAGTGCCACTCTTACATTTCAGGATCCTTTTCATCATTGTGATTCGTTGTACTCAACTATTTTATAAAGTGCCATGGGGGGATAGTTGTTTGCCACTTATAGGCCCTCTTCCTGTTTTGCCTCATGCAGTGTCGATGACACATGCCTTTATTGGTGTTTGTACCTCACTCTCGATGTGTCAAGTTCTTGTGTTGTAGGAGATTTTTTGGCCCACCTTTTTAGTTGTCTATCACCTCACCTGCATTAAGGCGGGGGTTATATTGTTAGTTCTATACCTCCTTGGTTCGATGGTTCATTAGTGTGAGCTATGTATTTAGTACCTGATCCTACATACTAGGCGATTGCAGTGGCTGGCTACCTATGCATTTCGGTGAGATGGATCATCTACCATATAGACATGCTCGGTTGTGTTTTCTATTTCCATGGAGGTTCTATAGATCAACATTTTGACAGAGTTTCACGGCTTTTCATGCTTCAATGATTTTCTTTATGATCTCTCTTTGTTCCTATCTTCTGGAACATTCTTTGCTATCTCTTTTTGGAGTAGGGTTTTTCCCATGTGGTTTTCTCTATTTCTCCTCTTTATAGAGATTTTGTTATGATTGGGTACCTGATCAGGCCTTGTTGTCGGGATCCAATTTTTTGCTTTCATAGCTGTACTAGGTTAGCTTACCTCTTGAGCTTCACTTAAGGGGGGGTGTTAGAGTAATTATTTGTTTGCACTTATTAATTAAATCACTTTGATTTGATTAATTAAGTTGCCTATTACTCTAGTTTGCTTAAGCTATCTTGTAGGTGCATATAATTAATATCTTATTAATTATAATGTGCAACCCTAGCTTTTTTAGGCTTTCGGTTACCCTTTTCGGGTTTTGATCTCCTTTTATAAGGATTGATCTCTTTGTATTTCATTGAATTTGTTGAATAATATTTTTTTTCGTTTGAATAAATTTTTTCTATTTTCAGATCAAACCCTTTGCCTCTTCATGTCTTTTTCTTCTCTGTGACAGGTTTTCTGCATGCAAGTTTTCTTGGGCTTCGTGGATTTGTTATGCGTATTTGCTTAAATCCTACAAAAAACCTAATTTTCTTATCGAAAATTTAAGTACTCCCAAGCTATAAAGCAGGAGTTTTACATGTCTTCCTGGTTGGCTTACTATCTGGCATGTGTTTGTGATCTCACTGCAATCCCTCATGAACCTTGGAGTGAAGACATTATGATATACCAATACTACCCTATGTTGAGAAAAGATAGGGTGTTAGAGGATTTCAAAAAAGTGCACGATGTCTTATTGGGGAGTTCATATCTCAGTGTCACCAAGTTTCCTATGCAAAGAATATCACCAAAGGCCCAAGCTTTTGGTTTGAAACTATGGAAGCTTCTATATTCATTACCCTAGATTCACTTATATAAGAGTAGGGGGTTTTGAAGAGCCTATGAACTAGGTTCTTTAACTTGCAGTACTATGATCAATGTCTTAGCTATTGAAAGTGATATGTTGAACTTCAACCTAGGGTTCTATCATGAAAGAAGAAACTCTGACAATAATAACTTTACAAAATCAACACTTGGTTTAGGAGACAAGATTCAATCAGTTCCTCACATTGAGGATCTCTGGGAGAATTGTAATGATGAGCAAGAAATTATAAAGAGAGACCATTCTAGGTTAACAATTCCTCAAATCAAGATGCTGAATTTGAAATTCAAAGTAGATGGGTTTGTTGAAGATAGTTCAGAAGTCATTGAACCTAGGTATAAGGAGACGATTGAAAAGGTTCCCTTTGATATTGATTGGAATAGGAAAGAAGATGATGATATAGACCTTAAAGCTAAGTTCATACTAAAGTATACTGACGTCTAGTTGTAAAGGAAAATACAAGTATCAACTGGTTCAAAGGAGATAGAAAAAGCCAAATAGGCCATTTCTTTATTTCAACCTTTACCTTTTGACACCACTCTTTATTCCAATGGTGTAGGCAACATTTCCCCTACTAGGAGAAAAGGGCAGTGACATTGCATGAACCAATTATCCAAGGGTCACCAGTTCATCCCATGACTCCCATAACGAGATGTAAGACTAGATCCTGGGCACAAGTTCAGATAGTAGCTCAAAAACTTGACTTTATGGAGTTAGAATCCAATAAGGAAGATAGCCCTGCAACATTAGAGGTTCAAGGAATGAATGCATAAACACTAGATGGGGTTGATGAAGTCAACATAGTTTCATAACACCTATCAAACATGATGGAGTGATGTCAAACACAAGCTCTATTCCTCAATGGCTATCCAATTTAGTGAATAAGAAACACAGTCTGAAGCCCGTCTCTTTGCCAGTTCAGAGCATAGTCACTAAGTATGCTAATCGTACTCCTAAAACCAAAAGGACGAAGAACAATGCATGTTTAAGCAAAGATCTTGTTTTAGGGAAAGTGACTGCTGAAATAGCCGCTTACAAACAAAGGGAGGATGAAGGCGAATTAGAGGTTTAGGATTTAGAGGTCGCGCAAATGAATTTTGGAGTTCTAACCTAAGATACCAATAATCACCTTTTCAAGTTCTCTGCTAATCATATGTTGAGCCAATCTGAGAAGGATAGCCAAGAAAAGAAAGAGTTGAAACAACTAGTTATCACCATGGCAGAGTACATTGACTCTGATGAATATAACCATTAATGCAAGCTCCCCAGTCATTCGATCCTAATTCTTCGGACAACAAACAACTACTAACTCAGATTCAAAAAGGAAAAGTCTTCTTAGAAGGTATAGACAATTGGATAGACAAAATCATGGAAGAAGGAAACAAATTTATCCACGAATTTATCACTCCCTATGCAGAAGGGGAAGTATTACTTGGGGAAATTCAGACCCTTATACCATCATGGGAGGCCAATGAAGCTAAAAGAAAGGCAATAGTTTACCAAGTGAAGGAGGTTGAGAGATATGGTGAAAGCAAATTTCTTATTGAAAATCCTATGAAAACTGTTGATTCCTGCATGCTTTTCATACTGAAGAATAATATGAATTGGAGAAATTCCTAATGTAATAGTGCTTTAGAAGAAGTACATGCAATCAAAAATGAAATAAAAGAGATGCATAAAGGGGCTTAAAAGGACATGCAAATGATCAATTCTATGGGTATACTGCAATTTGAAGAAGGTAATGCAGATTCAGAAGGATTGGTGAAAATCTTCCAAGAGTTCATGACTAAAATCAGAGACTGTGACAAACCCATGCCTCGGGATATCACTATAGTGGCCAATTTCGTGTCCATGTTGTACCTAAACAAGGGACTCTTACCCAGGCAAAGTAGGAAGATTAAAGAGTTGAAATAGCAAAAAGATGGCTGTAGGGTGAAGATGCTCAGTCTGAAGAACCTACACTCTCACACAAGAATTCTTGGGCACTTTCAAAAGTTGCAAGTTGGTGAAGCAAACCATGTCAGCAGATGATGACCTCAATGAAACGAATTAGTTGCAAGCTATTCATTGTTTTTTCTCTTTCAAAACGTTGTTTTGTTTAGTTAGTTTTATAACTGTTTGTAATCGAGTTGGCTAGGTTTTGATGGAGACCACTCAGGATCTGATACTATAAATGTTGTGGCATTAAACTTTTAAGGGGTTAGATTTTGATTATTAGATAGGAACTTAAGTACTAGTTGCTACTAAATTTTTTTAGGCTTTTTGGAAGATTTTGATAACTTGAAAGTTTTGAGACTTTGAGCTCGATACCAAAAATATATATCTATCAATGCATAGTGCGATTTAAGACTTCATGTTTGAATCTTGGCATAATGATTTCTTTGTGAGTTATTATATCAAATTTTCTATGATAATCGTGGCTATAGATTTCAAGTTATTACACTTTTTTGTGCTTCATTTTAATAGATCTCTATTTCCTCCCCTTTGTATTTAAGTTTGATGCAATTCCGGAAGACTTTGTTCTTCTTATTTTCTCAAACTATTTTGTAATTACATAACACCTTCGCACCTAAGAGAATGTGAGAGCACCTTCTTTCTGGTAAAAGTACATAAATGTGTAGTTTAAATATTAATTCATTCAAAATCCATTTAGAGGGAGCTGTACCTATGAAAATTCAGAGGGAAATGATTTGAATACGTTTGCCCAACTGGTGTGAACTTTATTTGTTTCCTAAATAGGGGTACAGAGTCATTTATTTAAACATCATAAGAGAGAAATATGTTCGCCAATACTTCCATATGCACCAACAAATGTGCGGGGTGATTTTTGCCAGAGCAAGTGAAGGCTGAGATTTTGGAAGGGGGACTTCTAATCCAAAAAGAATTGTTTGATGGAGGAGTTGAACACCCACATAATGATCAGGTTATCTTGAACATGGCTCCAAATAGCTTTAGCATAGTAGTGGAGAAAAAGGTGATTGGTACTTTCCAAAGCCTGCATACATAAGAAACATCTATTCTCTAGGATAAACCCCTATTTGACCAGATTGTCCAAGGTGAGAATTTTCCCCTGAAGGACCAACCACCAAAAAAAAATTAGGTAAAAGTTGGTGGCTCCATACCTTTCTCCAATATGCATTATTAATAACTCCATTTATAACTAGGTTGTAAGCAAATTTGATAGAGAAGTTTTCATTCTAATTAAGTCTCCAGAGCAATAAGCAATTTCATGCCATGGTTGTTACCTACCAAGGCTTCTAAACCAATCCACTTACCATTAGAAATGTAACTGCCCACCAACGAGCCAATAGAGAGGAGGGTATTATGAATAGGGGAAAACTAACTATCAATTAGACTATATTTTTGAAGCCAAACATCCTCCAAAAAATGGGTGTCCCATCCATTACCAATTTTCCAATGTATACCTTTCTCTAGAATACTCTAACTTTTGAGAATACTATTCCATATTTTAGAGCCCTAGGTGTCCAATTTCAGCAAAACATTTACAATAGCTACCCTGATCCAGATACTTTGCGTCCATTTTTTTGTGCTAACCAACTTTCTTAGTTAGTAGGTTCCAGGCAACCTTGGCCGAAGAGCAAGATTTAAGTTGCAGATCTTGCACAAACCTAGACCTCCCTCAGTTTCAGGCTAACAAACCTAGTCCCAATTCATCAATGATAATCTCTTATGATCTTCTCCTCTCAACCAAAGGAAATCTCTCTCAATTTTCTCTAGCTTATCAGCCATAGCTCCCAAGATTTTGAATATAGAAAGGAAACAAAGAGGGATGTCTTGAAGTGCAACAGAAACTAGCCAAAGCTTGCCTATGTTCTTGAGTAGTTTACCCTTCCAACCAACCAGTTTCTTGTAGGTCCTTTCAAGGATAGAATTCTAGAAGTCTCCTCAAACCTCCTTAACTATTAGGAGGAAACCCAATCCAAGATATCAACAATATTTCCCTATGGTTTAAGGTTAGTGCTAAAGAAAAAGATTCTACTTTTCTGATAGTTGATGAACTGGCTCAAGGCACAGTGACGTAGTTGCACAAAAGAGTTTTCTATTCTCTAGCCTCAACAATAGAGGAGGTTTTGAAGAAGAAAGTGCCATAAAAAAATTGTTAAATAACTTTCGGGGGGAGAGTGGACACAGGTTTGATTCCTCTGATAACAGTAGTATTGACCAGGTGGGTCATATTGTACCCAAGGACTTCAACAACTAGAATGGAAAGGTAAAGGGATAAGGGATTCCCCTGACAAATCCCCTTGGTAGGCTTGAATTTTTGACTAGGTTTTCCATTCAGAATGATTACAAATCTGACTATTTCCATACACTCTTTGATAATGAAGATAAACTTTTGATTGAACCAAATGTTTCTAAGACCTTATAGAGAAAAGCCCAATTGACTTTGTCATCAGCTTTATAGATATGTAACTTGAGTACCATATCAAGGAGTTTGTTGTGGTCCATAGAGTGAATGAAATCATGGGATGTAATGACAACACCAATTATCTATCAGTCAGGTACGCACCCTCTTTGGTAGGGGTTAAAATTTTTGTCAAGGAAGGGTTTGTTTAGGTTGACCAAAAATTTAGAGAAATCTTTATAAAGCATGTTGCAAAGGCTGATTGGATGGAAGTTAGCCATGGAGGTGGGGTTGTCAAACTTAGGGACAAGAACAATGTAGGTATCATTTAGCTATCTAAGAAACTTACCCATTCTAATAAAATCTCTAGCAACCGACATACATTAATCCCAACAATATCCTAATAGATCTGGAAGAAGCCTAGGGGGAAGCCATCAGGGCTTAGAGCTTTGTAGTCACCCATAGAGAAGATCAGCTTTAACCCATCATTAGAGACCTTAGAGAGAAACACTTCATTATCCTCAAGAGAGATATCTCTGGGAAGGTTGGAGAGGAGTTGGTCGTGTAGCTGACCCATGTTGATGTCACCATAGATGTCAAAGATTTGACAAAAGTAGTCTGAGGCTATAGCCTCTAGCTTATGCATTAGTGTTTAGGTCCCCATGTTGGTCATTAAGACCTTGGATGGTATTCATTTTCTTGTGTTTACATGATGATCTATGGAAGAAAGCAAAGTTGCAATCTCCCTCCTTTAGCCATTTAATCCATGACCTTTGCTTCCAAAAATATTCAATTTTGGTAAACGTGTCCCTCCAATCTTTTCTTGCAGTTTCTTCCTCAAAATGTAAATTGATGGAAGTGTTCGCATTCACAATATCTATCTATAATTTGTCCAAAGTTTCAGCCAACTCCTTATTGAAGATATTACCAAAACTAGTCTTGTTCTAGCCTTTTACTCCATTTCTTATAATTTCTAACTTATAGGCAACTCTATACATAGTTGAGCCTTGGATCTGAGAGGACCAACATTGGAAAATGATGTCTTTGAAATCCTATTGGGTGGTATAGGAAATCTCAAATCTGAACGGGGATGTTCGAGGGGGTTTATCAATTTGCCAATTGATGAGGAGGGGCTTATGGTCTAAAGCCGTTCTTGACAAGGAGGATAGGGTGGAAGCATGGCTAAGATCCCAAGAGGAAGAGGTGAAGAATTTTTCCAACCTAACTTGAATAAGGCACATTTTTTTCCTATTATTAGACTAGGTAAAAGGGGAACCATTGAGTTCCATGTCAAAGAGACCATTGGAAGCAAGGAAATGAGCTAAGTTTCCCACTATCAGCGTAGTTCACCAAACCTCCAAACTTCCCTGAGGGGAAAAGAGGGGAATTATAGTCTCCATAAACCATGACCTGATCATAAGGGAATCCCTGAAAGCAAGTAGAAAAGTCAATCCATAAAGTAGATCTACCCTGTCTATTATTCATAGCATAAACATTGAAACTTTTCCATTGCACACCTGGGGTGGATAATGAGACAACCATAAAATGTTGCAAAGCAGAAAAGACATCCCCTCTAATAGAAGCAAGATTCTAGATGGTGGCTATTCCTCCAAAGGGCCCATTAGCCTTTGAATAAAAAAGCCAAAGCATTTGGCCACATTTTTCCAATAAGGGTGGAGAAATTGTTGAAAGTCATTTTAACTTCTTGAAGCAACAAAGTATCAACTTTGAAGTCAGTAATATAATTTTTTACAATGAACTGCTTCTGGGTGCTTTTTAGATCCCTTATATTCAAAGAGAGTAAAATTATTTCTTACCTTTTGTCTTGAGATCCAAGGTGAGTTGCCTCCTGCAACTATTTCCTGTGACACTTTCTTGTGACGTGATGCCCTTTCAAAAGGTCTTCCCAACTTAGTGTTTTTGTCCACATTCATCTTCTTACCTCTAGTCTTCTTCTTTTGGGTTTTCCATTCCTCCTCTCCATTCAAGATACTAAGAGTCCTAGGAGTGAGGTCATCTCCACCTGACCAGTAGATGAAGACATCTGCATCAACAAAATCACACCTAGGATATGGTTAGTCTTCAACCCCACTAACTAACAAGTGACAACCCAAAATGCCCACATCTAGGCTGACCAGGGGCACGAACTAGGTAACTTTAACAGAGGTCATGTGGGGATTTCTCCTTCCAACAAATTTTCCACGTCTAGGGCCAATTGGGAAACAAGTGTTTTGGTTGAACCTTCCATTGCTAGCTGGGGAACAAGGGTAGCAATAGAGGTCATCTCCATCAGAAGGGGCTCCATGGGGCTATTAGAAACCACCTTGTCTTTGAGATTGCCTTCTTTGGCCTTAGGAACCTTGCAATCAATGCAAGTGTTCCCTTTGGAGTTGTAGATTTGATAGAAAATGAGGCACCTTCATACTCGACCACTTTAGACTAGCTACCCAGTTTGGATTTGAGATTGATGAGGTTGGGAAGTGAGTTGTTGATGGAGACATTTTACAAGGAACCTTTGCAAAGACAAGCCTCAATTTCGCCAGCGTAACCAGATCTGTTGAAATGTAGTTGCCAAAGGAATCACCTATCCATCTGAACACCTGCTCATCTTAAAACTCTACAGGGAGACCAGGGAGTCCAACCTAGACAGGGGCCTTTTGGGTAAGTTTCAAGGGATCAAAACTTGACTTCCATTTCACCAAAGTGAGGAAGTGCTTCCTGTAGAGCTAGGAGCTCAAGACAATAACAAAGAGATATTCTATAGCAGTAAATTTGAACAAGAAAAGGCCCCCCAACATCTCCAATGTGGGGAAGCTTCCTTTGAACTTCCACTTGAGGGAAACCCATTTATAGATCATGTCAATGGTAGGTTGGAAGTTGGAGAAGCATCCAACTAAAGCCATGTTGAGACCACCCATCATTCTATCGACCACTTTGTCAGGGAGAGTAATCTTAATATAATCCCTATGGGAAGATATTCTGGCAACAAAGGAATTCAAACCACCTTTTGGGGCCCCTACGAGGACACCTCTCCAGTAGGATTTAGGAGGGAAAAGAGGCTAGGAATCCGAAGAATTTTCCCTAGTGTTGTTAGACACCTGAAGATCTACAACTTGGGCCTTAGGTCCAACTAATGGAGGAGTGGAGGATTCCATAACAGGTGGGGATAGGGAGGGCTCCTTGCCTGACAAAACATCAAGCATCAAAATTCAAAATCTTGAGAGCGTGGAAGTTCCCAGATAGTTTTTTACCATAGCATTGCATGTTTTTGCTAAAGTAAGCCAGGCTTCACAACCATCGTCATAGAGCAGACACATGTACCATACTTGAGAGGACCGGATCTACCATTGATGAATCCATGGATGGTTTGGGATATACATATGCCACTTAGGTGGATAATTGTTTCACTTAAAAAGAGTAATTGCAATTGAACTAACCATAACCTTGCAACATGACATCAATTTGGTAATTCTGAGAGAAACCTTGAGATAGAAGAGGAAATGATTGATGCAAACAACTCCATGTTCTAGAAAATCACTTCAGAGTTAACATATGACTAAAAGCAATTGGGATAGTAGCATGTAATGGTCTTAAAGTTGTATGATCGAAATAAGTGATTAAGGCATCAATGATGATACTATAGATATCATGTCTTATTAAGAGAAATTCAAATTGGATGAGAGAGGATTAATATAGAAATTTTATGATAGTGAGTGTAATGATTAGTTTTCATCAAGAAAATATTAAGGGATAAAGAGTGGTCCTTTTGGGTAGAAAGTTGGAGATGAATGATGATTTATGAGTGGAGCAACTAGTGCAGAAGCACCTAGGGATTGCCTAAGCAATCTAATGTTTCATGTTTTTTTTGTGTGGGTGTGAGCCTTAGGGAATTTTGGATGTGTTGGATATAAGGTCATGTTGACCATAGCAGTAGTACAAGTGGGCTATTGTTCATGGGGTCTTAAACATTTTGGCTAGGTGCAATTAGGGGCTAGCAAGTTATAAATCCCTTTGATTGGTCCAAATGATGATGATGATGTCATCATGAGGTCAATAGGGTCTAGGATGGATTGGGATGTTGCTTTTACCTTAGTTGAGATTTTTGGTTGAGTTTGGGAAGCAATGGAGGTCATCTGGCTAAAGTTGGGAAAAGTTGCTAAAAGGATGTAAAAGTTGCATTGTGCAACTTTGAAAAGTTGCTTGGGCAACATTGTCAAGAAAGTTGCAATTCAATGGAGAAGAGCCCTAAGGGGAAAATAACCACCCAACCACCCTATATAAGGCATGTCAAGACCCGTGGGCAATGTTGGATGCTCATTGTACGGAATGAATGTTTTGGCAATCAATATTTTGAAGCAATTTGTATGTAATTTCTTTGTTATTGAGGATAGTAGGTAGTTAGAAGTTCAAGATCCATGTTGTGACTTGCGTATCCTTTTAATTAAATGTTTTCTTGATTCATTGTGTTGGTAGATAGAGTTTTTGATAATTTTGTTTGCCTTTTTGTGAAATTGTTTTGGTTTTACACTATCATTAGTTTTGTCCTGGCAGTTGTTGAAGATGGAGTTCCAAGTCACTTTCCCACCATCCATTCTATATGGCCTCTTGGGAATAGTGAGTAGACTCCATGTACATAATGTGTATAGAAGAAAGGGTCCTCAAATGTAGAGGAAGTATTTTTAAAGTCTTTCCCTAAGCGAGCTTGTGGTGAGTTCGGCTAAGGAAGACCATAAAGTGATCAACATTACTTTTAGAGGAGCAAAGCTAGAGTCCAAATTACTTTTGGACATGGAAGGAGTAAGTATTACCAACATTACATGAAGTAGAGAGGATCATACCAATCCTAAAACAAGCCTAAAATAATCTTGATTGTTGGAACAACCTGTGAAGCCTAAAAAGCCTAATTTTCACCTAATTTGGTTTAGGGCAATGAATGGAAGGATAGGACCTCAAGACCCCAAAAATATTTATGGGTTTGACTAATGAACCAAGAAACCTAGAAAAGATTGTAGGGTTCCTTTGGAAGGCATAGGAGAAAAACCTTATTTTCTCAAAGTAGGAGACCTAATAGGGCTAATAGACCTAATAGGGGAATTTGGTGAGACCAGATAAGAAACTAGAATAAGAGGGATGCCTAATACCCCTAGTTGATTGCATTGAAGTCCCTTAGGACACCTCCACACCTCTACAAGGTTGGCTGAAGCACATGGAGGATTTAGGCCTTTGAAGATGTTTTAAGGGCTATGGCAAGCGAGTAAGAATGCAACAAGGAGTGGAATGAGCATAAATAAACTTATTGGTAGGTAGGCTGGCTTAAGGAAACTAGGGGATCCTAGTAAGAAAAGGGTCCTATGGGTGCTAGGGTAGGAGAGAAAAGACACCCTAGAAGTCTTAAAGAAGACCAGGAGCATGAGCTAGTGATTGGTTCATCCAATCTCCCTGTCAACAACTATGATATACAAGACTTGCAACTATTTGTAAGGAACTTTAATGGACAAGATTGACTAACCATAATCCAAGTTGCAGGATGTATTACAATAATGTTAATAAATTAGTGAATATAATTTAGACAAAAGATAACAAATGTTTAATGAAAAGTTGTGATTTAGGTAACAATTTTTTTTAAAGGAAGGGATACAATCTAAGGATGTGATATGTCTCTTACCATCCAAAAGACACAACTAATCAGTTTCACAAGATATATAATAAGAACTGATCCCATCCTCAAGGACACTATTGGAAAGGAAGAAAATAAAATCATCATTAAAAAAAAAAACATTCTTGCAAATTTAATTATATATCATGAAATCATTGAACATCACCACACTTTTCTATTTCAATGAGTTCAATTGGAGAAAAGTAAGAAGAAAGTAATTAGACTATAGACCAATGAATTAATTGGAATTGAAGTAATAATGTTTGGAAAACAGATCTTTCTTTCTATGAAATATTATCATGTGAAATATTACCATATGAAATATTATTATCATTATTATTATTCTCATCAAGAAGAAGTTGAAATTCAAGTTAAAAGTATTTGTATGTAGAGATAATATTATATTATCATTTAGAAATTTTTATTGATATTTTTAAAAATAAGGGAAATGAAATATAAGCTATATAGAAAGATAGAGATAAAGAGTCTATAAATGATTAAAAACAATATTTTTGTTCTTAAACCAAATTCTCCTCCCTTTATTAAATACTTCAATTTATCTCTAGTTAATCACTTGTTCTCAAGTGGATTTCATAATGAGGACAATGCAATGGTTAAAAAATTAAGAATGAAGATATGAAATAGATAATGAATATTTGGCATTCCATTAGATACCAATGTTATTTGGAAATATTCTTATATTCAATACATTTTAATTTATATATAATACTCATTTTAATTCAAATTTCATAGAGAATATCATTTGTAACATTTTTAATTATCTCTCTTTATATGAGTGCAACACTACCCCTTACATGAGGATTGTGTCTACAAACTACTCAATTAATTACTAACAAAGTAATGAATACAATTATTAAAGTCAACATAATGATTACTTAGAGAACATTATTTTAACTACATATAATGATTCCACAATAATTTAGCACACTTTCTGTAATATATTTAATTGTAATGGGCACCCCTGGATGTCCCAAAAACTAAACCAATTTGCTGAAAGCAATTTTGTCAAACAGTTTGCATGCAACCTCTTATTTCCCCGTTTAATGTTTTAAACCCCTTATAACTCCGGAAATCAAACATTTATTTGTTTGTTGTGTTTTGTGCATGGAATTGGTATCATACAACATAAACAAGAAAGAAACTACAATAATATGCAAAGTGGAAATGAACTGCTGCTAATAAAATGTTATTTTCAGAATTCATAAAACCAAATACATGGCAGATTAACAACTCACTAATTACTTCAGCAGTATTGACATAATACTCTAGCCCATGCTTACGAACTTGCTGCTACAATACTTTGTCCTCCAATCAGTCCACTACCTTCGTAATACCATTCCCTCCAAGCGGCATAAGCGTCGAACAAGTAGTGAAGAAGATATGAGCAAAATATCAAATCTGCCTGTAGCCGGAAATGCAACTAAACTGTCTGATAATGAAGCCAATAAGAAAGAATTCCAAAGGCCAAACCCCAAGGGAATGATGTCTAGAATGTTACAAGAGAGGATAGACGTCCTCAAATGCCAAGAACAAAGTTGCAACTCACACACCAATTTCTTCTCATATTCAACTTGCCTAATGAAGCCACAAATGCTTCCTTTTATTCTATTTCCAAGGGTCCGCTCAACTCATATGGGCAATGTGGGATAAAAGATGTGTAATATATAAAACATATATTAAAATACCCCTTATGTCTCCCTTGGGTACACACTACCATAAAATAAATATTAAAGTAACACTTTAATATTTTACAATTAAACTAGACGTTACTTTAATAAAACTTCAGGCATTAAAATGTATTAGCAATAGGACTCCGAATAATGCGAGTGATAGCTCATCGAAAAGCTCTCACCGAGGAGTATCGAATTCCAATCACCAAAATTGACCTGCACTGTGTCCTGCCGACTTACTAAAAATAGTAAGTATGCCTGAAACTGAGTAAATCAACTTCATTTTGGCCCAAACTGAAAATGACTAGGCCAAAACACTCCAGGATCCCATTAAACCCTTCGTTAGCCCTCGAGACCATGTAGAACAAGGCTAATGCACACACACTTGGTCAACTGCTAAAAGATGGGATCATTACAAATCCGCCCTCCTTGAAATTGCTTGTCCTCAAGCAATTAAGTAACATAATGAACTCCAACCTCCACCTGGATCCTAATTGAAGTAATGTGTGATATCCATATAGACATTAAACAAATTGCAAATGAACATCATTAGGACCAACCACATGTCTTGCAAGTTAGCTCCCAAAGCTTGTGCTGATGAAGTATAAGTCTGGATGTCACTAGAAGGTGGCTCCATAAAAGATCTATGAAACCTCTTCCTCCCAACTGCTGCAACACAAAACTGAATCTTTGTAGATAGTGAAAACTGAGCCCAACTCCACTCAGGTGAATGATCAACATCAGCCTCAAACATCAGATTGTCATAAGACAATGTTGCATCCATGTTGAACATAGTACTATCCCAAGAGTGAACAATAACACTTTGTTAATCGATAGTATAATATGACTCTGTCACCATATTGCTCACCTCATTAGCAATAACAAGTGTACTATCATCAGAGCACACATCTACAACCGCATGCTTATTACCAAACTCCTCATTGGATTGTTCAACTGACATAGAAGTGGTTGTTGATATGACAATTCCCTTGCATTCTCCTAATTCCACTATTGCTACATCATCATCCCCTGACAAGGCTTCATATGTGGTCTCCTGACTTTGCACGCATGTCTCTATAGACTCTGTCGAAATACCCACATCACCAACATCATAACTGGCTGGCTCTATACGTGTCTCGATCCCACCTGAGGAATCAACTACCTTCTGCTCTGGAGCAACATACAAATCATCAATGTTGATGCCCATCTGTCTAGCCATAAGCTGCAACATCATATCCATTTGCCTATTCTGCTCCTGTTGCATACGTTGCCCCTTCTCTAATGTACCCAATAACTGTCTGAACAGTACCTCCCCCTGATCTGGACCAGCATTTCTGCCTCCGCCTAATCCTGTATTCCTGTCATCTCGATCACTCATATTATTGTCCTGATCACAGAATATCTCCTCTGTGTCTGTATGGTTGAATTCAATGTCCCCCTGCACGGATGTACTAGACTGTTTGCTTTGCAAGTCTAAAATCCTATTTTGTCTTGCTCTGGTATCGCAGAAATTATAAGACCCCTGTCGCATGCTCAAATATAAATGCTTAGCCTGTGTTTTTTTACTTACTTTTTCCCTCTATCCGGCTGTTCCAAATTCCCTATAAGACCTCCACAGGATGGCAGGACTTATAGCTCTGATACCACTGTAATGGGCACCCCTGGATGTCCCAAAAACTAAACCAATTTGCTGAAAGCAATTTTGTCAAACAGTTTGCATGCAACCTCTTATTTCCCCGTTTAATGTTTTAAACCCCTTATAACTCCGAAAATCAAACATTTATTTGTTTGTTGTGTTTTGTGCATGGAATTGGTATCATACAACATAAACAAGAAAGAAACTACAATAATATGCAAAGTGGAAATGAACTGCTGCTAATAAAATGTTATTTTCAGAATTCATAAAACCAAATACATGGCAGATTAACAACTCACTAATTACTTCAGCAGTATTGACATAATACTCCAGCCCATGCTTACGAACTTGCTGCTACAATACTTTGTCCTCCAATCAGTCCACTACCTTCGTAATACCATTCCCTCCAAGCGGCATAAGCGTCGAACAAGTAGTGAAGAAGATATGAGCAAAATATCAAATCTGCCTGTAGCCGGAAATGCAACTAAACTGTCTGATAATGAAGCCAATAAGAAAGAATTCCAAAGGCCAAACCCCAAGGGAATGATGTCTAGAATGTTACAAGAGAGGATAGATGTCCTCAAATGCCAAGAACAAAGTTGCAACTCACACACCAATTTCTTCTCATATTCAACTTGCCTAATGAAGCCACAAATGCTTCCTTTTATTCTATTTCCAAGGGTCCGCTCAACTCATATGGGCAATGTGGGATAAAAGATGTGTAATATATAAAACATATATTAAAATACCCCTTATGTCTCCCTTGGGTACACACTACCATAAAATAAATATTAAAGTAACACTTTAATATTTTACAATTAAACTAGACGTTACTTTAATAAAACTTCAGGCATTAAAATGTATTAGCAATAGGACTCCGAATAATGCGAGTGATAGCTCATCGGAAAGCTCTCACCGAGGAGTATCGAATTCCAATCACCAAAATTGACCTGCACTGTGTCCTGCCGACTTACTAAAAATAGTAAGTATGCCTGAAACTGAGTAAATCAACTTCGTTTTGGCCCAAACTGGAAATGACTAGGCCAAAACACTCCAGGATCCCATTAAACCCTTCGTTAGCCCTCGGGACCATGTAGAACAAGGCTAATGCACACACACTTGGTCAACTGCTAAAAGATGGGATCATTACATTAATATCCTAAATTGTCCTTTGCCCCAAAAAATGTTTCCATTTTGTCATGAACAAGTTAAATCAAGCTATGCCCCATACTGAGAGATTATGAGATATGTTTCAATCATGACCCACTCTTTGTTCCAAATCCATTTTTATATGTATGCGAAAGTGTATCCCAACCACTTTTATTTGGTCTATATGGTGGGAAAAGAATAAAATAATAGTTTGGAAGACAATTTCTATGCTATAGACACTATAGGCTGGGATAGAGAAATCAATCTCAAAGATAGTTAATGCAAGAACCCAAGGCATAAGAGATAATCATATGTTTACCCCATGGGATGGATCAATAATCCACAAATGGAAAAGTATCTGCATCCCTTCCCTAAATGCTCATATCTATCAACCACATCAACAAATACATAGAGATAATATTAAATGGCAACCTTCAAGCCCCAATTATGTGAAGCTCAATTTTGAGTATCCTTTAAAACTTTATACCCTTTCAATTATGATTATCCCTTTGTAATTTATCCACTTGGTAGACCTGCACAAATATTGAAATGAAAGTAAATGTAACTGATCTACTTCAACATATGCCTGTAAACATAAATTATAACACCATAACACATGCCGCCGAGAATTGGTCACATAAAAACCCTTGGTTAGAGAAAAAATTGTGGTGGGGATGATACCCACAAATCCATCACTACTGTAGTAAGATGTTGCCTTGTAAGGGCTATGATGTTTGTCAATTTTGGTGAATTACTTTGTTAGGAGTCATACAAGAGATTTGTAAAGACCTATCTTTCTTAAGGATTTTGCAACACCAAAAACAATGTGTGTACTCAATTAAGAGATTTACAACCAGACTATTAAGTTTACCTTGTTAAAGGATTTATCTGCTATAATGATAAGAAAATAGTAGTGAAACTGATATCCTTGAATGCAACTTACTTTGTTTATTCGAATCTCTAATATGCTCAATTACTTATCATGTACAATGACTGATGTAAAAAATCATTCTTCTATTTCTCAAAACTCTGATCTATAATAGAACAAACTTCTCATTCCTCTAGCACATCCCTCTCATACCTTCAATAAGAGTAGTGTCAACAACTTCATCAACAACTTAAAGCTATTCTTTGGAGGTCCTTAAATAGAAACAAACTTTTGCCTCTTTCGATACTTGACCTAATTAGGGTTTAGGAATTATATGGAATTCTCTCTTTGATCTAAACCAATGATCTGGAATCAACCTTTCCTTCATACTATTCTTCCTATATTTTATTGGTTCTCATTATTCCTTGGGATTATAAACAATCACGTTTCTGTTTCCAATAAATCTTACCAAATACTTTCCTTGATCTGTACAAATACCTTTTCCCACTTGGTGGAATCAAAATTCATACTAATCTATACCATTTCAAATTTTCATGTGCTACCTGCATAACTTGGCGTATACTCTATTCACGCTCGGTAGTAATGTTGGCATTTAATATCCTAATGACTCAATTAAGCTTGTTTGGCTTAGGTAAATCTGTGCTCGATAAACATATATTTGCTCGGTGTACATAGATTTGGATTATTATTATCTCATACTTATGCTTATGTTCTACCTTAATTTAGTTAATATTGTGATTCGACAACTTTGTTCATTTGACTGTCCTTTTTGCATGATAAAAATAATGTGAATAAGAGTAACATTCCCCCACTTTGACATTAGTGGGGGAAACTCTCTGCATGATAGCTCAAAATTGACTTCGTGAAAGTGAGTTTCACTCCCCCTCGATACTTCCTTCACATCATGTCTTGATAGTCGGTATAGCATTTGTTTTGCAAAATATTTTTCAAAATTCCTTTTGTACAAAACTTAGACATCTGTATTGTATTCAATCCTTATATCTCCCGTCATAGCATGTACACATAACAATTTATGCATATACATAGTTACCCCTTTTCTGACACTTATGCCATAAACTTCAAAAACTCGAAATTTTACTTAAAACTTATGCCCACATGACCAAGAAATTGTTGCCGACTCTTCATCATAACTGTCATAGTAGTGTCCGAGTTGGTCTGTAAGATTTCGAGGGTATGCTTCTCCACTTTCAATTTGGCTGCAAGTTCAATCATGTGATCTGCAATTGATAATCCTAATACCAGTGCAACAATCAACTCCTTTTCTTTCTTTACGTGCCTTTGCATAACCTCAAGATGAGGTGGTAGAAAAGCTTGCATTTCATTGATCTTAGCCCTTGTCCTGGCTTCATCATTCGGGTCCTGGCTTCTTATGTTAACACTATGCTGAAATCTTGTATATAATTTCACTTTTGAGTAGTGAACCATGTAAGATGGCAGGTCAACGTTTAATCTATCTGCACATGACTTCGTGTCCTGTCCAACGTTCTGTAGCTTATCCTTAATATCTTATGTAAGAGTTGGAATATTGCACACCCTTTTAAACAATGAAAGAACATTTTGAACAATAGTGTCTATCTCGGTAACTAAAGTGGAAAGTTCCACTTGTTGTATCACAATCGTTTAAGCGCCATTCTCCAGTACTTTATTCAAACATCCTCTCTGATCTTTCCATGAGTATTGTCTGTACATCTACATTAGGCTCATTCATTTTTCAACTAATTGTACAAGTTATTTCAGTTATTTCAGTATGGGGATTTTCTCATCTAATGTAACTTGGGAAACAACGTCCATCAAGATATCCTTGATATAAAATAAAACTTGTTTCTGTTTGTGTTCCTTCCTCAATCGACCTTCCTCTTCTTATCTTGAGCATATCTCACCATATATACGTAGAACATTTGGGTATAATTTTTTTGGGATAGCAATTAGGAACGAAAATTTCTTCATCATGTGTAAGAAGATTAGGCCGGACTATTGTTGTCTTCTTCTTAAATTTCTTATCCTTTTAAGGAACCGTTCTTGTGATTGTTGATGTATTTGGTGGTAATGGAGCCTTCTTCTCCTAAATTATCTTGTTAGGTACATTCTCTTTCTTTTTCTCTCTTTCCTTGGTTCCTTGATCAGGTTCTAATTGTATACCATTGTGAGTTTGTGGCTCTTGAGGCCAATTCCTTGATTGTTTCTATGTACCCTTATCTTGTTCACTTTGGGTCTTGTGCTTGGGTTGAGCTCTTTGCCATTTCTCTATCATTCACTCACTCAGAGTTTCCTTAGGGTTGTGGTGTATTGCCAATAACATAATAATTTTTTGTATTATCCTTAGCATCTCCTTCAGTTTAAGTAGTACCATCATTTGCATCTTCATGTTTTTTCTCAATACACTTATCTCCTTGAGTAGTACCATAATTTGCATCTTCATATATTTTCTAGGTACTCTTATCTCCTTGTGTAGTTTTCCCTTATTGCTTGGTTTGTGTTGCATATGTGTCCATTGGAACAATAGTAACAAATGAATTAAAATAATCAACATGATTATTATTTACTCTTTAGGATTCATTTTGTGTCTCAGGCTTCTTGTACTCTTTAATTTGTATAACATTATGTGTGCATGTGATATCTTGGTAAGTGGGTGTTCGACATTGTGCTCGGTGTCATCCATGACATCTTCATCCTTTTTTACTTTATCAACTGGGTCTTCACCAGTAAGGTCAATTGTTACATTTTCATCATTGTTAATTTTGTTTTTTACCATATCACACATATCATCAATAGTATGTTGAATTGTAACATGTAGAAATTCATCTTCTTGATTATCAAGTTCAACACATTATTCTTGCTTGATTTCAACTACTTGTATGGTTTCCTTGGGATCTTTTATTTTGAAGATCTACTGTCACAAATTTTGACCATTTGTATTTACTATTTTTAATATTCTATTCAAAACTTGTAATGTCCTCGGCTTTTGCACATATATATGTGCTTATGTCTTTTCATTGCAACATTGAATTATGGCATAATAGTAGCTAGGGCTCTCTCCCTCATCTTGTATTTGGTTTTCAAAGCATACTTCCATATGTTATTAGTCATTTTGTAAAGTTCATTTCGAACCATGTTTCCAATTTCAATTGGTGCATAACCATATTTATGCATCATGTCAATCAAAGCATATTCAATCTTCTTCTTATCTTCATTATTCATTGTATGATATTTGATGTATTTGAAGGTAGAAAAACCTCCATGTTCCCTTAAGGAATCTTCTATCTCATCAATAATTTTAGGTCTCATATTTGTAGAAACTTTGAATCAATTGTCATCATTTAATTCAGTCTTAGTACTATCCTCTTCTACTATCAATTTCCTCATCCTCGTCCATTTTCTTGAGGATGCATATACATACTTCCTCTTCTGATATAACTTTCTTTGTGATTGAGCAACCTTGATTATTTTAACAACTCCTTTCTCTATAGGAGGGGTGTCTAACATAGCAACATTGGTTCTTGACCTTGTAGCCTTAAGGCTTGATGAATTAACAAGTTGTCCCTTCTTTCCTTTTTTCTCCTCAGGTACTGCCACAAGAAGTGCTTTTCCCTTATCCTCTTCTTCTTCAATATCTTTACCTTTTTCCCTCGGTAATCATTAATACTTTCTTCTTCTTTCCATTACTGAGTGCACCTTCTAGACTCCCTATAATCTTTCTTAACTTCCTCTCTATCCTAGGGACAATAATATCAAGTTTGATTCTATCTTTATCTTTCTCATAGGTGCCAAAAGGCTTGACTATTGACCTCACCTTAGTAGTTTGATCGATGTTTACTTCATACTCTATGGGTTCTAGCAAAGAAACTATAGGTTCAACAACTTGAACATGTGTAGTGTCATTGTCAAGAAGAAAATATATGAGTAAAAACACAAAGTTGTGTCACCCTTTTGTAAAGGAAAAGGCTAACAAAAGTATAACTATTCACCTTCAATGACATAAAACTAGTATTATTATTTTGAATTTAAAAATGAAGTAAACTAATGAAATATGTATAAATGGATGAAGATTAAGATTATAATTTTTAATAATTATTTGGAATAGAAATTGATATATTTTCCTAATTTTTATAGATAATTTTTTAGCTACTAAAAAGCGCTAAAAATTAGGGGTCTAGTTCCCACCACAAAACTATAAGAAAATAAACTTATTTCCCTTTGATCTCAGACTATGTTATAGATAGCATATATAGCAAGAACAATAAAAAATAAAATCAGCTTTAGACCTATATTTTCTCTTTTATAATGATTCAAATCTATATGATAATATTCTTGACTTTGAGCTTTATAAAATGGTGTTTATATGTTATTAAAAAAAATCATAAAAATAGTAAGAGTTATAGAAATGCCACTTTTCTGAAATAATTATATTTCTTTAGTAATTAGATATAAACTAGTATAAAACATGCATTTAGTAGACATTTTATATTAGAAAAGTGTGAGACCATATATAACTTAGCTAAAATAATTTTTTCTAGATCATATGTTTGAACAAATTTGGTTTTTAGATAGAAATACTCAAACTCGTTAGTTTTGATAAGTTAGCCTAAAAGGTGAGACAACTTTTTACTTTCACCCATATATCACTCTTGTATTTTTCAACAAGTTGAGGTGGAATTTTGTACTTCTTATGTATTCTCTCTTTAAACTCATTGAATTCATCTATCTAATAAATGACAAGTCTTTTCACATTCCAATTTATATTTCCAATTGTAGAGAAATAATTTTGCATATAGAAAAATGTACATACCAACAATGAGCCACATTTATAGGTGTTGGTCTTTGCAACTTGAATAGTCTTCAATTTTTTAGCCAATTGTTTCAATTTTAGCTTAGTGAGATCAAGTCTAAAACCTTCCTTTACTATCTTGTAGGTTGAATTCACATCTCAACACGATACACTATTAGGCTGGCTAGATTGATAAATCTTATACACGACAACATATGTGCCAAAAAGCATTTTTGGATCGGTAATTGATACAACGTTCAAACCTCTTCCATTCCATTTGACTTCTATATTTTATTCAATTTCATTTTTAGATACAACCCTAATTTCTTGAAGTTTCTCTGCAGTGGGATACCTTGTCACCATTTGAATAAAATCTCTCATAATTTTGACTAGCTTATCAAGCCACATTGTCATATTGTGAACCTAATGTAACACTATCATGATCCACTCTGTTTTGATAACTTTACGGAAATGGACATGAATTAACCCCTTTATTTCCAACTATTTATGTTCATCCTTCAAGTGCCCACCAATACAAAATGTCTTGTAAGTCTCTTGCAACTCATAATCACCCACTTCACCAATTTTGCAATGGTAGAACACATGGATATTATGGACTAATAAAAACCTTGGGGGAATTGATGACAACACTCTAAACTTTTCAGTTTGAGTAACAAGTTCAAGATGTAAAATAGTATTAACAGTATTTAGGTCTTTCACAATCTTCATTCTGAATTAACTTGACCTTACTAACCTTGCTTGTCTTCACTAATGCAGATTTCAATGCCATTATGATAACAAGGGTTTTGGGGAATGCCTTTAATCTCATTTGGTTTGTTCTTCTTTACATCAAATTCACCTCTTCACTAAAATTCTTGATCAAATCCCCTAGCTGAAGCTTCAGATTTGAATAGCTCACACAATTTTCTCAATTGTGCACAAATAGCTCTTTAATACTAAAAAATGCTGGGTGAACAAATGAATAGTCCAAAATCCTAATTAGTACAGAAAGTAATTTTCAATGTTAGGTAGGGCATAATAAATGCTCCATACCATGAGCTCAGTTTATATACTAGTTTTCCAATCTTCACTCGGTTATTATGTGCTGCTCAGTCATACTATACTTCCACCATTAGCCTATTTAACACAAAAAACATGCTAATAACTTCACATGCTTGGTTAACTTTATGCTTCCATCGATTCCTCACTCAGTGTAACTTACTAAATGTGCTTACTTTTGGCAATTTGGTTAAGAGGATAGTATATAAATACTATGAGGTTGTCATTTATGGCAACATATTTGATATATTTAGTAAGTAGATTCTGGAGTTATGTTTTGGAGGAGATAACTCATAAAATTGTATAAGAATTTCAAAGAATAACTGTCAATAGAGATACCATTTTGATTGGCAAGCTTCATAGGGACTGAATTGGCATGTGCACAGTTACTAGGAGGTAGTACAAACATTGAACATCATATCCTCAAGCGCACATATCATAATGAGCTTTACAGATAGAGAACACATAGGCTAGTCAAAATCATCGATTACGGTCATGTAAATGCATAACATAACAGAGACAATGAAATGGTAAATTGTGTTAAGGAATTATTTTTATTTACCAAAAAAATTACTTGATTAATTAGGGATGACATCCTAGATGTTAACCCTAAGTAGGTAAAGTTAAATTTTGTGTTTTCGAACACATGTGAAGACTTGAAGGCACACATTATAGAGTAATTGGTTATAAAACAAAGATTTGTATGGGAAGAATGTATGATGTCTATGACATTAAAATGCAACTGATATATGATGCAAACTTTATGCAGAGTAGAGTAAAGACAATATATGCCTAGTTTTTTACAAAGAGATACACAAGACAAACTAGATATTGAAGATATCAACATTGTCAAGAAGTTTTTGTATCTACACCTTTTGTGTACAAATTTTATCATTGTATATGCATGTTTGAGAAGTGGGCTCACCTTGCTACTTTTTTATTTATTTGTAATACAAACTCCTAATAGGGTTGAGACTTCTAGCAAGGCCTAGTCCTTAGCAAGAATATAGACACTTTATAGATGTAATATAATCATAACATGGTCAATATATTTCACAAGATACTTTTAATTAGTGGATCACTTTGTGGGTACCATGCCTACCAAGGTTTTCCCTTTGCCAGAGTTTCCCTAGTTAACAAATAATGGGGTTATGAGTTGCATTGTATTACTTGTATACAAAAGAATGTTCACTTTTTTAAGTCCTTCTATTTGAGACGTGAGGAGTTGAGAGTCCCAAATGTCGACCTAGAGCTCCCTGATCATGGAGTGCAAAGGAATGAAAATAACTCGTAGACGAGCCTAATAAATGAAACCCCTTGCATGAACACCATGAAATGAAATGGGAGATTCAAAGTCAAGAGAAAGAATGCAAGTTTCCAATAACTACCATGGAAATCCTATGAAAGATGTAACTAAACTATATGAGATTGAAAGAATGCAAACTAGCTAACAAATATGAAAGTATTACAATCCATCTAATTAAGTTAAGTGTGTTATTATAATGCAAAAAGGAAGCTATGATAATGCACCATGAGATTAAACTACAATGCTATCCAAGAATAAGTGTCAATCTGCAAAGTCCTTCAAGAGCTCCAAGAGTACCTATAGAAAAACTTGTAGCATAACACTAATGCAAAGAAGATGGATGCTTGGATGAGGAGAGAGCTCTCCATTTTAAAGAAGTATAAACAATAGAGATCATATGACAAGAATATCTATCAAGGGTGGGGAGTTTAATTTTGCATGATCCATGTGCACATAAAATCATTTTTTCATTTTAAAAATAAGATAAAATACTTTTTGTCTCACATGGAGATGTAAAAGTCAACTCTCCACCCTTGATTAGATCTTCTTGTCATATGATCTCTACTACCCGTACTTATTTAAAATGGATATCTTTCTCCTCATCTAAGAATCCATCTTCTTTGCATTAGTATTACGTTATAGATTTTTCTATACATACTCTTGGAGCTCTTGAGGGACTTTGTGGCTTAACACTTATTCTTGGATAGCATTATAGCTTATTCTCATAGTGCATTAGCATAGCTTAATTTTGCTTTAGAATAATAGACTTAGCTTAATTAGAAGGATTATAATACTTTCATATTTGTTAGCTTAGTTTGCATTATTTCAATCTCATATAGTTTAGTTACATCTTGCATAACATTCCCATGGTAGTTCTTGGACACTACTATTCTTTCTCTTGTCTTTGAATCTTCCATTTCATGGTGTACTTGCAAGGGCTATATTTCTTGGGCTCAACTAAGAGTTATTTTCATTGCTATTTACATTCCTTTGCACTCCATGACTAGGGACCTCTAGGTTAATATTTGGGACTCTCAATCCATGAGATCTCTCAAATAGAAGGAATTAGAAAAGTGCGCATTCTTGTGTGTACAAGAAACAAAATGCAACTCATTACTCCATTACTTGTTAAGTAGGAAAACTCTAGCCAAGGGAAATCCCTAGTGGGTATGGTACCCACAAAGTGATACACTAATCAAAAGTATCTTGCAAAAGATATTAACCATCAAGTAAAACTAGGCATATTGAAGTGATAAAACATTAAAACTAGGTCAAATCAAGTAAAAAGATGATATGGAAGTGAAATGAAATGTATTGGAGTAAGTAAGAAGCATGGAAGAGAGTAGAAATGATGAAGGAATGAAGAAATGATGATGTCCCAATGAGATTCAATGATTATGCCTCAAAGGGTCAACCAACTACATCATGAAATGGGGAGGAAATTTTAAAATGTGTTTTTGACCATCCAGATGAATTTAGATTTTAATTTAGATCCCCAAAAAGGATCCAGGACATCAAAATTAACTAGAGGTGCAATTTGCACGCTATTCCAAGAAGTTCAAAAATTAGGTCAAAATTGGGATGGAAGACTATAAGGGGTCCAAGTGTTATTTTCAATTCATTTGTCTTATTATGATCTTGAGAACCTTTTGAACATTTGAGAGAGATAGCGATGGCATAGGCAAGGATTCTGATCAATAAACATTGTTTAGAGCACAGTTGGTTGCATAATTGGCCTGTTGACTATGGTGCCCCAATGAGTTTTCACTTTTTCAAGCTTTTAAGGTCATTTTGTTGATCATTTAGCCATTTTCATAGGGGTTCATAGGTTTTCCATAAAATTTCATGTGATAGTTTTAAAGTTCACACGATAGTTATATGAACCATCGCATGATACAATATAGTATTGTGCGAGTATAGGAAACTCCATCATATGAGCACCACTACTTAGTTGCATGAGATGGTGTGAAGTATCACACAAATGAAAAGTATTACAAACGTACTTTGAAAATTATTATAGGATACAAAAGAACCAAAAGTATCACATGCTATTAAGAGGAAGTATCACATAGTGCAATTTTGATAAATTTTTCCATGTTATTGGTTATTTAGTTCATTTTTCACACTTGCACAGTAGAGTAGAATATTTTATGAGCTTTTTTTAATACATCATGATAGGTACTAACACATTTTTACATGGCTTTGTGGTGGAGATTTTTTTTTGGGTTTGATCATTAGAGATCCCAAGGTTGTGGGACAGAGATTAGTGCAATTTTTGAGTGCTGAGTAGGGGAGAACACTAGCGAACATGGAGTTTGGGTGGTTTCTATGGACACCCCATATTCATGAAAACCAAGACCTTTTGAAAGTGATCATAGAGAGGTGGCATAACAAGCATACCACCTTCCATTTTCCTACTAGAGAGGTGACGATTACCTTGGAGGATTTGTTTTGTATCTTTTGAATGCCTTGTCATGGAGACCTAGTGAGTGAGATGAGTATGTTTAGATGCTTGGATATACTTCGTTGTTGTCATTATCATGAGTGTTGACATGATTTTTGTGTACCATAGGTGTACTATGATCATGCCCTGACATAAGGGAGGGTTGTGGTGCATGAGTTGTTTGAGGATGTCACTATCCTAGATAGGGGTCTGAGTTAGGAGAGGTTAGTGAAGGAGTACAGGGATCAACAGTCTGTGGCTTGCATATTATGCTCTTTATTGGCACATGCCTTGATGACATACATGAGCTAGAAGGACTTCCCATTGGGCTGGGGGAGAGATAGTTGGCATGGAGCCAACTATCCTAGTAAACATGTACCATGAGCTACATTAGATCATCTACTAGGAGGGGAGGACATGGGCATGCAGAGTTGTGCTACCTTAGATGTGGATCTAGGATCATATTGTAATGATTTGATTGAGAGTTCAACCCTAAAAGTGGAGATACCCATATATTTACAAATACTTAGGCTTCATAGTACAACCTCATAGTGAGGATATCACATATTACCAATGACTCTTTAATGAGCTATCAACCTTTGAGTAGAGGCCATATAGGGGATGTGAGGTTTGGTAGGAGGCCTTGGATGAGCTCAAGTACATGTTCTATAGTAGGCCATTACTAGGTTGGTACTCCAAGATTATGGAGAGATTTTTTATTACATGGGTGTGGAGGAAATTTGAGTGGTGGTAGGTGTTGTCGATAGAGGTGACCACCCATGTGAGGTTCAGGGGAGAGGAGAGCCTCATATGGCTTGTGATGTTGGATTATAAAGTGGTAGTAGAGGAGACAACAAGATTATAGTAGGAGAGATGGGATTTCCTCCTTGAGATCAGAGATGCTAGAGTAGATCCTGTGTATGCCTGAAGGAGGAAGAGATACCCATTTTCTAGGTTTACTATTCTAGATGTATTACTGAGAGGAGCTAGACATGAGGATGTGGAGAGGAGGGAGAGAGGTAGTAGCTTTGTAGGTGCGTTGAGTAGCAGGACATAAGCATAGATTCAAGTGGAGATGGAGGAGGTACATGAGGAGGAGGAGAGGGAGGAGGAGGAGAGACTAGTCAGGTAGTTGTGAGTTGAGAGATTTATGGAACTGCGAGTAGAGAAGAGGCTAGAGTAGCCAACACATGGAGAGGGAGAGGATCCTCAAGATGCTCAGATGTCGGCACTAGAGCTAGAGGTGAAAAAATATGGATGATAGTCACAATGAAGGACAACCAATTGGTGGATGTAAGGCTGGAGGCAAATAGGTGAGAGAGAGCCTTATGAGAGGATTTGGTAGAGGTATGAAAAGAGTTAGAGAGATAGGGAGTGCATGTTGCATACTATCACAAGGTGTATATACCAGCAATTGTGATAAGAAAACAAGTGTCTCTCTATTTAGAAAGAGTGGGGAAGTCAAAGGGAGCACTAGAGCCTCTAGATAAGACACAAGCACCCCTCCATAGCCACCACAGGGTACTCATGAGGGAGGGAATCAGTCATAGGTCTAGATTTAGATCTAGGTTTTGATACCTTGTGGCACTTTCAATGTATAATTTTGAGACAACTATCAAGATTTTGGATCCCATATTGTGCTTTTATTTGATTCATCTTTCTATGTATGAGATACTAGATTTAGTTTATGACATTGTGTACTTATTTCTTCTCAGGGATAACTTTAAGAAACTCCTCTTGAGAAAAATATGTAAAATGTTGGAAAATTCAACATTAAATATGCATGAAAAAATTCTAATTGAGGGCAATTTTTTTATTCAAGGCAAGGGAGAAAATTATTTTCTATTGGCGAAAGTTTCCTTTCTATATCAAAATTTAATAATAACTGTGGAATTTTTTATTTATTTTTTGGTACACAAATAAATGTAGGCGATTTCTTTTTTTGGTCATAAATATTTTCATAATGTAAGAGGCAAATTAATTATTTCATGTAACACAAAATATTAATATAGTTGGATAATATGTCAGTTTCCAAAGAGAGATTATTTAATTTTTTGGTGAATTTATAGTCACAAGTGGTACATGGCCCACACGCCAAGTGAACACTGTACAATGTACTTGTAGTATGCCAATCCATTAAGATTCAATTAATAATGTGCCCTTTTTTATTGCCAACTTGGTCATCATCGCTTTTAATGTTGTCATTTTATGGCGAAAGAATTAATTTGGACTGTTGATGTAATATAGATAAATGGCTTTAGCTCTATTTCGTGCCCAATTTGAAAGGGCATACCGTAAAGTCTAAATCTTCCCAGAATTAGGACACATGTCCCAAAGACCAAAACCTAAAATAGTTGGCTAAACGGGGATAGTTAGAGACACACGTTAGTAAAATGGTAGGCGATGCTCAACCCGAGGGAAAATATTATCTTATTTTAAGGGTGAAATAAGATTGTCAAATAAGAAAACTTTAGGGAAATGCTAGCAAAAATTTTAAAATAATTGTGTTTTGAATGTAGATTACATTAGCAATTGGACCAGGATTTGGGACCAATTATGTGTAAACTAATAAGCAATTAGCCTTGGATTTTGACCCAAATTATTTAATATCTCAGCAACATGGCTAACCCCATATGTAGGTTTTATTCACCAAATTGTGATTTCACAAAGAGATGGAATAGCCAATTGGCAAAGATTAGCAACTAAAAAAATCACTATTTCTTCTTTCTCATGTGATGGATGTTTTATGGATGTTTCAACACTTGTCTTTAAGTTTCCATGTAATGTTTCTATGTATGCTCATGTTTATGTTTATATGCTCATGGATGTATCTCTCTCATAGATGTTTTTAGCTGTCATGTTTATGATGTAGACTCATGATTTGAGAATGCAGTAATTGGATATGTTACATATGATGATGAGATTAACCCCTTGTAATGACATGAATAAAAACATTAAGTTGATATAACTAATAAAAAGTGAGAGACATGATCATGAGACAGAGAGAGAAGGTGAATGAAACTAGCTAAGATGTTTATGAAAGATAAAGAGAGAGCTCTCTCAACATGCAAGGTGTAGAAGCTAAGCTAAATTGAATTATAAAATAAAAGCTAGCATGTTAAAGGTGTGTTTGCATTAGACTCTATTTATCATACAATCGTCACTAGTATAACTATGAGGATATGAGTATGATCTATATTGGATAGGTATGTGGGAATTTTACCTAAGAATCAAAGACATATAGGTCAAGATGACTAATGCAGTAAAGTCCCCTAAGTTTGATATAGAGAGATTACACCTGTATCAAGGCATAAGTGCTAGGATAACCCCCGAGTGCGGTCTTGCAAAAATAGACAAGGATGATGCATTGTAGACCCAAAATGTCAAGTAGGACAAGCATGAATGCTTACAAAAAAATAGATCAACAAAGTATACCCAAAAATATAAAATAAGTAAAAACACACCCCATGCCCATAGTCTTCTAGTCCATGAAAACCTTGAGAGAGTATTAGGGAGGGAACACTCAACAAAGAAATCATCATAGACAACACACAAATAAAATAAAGTTAATCAAGTCTCAACAAGTTTAATGTTCAAGTGTGTGTTAGTCACATGACTATTTCTTTAGGACTCACACATGATAGTGATAAATGTTGTAGCATACTAGATCATAGCTAAATTATCCCAAAAATGTTGAGAAATACTCAATGTCAAGGGGAGTGTTGAGAGACACTGTTAGATAAGATGCCAAAGAAGTACCAATGCACAATGAGACCCTAATAAGCTAAATAGTTGTGCCCCAAAGACCTTGATGTATGAGTCAATTCCAAGATAGGAAAGGCAAAGTGAGGATGAAGTGAATGAGCACAAAGTAAAATTGATAGACATATGTGCAAGGGTCTCAAGAAGCATCTGTTTCCAATTTTTCACTACTTGACAATTTTTCTTAAGACTTTTTGTGATACATCAAAGCACTTATTGTTGGATTTTCACTCAAATGATCATTTTTTAGGAAATTTCATATTTTTTATGATTTTTTAGCATCATGTGTAATATTTAGGGTTTTTTTAGGATCATAGAATATGACAAACAAATAAGCAATAAGATCATTAGGAATAGAACTTCTTCAGATGGAGAATGTTGATAGGCTTAGGGAATTGATCTCCCTTAGGTGTAGAAAGCTGTTAGGTACCAAATCCAAATGTAACAGTGACAACTAGCACCTTGACCAATTAGACTTGAGCTTACTCTTCTATTCTCTATTATGTTGATTCTTTGGGTTCTCTCTAAGAACAAGCTCACCAACTTCAAATTCACAAGGATGGACTTTCTTGTTATAACTAGTAGACATCCTCTTTCAATAAGCTCACATGTGATCAAAAGTAGCCTTTCGATGCTCATCTAGAGATTTAAGCTCATGAATTCTCATAGCCCTATGGTCCTCATTAGTGATTAATCAATGTAAAGAGACTCAAAGAGATAGAATCTCAACTTCTAGTAGGAGGACAACTTTGGAACCATAGAAGTGCAAAGGGTGTAGCCCCAGTGGGAGTATGTATGGTGGATCTATAAGCCCATACTGCAAGATTAATGTGTCAGTGCCAATCCCTACCTAGCTTGTGAACTAACCTATGTAAAATGTTCAAGAATATTTTATTTGAGGTCTCATCTTGGCCATTATGTTGGGGATATTATATTATAGACCAATGTTCCTGGATTTTAAATATTTTTCAAAGTTTCCCTACGTCCTTATTCTTGAATTGTCCCCCATTGTAAGTGACTATGGAAGATGAAATACCATAGTGGCAAATGATGTGCTTTAATATAAATATGGCAACATGTTTTCTTGTAGCAGCAAGAAGCATGGCAACTTCAACCCATTTAGTGAAATACTCAGTAGCTGTGCTAATGAACTTATGTGTGCTAGAGGAACTTGGGTGAATCTTGTGAACCAAGTCAAAGGCTCATTGCTAAAAAGGTTAGTGTGTGATAGAAGGAATGAGTTCACACCTAGGATGATGAATCAAGTTGCCATGTAATTGATGATTCTTATAGGATTTAGCATATTTGATAGGATCAACTTTCCCTAAGAAATTTTTGAGCAAGTGAAAGGCCATTAGAATGTGACCTACAAATGCCATCATGAACTTTGGCTAATGTCTTTTCATAATTATCTAGCTCTAGACACCTATGTAGTGTTTTGTCTAATCCCTTTCTATATAGGTCACTGGAGATGGAGTGCAGTGAGAGACATTACAGATAAGCTATCATTTTTTATTGCACATAAGGTTTTTAAGAATGATTTGGTCTTGCAAATAGGAGAAAATGGTAGAGTAGCGGGAGGAATCATGATAAAAAATAATGAAAATTACTTGGTCATCAAGGGAGTTATAAGTGAGATGACATAGTTCTTTCATGAGGAACTCAAAGAAAGATTCATGCTCTTATATTTTTAGGATAGATGCCAAAGTTGCAATAGTAGCATCAACAAACTTGTTTTTTGCTCTAGGAGTTTGCTAGAAGGCAACAGATGTGAAGTAATTCCTTAAGGCATCAACTAGTTTCTTGTAAGGTTATATCTTGTCATCCTTAGTTTGGTATTCATTCTTCACTTGATTGATTAAAAGTTGGGAATCTCCATTGATATGTATCTTTTCTATTCTCCATTGAAGAGCTAGCTTGAATCCATTAAGTAGAGCTTCATATTCAGCTATGTTATTGGTGTATATAAATAATAGTTTGTAAGATTTTGGGATGGTGTAGCCATGAGGTGTGACAAATAGAATTCCAACACCAACAAAATTTTGAGTATATGACCCATCAAAGAACATCTTATAGGTTCTTTCTATAACATATATGATAGAAGCATCTGGGAAGTCAATTTTGATAGGAGCACTATTTGTGATGGAGAAATCAACTAGTTAATGAACAATAGCCTGTCCTTTGATGGCTTTATGTTCAACACATCGAATGTCAAATTTAGAAAAGATCATCATCCATTTTTCTAATCTACTCGTAAGTGCAACCTTACTCAAGATATATTTCAAAGGATCAATTTTAGCAACCAATTGCCTGGTATGTGCAAGTATGTAGTGACTAAGTCTTTGTAATGCAAACACTACAACTACAGAAGACTTCTCAATGTTGTTGTAATTAAGATCATACTGATGTAATATATATCTCTTTATTTCTCATTCTCATCATGTTGTGCTAACAAAGCTCCTAGGGAAATTATAGTAGTTGAGATATAGAGAATCAATGGCTTCCCTTGAATTGGAGGCATGAGAATAGGTGGCTTTGATAAATAGTCTTTGATTTGAACCAATATTTTCTCATATTCTTCATTCCATATGCATGTTGATCCTTTATGTATATATTTTTTAAACGGTTGTGATCTATTAGCCAATTGAGAGATGAACCTCCTAATAAACAGAAGGCATTCTTGCAAACTCTTTAGTTGGCTAATATTTTTGGGAGGTGACATCTCCATTATAGCTTGCATCTTTCTTTGGATCAACCTCAACGCCCTTAGCTAAGATTATGTACCCTAATAGTTTTCTAGATGTGACACCAAAAGAACACTTTTTGGCATTAGGCCTAAGTTGAAACTATTCCATGCAATATAGTATCAAACTCAGGTTAGATAAGTGAGTGCTTCATTGTTTAGATTTGGCTAGGGTATCATCAACATAATCCTCCATATTTTTATGCATCATATCATGAAATATAGTGGTCATATCCCACTGATATGTAGCTCTTGGGTCTTGGAGACCAAAATGCATCATATTCTAGCAAAAGGTTTTCCATGCCTACCTTTATCTGATTATATGCTGAAAATCCATCCATGAAGGAATACATTTCATAGCTCATAGTCATGTCTACTATCGTATCTATTTTTAGTAGTAGAAAATCATCCTATGGGAAAGCTTTATTAAGGTATCAAAAATTAGTACACACTCAAATATAATTGTCATGTTTAGAAATAAGGACAATATTTGGGATCCATTTGACATAACAAATAACTCTAATGAATTTGACACTCATGAGTTTTTCTAGCTTAACTTTCATAAGTAGGGCCACATGTGGATGCATCTTTCTCGGTTTCTATTTAATGGGCATGACACCATGAGCTATGGAGAGATGGTACATAATAAGATTTGTATTGAGCACAAGCATGCCAACATAAGTCCATGCAAAATTAATCTTCTTCTCTTGGAAAAATTGAGTTGGAAGACTACCCAGTACCTCATCCTCAGGCATGTCAAAGAGGTTTTCACTTTTAGATATGTCTTTATTTTTACTCTTTCTTGGTTCAGACATCACCACAAAGTGATTTTTTCCATCTAAATGCTTATTTTTAATTTTCTCTTCAATTTGTGACTAAGGTACTAGATGTCTATTTCAATGATATTGTCTATCAGTTCACTAGTGGAAGATACCATAGGTTCAATGACATTTATCTAACATGCAATCTCATAGTCATTGTGAAATGAGGGTAGTTATGGTCTTTAATTTTAACTAGACCAATCAATGAGATCAAGGTGCATGAGAGAGAGAAAGGTGGAAGCTTCAAGGTTGTTGAAGCAAGAGGAATCATCTCTGGTAATGAGATATGTTAAGCCTATAGAGAAGGCTCCAAAGGAATCCAAATCAAGATATGGCCTAGAGAGATCAATGTGATCCACTAACACAAGTTGTGAACCCAACTCATCTGACTCTACATGAGACTCATAAACTAGGATTGGTAGGGTAATATAGGCATATATCACATCCACACCTAATTCCCAAGAGGCATCCGAAAGATATTCCTACTCATATTCTGAAGAGTCAGTACTTTGATCATGAGCCACAAGCTGAACAATATTTCTTTCAAATGATTATGTTTGTGTTAGGATATTTAACATTTGACTCATCAAATTTAGGTTTCCTAGATGTGGACACTTCAACAGTGTTATCATGAAACAACATATCTTCTCGACATAAAAGAGAGGTAGTAGGGGTGAAATCCTCTTCATGTGTTGGAGCAACAATAGTAGGTTGTGTATCATCTTTAGATTCACTAGCGGTAAGGACTTCTCCATCAAACCATGGTAGATCATCTTCAACACCATATGCTAGGCCTATGGTATCTTTGATTTTTTATCCCTTGGTGTTACTTAGGGGTTCTACGAGAGCATTTTGTTATTATTTAAAGGTCCTTGATCATGATAACCCATTTTTGTTAGAAATTGGTAGCCTTTTCCATATCTCTTCGGAGAAATTGGGGCAGTTACAATGACCTCATTATTATTCTCTTCCTCTCTATAAATCCAATCTTTAACAAATTGATCTTCATTTTCATCTTCTAAAGGAATTGAGGATTGGAAAAAAGTATCAAAGATAGTCATAGTGGAAGATGAAGGCTTCAGCTTCTCAGATTGTTTCCCATAGGGTCGTGGATAAACAGATAATGTTGCAATGGAGTCCAAGGTGTACTCCCCCATTCAAATACTCATCATTTTCAGCTTATTTTCACTTTCTATAAGGGACATTCTAATGCCACTAGAAGGTCGATTATGTGGCACTAGTGAATCTGCAGCAGTAAGTATATTGATGTTCATATAATTGTCTCCTAGGATCACTATTTCTGCAACATTGAACAAAAATTTGATACATTGGTGATATGTTGAAGGTACAACTTGAATTTCATGGATCCATGGTTGACCCAATAAAATATTGTAGGAATGTGGTGTGTCTAATACTTAGAAGAATAGGTTCTTCTCAATTGGACCCACACAGATAAGAAGTACAATTAGGCCTTTCAAAGATCATTCAACTTTGTCATATTACTTTTATGTTGATCTTCTTTCTAGGATTAATTACAAATTTTGACATTCCCAATTATTAAATTATGATAAAGGAAATAATATTTAACCCAACACCATTTTCTATAGGGACTCTTTAGGCTTAGGTGTGGTAGACATATACTTTGATGTGGAGAGCAAGATTATGGGGATGACTAAGAGATTTGTCATCTTCTTCAGAAAATGTAAGATATTGATGTGAGGAAATGTGGTTTGCCATAGCTTGGAATTGTTCAACGTCAATGTCTATGGGAACATTATTAGTGTATAAATATTTTTCTAGGATCTTCTTGTCCAAAAGAGAAAACTCTAGCAACTCAAAAATGGAGATTTGGGTGGGAGTTCATTGCAATTAACTTACAAGGTTGTAACTAGATATAGTAGGTGGAGCCACCTATTTGGAAGATGAGGCATTCTTGGGATCATTGGCCACTTTGACAACAACCTTAGATTGCCCCCAGTGATAGCATTTAAGGTCTAACCATGAGAAGAGGAGGAATCTTCCACCCTAAGGAACACCATAGGTCCAATGCCTTTGAATTTTTGATGAGGACTGTGTATTGTCAAGACCACCTTAGGTTTCTCATCATTAGTATCATAATTGAGTTCCCCTTAAAATTTAGGGTCCATCATGTAGATGCATTTACTTATGGGCTCAATCATGTTGATCATATTATCTATGTTGGCATATGCATAACAAATCTTGGTGTCATTACCCTTTTTGTTGGCTTTGGATGTCTATCCTTTCTCATATTTGGGTTATGTTTGTTTAAAAACCTTATGGTCATAATTATTAACCAAGCCATCCATGATAACTTTTTCTTCATCAATGACATCTTTGAGTTTGTAGTAATTGTCAGTGTTATGACCCTTATTCCTATGGTAATTTCAATATTGATCATCTCTCCAACAATCAGGTTTCACAAGTGGGTCATAAGATCAAGAATTATTAGGTAGCATGATGAGCTTATTAACAAGAAAAGTCTTTAAGACCACTTCATATGATTCAACCATTGGTGTATAAGTGCATGTTGGTTTAGAGAGTCTCTTAGATTTGTTGAAAGATTGTGGCTTTGAGGTCTCTTGCTTTTTAGTAGCATATATGGCATTGGATAAGTTAAAGGCCAATTCCTTGTCTTAGGAGCATCTAAAAATCCACCATTGACTACATACTTGTTTTTATTCCAAGGTTTACCCTTATCTTTACCATTTCCATTTCCATTTTTATCCTTATTGAGAACAATGTCACCCTTTATGATGGCATGCGATAAACAATTTCAACCATGTCATTGAATGAGGTAAATAGCTTCTTCCTAAGATCATAATATAACTCAGGCACAAGTGTGTTGATGAAGATGTCAATTTTCTTAATATTAGGAATTTGTTAGGAATACCTAGAATGTAATGATCTCTATCAATGTAAATATGAAGCAAATGGTTCCCCTTGTTGTTGTTTTATGTTGCACAAATGAAACATATAGCATGTTGTATGTTATAGGAGCATTTTTGGATAAATCATTGTGTAAACTCATCAACTGACTTGAGAGGAGGTGACAATTTGGTGATCCACTCCATGTACCCTTAAGCTTTTAGGAAATAATTTCATGAGGTATGTGTACTCTGTTGAGATAATGGGTGTTGCAAACATTGCATAATATTGTTATATTTTACTATGTAATGTTGTACCTATATGGACGTGCAACATGTAAATATTCCCATGGGATATTCTTGATGAGTTGTATTGTAACATTGTGATAATATTTTATGTAATTATTTAATATTGGGGGAAAGAATTAAATGCCCAATACTAAATGTGGGGTCAGTGGGTTAGGTAGCACATGGTTTTAGCACATGGTTTATGTAATACTACTTGGTGGTTTTGTAGAACTTTCTACTATATAAGCAGCCACAAGGGTAGTTGTTGTAGAGTGACAGGAGAAGAATAAAAAAAGGCAAGAGTCGAGTGGGACAAGGCTTGACAGGTTAGCCAAGAGAGCATTTGTGAAGGTTGGAAGCATGGCATGGGATGTGTGGATTCATGCTTGTTCACATAGTTTGCTCGATTGTGGCTATGGCCATGAAGGCTTCCATGGTTGTATTGCATTGGTATTTTTGTTGAATAATACATGGTGATGGATGCTTTTGGGGTTGGGTTTTTCCCTCAATGAGGGTTTCCCAGGGTATATCTTATGTCACAATTTTGTGGATATGTTGTCTATTCTCTTGCATGTGGATTTTAATTTCGTATTTATTTCAAATCTATTATGGGTTATGTGGAAATGGTTATATTCTTTATTGCCAAGTTTCCTTACATACTCATGCATGAAATCCATGCTAAGAGCATAGAAGTGACATACATGGTTGTATGGGTTACCATTTCCATCATATTTATCATACTTGGGAACATCAATATCCCTAGGAAATGACACCATGTAGAGACTTCTATCAAATGGGAGAGCACTTATAGATTCAACAAAAGATGTCTTGGGTTGTTCTTTTTTTATTTGTAGTTGAGAAAGTTTACTTCTTAACTCTTGGAATTCCTTTCTAGGATCTTAGTTGGTTCTCTTTTGTATATGATCCTTTAAATGTCATAGTCATGAGGGAGTTCCATCCCTGAGAAGCCATGTATTGAAATTATTGGTCTCCATTTTTCTCTATGGCCTTTAGCATGAGTTTTTGGAGGATTTCATGTTGTTGAAATCTCATAAGGTCCCTGCTAGTAACCTCAATATCTACCTCATTCTCATGATGTGATTAAAAGGGTCTAGGTGGTGAGGGACATCCCACAAAGGGTGTCCTTAGAGATCTTGGTGGCATGTTATTCCCATTATTGCATGTTATTGCCATAGAATGGGTTGCAATAGTTGTCATTAGCCTATCAGTTTTCAAAATTAGGTATGTGGGAACTAGTTTTAGCATGTGGATAAGAAATCTCTCTAGTGGCTATGCCTCTAACTTCTTATAGTCTTTCTCTATCTAACCTAGCTTGTTCTTATTTTTGCACAAAAAGGTCCTCTAGGTGGCAGTTCCTCTCTTCGGGATTCATGGTGAGTGAAACATTTTCATAATCCCTAGGGGTGTCAAAGGGGTTATCAAAGAAATTGTCAAAGCGGTAAAGTGGATTATGCCAAGTAATAGTGTTGGCCACTTCTTACCTCTCAAGGATAAGATCTTCCTCCTAGGTTTTCTTATGAAGGCATCTAGTTGGAGTAGTTAATTGTGCAAAAGTAAATGAGAGATGAATTCCTTTACTAACTTGGAGTTTATTCACAACTAGCATGTAAGGATAAGTCTTTAGTGTTGCAAGACAAAGTAGAGCCTTTTAGCGTTAAATTCGTATAATCAAAGTGATCATTTGTCAAAAGATACAATGGAGTAAAGGGTATGTGCATGATCATGGTGTGCCAAAAAGTGGCAATGTGAAAAAAATAGAGTTTGGAGACGTCTAAAATCGCTTCAAAATCTGCTTTGACATTTTTTTCACCTATCTAGGTACCAAACCTGGAAAGTAAGGCCCAAGCCTTATCGGATATTTGATTTGATATCAGATATCCAATATGAGATTAGATATCCGATTTCATATCAGATATCCTATATCAAATCAAATATCTGATACTGGCGGCAAAAAAATTCGAGGGAAAAATGGATTTGTGAGTTATATGACTAATTTGAGTTATGAAATATGTAAAGATATAATATATAATATATATATTATATAATATATATTATTATATTATATTATTATTATTTTTACTATATTTTTATTAAATATAATAATGTAATATATATATATATATGTTATTAATAAACTATTATTATTATGACCTATGTTATTAATATATAATAATATATTATGTTATTATTATTATAATGTATAAATATAATATATATATTAATATATATACTATTATTATACTATATTATTATTATTTTTACTATATTATTTCTATTAGAATTATTTATATGGGTCGAAAGGGGTCATAGGATGACCTATGATCCCTTTTGACATATTCCATGACGACATATGTCCCTAGGGGTCCTAGGACCCCTAGGGATATATCAGAATCATTTATATGGGTTGAGGGGGGTCACAGGATGACCTATGACCCCTTTCGACACATTTCATGACAACATATGTCTCTAGAAGTCCTATGACCCCTAGGGACATTATAGTCATTTATATGGGTCGAAGGGGGTCATAGGATGATCTATGACCCCTTTCAACACATTCCATAAAGACATATGTCCCTAGGGGTCCTAGGACTCCTAGCAACATATTAGAATCATTTATATGGGTCAAAGGGGGTCATAGGATGACCTATGACTATGACACCTTTCGATACATTCAATGGTGGCATATGTTCCTAGGGGTCCTAGGACCCCTAAGGACATAGTATAATCATTTATATAGTTCGAAAGGGGTCAGAGGATGACCTATGACCCCTTTTAACACATTCTATGACAACATATGTCCATAGGGGTCCTAGGATACATAGGGACATATTAGAATTATTTATATGGGCGAAGGGGGTCATAAGATGAACTATGACCCCTTTCAACACATTCCATGATGACATATGTCTCTAGAGGTCCTACAACTCCTAAAGACATCTTAAAATCATTTATATGGGTTGAAGGGGGTCATAGGTCATCTTATGACCCCTTTCAACACATTCCATGATGACATATGTCCCTAGGGGTCCTAGGACCTCAAGAGACATATTAGAATCATTTAAATGGGTCAAAGGGGGTCATAGGATGACCTATGAACCCTTTCAACTCATTCCATGACAACATATGTCCATAGAGGTTCTAAGACCCCTAGAGACATATTAGAATCGCTTATACGGGCTGAAAGGGGTCAGAAGATGACCTATGATCCCTTTCGACTCATTCTATGATAACATATGTTCATAAAGGTTCTGGGACCCCTAGGGACATATTAGAATTGTTTATATGGGTTGAAGGGATTCATACGATGACCAATGACCCCTTTTGACACATTCTCTAATTACATATGTTTGTAGGGGTCCTAGGACCCCTAAGGACATATTAGAATAATTTATATGGGTCAAAAGTGGTCTTAGGATGACCTACGACCCCTTTCGACATATTCCATGATGACATATGTCTTTAGGAGTTCCAGGACCCCTAGGGACATATTATAATCATTTATATTGGTCGAAGACACATTCCATGATGCCATATGTCTGTAGGGGTCCTAGGACCCCTGGGGACATATTAGAATCATTTATATGGGTCAAAGGGGATCATATGATGACTTATGACACCTTTCAACACATTCCATGGTGACATATGTCCATAGGGGTCCTAAGACCCCTAGGGACATATTATAATTATTTATATGGGTCAAAGGAGGTCACATGATGACCTATGACCCCTTTCAACACATTCTATGATGACATATGTCTTTGGGGGTCCTAGCAGTCCAAGCGACATGTTAGAATCGTTTATATGGGTCGAAGGTAGTCATAGGATAACTTATGACCTCTTTTGACACATTCCATGATGACATATGTCCCTAGGGGTCCTAGGAGGTCGAAAGGGGTCATAGGATGACCTATGACCCCTTTCGACACATTCCATGATGACATATGTCAATAGGATTTCTAAAACCCCTAGCGACATATTAGAATCGTTTATATAGTTCGAAGGGGGTCACAAGATGACCTATGACCCTTTTCAACACAGAATCATTAATATGGGTTGAAGGGGGTAACAAGATGACCTATGAACCCTTTTGACACATTTTCATCACGACATATGTCCCTAAGGGTCCTACGACTCTTATGGACATATTAGAATCGTTTATATAGGTTGAAGGGGGTCACAAGATGACCTATGACCCCTTTTGACATATTCCATGATGAAATATGCCCAAGTACATATTAGAATTTTTTACATGGGTCGAAGGGGGTCACAGGATGAGCTATGAACCCTTTCAACACATTCCATGACAACATATATCCCTAGGGGTCCTAGGACCCCTAGGGACATATTAGAATTGTTTGTATGGGTCGAAGTGGGTAATAGGATGACATATGAACCCTTTTAGCACATTCCATGACGACATATGTCCTTGGGGGTCCTAAGACCCATAGGGACATATTACAATTGTTTGTCGAAATATGTCATAGGATGACCTATGATTCCTTTCAATACATTCCATAGGGGTCCTAGGACCCCTAGGGACATATTACAATCATTTATATGGGTCGAAGGGGGTCATAGGATGACCTATGACCCCTTTCAATGCATTCCATGACGACATATGTCCCTAGGGGTCCTAGGACCCCTAGGGACATATTACAATCATTTATATGGATTGAAAGCGATCATAGGATGACCTATGACCCCTTTAGACAAATTTCATGATGACATATGTCCTTAGGGGTCCTAGGAGCCCTAGGGACATATTAGAATCATTTATATGGGTCGAAGAGGTCATAGGATGACCTATGACACTTTTTCACACACTCCATAATGGCATATGTCCCTACGGGTCCAAAGACCCCTAAGGACATATTAGAGTCATTTATATGGGTCAAAGGGGGTCATAGGATGACCTATGACCCCTTTCAACACATTGCATCATGACATATCTCCCTATGGGTCTTAGGACCCCTAAGGACATATTCGAATTATTTATATGAGTTGAAGGGGCTCATAGGATAATCTATGACCCCTTTCGACACATTTCATGATGACATATGTCCCTAGAGGTTTTATGACACTTAGGGACATATTACAATAATTATATGGGTCGAAGGGGGTCACAGGATGATCTATGACCCTTTTCAACACATTCCATGATGACATATGTCCCTAATAGTCTTAGGACCCCTATGGACATATTACAATCATCTATATGGGTTGAAGAGGGTCACATGATGACCTGTGACCCCTTTTGACAGATTTCATGATAACATATGTCGCTAGGGGTCCTAGGACCCCTAGTGACATATTACAATTTTTTATATGGGTTGAAGGGGGTCATAGGATGACCTATGTCCGTTTTGACAAATTCCATGATGACATATGTCCCTAGGTGTCCTAGGACTCCCTAGGGACATATTAAAATTGTTTATATGGGACACATTCTTTGATAACATATGTCCTTATGGGTCCATGGACCCCTAGGGACATATTAAAATTGTTTATATGGGTCGAAGGGGGTCATAGGATGACCTATGACCCCTTTCAAAACATTCCATGATGACATATGTCCCCAGGACCCCTAGTGACATATTAGAATCATTTATATGGGTCGAAGGAGGTGATAGGATTACTTTTGACCCCTTTCAACACATACCATGATGACATATGTCCCTAGGGGTCTTAGGACCCATATTAAAATCATTTATATGGGTTGAAAAGGGTCATCGGATGACCTATGACTCCTTTTGACACATTCCATGACGACATATGTCTCTATGGGTCCTAGGACCCCTAGGGACATATTACAGTAATTTATATAGGTCGAAGGGGGTCATAGGATGATCTATATACCCTTTCAATAGATTGCATGATGACATATGTCCCTAGGGGTCCTAGGTCCCCTAGGGACATATTAGAATCATTTATATGGGTTGAAGAGGGTCATAGGATGACCTTTGACCCCTTTCAACACATTCCATGATGACATATGTCCATAGGGGTCTTACAATATATTAGAATCATTTATATGGGTCGAAAGAAGTCACAATATGACCTATGACCCCTTTTGACACATTCCATGACGACATATGTCCATAGGGGTCCTAAGACCCCTAAGGACATATCAAAATTATTTATACAGTTCGAAAGGTGTCACAGGACGACCTATGACCCCTTTTGACACATACCAGGATGACATATTTCCCTTGGCATCCTGGGACCCCTAGGGACATATTAAATTTTTTTATATGGGTCGAAAGGGGTCACAAGATGATCTATGACCCCTTTTGACACATTTCATGATGACATATGTCCTTAGGTATTCTAGGACTCATAGGGACATATTATAATTGTTTATATGGGTCGAAAGGGGTCATAAGATGACCTATGACCCCTTTAGAGACATTCCATGATGACATATGTCACTAGGAGTCTTAAGTCTCCTAGGGACATATTAGAATCTTTTATATGGGTCGAAAGGGGTTACAAGATGAGCTATGACACCTTTCAACACATTCTATGACAACATATATCCCTAGGGGTCCTAGGACCCATAGGGATATATTAGAATCCTTTATATGGGTTAAGGGTGTCACAAGATGACTTATGACCCATTTCAACACATTCCATGATGACATATGTCCCTAGAGGTTCTAGGACCCCTAAGGACATATTAGAATCGTTGATATGGGTTGAAGGGACTCACAGGATGACCTATGACCCCTTTCGACACATTTTATGATGACATATGTTCCTAGAGGTTTTGGGCCCCCTAAGGACATATTACAATCATTTATATGGGTTGAAGGGGGTCACAAGATGACCTATGACCCCTTTCGACACATTCCATGATGACATATGTCCCTAGTGGTCCTAGGACCCCTATGGACATATTACAATAATCTATATGAGTCGAAGGGGCTCACATGATGACCTATGGCCCTTTTGAACACATTTCATGATGACATATATTACAATCATTTATATGAGTCAAAGGGGGACATATTACAATCATTAATGGAATGTGTCGACCTATAACCCCTTTCGACACATTCCATGGCGACATATGTCCCTAGGGGTCTTATGACCCCTAGGGAGATATTAGAATCATTTATATGGGTCGAAGGGGGTCATAGGCCAGTTATATTCCATGACAACATACGTCTCTATGGGTCCTAGGACCTGTAGGTACATGTTATAATTATTTAAATGGGTCGAAAGGGGATTTTGATAGATTCCATGACGACATATGTCACTAGGGGTCCTATGACCCCTAGGGACATATTAGAATTGTTTATATGGGTAAAGGGGGTCATAGGATGACCTATGACCCCTTTTGACACATTCCATTATGACATATGTCTCGAGGGGTCCTAGGACCCTTGGGAACATATTACAATTGTTTATATGGGTCAAAGGGGGTCATAGGTCGACACATTCCATGATGACATATGTCCCTAGGTGTCCTACAACCCCTAGGGACATATTAGAATCATTTATATGGGTCAAAGGGGGTCATAGTATGACCTATGACCCCTTTCGACACATTCTGTGATGACATATGTCACTAGGGATTCTAGGACCCCTAGGGACATACTGCAATCATTTATATTGGTCAAAGCGTGTCATAGGATGACCTATGACCCCTTTCGACACATTTCATGATGACATATGTCTGTAGGGGTCCTAGGACCGCTCGAGACATATTAGAATCTTTTATATGGGTTGAAGGGGGTCATAGGGTGGCCTATGAACCCTTTCGACACATTCCATGACAATGTATATCCCTAGGACCCCTAGGGACCCATTGGGAATGCGTTGAAAGGGATCATTAGGGGCCCTAGGGTCATATGTTGTCATGAAATGCGTCAAAATGATGCATTTTATGACAATATTATATTTAATAATTATATAATATTGTATATTTTAATATAATAATAATATATTATTAGATTATATAATGATAATAATTTAACCATATAATATTACTATCTATATTTAATAATAATATATATCATATATATTACTATATTATATTTAGTTATGATAATAATAATTATATTTATAATTATATTATATTTAATAATAATAATCATACATATTACTATAATATAATAATATTTATAATAATATATAGTAATAATAATATCAATGTCCACACTTTCCTGGAATAAATTTCCCTCTAAAATAGTCTAAAGTTTCTCTCTTAAATTTATTTTCGCTCAAATTTTCCTCCCTCCAAGTTTAAAATTGAAAAAAATCTCCCCTCTCAAATTTCCCTCCAAATTTTTGTTTAAAATTCTCGGCAGTGATCAGATATCTAATTAGGCTTGGAATTTACCAAGCCTATTTGGTCAACCCAAAAAACGTGTTTGAGAAGGGTTTCACTGACACTCAGACTTCGGATAGCCATCTGACAATGTTATTTTCATCAAAATTAAATAAAATGAAAAGGGTTTTTTTATATTACTCTCAAGATTCCATCGATATAATTGTTGTCAAAATTTGAGTTCGATAAGTATTTATTAGTTAATTTTCAATGAAGATTATTCTAAAATGCCAATTAACATACTGATTTAAAATAGCTATAACTTTCAAATAGTATAACATTTTTTAAATCCAAAAGTTACGTCACATTCTATGCTTCACCTAGTATAAGAAAAATATTTAAAAAAAAAATTTGTTAAAATTTTCTATTAGTTAAGGTGGTCAAACACAGGATTTTTTTTTTTTTTTTTTGAAAAGTCTTAGTAGAAAATTCATATTTAATTATTTATTTAAAATAAAAATACTCAAAAATGTGCATCACATCCACGTATGAGTCTACTTTTTATAGCTATAATTATATTAAAAAAATATTATCATTTGATTTTGGTTAAGGTGGTCAGACATAGACCTACTTTTTATTTTTGCCCTGAAATTTTCATAGTACTGCATTAAAATCCAATCTTTTGACCAATTAATTTTTTTTCTCTAGATAAGGCCCAGTAGTTTAGAAACTATAATCAATTTTCTACAGATTATTTTCTTACAACTTTTTGATCTAAAGTCCATAACCACTTTAAAATTATGTGTCAAATTGACATAACCCTGATTTGCTAGTTTTTCACTGCCACTTAAGGCCATAGTTTGGTTAACCATGATCCTGCACATACCCTAAATAGCTTGTCAAAAGTGCTCAAGAATTTATAGCACTAATGAGTCCAACTAAGAAATTAGCAGGAAGCTCAATAGAAAATACATAAGATAACAAAGTAATCGAGTTTTTGACAAGTGAACCATACAGACACCAAGTTCATATTTGAGAGAGTAAATCCATCTTTTTAGCTTTAGACAATAGCATGCATGGATATTTCAAACAAGACTATGGTAAGACTAGGTAAAAATACCCTTAATTTAGATAAAACATAATCTAAACTCAATTCTACAAGCAACTTAAACCATGTGATAGCTCATAGCAAAACATGCAATAGAAGTTTAACAAATTATATCATGCAATATTTCATATAGAAGACATGTGATGCTTCTTTGATAGGTGACAATTCCTAGAAGATCATTTGATATAGTATAACATAGTAGGGCGATAAATTTTTCAAATGGTGTGATACTTATGGAAAATCAAAAGTATCATATGATACTTCTCTAAACTGGCATGTGATAAAGGGCTAGTAAACTCTATAATATGCACCTTTTTGCCAAACTCTAGCATTTGATGCTTCATTGATAGGTGAAAATTCCTAGAAGATCATTTGATATAGTATAACATAGTAGGGCGATAAATTTTTCAAATGGTGTGATACTTCTCTAAACTGGCATGTGATAAAGGGCTAGTAAACTCTGTAATATGCAACTTTCTGCCTAAAATGTCAATTTTTTGGTTCAAATTTTGAAGTATTTTAGGCTAGAATACAATTGTGACAAATTAAAACTCTATTTTGGAATAGTTGAATAAGGGACAAAGCAACCTTTTCAACACAAGCACTTGTGATATAAAAAATAAAATCTTATGAATGTTAATGTCAAGTGTATGTCCATAATGTTTCCACGGGTCTATCTCATTCAAAAAATCATCAAGCAGAACTACCTAAAGGTTACTGCTCATTACTAAATAACTTGGGCCACACTTGATGCCCCTTTTCCTCACACAAAGTGGTTTCCCATAATAGATTTTGTCTTTGTCATGGAGGTGCCATTGGCACAACCAAAGGGACACAAATGGTGAGTCTAAAAATATTGGGGTGATCTAGGTAGTCCATTAGGATCGATCCTTGCACCAAGATGTTGTGCAGATAATAAGGGTAGCTTATAATCCTAAGGTGTTTAGAAAGGGTCCTATTCACAACACACCTTTTGCACTTGATAACAAGAAACCTTGTAAGAGACAAGTAATAGACCTTGTGGCTACAAGAGTACCTTAAGCATTCCCTCTTAGTATTTTCCTCATGGTTACAATCCCACAAGTACTTCTATTAAATGAAGACAAGTGCTATTCCCTTCAAGGATTTGGCCTTTGTAAAGAGGTTTGTGATTATAGTGGGAGGAGTTAGCTGGGTTGTGCTTGTTCCTACTTTGGTTCATTCCTATTGGTAGATTTCCACCAATAACAATCTCTCTAAATGTAGTATCTCTTTAGGAGATATAAAAAAAATGGTTCCACACAGAAAGATCAAGATTTATGATCCACTTAAAGGGTGATGAGCACACTCTCTTATTCCAAGTGCTTCCCCCAAATACACAAATAAGGTTAATCAAGACCACTAAAAAGTGAAATATTCCACTCACTTTTGAGACTCAATAAAAGGTCAAGATTTTTATTTCACCACAATAGTGAAGAACATACTCTCCTACCATGATGTAAATAGCCTCAATGAAGTAAAAAAAAAGTTTGAATACATGATTATTCCTTCAAAATCCAATGAAATAAAGTCCATTTTTAAAGACATCTCATGAGGGAGAACAAAACTCTTTCCAACACTAGTTTAGAATACTTCACCGTTCACATGGTCTGATTGCTATACTTGAGTACATTAATCATAAATTTCAATCCTAAAATTTTATTTCAAAACCCTTTGGAGAATTTTTCTAAATTATAAATACTAAAACATATCCAAAGCTGAGACAAAAGTAATCAATCCATTACATGTTATAGTCTCTGCATGTAGACCTATTTTCTTTGTCATAAATCAAAAGTAAAACCAATAACCCTTCCTTGGGCATCTAATAACTTCCTCAAAATGACTCCAAATAAAACCAAAATAATTTTCAATAAACCCTATATGAGTCTAGTTTATGAATATATAAGCCATTAATTTTTCCAATTCATAATTCATTCTACAAGCACAAATTATTGCCTGCAACTTCAAAACAAATCCTTAAAACTCAGTCTTTATTAAAATGAACATAACTTACATATATCTAAATGAAAATGACTCAAACCAATTGAAACTCAAAATTGGTTCATATATATTTCCAATGAAGACAACTAGAGTTTTTTTTTCATCCAAATGTGTCTATACCAAATATTTAAATCCGACTGTAGCTAGGCATCCTCAAATCTGCACACAACCACTTTTACCAAAACTAGCATAACTTCTTCAAAAATTAACAAAATTTTTCCAAACCAAAAAGAGAAAGAATATCATTCATCCTAATCTTCAAATGTATAGAGAATACAAGGGTTCTAGGCTGTACATTGCCATAAAAGACCTGGAACCATCACAAAAATAGTTAAAAACCAATCAAAATGACAAGTTCTTGGAAACTAATTGCTTCTAAATGATCTATTCTTATTCTCATTCATTCATTTATGTTTGGAATGACCAATACAATAATTTTTAAATGGTTGTGGTGGTTTACAACTTCCCAACCACCTTTTAAACCAACCCAACACATTCTTTTAACCCTTGTACATTTTTCAATGCTTCTTTAAGCACTCCCATTACAATGCAAATGTATTTTTTTCTAGTTTTTAATACATCACAATACAAAGTTAAGCATTTTAACCATTTTTTCAACATGGTTATAGGAAAATCTAAATGATTTAAATATTACAATATTATTAAATTCATCATAATGTATGAAGGGTCAAGATGCTCCTGCATCATACTCCTAGGCTTAAAAGATTTCCATGTCCCATGGAAATTGGCAGTGGAGAGTTCTGCAAGACAAATCTTTCACTTCCTTGTCTTTATCCCTAGGTCCATGGTTCTGCTACGTGAGAATTTTTTTTTATTTAAATTTTTAAAATGATAAAATGACTTTATGTGTGCAACTTAGGACAAGAGGTGAAAGAGGTATTTAATTTAATTAAAGGGGAACACGTCCTTTTAATTAAATATGAACTCAGGATATAGTGTGTTAGAAATGTAATGATAAGAAAGTGAGTGAGAAGCGGGGGTGTGGGCAAGGGGGGTGAATCATGAATTGATAAAACTTTTCACAATTAGATTACTTCATCTTTATCTCTTTATATCATCTAATCTAATTCCATGCATGAAATTAAAGAAATAAATTAATCAACGCCATAACACATTTGACACAAGATATGGTAACCTAGAAACCCTCCAAGTAGAAGGTAAAACTAGGGTGGGGATGACACCTTCAAGCTTCAAACTATAGTAATAAATTGGCCTATTAGGGCTTACAATTGATCGCTTGTGGTGATCTATTCTATTAGGAGTATGAAGGATGTTTAGGTCCACCTTGTAAGAGGATTTTACAAAAAAATGAAGTATCCATTCTGTTAAGAGACTTAGCAAAAGACTATTAGGTCCACCTAGTTAAAGGATTTGACTGATGTACCTATTAGGATGAATCAACAAGATGATCTTTTCTTTGCAACTTGATTTTGTAAAATGGATCCTTCGGATAATATGATTACGTGACTGTGATGGATGAGTCTCTACTATTCTCTTTATATGGCATTATAGCTTGATTACATATTTTGCTCCATATTCTCTTCTTGTATTCATATATGACTCATATTATGCTTCTTACAAAATTTCACACTTCAAAAAATAATTTTATCTTCCTTATATACCCTTCAAACAATAAATCTATACCAAGTTAGCTCCCAAAATGTATATCTACATAATAATCAATTTATACCTTTGGGTCAGCCCAAATATTGATGCTTGAACAATACAATGTTTTTGATAATTTGCTAATACTTGGACAATACAATGAGCTCAGGTGACATTGTTTCTTGGTTAGTACTGAAAGCTCAAATGAAATTGTGGAATTTAGGTGATATAGGAGCTTAGCTTACACATAGAGCTCGGTTAACTCTATGAACTCTGTTCACACATGAAAATTGTTTCCCATTGGTAATAATGTGTTAGTGAATAGATTGTCCTCCAAGAAAATACATGAAAGTATAATCTCTAAATGCCCAAGTAAGAAGACTAATCAACACTAACAATTGGGTCACTTCATTATTAAAAGAGTGTAAGCACCCTCTGAATTTATCTGGGTACAGCTCCTCATATATGATTTACAATGAATTTGAATATGGATGCTTTTAACTAGAAAACATGAAAGGATTACAAACATCTACCTATAAACACGAAGTAGATGCGAAAAAACTAAATGACTACAAGAAAATAAATGGCAAATGACACAAAGTCCATTTACCCCAAAGTCCATTTAAATGGCAAATGATCAACTCCATTCTTTTATAACTTGACATCTCCTTTATTATATGGGCTCTAAATATATGTAACTTAAACTTGGTTGGCAGATGTCAATTGCTTAAAATTTATAATAATGTTTGATCACATATGAAATAGCTTAATATTTTCTCAAGACTCAACTATTGCATCCAAGATGTCCCTGTTGTATATGAGCAATGTTAGTATGCTAATAGAAACCAAATTTAAATAAAGCTTCTACAAACTAAACAAAATTCATAAACTTCAAGATAGACTAAGATGAACTCTCAATTGAGAATATGAGCCATTAATGGACTCTCTCAATGAGAAGCTCTCTTGTTGAGTGGCTTTGTCTAAATAGATAGGATGTATGCTTAAGCTTATGCTTCAAAAAGGGCTTCAAATGGAGTTGGAATTTGGGTGTGAGTGTATAGTTTTGATGTAAAATGGCTTCTTAAAATGGCATTATGAATTTACTTCATGGATTGTGTTATTTTGCAAAGGAGAAGGATCCAATTTATAGGCAAGAGGCTTGAGGGATTGAGGGATAAGTTGCAAGGATGGGAAAAAGTTCATGGAGGGCTCAGATTGCATGAGAGGAGAGCATATGGATTGTGCTTCCTTACAACCAATCAGGGAGTGACACATGTCACAAGGTGAGAGGATGGAGGAAAGGGGAAGGATGAGTCAACAAAGGAGGCTCAAGAGATAAAATATTCATAAAGACCCTCATAATGGCTTGTAAGAACAATAAAAGGGCTTTGGAAGAGTCATTTATGGCCTAGTGGGCTTCATAAAGTTTTATGGTTGGGACATTTTGAGGGAGATGAGAGGAATTTTGACTTGGGCTTGATTAGGAAGGTTTTAAGCTTGCTTAGGCTTGTGCAAATGATTAGAGGATGGATTAGGATGGTTTAGGATTAGCTTAGGGATAGGCAAGTGGATGGCATTTAATGAGGGTGGGTGAAGGAGGAGATATTTGTTAACTTTGGCTTGGGTTAGTAAGTTTTAACCCATGTTTAGGGAATGTGACAAGGTTAGGAGGGGATTAGGATTAGGTTTAAAGACATCTTCTAGAAGAGTCTAGACTTTGGATGAGGATAAAGACTTTCTAGAATAGTCTAGAATTTCCTAGGATGAGGATGAAGACTTTCTAGAAGAGTCTAGAACTTCTTAGGATGAGGATAAATTAGATTTTTAGGAAATAAATAAAGTTTTATTTATTTCAAGGGTTTGGGTTGAGGAGATATTTATTAAAACTTTTTTTAATAAACATGAGGATTAATATTTAATCTTAATTAAATATTTTGAGTTGGGATTAGGGGTAGGAAATGATGGGATTAGCCTTTAATCAAAATTAAAGAAGGATTAGAAGATTTTGGAAGAGGTTAGTGGTCTTAAGGAAATTGGCCAAGTATTGGGCAAAAAATAATTTTTTTATTTATTTTGAGTTTTTTGGTCAATTTATTAATTAAATAATTAATAAATAAGAAAATAATGTTTAAATAAGATTTAAACATTTTTGGGAGGGATTCCTTAATTAAATATTTCTAGTTAAGATAAAGGGATTTAATGGCATAAAAATAAATAAATAAATTAAATAATTAATTAATTAATAAATGATGATGTCATCAGGAATTTTTCAGAAAATAAAAATACTTTATTTTCTAAAGGTTTTTAGGTGTCTACACCTGTGTCTTTTGATTATCGTGTGCCACAATAATATTAATGGTCTTTGAGTTGTTAGATATGATCTGTAGTAAATTAGTATGAATTAACTATGAAACCATTATAAACCAAGATAGTTGGGGCAGTGTGCACATCTTATTAAGCATTTGATGTGCATTCTCCTACTTCCACATCTCACAAATTACTACTAGTTACCACCCTTTAAATGCATTTGTCGATCCCTTGGTACATTAGTACTTGGAAAAATACTACGTCATTGAATACATGCTAGTACATGTCAACTTGGCAATCTGGAATGATTCATGAAGCATGATTTGAATTGGGAACCAATGTCCATGTACTAGGTGGTGGTCTTCATTATATTTTGCATTGATATATGTATCGATTTCAGTTATTATTAACACAATCACCATACTGACACAAGGAAAGGTATTGTACTAACATGTATGTTCGAGTTCTATCATTTTCACATATGGAGATACCATTTTATTCTCAAATTTGATCCCCACATTCTCTATTAGTTGTATTACAAATGCAAACACCAAGGAACTCATCAAACTTAAATTAAACACGAGTCCTTGTAGCTTGGTGTGATACCATATGCTTTTTCATCATTTTCTGTCCATACCCAATCTTAACATGTCATTCTTCAAAACTAAAGTCTCTTTTTTTTAAATCTGCAGGTATCTCAGATTGTTGGGACTGTATCATTGCCAGATTTTACAATCTGGTATTATAAAAGAAAGCCATTATCATCCTTTTTAGTATCACATTCACCTCTCACACATATGTAGTCACTACCTATGAGTTTTGTTGGAGTGATCATTATGTTAAGGAGCTCAGCTATGTTGACTACTTACACATTTTCTATTTGAAGTCTGGGGTTTTCATTATGAAGAAGCCGATTACTCATTTGCCTTTATCCATGCCAATACTCGACATCCTCTTTCTTAGATTTCATGGTCTCTACCATCAACATCTATGCCTCATTGATTGAGAATATGAAAACTAAACTGATAGCTTTTATGTTGACAATTATGTCTTTATTGTTTACACTCCCATATATTAGTTTAGAATAATGATTATGAACTCAAACTACCCACGACTCTTCATAGTTTCCCATATGTTCTATTCATGAGTTGGCACTATAAATATCAACAATTATCAAGGCTTTTTGGTATTTCAAGTGTGTGAACCTTGAAATTCTTAATTATCAAGATGTTCATTTCATAATGACTATGCAAGCTTAATAAGTCCCATATTATAGAGGTTGTGAATACTAAGTATTCACAGTCTATTGCTTTGACATGAGGCCTTAAAACTGGGGTCCAAATATGTCATATGAGAACATGGTTATCTTCTGATTTAGCAACTGAGTTGTTCACTAGTATCATATCGTTATTAATTAGCCATACCTTTGAGTTGAAGAGAGCCGACCTATTGAGCTGCAACTTAACTTTTGAACCTCTAAACTTCTAAAGTTTTGAAATGAACTTGGATCCTATATTATGAATCTTCACAAATTTTGAGCCCTTACTGACTTTCTCACCTTAATATTTGAACAACCTATGGGACTCTTTGTATCAGATTGAACCATATTGAATTAATAAATTCACTTCAAAGAGCCTATTGAACTACTTCAAATCTTTGTGACTACAAACTTGTACTTCTGATAGCTATTCTCTGAACACATCTCTTATGCCACATTGAAACAATGAGCTTGTAGAATCATTCGAACTTGTTCCAACAAGTTGAACCAATTCGAATGGCTTTGAACTATTCTAAACCACCTTGAATTGCTTTGAACTTTTGGACTTTTGAAAGGAACTTTGAAGTATGAATTGGATTCTAGTGATCAACTAAAAATGGATTCTAAACTTTTCTGAGTCAACCAATCTGTACTTTGAACCCTAAGTCTAAACTTTTCTTGTATTGAACTTGTAGGATGGATCATTTGAACCACTGAACCACTTCAAACCACTTTGAAGCAAGTTTGAATTAGTTCAAAGAGGTTCAAAACTTGAAACTAAAAGTTTAAAATCTAGGTCCAAATGTGTACTAATAGGGGCTCTAACCATGGGACTATTTTTTATTTAAAAAATAGAGAACTCTAGCAATCTCTGGCCAAAGATGAGTGCCTTAACCATTGGATGATAGGTTCAACAAGAAGAGAAAATCAGAAGCTTCTTGCAAAGAGGGCAGAGGGGAGTAGGGCAAAGCAAACCAACAAAAGATCTAAACTACTAGTAAGCACGAAGCTTGCACATTATTCAAACTACCACTACACATAACAAAACATATTTACAATATTTACAAAAGTAGGAAGAGAACCTACCATAAGAACTGGAAGAAAGAAAACTTCATGTGAATCCATTTATCAGCTGGGGGAAGTAGGAGCCTTTCCACATCAGCAAACCATGTCTTAATAGAGCAGCTCCATACCATTGCTTGATGATGACTCTTTCACCGCCAGACTTCAAACTGAAAGTGCAAATGCATATGCTGATCCAACATTCCTTTCCAAACAACCATAACTCATCATATCACTCTTTTTTATTCAAGAATTGATCTTTCACATCCACAGGGTCAGATTTCACTTCAAATTGAAAAAAAGAAAATGTAGAAACCTCACCAAGAGATGATGTACAATACTTGGAAATGCTATCATGAAGATTCAATTCTTGCACATGGTCATGGTCAACTTGCAACCATAATGACACCTCATCCAACATGGGATCAACCCTTGAGTATCCATTTTCTTCATCTCTTTCAAGAATCCAAACGTCATCAAACATGCCACACACTCCATCTGAGTCATCATTAGGGGAATGATCTAGCTTGAGTGATGATAGGAATGTGTTTATAATTTCATCTTCCTCATTAAGAAGAGTGTCTCTCAATATACTAGCTGAATCATCACTAGGTTGAAAACCAACTTTGTACCTCTTTTCTTCAAGAAGAAAATCAACATAATGAATTTCATCTAAAAGCATTCTTACCTCATCTTCACAAAGAATCAGATCATCGTCAAATGGGCTGACTTGAGAGAGATCTTTCAATTGAAGAGATAACAAAAATTCATCAATGATTTCTTCTTCTTGATCAAGGAATGTGCTTCTCCATGCCTTAGTTGGGTTATCTACAAGCTGAGTGATAACTTCAACATATTCATCATGAGAAGGAAACTCTTCCACATACACTCGCACCTCGTCATAATTACATATTTCATCCTCAAAATAGTCAGATCTTTCCATAGGCTAATTACAGACTTTTAAGCATGAGGAATCGTCTTCATTTTTCATGAAAGTGGAAAGCTCACCTTCAAGCTACATGTTATTCTAAAAATTTTCAACAAGAAGACTCTTTAAAGAAAGATGACCAACATTATTTTCACCCATTTCATCAAAAGTGAAAGATTGAAATTCTAGCAGCAAGTTGTATGATTTTTAATAACTAAAAACCTCTGAAACAAGATGACCATTAACACTTCCAAATCTAAAACTTTCAAAGTATGGAGGAGAGAAAGATTTAGAGGCACCATCATCAAAATCAGCATTAACAATAAGGTTTTCCGCTACATTATTTTTAGAATAAAAAGGTCCTAGAATAGGGTTGTTTTCAACATTCACACCTAAAGAGCCAATGTATTTGCAATCTATCATGACATTTAAAGATTCATCTTCTGAAAAAACATCACTGGAAAGAATTTTAATGGAATTTTTAACAAAAGAATGATCACCATGATCTTCAACTGGAAAAATTTCTACATGAGGTGAAGAAAGATCTCGAGACAAGATTTCATCGTTATTGCTTACCCTTTCTCAATTGTTGGGACATATATTCTCATCCATTGAAACTAGATTAGCATGAGGTTGGAGTAACTCTGGCTATACTTCTTGGTCATTCATGACAAGGTGATTGAAGTAAATAGGTGAAATTGAGATAGCTAGAGCTCATCATCATCCACCTCCAAATGCTTCTTCAACTGAGACACTCTCTCCTCAAGTTCTTGCAAGTCTTTCAACTTGTGAAATCTTGCGTAGAGGATTTTCCATAGTAGCTGTTGGCACTCAAAATTGCAGCCCTGATTTTGAGTTCCATTGAGAGATTAAGCCCTATAAATTCCTTTTGATGCTTGTGTACCCGACTGTCCATTTGAAGCATAAGAGGTGTTTAATGTTTCTAACACCTTCCATTTAGTGTGTCTGTGTGTTTCATGAAGTTAAATTGATGTTCCGAGCCATTTCATGAAGTCCTATTTTATGCAAATTTAAAATATGCATTTTCACCTGTCAGACAATGATAGGAAGCTGTGTTTTCATTTGAATATCTTGCACCTAGAAATGTTTAATGACCTGCCACTTTGGGAGTATTTAATTTCCATACCTAATAACCTATGTTTCAAATTTTGAGTTGTTTTGAGTCCGTTTGACTAGGTTTTGAATCCCTCAAAGTTGGTAGTTTACTGTTTTCATACTGATGCACTTAGTTCATAATTCAGAAAGGCCCTGTTTTACAAGTTATAATTTTGATGTACTAGACCAAAATGTGAAATTTTCTTTTGCATTGTATTGTAGAGTTCATAGACTTGTTATGTTTCAAGTTTGAGCTTATGAAGAATCTGTTTGATTTCTTTTCAAATGCAATTCCAAATGCAATTTCTAGATTTTTACTGGTGTCAGCATTTGCAAATCTATTAGTACCCCTGTTTGTGACATTATATCTTGAAATCTATGATAGGTGAGGTTGAATGAATTGTACAACTGTGTTGTCCTCTGAAAATACTTTAAGTGTGCGAATTCTCAAGTCATGACGAATCCATTTGCACACTTTTCTAAGTCAATTCCATTTGCAAAGCTCACCTTTCTGCCATTATTTTTAGTTAGCAATTCCAAGTAGCCTAATTTGATAGCTTTCCATTTGCACCCAATTATTCGTCATGAGCCCTAATCCCAGATTCAAATTCTCCTCATGATAATGAATCAATGCCCCAGTTCTCATCTTCCCAAGTATCAGTTTACCCAGTTTTTGACGCCAAATCCGAACGTGTTTTATTGTTTTCTGACATGTTTACTTGTAGGTAATTCTAAAAGGGCAACTTTGATAGTCAATATCTTTTGATTGAAAATTTTTCATGAGATGAGATTTGATGGGGTACAAGTGTGCAAAACAAAGAATCAGTGTGTTAGATTCCATAGCTTGATCAGGTGATTTGGTCAGTTTTTAAGGCCAGTCAAAGGACCATCTGGCACTAAAATGACAGTTGGCAATAGAGGGCAAAAATGAGTTTTTAAGAATAACTAAAAGCTTGATTTTGATTTTAGTCAACTTGAAGATTTCATTAAATCAATTTGGCAGTTCAGTCGTTTGAAAATAATTTTTTTTTAGCCGGACCCACTTTGGGGCTTGATCGATTTCATCAGACTGATAATATGAAATGTATGAGAATGCATTTTGAATTTCATAGAAAGGATATTCTAAGAATTTTGAAGAAATATTTTCCCTTTTGTAGACATACAATAAGAATACAATTTGCAGATATAGATCATATCTTTGATACTATTTGGGAAGACAATGTATGTTATTTTTCTTTTAAAGTTGGCAAGGGCATGGTCACCTGGTTGGCCTAGTGTTGACAAGGCATTGACTGCTTTTATTAATAGACCCTTGATTGATTATGCCAAAAAATTGTCAAAAAGTAGATAATGCAACAACTTCTTTGCTACCATCTCATCTGCATCTTGGGAAGCTGAGCATTCGAAAGGTGTCTCATTTGGCTTGTATTAAACAAGTTGTGTGGGCTAATGAAGATAATACTGAAGCAGAGCCAATGAGATTTAAGAAGGATGAAGTTTGTGATGTGGTCAAAGATGTTTTCCTTCCATGGGGAGACCTGATGGAATCTATTATAAAGATCCTCTATTGAGATCATATTTATTTTATGATATAACTCATGGAAGAGAATCTCATTGAGGTGGTCCTGTTTCTTATCAGAACATTTATGAAGCACAATTTTCTTTGCAAATATATGAGCACATTCAAAGAGTTGCCAAGGCCACATGTATAAAAATTTCTATTGGAATTATTACCCCATACAAGCTTTAGCTGAAATGTTTGCAACGAGAGTTTGACAGTGTCCTCAAATTTGATTAAAGGGAAAGGACTATATATCAATGTTGTAGATACCTTTCAAGATTAGGAGCGTGATGTAATTATAATGTCTTGTGTGCGAGTTTCAAATGGGGTTGACTATGTAGCTGATAGTCATCACATGAATGTGGCACTAACATAAGCTTGAAGAGAACCTTGGGTTATGGGTAATTCAGCTACACTAAAGCAATCAAATAATTGGTCATCTTTAAGTGAAGATGAAAAATCCAGGAATTGTCTGGATGAGCGATGAAAGATCCATTTTAGTTGCCAAAAATGGGGCTTAGAGAAACCTAGTGCCAAAGAAAGTAGAGGTAGCCATGTCTAAAGAAGACTACGCAATAAGAAGTTGACAGCCCAAAACGGAAGTCAACGTTAAAGCCAGTATAGGGAACATCCCATGTAGAGGTAGGCATCACGAGCATAAAAGGAGCTGGCCAAAGTATAAATTGGCATAAGAAAAACAAAAGCCAGAACTATAACAGGGATTCATATCAGTAGGCAACAAAGGAAATAAGGCAGTAGTTTGTAAAGGGATTAATATCCCACATCTTGAGCATGATCTGTGTCTGAAGAAGCGGCCACAGACCAAAGACAACCCTACGCAATAAAAAGGGCCAACATGGGAAGTGGCAGGGGACTTTAGAAGAAGCTGATTCAAGAGCATGAACAATGAATGACTTGCAAATAAAGCCTCCACACGTAATAGGGTAGAGCACACCTTATAAAACATCAAGGAAAATGTAAGAACATCCATAGGTTGATGGGAAGCCACCATAAAAAGGTAGGGTCTCCATGCAAGATAGAAACAGAAGAATACGGGCAAGAAAGAATGCATTGCAAATGAAGCTCACGTAGACAGAAGGGACCACAGTTTAGACAGAGCAGTCTACATTTTAGGGTCAAAGCCACCAATTAGCAGAAGGAAAACTCACACATGAGTAGCAAGGAAGCTCTCATGCACACCATATATGAAGAGCAGTTCACGCAATGTGCAGGGGACGACACTAGAAAAGATTTTCAAAGGTTATGAAGAAGTAAGGGTCCCTACCACTGAAGCAGCTTCAATGAAGTCTGAAAAAATTGACTAAAATTACAAGTTTGGATAGTTTTCACAAACTGCCTTTGAGGGATACAAAACACTAAATAGTATTCAAAAGTTGAATATTCCAAACTACATGCAATAGCAATGAAAATATACTTGTTCGTGCTTCTACTGGAGCTTCTCAGCAAAAATAAGCTTGAAGAAACACAGATGGGATGTGATCAAACACAAGAGCACTAACATGTCACTATCAGTTCTTGTTAAACTTTTGATTATTGATGAAGTGCATCTTTTAATTGAAGGAAGAGGCTATAGTGAAGACACCATACATGGAAACTGTTGAAAACAATTATCCCACATCAAGCACGTGGGGAAACTTTTAATGATTTAAAGACAAACCCATGCAAGTGGCATGTTGTCTTCGAAACAAGCGCAAGCTTGTGTGACGTCGAGGTCGTTGAGTGGAGGGGGTCATTCGCTAGGTGAAGGGTGCTTGAATCGACAAAATTTTGACCAAAAAGGTGCATGCTTGCAGTGATGCCATGTGGCAAATTCTGGCAGTCTGGCGTATGAATGGGGAGACCGAACAAGAGGCATTATGATGTTACGCTTAGATCAAATGCACATAAAACAAATCTTGACGGTCTCCTGGTGCTACAGAAAGGAAAGGTTTCTCGTATGAGTGGAAAGAAAATTTCAAATGTTTATGGTAATATGCAAGCCCCCATATAAGAGTAAAGAAAATTCCCAAAGGGAAGCTCGTGTGCACATAAATGAAAATGCAAGAGCCTCCAGTGATACGAAAATTAAAGCCAGGGTATGAGCGTAAATGGAGATATGGAAGGGTTCCGACCTTACGAGAGAACGATTGAATGAATACTTTAATAAAGTATTAATATATGAAATTAGGCATTCTTGTGAGTGTAAAGGCATTTCAAAAAGCTTGAAGGCTCGTGTGCAAGTAAAGGGTGAGTGAGAGTGTGAGAATGTAAAGAAGATTTCAAAGGTTCACGATGCTACAGGTTTTGACAAGTGGTGTGGACAGGAAACTTTGAACATAACAGTGAAAATAAAAATCAAGTTTTGACAAGTGGTGTGGACATGAAACTTTGAACATAACAGTGAAAATAAAAATCAAATTCAAAGAAGCTTCAAACGCACGCACATGAAGAAAGTTATGAATAAATTTAAATGATTTATATAATTCATACTATTTAAATTTTTGAATTTTAATCCTTGTTCATAGTCTAGGAGCCTATTTTTCAAATTGCTACTAGGGGAGCATTTTTTGTCCAAAATAGGAAGTGCAATATACCGTTGGAACTGAGAGAAGCTGAATTTTTTTAATTTGAGGTTAGATTTTGCACAACGATTCACCAGTTTAGTTTATAAGTAGTTTTGCAATTTTTGGGACATTCTTAGTAAAAGGGGTAGAATTAATCATGGGATGTCAGAATCAGTTGGGGAACATATATATTGATGTTTGTTGAGGCTTAAAAAAAAAATTGGAAATGTTTTTACCCTTCTTGAGTTCATTTTTAACAAAATTTTGCCGTTCAAGATTAGGAATCAAATCAGTTATTTGTTCAATTAGATAATTCAAATATTTTGTGCTTTTGGAAAAAAAAACTAGATGAAGATTTGATTCACCAGTTGAGGGGAGAGATTAGACTGTTGAGAAGGTTTTCTAAGTGGACAGATGTCATGTTTTGATCAAATCCGGGAATCAACTTTGCTCCTATATCTTTCTTTTCTTTCTCTTTGTAAAGGTTGGTTGCAGTTGGTTCCAATCTTTGGAGAAAAACTAGTCACTGTTGTGATACCATGTTTTGGATCCAGTTTTGATGTGTTCCCATACTGTGATACCACATATTTTTTAGCATATTTCTCTTGTATGAACAACATTAGGAAGGATAATATAGATAGTTCAGATCTATTAGGTTTTTCTATGTTTTCATTTCATGCATATGAATGTATTGTTTCAAGAAAATGAATACAAAGAACAACATGATAAGTTTCATCTTGAATCTTGTCTCTTTTATCAGTGATCTTCAATTTTTATAATATTTGAACAAAGAGCTTAGGTTGTAGTTGCAGTTCCTTAAGGCTATATGTTATTTCATTTTTTCTTATAACTCAAGGGGTTATGTAAATGCTTCAGGAAAATCAATAGGGTTGCAAGTTTACTAATTGGAATATCATGTAAGAATGAGGTTTAGATTGAACATGGATGTCTATTTACAAGGTGAATGGATAGATCGTATATCTGAAGATACAAATATGTCTTAGATATCCATATGTATGTGATTAATTCATGAAATTACCCAATAGATAAGGCACTAACCATTTCTAGGATCACTTGTTCATGTTGTTGCATATTAGGGGTTTTGTTGAATTCAATATTATCAATCAAAATTAGTTCAGTGTTTCATATTTTGTAGTGGGCTCAAAAGAATTAACTCTCACTTAGCTTATGGGTTTATAGGTTATGATTTGTAGCTATTTATAGGAAGTGCAATATACCGTTGGAACTGAGAGAAGCTGAATTTTTTTAATTTGAGGTTAGATTTTGCACAACGATTCACCAGTTTAGTCTATAAGTAGTTTTGCAATTTTTGGGGCATTCTTAGTAAAAGGGGTAGAATTAATCATGGGATGTCAGAATCAGTTGGAGAACATATATATTGATGTTTGTTGAGGCTTAAAAAAAAAATTGGAAATGTTTTTACCCTTCTTGAGTTCATTTTTAACAAAATTTTGCTGTTCAAGATAAGGAATCAAATCAGTTATTTGTTCAATTAGATAATTCAAATATTTTGTGCTTTTGGAAAAAAAACTAGATGAAGATTTGATTCACCAGTTGAGGGGAGAGATTAGACTGTTGAGAAGGTTTTCTAAGTGGACAGATGTCATGTTTTGATCAAATCCGGGAATCAACTCTGCTCCTATATCTTTCTTTTCTTTCTCTTTGTAAAGGTTGGTTGCAGTTGGTTCCAATCTTTGGAGAAAAACTAGTCACTGTTGTGATACCATGTTTTGGATTCAGTTTTGATGTGTTCCCATACTGTGATACCACATATTTTTTAGCATATTTCTCTTGTATGAACAACATTAGGAAGGATAATATAGATAGTTCAGATCTATTAGGTTTTTCTATGTTTTCATTTCATGCATATGAATGTATTGTTTCAAGAAAATGAATACAAAGAACAACATGATAAGTTTCATCTTGAATCTTGTCTCTTTTATCAGTGATCTTCAATTTTTATAATCTTTGAACAAAGAGCTTAGGTTGTAGTTGCAGTTCCTTAAGGCTATATGTTATTTCATTTTTTCTTATAACTCAAGGGGTTATGTAAATGCTTCAAAAAAATCAATAGGGTTGCAAGTTTACTAATTGGAATATCATGTAAGAATGAGGTTTAGATTGAACATGGATGTTTATTTACAAGGTGAATGGATAGATCATATATCTGAAGATACAAATATGTCTTAGATATCCATATGTATGTGATTAATTCATGAAATTACCCAATAGATAAGGCACTAACCATTTCTAGGATCACTTGTTCATGTTGTTGCATATTAGGGGTTTTGTTGAATTCAATATTATCAATCAAAATTAGTTCAGTGTTTCATATTTTGTAGTGGGCTCAAAAGAATTAACCCTCACTTAGCTTATGGGTTTATAGGTTATGATTTGTAGCTATTTCATTCCTATGTCATCACATAAGTGTTAGAAGATAAAAGGGGTTTTTAATCTGCAGTAAATAGGTTCAAATTTATGTTTAATTGCACTAGTACCATATCTCATAACCTCAAGGTTAACCTACCTAAGTTTGGCAGAGCTTGAAGTGAAGAAGGAGTTATGCCTTATAGTTGGCCCAAGAATGCAATCAAGTACATCCATCATAGGAAGTTGCTAACCTTAGATGCATTTGTTTGGTTTTTTGGTTATTTTCAAAACTATTAAATCAGGAGCCAACAAAATGGCAACTCTGATGGGGAATTGTGTTGAGATTCATGATGGACAAACCTGTAGAATTTAAAGTGATTGAACACAATAGAAGGAACAACATGGAGAAAAGATTTTCTACAATAGTAAGATTATGTGTTCAATCCATTTCCTTACTATATTTTCATGTTCCTCAGTAAGTTTTATTCTCTTACAACAGTAGTTCTTGAATTGGATGTAAATTATGGTGAGAGATGAGTGTGTCTTCAATCAGTTCAATTTTGTGAGTTGTTGTTTTATTTTTAGAGTCAGGATAGTTATGTTTCAGCTTTGTGTACAAGTTTCAAAGTCAAGATAAATTTGAAGAGTTGTCTTCTATCTACTATTGTTTCAAATTAGTTTGTGGTATCTTCAAGACTAATGCAATTCATGTCTCACTTAATGTGAGTGGCAACTCGAAGTTAATCTCTGCACCAGTGTAGTTCTATGCATGAATTGTGATTACTTGCTACATGAGAAGAGTAGATTCGAAGAGGTTGAAGCATTCAAAAGTTTGGTAAGATTTGTGATGTGCTGCTTCAAAAGGTTCAATAAGGATTTGATAAGATTTTGGGTTTGCTATTATAAATAGTGGACAAAGAAATTTTAGTCATCCAGATCTTAGGCTATTCTCATTTTCATGTATTTTCTTTTCATGAAAATTCATTGTTAAAAGGCAGTGTTCTCCATCAAGTGAGTTTCAGCACTAAGAGGAGGAGAATAGTTTAAAAAGTTTCATACACTTCATTGGATCGAGTTTCAGTTGTTGTATTTAAGTTTGTGAAGTGTATTCAAAGAAAGTTATTTAGTAGAAGGTTGTATAGATTTGTAGCAAATTGTGAATATGCAAGATTTTCTATATTGAAAGTCTGGTTCAGAATTTACAAGTGATAAATAGTTTCAAAATCTTTCTCACTAAGTGTGAGTGGTGAATCTAGTCAAAATCTCTATGCCAGTGCATGGTTTTTCTTAATATCATAGGCTTTTAGTATTTGTGGGCAGATCTAGTTTGTTGGAAAAGAGAAATTATAAGTTTCTTGATTAATGGTTTATGTGGTTACTTGTATCTGCTGAAGAAATTCATTTCAAAGGGTGAATCACTGTTGTGATTTCATTTTCCTCTTCAAAGAGGTGGTGACTCTACAAAGGAATTTATCTATGGTGTGAAGGATTTCATATTTACACCCTATGCCAATCAGCAGATCTGAGGTTTTAGATAGCAACACATAAAGGTATTTTAGTTTTCATGTCTTTGTCATTCATGAAAGTTAAATGGTAGAAATGGATGCCTCCATCTAGTGGTGTCAGCACTAGGAAAATAGAGGTAGGAGTTTTAAAATTTCAAGAGATGGACTTTGAGTCTAGATCTGAAAATGATATACCAACTCTTGAAAGTATTCATGAAAATATTGCTTGGTTGAAAAGAGAAATTCATAATGAGACCTTCATTGACATAAGAAATACAATTGGTGATATCACAGGTCTTAATGGATTTCAAACTTACATGAAGTTTAAGTTAGTAGTTATGAATCTTGATGAGTTTTTCAGACCTAAGGATTCTTCATGGCCTGTGGTACTCTTAGAAGTTTTTATGCCACATTTAGTTGATTGGCCAACCAAGTCAAGATTAGATAAGATTTGTGAAATCCAAGATTTTATCATGGAGGTTGAAAGTGCTTTGAAGGCTAATGAGTCTAATGTTAATGAATGTAATGAATCCGTTGAAGGTGATACTGAATATGAAGAGTCTCAGTTTTATAAATCAGAGGACAATAACATCCATAATGTGGATTCATCTTTTTATGATGATGAGTATAAAGAGAAGGAAAAATGTAACAACAATAATAGTCATTTTTCTAGTGATGAATGTGAATGTGTTACGATACTGATTGTTGAGGTGTTATCTAAACAAGAAGGTGTATGTGATGATCAGAGTTCTGATTTTTTAGAATGCATTAGTAATGAGTCCGTTGTTATAAATGTGTCAAGCTATCTAGATAATGATCCTAGACAAGGGGAAGAAACTAGTAGTGAAATCTTGTTAAGTGTTGATGAGATTTCTAATTGTTGGCTCATGATTTTGACAGGTATGCTAATCTATCTAAGGATGCTTGTGTTTTGCCATGTTTTGTATTTCCATATGATGAAGTCATTTCCCCTAAATTTGATGTTGAAGAAGATGTAGTTTCAGGATATGGTATGTCGACTTTGGGAGGTGTATGTGATGGTAATCCGTATATCAATGCACATGATGACTTCTACGTTGAGAATGAAAATATAGAGATAAGGTCTATTGCTGGTTCATTGTCTTCTTGTTTTCATGAGGCCGAGATACATTCAGATTGCTCATGTGATGAGGAAAGTAATACTAATGAAGTGGTTTGTTCTAGTGAGTTGTTTGAAAAAGAAATTGATATGGATCAACATATTGTTAGAAGGCAATTTCATGATGATTCTTGTAATTTAGTATCTAATCAACTATTTGAGTGGGAAGAAAATGCAACGTACATTCAGTCTGATTTATGGGGTATTGGTGTTGCAAATGAGGAGGACTCAAATTTTACATACCCTTCACATCCAGAGGCACAAGGTGAGTTACAATTTGATTCATGTAACTTGTTGAATGGAGTAGAGTACCAAACTTTTGTGTTTTTGGTTGAAGGAATCCATGATTTAGTTAGTAGTGATCAATTTCAGTTTGATGTCAGTTGTTATGATCATGCTGATTCATTTTCTCATAGTGAGCAAGATGAAGAAAGTATGTCTGATTTTTACATGCGCTATGAAGATAATGATAATAGTTTTGTTTTGTCTAACGAAGTGATTGAAAATGTTGATGTGTTGGGTGAAACAAAGGAGAAAGATAATTTTAGTTTACCTTAAGATATGTCAATTAAAATTAGGTATATGACAGAGGTAAGAAGTTTTGAAGACTTTCTGGTGGCCCGGGGCCATCGTTTGTATATATTAGGGTAGTTGTTTCTTGCTTTCAATAAAGTTGTTTGAGAGAATTTTTTGAAGTCAAGTGTGTGGTTTGCTTCTTCCAGATCTGAATCCTTGCAGAGCCACTGTCGACGCTCAAAATTGCAGCCCCAATTTTGAGTTCCATTGAGAGATTAAGCCCTATAAATGCCTTTTGATGCTTGTGTACCTGGCTACCCATTTGAAGCATAAGAGGTGTTACACCTTCCATTTAGTGCGTCTGTGTGTTTCATGAAGTTAAATTGACATTTCGAGCCATTTTGTGAAGTCTTATTTTAAGAAAATTCAAAATTTGCATTTTCACCTAAGTCTCAGACATCAATAGGCAGCTATGTTTGCATTTGAATATCTCGCACCTAGAAATGTTTAATGACTTGCCACTTTGGGAGTATTTAGTGTCCATACTTGAGAACCTATGTTTTAGATTTTGAGTCCATTTGACTAGGTTTTGAATCCTGCAAAGTTGGTAGTTTACTATTTTCATACTGATGCACTTAGTTCATAATTTTGGAGGGTCTTGTTTGATGAGTTATAATTTTGACCCATTTGACTAAAATGTGAAATTTCCTTTTGCATTGTATTGTAGAGGTTAGAGACTTGTTATGTTTCAAGTTTAACCTTACGATGAATCCATTTGATCAATTTTCAAATGTGATTCCAAATACAATTTCTAGTTTTTTACTGGTGTCAGCATTTGCAAATCTGTTAGTACCCCTGATCGTGAGATTATATCTTGAAATCTATGATAGGTGAGGTCAAATGAATTGTACTACTATGTTGTCCTTTGAAAATAATTTAAGTGTGCCAATTCTCAAGTCATGACAAATCCATTTGTACACTTTTCCAAGTTAATTCTATTTGCAAAAATCATCGTTCTGCCATTGTTTTCAGTCAGCAATTCCAAGTAGCCTACTTTGACTGCTCACCATTTGTGTCTAGTTATTCTTCATGAGCCCTAATCCTAGATTCATATTATCGTCGTGACAATGAACCGATGCCCCAGTTTTCATTATCCCAAGTATCAGTTTACCCAATTTTTGAAGCCAAATCCAAACGTGTTTTATTATTTTCTAACATGTTTGCTTGTAGGTAATTCTGAAAGGGAAACTTTCATAGTCATTATCTTTTGATTGAGAATTCTTCATGAGATGAGATTTGACGGGGTGCAAGTGCGTGGAATAAAGAATCGGTGTTTTAGATTCCATAGTTTGATCAGGTGATTTGGTCAGTTTTTAAGGCCAGTCAAAGGACCATCTAGCACTAAGATAGTTGGCAATAGAGGGTAAAAATGAGTTTTTAAGGATAACTAAATGCTTGATTTTGATTTCATTCAACTTGAAGATTTCATTAAATCAATTTGGTAGTTTAGTCATTTGAAAACAAATTTTTTTTAGCCAGACCCACTTTGGGGCTTGACTGATTTCATCAAACTGATAATATGAAATGTATGAGAAAGCATTTTGAATTTTTTAGAAAGGATATTCTAAGGATTCTAAAGAAATATTTTCCCTTTTATGGACATACAATAAGAATACAATTTGCATATATAGATCATATCTTTGATACTATTTGGGAAGACAATGTATGTTATTTTTCTTTTAAGGTTGGCCAAGGCATGGTCACCTGGCTGGACTAGTTTTGACAAGGCATTGAATGCTTTTATTAATAGACCTTTGATTGATTATGCCAAAAAACTGTCAAAAAGTAGATAATGCAACAACTTCTTTGCTACCATCTCATCTGCATCTTGTGAAGTTGGGCATTCAAAAGGTGTCTCATTTGACCTATATTAAACAAGTTGTGTGGGCTAATGAGGATGATACTAAAGTAGAGCCAATGAGATTTAAGAAGGATGGAGTTTGTGATGTGGTCAAAGATTTTTTGCTTCCATGGGGAGACCTGATGAAATCTATTATAAAGATCCTCTATTGAGACCATATTTATTTTATGATATAACTCATGGAAGAGAATCTCATTGAGGTGGTCTTGTTTCTTATCAGAACATTTATGAAGCATGATTTTCTTTGAAAATATATGAGCACCTTCAAAGAGTTGCCAAGGATGCATGTATAAAATTTTTTGTTGGAATTATTACCCTAAAAAGCTTCAGCTGAAATGTTTGCAATGAGAGTTTGATAGTGTCCTCAAATCTGATTGAAGGGAAAGGGCTATATATCAATGCTATAGATGCCTTTCAAGGTCAGGAGTACGATATAATTATAATGTCTTGTGTGCGAGTTTCAAATCATGGGGTTGACTTTGTAGCTGATATTCGTCGCATGAATGTGGAACTAACACAAGCTCGAAGAGCACTTTGGGTTATGGGTAATGTAGCTGCACTGAAGCAATCGATTGACTGGTCAACTTTAATTGAAAATGCAAAATCTAGGACTTGTCTAGATGAGTAATGAAAGATCCATTTTAGTTGCCAAAAATAAGGCTTAGAGAAACCCAACACCAAAGAAAGTAGAGGCAACGATGTCTAAAGATCCTCTATTATAATATAACTCATGGAAGAGAATCTCATTGGGGTGGTCCTGTTTCTTATCAGAACATTTATGAAGCATGATTTTCTTTGCAAATATATGAGCACCTTCAAAGAGTTTCCAAGGCCACATGTATAAAAAAATTTGTTGGAATCATTACCCTAAAAAGCTTCAGCTAAAATGTTTGCAATGAGAGTTTGATAGTGTCCTCAAATCTTATTGAAGGGAAAAGGCTATATATCAATTTTGTAGATGCCTTTCAAGGTCAGGAGCGTGATGTAATAATAATGTCTTGTGTGTGAGTTTTAAATCATTGGGTTGACTTTCTAGTTGATATTTGTTGCATGAATGTGGCATTAACACAAGCTCGAAGAGCACTTTGGGTTATGGGTAATGCAGCTGCACTGAAGCAATTGACTAACTAGTCAACTTTAATTGAAGATGCAAAATCTAGGAATTGTCTAGATGAGTGATGAAAGATCCATTTTAGTTGCCAAAAATGGGGCTTAGAGAAACCCAGTGCCAAAGAAAGCAGAGGCAACCATGTCTAAAGAAGACCATGCAATAAGATGCCGATAGCCCAAAATGGTAGTCAACGCTAAAGCTAGGATAGATAATAGCCCACGTAGAGGTAGGCATCACAAGCATAAAAGGAGCTGGCCAAAGTATAAATTGGCATAAGAAAAATAAAAGCCATAGCTATAACAGGGATTCATATTGATAGGCAAATAAGGAAATAAGGCAGTAGTTTGTAAAGGGATTAATATCCCACATCTTGAGCATGATCTACATCTGAAGGAGCAGCCACAGACCAAAGAATACCCTATGCAATAAAAAATGCCCACATGGTAAGTGGCAGGGGACTTTAGAAGAAGTTGATTCTAGAGCATGAATAATGAATGACTTGCAAATAAAGCCTCCACGCGTAACAGGGTAGAGCACACCTTATAAAACACCAAAGCAAATGTAAGAATTGTCGTAGGTTGATGGGTAGCCACCATAAAAAGGTAGGGTCTCCATGCAAGATAGAAATAGAGGAACATAGGCAAGAAAGAATGCATTGCAAATGAAGCTCACATAGATAGAAGGGACAACAGTTTAGACAAGGCAATCTACATTTTAGGGTAAAATCCGCTAGTTAGTAGTATCAAAACTCATGCATGAGTAGTAGGGAAGCTCTCATGCATGTCATATATGAAGAGAAGTTCATGCAATGTGCAAGGGATGAAACCAGCAAAGATTTTTGAAGGTTATGAAGAAGTAAGGGTCTCTACCACTAAAGCAGCTATTGTCACAAAATTTTGTACCCTTGTCCAAAGTTTTTACCTAAGGACAACCTTGTGAAACATGGAAACAACCTCCAAGCTATGGAACTTGAACTGTGAGGTTGAGTCTCCAGAGAAGGTTGGCTTCCTTTACTATCAGGGTGCACCTAACTACTCTAGGAGAGGAAAAGGGAGAAGGAATGAATAGAAGCAAATCTACCTATTCTAACCTAAGTGGGGTGATGCACCAAAAATAGAGCGTTCAAACCAATCTCTACCCATACATGCACTATTGAACCATCATGACACCAAAAGATATACACATCCAGACTTGCTTTAATCTAACAATCACACGCAGATCAGAAAAACTCAAATGAATGACACAAAGAAAGAGAGGATTCACTTATATACCATTCATAGACCAAAAGAGATATAGTCATGCAAGATTGCAGATATCTACAATACACCAATGAGAGGGAAATAGTTCTTGCACTTCACATCAATGGTTGAAGGAGATAAGAATGTCATACAATTCAGAGGCAAAGGGGATTTACAGTGAAATTGCAAAGAAATATCAGAGAAAATAGAGAAGAGTCGATGACCTTGACAAAATCTATAAAAATTGCCTTTATAGCTTAGGCATAACTGAGATATTTTCTAACTGAAGTTACTCCACAACCACTACCATTAAGTCTTGATAAAGATCTGGAGAAAATATGATCTGGGCTCATTAGTTAGCAAAGTCAGTAGGTCAACTGAGTCTTACAACCAAAATGGGCCACGTGGGCTAATATTCTTTTATTTTTCTGCCACCTCGCAAGGCCTTCCCCAGTTTGACCACCAAACCAACTGACTGTGCCACCTTTCAAAACCTTGACCATGGTGATCAAATAACTACTAGGATTAATTGCCAACACTAACTGTAGTGTTATCTCCCCAAGCCTGCAAGGACACGTGTCCTTTAAGTGCTTCCCCACATTGTTAGGAAGTCTGACAAAACACAGAATGTGAGAAAGTGCCTACCAATCAAACTTCCAACTCATCCAATAGCTCTCCCCTTTGCAGCCCACAAAAGAAGATGGTTCCACCTGCCATGTAGCCTTTAGGTTCTTGCCTGCATTACTTAAAGGTAGTGCATTTTGAGAATGCGGGAAAGTACCCACCATAGATCACGAAAGATCTAATGGCGGAAAAAGTTGTGGGCCAGCCAAAAAAAACTTAGGGAATATATGGGATATAATAAGGTTTTTTACTCATTTATTTTTTGTATCTCCATGGCATTAAAATAATATAAAAGTGGGGAGAGACCATTGGGTGGGCTTGCATTCAAATTCAAATTTTTGGTGGGAGGCAAAAATAGGTAACATTTCTAGCAACTCAGAAGGGATGCAAGCTAGCTATGTGTATGACTAGTGACCTTATGCATCCATTGGTCCATAGAGTCATAAAAATTGTGGATTAGTGCATTATGAAACTCTAACCCTACCTCTACAGGAGAAAAACATTGAAAGCTCTGTCTCTATAACTTTGCAACCTCAGCAAAACACATGTGCTCGTGCACTTCTTGGATGGTCAGAAAACTACTCTAATATATACATGAAACCTCAACCCCTGTCAAAAACATGGTTTGAGATAGATCCCCATTGACTAGGATAGGAACAATTTCACCACTAGGCTTGCTTAATTGAAAAGCATTGGCCTACTTGCAACTGACAATCATATAGGAACCACTCCATAGTGCATCAAATTTTGAGTGTCTCCCTAGTGTTGCCTTGTCTGCATCCCATTTCAAAATCAAATCACCTTCTCTGAAGATTCTAACCCTAGCCCTCTTGTCAAAGCTCCCTTTCACCTACTGCTAATGTGTTTCTAGGGTTTGTATGGCTTGACTTCTTTTCTCTTCCAGCTCCATTAGCTTTGTTATTCTCACTATCATGGCATCATCTTCAATTAGCTCTAGGTGATGAGCTAGTTGTAGGGATGGGAATTCTAATGAAATTGAAAGCCTTGCTTCTCTATCGTATACCAACATAAATGGTGAATTTCCTATTAACCTCTTAGGTGTTATTCTATTAGCCCACAGTGCAGTCCTCAACTTTCGATGCCAACACCTCTAGTTATCCTCTATAGTTGTTTTCATAATCCTAATCAGGTTTTTGTTGGATGACTCAGCCAAACCATTTCCTTGAGGATAGTAGTTTGAGGATGTGCTTAGGTAGATATTATGGTCAACTACCCATGCACAAATCTAAGTTCCTACAAAAGATTTTGCATTATTTGAAATAATGGTTGAAGGGGCACCAAAGCTAGTCACAATTCCATCAAGGAACCCAAAAACTGAAGATTCTATGGTGTCCTTCAATGCAACTACCTCTGTCCATCTAGTGAAGTAATCTGTAGTAGCTAAAATCCACTTGTGACCAGAACTAGAAGAAGGATTGATAGGGCCTATGAAATCCAATCCCTATTGAGCAAAAGGTTGGTCCACCTGAATGCGATGAAGAGGAAGAGCTGCAAGATTTTTCTTACCAGAGAAGAAGGCACATTTTTCACACTTCCTCACATACTTATGACAATCATAGAACAAGGATGGCTAGTAGTAACTAGCCCTCATGGTCTTCATTGTAGTTGTCCTTGCTGAGAAGTGACCACCATCGGGACCATCGTGAAGCTCTTTGATCATTCTTTTAGCTTAGTCTATGTCAATGCATATTAATAGGGCTCCATTAAAATATTTCTTGAAAAGGATACCATCAACTATGACATAAGGAATTGACTGTAATCTATACTATCTCCTTTTAGTTCTATTTAATCCTTGAGGATATACGTTGCCTAATAAGAAATTCTTCATATCATCCATCCAATTCCTTGGGTCATCATTTCTTGTCTCTTTTCATTCTATTAGTATCATAGGGAATTCCTCATCCGATTCTTGATATGATATCATTTGCTTACACAACCCCTTCCCTCTTACTAGCTTGGTGATCTAGATGTCAACATCATATTCCATTACTTTAGTAATCCAACCAGCTCTCTTCTCACTAATATCTTTGCTCAAAAGGAAATCCTTTAAACTCACATGGGGCACTAACAAATGAATCTTATTATGAGATAGGAGGTGTCTAAATTTATTTAGAGCTCTGATGATTGCAAGGGCTTACTTCTCTACATAGCTATATTTGTCTTCATATTATTTAAGCCCTTCACTAAAGAAGGCTATGGGATGATGTTCATCTTTATCATTTGTTTGAGTCAAGATAGTGGAAATTTTTGACTCACCACCTAGGGTATAAAGGATGAAATCCTTTTCAAAACTTGGATTAATGAGAGTGGGGGTTGAGGCTGTGGCTACCTTGATCTCTTCAAAACTTTCCTTCCCTTCCTTGGTCCATGCAAAGACCATACTTTTCTTGAGCATAGCCATAAGGGGTTTTACCATGGTAGCAAGATTATAAATAAATCTTCTAACAAAATTTATCCTATCAAGGAAATTTTGCAACCCTTTCTTATGTTTAGGAAGAGGGAGAGCAAGTATTGCTTTTGTTCTTTTTGGATCAATGGTTAAACCATCCTCAAATACAATGTCTCCTAATAATTTTCCTTGATTGGGAGCAAAGACACACTTTCTTGGGTTAAGGGATACTCCAAACGCTCTACACCTTAAGAACACATGTCTCAAATGATCAAAATGATCTTCTACATTCTTTGAATACACTATGATATCATCAAGGTAAACTAATACAAACTTTTCAATCACATTTTTGAAGGCCATCTCCATTGCCTCCTGAAATGTAGCACCTACATTGGATAGTCCAAATGGCATCTTACAATAAGCATAGGTACCCCATTTGGTGGTAAATGTAGTCTTGTACCTATCAGACTCTTTGACCAGCACTTGATTGTAGCCAGAAAATCCATCAAGAAATGAAAACCTCTTTGAGCCACTGACCTTGGACAAAATTTTCTCCATGGAAGGGAGAGGATGGCGATCTATAAGGGAAGCTTGGTTAAGTTCCCTAAAGTCCACACACAATCTAATTTCTCCATTCTTCTTCCTAATAGGGACGAGGTTTACTACCCATGATGAGTGCTTGATGGGGAAAATTATATTGGCCTCAATTAATTTGGATAGCTCTTTTCTCATTAAGGGTTCAATTTTGGGATTCATTGGCCTCTATTTTTGTCTTATTGGTTTGACATTATCAAATAAATCTATGGTATGCTAAAACAACCTTGGGTCAAAACCCTTTAAGTTATCATACGTCTAGGAAAATATATCATTAAATTCTTGACATAGATGAATAAAGCTTTCTTTCTCAATCTCAGATCATACCTTCCCCATGTTTAAGGATTTTTCATTAGCAACTATGACTAGGGTGTGATCGTCTTTGTTAGCAACTAGGTTCATGACTCTGCCTCTTGCTTGGTCATCAAGATTGAAAACACTTTCTAAGGTAATGAGACCCTTAGGCAATTTTTTGGAATTGAGATTAATGATTTGATCACCATACTAATCCTGCAGTCTCGATTGGTTTCTATCTGAAAATTCTCCTTCATTCTGCAAGAAGCCTACAATTTGTTCATCAGATTCAAACAATTTCCAATGGATTTTGTTAGGGATGGTAGGCCTTACTACCATTTTGATTTTTTGGTTCTTCTTCTCCTCAAGATTCCCTAACACATTATGAGATGCACCTATTGCTGCAAGTCTATTAGCATATCTATTTTCTTTTCTAGGGATGCTTTGAATATTAAATGCATTGAAACTCTCAAGCAAATACCATACCCTATGTTTATAAGACTTGAGAAAACTATTCTTGGTGATATTTTGATTCCTCACTTGATTAACCACCAACTCACTATCTCCATATACACTCAAGGCTTGAATTCCTCTTTTCTGAGCAAGTAGGAGACCCTAAATCAAGGATTCATACTCAGCCACATTATTAGTGCAGCTAAACTAGAGCGTAAATGAGAAGTAGTACCTTACTTGTGTAGGAGAAGTCAACATCACACCAACCCCTGATCCATTCTTATTCCTTGATCCATCGAAGTACATACTACATATCTCACTCACATCTTCTTTAGTCTCCACAAGATTGGGAACTAGAGTATCCTTCTCTAATATACAATATGTACTAAGGCCTATCTCAAGGGTTTTTGACATAGGATCAAATTGATATACCTTAGCCCATTCATCTAAGAGAAAATTAGGTATCTCTGCTAGGGAAGTAGTAGGCTCATTCATTATATCATTCTCATCCATTTCTAGGATAGTGCAATTTATGTTGATGAGATTAGGGGTGTAGGGTTCAGTATGATGGAGGGCTAGAGGCTCTGCTCTGATTGAAGCTTTGATCCCATATCTTGTTCTAAAAGACATATATGACCAATCAGAAGATATGTAACCACCTATTTGGGCAATGAACTCTCTTGACAGATAGATGGAAAAATGTGGGTTGACTTCAACAACAGATATATCTTGAGTTACAATCCAATCAGGGCATGCATGTAGGGCCATTTCCACATTCCTAAGGATCCCTATAGTCTTGATAGTACTACCATCCAACTATAATACATCCCTAACAATGGGCTCATATTTCATTTCCAAAGCATCAGCAACACACCTAGGCATCACTCAACTACTAGCCCCTGAATCAATCATGCAATTGTGGACTAGTTTACCCCCTATAATTAGAGAAACATAAAATGGAGGGGGTCTAACCTTTTTACTTGTTTCTACCTCCTTTGATGTTTGTACTAGGCTTGTAGCACTTTCAATGCTGGGTGGTTGACCCTTTGGTTCAATACTTTCCAATTCTTGCTGCAGCAACCTCTTTTGCATGGGTATAGTAGCAACAACATCCCACATGAAAATATTCACATTTGTCTTCTTCATTTTTTCTACCATACTAAATGACGTAGTAGGTACTTTGGTAGAAGCCTTGGGAGCTGCATTTGTAGGAGGTTTACATGGAACAACCTGAGGATCACTTACATCCTTTCTGCCATTATTTCACCTTTGTTGTTGAAAGGTATTTGATTGATCATTTACTACTTGTTCATGAGGTATTGCATTTGAATTTGAGGCATGATTGGGAGGAGGAGGGGTAGCATCTTCAATAGCTCTTCTTTTGCTCCTAGTGCTATGAGCAATGGAATCTTGGTTTGTGATGATTCATAAAAGAGCAATCACCTTGCCCTTGCATATACGAGGCATCTTTAAATTGGTTCTCCTTGTATGATTGTCCTATTGTAGGCTTTTGGATGGTCAAAGCCAAATAAAATTTAGCCTCTTGACACATGCAATGGGCATAGGAGTAGTTACAGGAGGGACAAAAATCCTGATCTTGGGCCATGCTATTTTGAGGAACTATGGCCCTACTTTGGTTTATGTTTGAGGTTGAAGCATGGCTATTCTACCTATTCTAATAAAAAAATTGTTCCCATGATTATGATTTGGAGGGTTACCATTGTTTAGAGTTTGATATTGTAATTGATGAGCCTTACTACCTTAAGCTTGCTGTCTCTCTAAAGTCACCACCTTGTTGCTCACTTTCTACATCACAGAGAAGCTATCCTCTAGCTTCTTCTCTTGGCCCTGCAATCTTTTATCTATGTTTAGCATCATAGATTGCATCATCTCTTTGATTTCATCTATTCCATTTGAAAATTTGAAAGCTTGAGGGACTAGAGCAAGGGATTGTGATGTGGAAGTTGAGGGAAGAGGATCCATTATGGGTTGGTGATTTAGAATGTCAGGGAAGAAAGGCATAGGAGGCCTTGGAGCTAGCTTACCTCCTTGTATTAGGATGTTTTCTGACTTTATTGCTATGTCATAAGCATTAGGCAAGGTATCTCCTCCCATAGTTTGGATTGTAGTGGCAATGTCACTGATAAAAGCTCTGAGGTAATGTAAGAAGGCATTACTAGGGGTAGGCTTTACTGAAGTAGGTATTCTATCCCATGTCTTTTGAAATCTATAGTTGAAATCAGCCATACATTCATGGGGGGCTCTTTTTATAGTAGTCAACTATTCTAAAAGTGACAAATGGTCACTTTTGTCCTCAAAGTGTTTGCACAGTCCTACTCCTAATCCATCCCAATCTGTAATAGAACCATGAGCCAAACCTCTATACCATTATAGTGCTTTTCCTTTCAAGGATGAGGCTAGAAGCCTGACTACAACATCATCCTTTGTAATACCATGGATATTGCAAATATTTGTAACTTCTTGAATGTGTTCTAAGGGAGAGATAGAAGTTTCACCAATAAATTCTGGTATACTTTTGAGTGCAGCTATTGGTATGTCATGTCTTTGGGCCAATAAAAGAGGACTTCCACCATTAATGGTGGAAAAAGCATGAGCTCTAGGCTGTGCCATATGGACAAGTGATCTATTGATATGTGTTGATGGCAATCTAGGCTAAGATCTAACAGCAGGAGGAGTAGAGATGGGTCTTGCAGGTGTATTTGTTACTATTGCACTCCTAACTGGTAATAAAGATACTCTAGTCTTCCTTCTTCTAGGATTTTAAAATGAAAGCTCTTGCTACTGAAATTTACCTCTAGAAGATGCCCTTGTTTCAGCTTTGGCCATGAATTACTGCAACTTTGGTCTAGAACCAGATGTATTTGAAGCTCAGAGTTGCCAAGTACTTGAAGAATGAGCCTCTTGAAGGCTTGAATATCGAAGCTAGTACTATCTCCTCAGTATTAATCTTGAAATCTTCCTTTTGACACTAGTAGACTTGAATTTTTTTGAATACACTCCCACCGGGCATGCCAAAAACTATTGTCACAAAAGTTTGTACCCTTGTCAAAAGTTTTTACCTAAGGACAACCTTGTGAAGCATGGAAACAACCTCAAAGTTGTGGGACTTAAACTATGAGGTTGAGTCTTTGGAGAAGGCCAACCTCCTTTACTATTAGGGTGCACCTAACTACTCTTGGAGATGAAAAGGGAGAAGGAATGTGTAGACACTCAAAAATGGTTTGCATCTATGGTTTCATCACTTCTTCATACTAATTTGTCTCATTTTCTCATTCTACTAACTCTGATCTTTTGGCCAGATTGACCATACTTTATCATTTGTACCCCCTTTCACATAAATTTCATATCAACTCGAAATCATTTCATATCTACTCAAAATCATTTCATATCAACTCAGAATCACCCCAAGTCAACCCGAAATCACTCAGAATCACCCCAAATCAACACGAAATCACTCAAAATCACCCCAAATCAACTTGCAATCACTCAAAATCAGCCCTAATCAACCCAAAATATATCAAATATCCCAAATCAATCATCATTTATCCACTCCTAGGTATTGTTGTGGCTTTCAGTGCCTTGGAAACTGATTAACCTATCAATCTTATCAATCTGACCTTAGTATTGTCATTTCTCTCAGTGCTAGGTCAAATTATCATTCATGTCATTCAATCTTTGACATTTTTGAGGCTTTAAATGTTAGATCATGGCATCATCTTGGTTTACTTTTCATCATCTTATTCGATATCCATCATTGTCACATTTTCATCAAAGGGTACAGTCGTATTCATTTAATCAATTTGGCCAATCATTTACTAATTTTCTCTAGAGGATTAAATAACCCATAATTTAATCCTATTATTCTTTCTAATTATTCTTCCTAATTATCATCCTCAATTAATTAATTATATTAATTAATTGATTCATTATTTGCAAATTGTGGAAATTTACAATTTTCTAAGTTCTATTTTTCATCATTAATTCCATTTTTTACTAATTCTTATTTTGTGGAATAAGAGGATTTTTAATTCAAATATGCCACAAAATATTGCATCATCATATGACACCTCGTGGATTCTCCTTTTCCCTATTTGGCTTATTTGTCATAGATTCTCTTCCACACTTAGCCAAGCTTGACTTACATGCATCATATTCCGTCATATGCGTCATGGATTCTCAAAAGAATCTATTGCCACATTGCACATCTGTGGGTGGAAAATCCAATGCTCTCATCCTCCATGTCAATTATAAATTGGATACTCTTCCTCTCATTTTCAATCCTTAAATCCTTTGGTCCTTATCTTCTTGAATCCTGGAATCCTTTGGTCCTTATCTTCTTGAATCCTGAAATCCTTGGGGTCCTTATCTTCTTGAATCCTTGAATCCTAGGGTCCTTATCTTCTTGAATCCTTGAAGTGATTTGGTCCTTATCTTCTTGAATCCTTGAATCCTGGTCTTCTTGAGTCCTTGAAAATCATACTTCTAGTATTCTCACAACATTATCAATATTAGAGGCTTTTGCTTCAATCTTGTGTGCACTATAGGCAGGTTGGAGCTACAATCATTCGGAGAAGAAAGAAGGACATGGGAGCTACAAATGAAAGAGGGAGTTTCTTATTGCTTTCTTGATTTAGTTTGGCTTTCATGGTAGAATAGAGGGTGATAATATATGATTATTGAGTTTTGTGATTTTCTCATAGTATGTTATGCTTTCAACCCATTTTTTTCTAGTCTTACATTTGGTGAACCCAACGTGAACATGCATATCTAACTTGGGTTTTTTTGTTTTATGCTTTTAGGTGCAAGGAAGGAGCTCACTTGGAAGGATATAATGACTATCTGCTCTTCTCTTTCACATCTAGATTAATCAAGGGTTTCTGGGTGCACTTGGGAGTGTTGTGAGCCATTTTGATCATATCTTTCAAACGGATGGGTATTTTGATATGAAATATTTTGTGTAGGGTGGTGATATATCCAAAAAGCTTTAATCCAATTTTAAGATCTTTCTGAAATAGTTTCGATCTTTTATGATATTTTCTTGATTTTCAATAAAAACTCATTTTCGGCCTTAAATCAGCACATTTTTTAGAAGAATTTATAGTTTTGAAAAGTTTTTTGAATTTTAAATAGAGTCGGTTCTTTGTGTTTTGATTTTAGAGGTCATATTAGGGGTCAATAATTTGATTTGCAAAAACTGGTCTATTTTGACAAAATGACTTCCTAGGGCACAAATTAAAAGATCTTTTAAAAAATTTTGCATTTTTGGAAATCTCTCTAATTTTTGATAGGGGTTAATTTTTCTGTATTTTGAGTTTTGGATTTGAATTCATATCATGTAGATCCAATCTTTATGACTAAGTCAAAAATCAATTGAAAAAAAAAAGGCATTTAATGAATAGTTTGCATTTCATTTTTACAATGAATCAATGCATAATGTGGGCTTTCATTTTGGTTACTTTCTGATTATCATCACTCTTAAAAATTAGATTTTCATATCCAACTTTGGTTTTGCATGAGTTGACATATATTGCATATCTTGGGAGTGTTCTGAGCCATTTTGGCCTTCTGGGGTGCAATCTGCTCTATCAGAGCACACCTGGGTTCACAGAAAGCACATGCATCAATCAGAATCTGCACATAAGGTTTCCATTTCCTTCTAAGAACATAGATTAGGTGATTTTGTGTTACTGATGGTCTATTTGCAATGTGTGGCGATTGTGGGATGAAGACATGTTCATAAACTACTAATGCTTTTGTTTGCAGGACATTGTCGAAGACTTTGTGTGTCTTTCAAAACTATGTGTGTGGATTTCCTAGATTAGATAACACTTCGTTTGGTGCTTAAAATGAATCTTTTTCTTTTTGCCTAGCGTGTCTATAGTGTTAAATCCCTAGGAGTTGCATTGGACGTCCATTCATGGATCTTTGGTGTAAGAGAAATCCATGTAACTTCTATAGGAGGCCTGCCTTGGACCAAGATACTCGATATTGGGTATGCCAGGGGACGACCTCAAAGTGGTAATAGGCCAAAAGCTAGGTCAATGTTATAGCCATTATATAAAACATGATTACAGTGAAAGCTATGTCGGTGGTATTGTTGCGTGATAGCTCTCCTCCAGTACCCTTGTGGTGCGTCAAACTCTTGTTCTCGGGGCTGGGAGACCTTCTGAGGAAGTTTATCATTCACTTGCCGAACGGAATGCCCTTACTAAAAACTATGTTTTAGTGGCCAAAATCCTTTCTATCCACTGGCTCAAGGGGTCACCCATGCCCGTGAAGACATCTTACATTCTCGCGGTCCTTAGTAGAGGCAACCGTCCCTTGGGAAGTCATGCTCCTTGGGAAGTGGATGTTGGTAGCCCCGAGAAGTGAGTGCGCTATAAGGGGGAGCTTGTGGTGCCAAGATCCTAGGTTGTCCACTCTGGATAAGCACGGCTGAACTTTGGTTCAAGTAGGAATTTAGTGGATACAGTCCTAAAGGCCTAGGTTGTGGTGTGTTTGTTAACTTTTAACAACAGCTATTCTTGTCTTAACGTGTCTTGTGTGTGTGTAAAACACAATCAAGATAAAAGCCAAACTTGTCAAAACATCACACATTGTCAAAACATTTCAACCTTTATTGAACTTTGCAAACTTTGGTTCAACACACTCAAACCTTGGAAAACATGGTGACTTGTGCTCTTAAATGTGCTTGGCAAAACGTAGATCTTACACTTGCATAGACTTCACTTGCATTCACCCTAGTATAGGCCTCATTCATGCATCATATTGACTTCATATTGCACCTTTTAGTCCTCATTTAGCATCTATTACCTTTCATATTGCATCCATTTAGGTTTAGTGTACCTCCCTTAGTTTCTTTCATTCCCATCTCAAAATCAGCACTTTGCATTTACCACCTTGCATCTTTGCATACCTATTCATCATCTTGACCACTTTATCCCATTGTCCATATCACACATCCGCTCAGCATTACCACTAGTTCGAGTCCTTGAAACATCCATTTTGAACCCCCAAAACCTTTGAATTTAGTCAAAAATCTAGACAAAGTATGAGTCTTAGAGTATCTCCTAGTGTTGATGGATAATGGATCTTGACTAGTCTTTTAATCTTTTCTTATCATTTTCTTAGGTCAATATCTATCTATGTATTGATAGATTTGACCTTGTCATCTTTTATCAATTTGATTTTTTCATCTTTTATCAGTTTTTTTTGTCAAGATCCAAAGTCCTTTATCACATGGTTAAACTCCTAGACAAAATACTTTCTAAAAGGTTTTATCTAAGTTCAAAACTTTCCCTATACCCTTTGTCATAGCATAATCATATCCCTAGCATTCCCAAAATTTCATTTTGACTTACCCTAGTGGTATATCCCCTTCATCTTGCATGGTCCAAACCTTAGCATCATTCTCACTACAAAACCCTATTAGATTATTTTATCAACCAAATTGCCTTCTTGATCATTTACCCTCATTTTGCATATCCTAAATGTAATTATCAACCCTTGGAAACCTTCCTTTGCATAGTCTACCTTGCATACACCTACCTTTAGTGTCATTATCAAGTTCAAAACATAACCCTAACCTTCATTTTGCATACCCTCAAAACATCACCTTGCATTTGCATTTGCATAACATCCCTAGGACATTTGTACTTTGCATATCAAAACCTTAATTCATTTAGCATTTCCTCACATTGCATAACACTTAAAAATCCCAAAAACATTCATATCTTGCATGTCCACTACTCTAAATCGCCAAAACACTCAAAATTTCCATTGTATCTGCATTCTTAGGTATCATGCTAGCACTTACTAGGACACAAGTAGCTCAGAGGCCTGAGGAACCTTGTCAACCTTTGTTTTCTGAGGCACAAGCACAACCAAAACTTCATCCAAGATAGAGAAAGAGCAAGAAAACCCAACAAACCTTTGACGAAAACCAAATTGAGGCATCATAACCATTACTAGGAGACCCCTTGAACATGTATCTACAAGATCCTCATAATCAAGATATGGCACAACAAACCTTGAACAATACACCTATTATGAGATTTCCCCCAAATAATTTCACCACATATGGGATGGTTCAATGGAGTCCTGACTTTGAACCTATATTCATGCCAATGCCACCAGGAGGAGGAAGTGTACCAACCACACCTGAAGATGAACAATCACACTCCTTTGAATCTAGCAAACCTAACACAAGTACCTTCAACTATAACACATCAAACATACAACAAGGTACTGTACACCTTAGTGATGACTCTGACACTGATTATGGCATCACTAATGAAGAAATGGCTAGGGCATGTCAAGACAAAAGCTTTCGTAAGAACTTCAAACATTTGGCAGCCCAATAAATTGTCAAATTTAACCCAAACTTGGAAGGTCCTAAGTCCAAAAATCAAACCAACACAACTATTGAAAACATACAACCCATGATCAATTTGGACTTAGATAAAGGAAAACAACCTTTGGAGTTTTCAAACATGATAGTGGCACCTATAAGGTCCCATCAAGAATCAACCATCGAAATACTCCAAACTACATTTGAACACATCAATGTCAACCCCTTGTTCGATGAAGTACCACCAATTCCTAAACACCCCAAAAGGACACTAAGACTTGATTTTAGTCACATGATGCAATAACAAGAAGTACCTAAAAGGAGTTGTGCTCTAGGGATGCCAGACATACCTTCTCTGGAGGCAAATCAATAAAGTACACCTTTGCTCCTAACTTTACCAAGCGCTATGACATCAAATGCTATGGAGCCTCTCATAAGTACAACATGTGAGACATCAAGTGCAAGCATCCCTATGGACATACAAAGGAAAAGTCTTATTGACATTACGCCCATTCCCAATAAGGACACATCACATAGTCAAGTCAATATGATTTCACAAGTAGGAACATCTAACACACAAAGGTACCAAAACAACAATTCAAACATGATGTTCAATTCTCAAGGACTTAGTCAACCCCCATGACAACAACAACCTACAGTGGTACAAGGACTCAACACTTCCAAGGCACAACCAAGTCTATATCTACTTAACACACATCCCACATATCAACAACAACATAAACCACAACGACAGCAACATCAAGTAGGGAAAACATCCAATATTCCTAATACGTAGTCCCATGTGAACCCACTTGACTTACACACAATTTATCAACAACAATTTCAACAACAATTCCAACAACAACAAACGATGATTGCTAAACAACAAGAGCAACTCAAGCAACAGTCGAAATACCAAAGACGCCTTGAGTAACAAATCACATACCAGCAACATTTGTTACAACAAAAACATGTGCCACAACATCCTCAAAAAATACCTCTACAACAACAAGCAAGTATATGGTCTCACATAAATCCAACAGAGGTATCCCAACAACAACCACAGCACATGGCACAACAACAACACATGGTACAATAATCGCATTCAATCCCACAACAAGTGCCACATCAAATACCACAACAAGTTCCCCAACAATAGGGACCCTTCTATCTTCAAGGTACAAACATACCTCCACCCCCTAGCGACACCTCATCAGACTCATTAGATACAAAAATGTCTGAACCAAGTAGACATAGTTCCCACCATAGCAAACAGTTTACTCACAAACACAAAAGACTTGAAGGAAACTCTGTCATACAAAACCCCAATGAAGAACTCTTACAACAATTCAAACAACTTTCCAAACAAGTTGAGGCATTCGGAGTCCATAAGAAACAAGCTTTATACACAGAAAGGAACCTATGTCCTAATCCATTCAATAAAAGTCTATATATGCCTCCATTCCCAAGACACTTTGAGGCTCCAAGGTTTGAAAAATACCGAGGAAAGGCAACCCTATTGATCACATTAGAGAATTTTGTGCTTCATGTACGGAACTCAGTGATGAACCCACTTACCTTATGAGATTGTTCTCCTGTTCTCTAGGTGGGCCCGCACTTGAATGGTATTCCAAACTTCTTGGTAATATCAAATCTTGGTCAGAGCTAGTAAACAAGTTTATCTACCACTTTGCCTTCAACATTACAAATGAGGTGACACTTTCTGATTTATGCTCAACTAAACAGAAGATGGGAGAATCATTCATCACATTCTTATTGCGTTGGAGAAGTTTAGTTAGTCAATGCTCACTAGACATTCCTAAAGAACAAAAAGTTAACTTGTGCATTGAGAACTTGGTCCCAGACTTAATGTATGAACTTAAAATCAAGAGTCTAAGTGCCATTTCTAAACTGATGAAAAAAGGGGCTAGTATTGAAGATGCTCTTATCCATAAGGGAATCCTCAAGATAAACATAGAAAACACAAACACCAACTCGTCTAATGACAAGGCAAAAATTTTCTCAAAAAACAAGAATGTGACTAATGATGGCATTGTGGGTGCCTGCACAATTAGCACAACACAACCTCAACTGACCTTGAAAGGTGTAAACCCTACAAATTGACAAACCTCTAATCAAATATCAGATCCACAATAAAAAATAGAGACTTCCACACAAGATAAACCTCGAAGACATCCTAGAACCAAAGACAGGAAATTCAAACCATTGGGAATACCACTTGAGACTGCATTATAATAGTTATTGAGTAATAACTTTCTACAACTACCCCTAATCAGAGATGAACCATTAACTAAAGTAGATTGGTGGGATGACAAAAAGTATTGTGATTACCATCACACCAAAGGACACAAGACTTCATCATGCTTCCAATTGAAACATGCAATACAAGACCTTATTGATGATGGTGTAATCATGGTTGATCCATCACTATTAGCATCCAACTCTGATCACACTATTTTCAAAGATCCTTTGGGTAATCATGACAAAGAGAAACCCTCCAATTCAAACTCAAACTCACAAGGTAATGTGAATTACACACGCACTGGCTATGACTACACCATTAATTGCTTTAATGAGTCTGATTTTTGCATATCCACATTCATATTGAAGGTTGAAGACCGTCATTGTGCTGTCACTACATGCCATAGCAAGATCACCCTACTTGGAGCCCCATCTAGACCTACTGCTTCTACTAGACCTACACCCCCAAGTAGATCTACTGCTCCTACTTCATCTGATTATAGCCTTGTTGAACAACTCAGAAAAACCCCTGCACAAATATCCATTTTGGACCTACTGCATGCATCTCCCCAACATCGAAAGATATTGGATCAAGCCCTTAAAGAGTCAGTTGTCTCAAATAACATTGATGTTGCCTAGTTCCAAGCCATGGTTGGGAACCTATCCACATCACAACATATCACTTTTTCCCCTTGAGATATTCCTAAGGACAAACCTAACCATAATGATCCCCTTTATCTTGAAGTCTTCATCCATAATGCCAAAATCAGACGTGTCTTAATTTGGGTTATTCTGAAAATGATGTAGATCCCTCTTGAAGAATCACAATAAAAGCTTATGATGACTGTAAACGCTTCTCCAAGGGCGTCATCACATTACCTGTTAGGGTTGGTCCAGCTACTGAAGATACATTGTTCCATGTCCTAGATGTAGAAATGAATTGCAACATGATACTAGGACGCCCTTGGCTTCATGCTATGAAAGAAGTCCCTTCTACATATCATCAATGTCTGAAGTTCTCCTATCACAACGTAGAGGTTACCATCCCTGGTGATCTAGATCCTTTCCAGTTTTGTGCTAATCTAAGAGATGCCACTGCATTCCAAATCCCAACAAACAATGAAGCACAACCCACAAATTCCTCTGAGTATGTGGATGCTGATATACTGCTTAGTAAAGCCAAGGAAAAGATGAAGATTGAAGACAATGGGTGTGGAGATTACTTTATGTCTCAAGTATCTCACATTAGGGAGTCACTAGTTTCTCCCCAATCTCATGGTAAATCACAACCACTTCAAGTACAACATTCAGAGATCAGTACAAAGAATGATACTTCTATCAATGAGAATACATCCTTATGTATTGAGAAAGCAAAAGTAGAACAAGAACCCACTTTTATATCTCCTAGCAAGTATGGACTTGGGTTTTCTATCATGTAGAAACAAGATTATGATGGCTATAGTAGTCTTGGATCTCAGAAGCAAGGAATCATTGAACCTATCACTACAAAAGTATGACCTCTGAGTTTGGGGCTTGGATTTAAACCATTATGAATAGGTCCTCCTAGTACTACAGTACCTATCTGTAAGACTATGGATGTTTTGAATGATGAAAAGGAATTTGAGGATATCCCACATGAAACCAACAATTCTTTGACTTTTGAGCATAACCCCAATGATACAATGGAACCTAATGCCCATATCCATAGCTTTAACCAAAGCCCATTCAGTACTAATGATGACATCCCCTCAAGTTATCCTTAACCTGTGGATTGGGACCAACGTGGACCACCAATTTTTGATCAATTCGACGATGATGACACTCTCACAATAGACTTTGAAATCTATGAAGGCATTATGACTGAAGATCATAAAGAAGAAGTTTCTCCTAAAGAGAACACATTGGCATATTTGGGGAGCCAACTCCACCTTTTAGTTACAAAGAAAAAAGAGAAAAAGATAGCAAGGATAGGTCTCTTGGTGAAAATCAAAAAGTGTCATTAGACTGTAAAAAATCAAAAGCTAAGCAACTCCTAATGATAAAAAATGAAAAATATGATGCCATGAATATTATTGTTCCAGCATTCAACATGCCACAAAGTCTTTTGGAGCTCTCTCGATCAACATTCATATGGAAGGTCATTGGTCTCAACCCTCCCAACCCTCCCTTATATCCATTTGTGTATCCCCAAATCCCACTACCTAATTTGTCCAATAACCAAAATCAACCCTTTATCCAACAAGCCTTTGCATATGTCATCATTAGTAACATCCCACATGACATTTCTATTAATCCAATTATCCTTAGATGCCTTGATTCGTGAGAGACAGACACTATCTTACATACGGTACACGATAGTATATCTCGAGGCCTTTCTAGTGGTTTGATTTTAGCTAAAAACTTGGAACAAATCCTACGTAATTATGGTCAGTTATGGGTCCAAAGATTATCAGCTAGCAGCACCAAAAGACATCTTCTCAACATTTATTAGTGACATTCTTGATTCCATCTAAAAGTCCTAAATTTTTTTTTTTTAAAAATAGCAAAAAGTCATGAAAAAGGAAAAAAAATAAAAACAAAAAAGTCATAAAAAAAATGGATGCCTTGATGAAAACTTGGCAAACAGGCATCTTTTCATGAAAATTTGAGTCAAGAGAAAAATTCTATCCAAAAGTGAAAACCTGGCAAACAGGCACCATGTGTAATCAGTGTTACTCCTCCATCTATCAGGATTCCATCTGGTCTTTTTTTTTCCCCCTCTATCATTCCTTGATCACATTCTTCCTATTGCAAGACATCCTTGGCTCCTTGACCATGGCTCATGAACTGGTTAATGTCCTTTGTTATGTTACCAAGCATTACCAGTTTGTAGACACTCTATCATTGCCCTTTGTACATAGTTTGCGTCTTGTCTGGGGTCATATTACCTACATAGTGCATGAGTTTGAATTTGAACTAGGGGCATATCCCTAAGTGCTTTTTATCCATTGGACCTATCGCATAACAGATTGGAGCTAACACATTTATATGCTTTTATGATCCTGAAAATATCCTAAACATTCAAATACAATCCTGAAAAAATCACTAAAAATCAATAATGGCCTTAAGAAAATCACTAAAAATCACATAATGTCCTGAAAAAAATCCTAAAAATCACATAATGTCTTGAAAAAATTACTAAAAATCACATAATGTCCTGAAAAAAATCCTAAAAATCACATAATGTCCTAAAAAAATCACTAAAAATCATAAAATGTCTTGAAAAAAATCCTAAAAATCACATAATGTCCTAAAAAAATCCCTAAAAGTCATAAAATGTCTTGAAAAAATCATAAAAAATCATAAAATGTCTTAAAGAAATCAGTCACACAAAAAAATCAAATATCCCCAAAAAACCCTAAAAATAACAAAACCCATAAAAAACTTACAATAAACCTTGTACATATCCATTATACATAACCATCCCTTTTGCGTACATACTTGCACTTTGCAGACTAAAACTCAAAGCACTACACTTCATTGGCAATCACACTATCCAGGCAATGTGAACCAATAATCAATCCAACATGTCACTATGAACTTATCAACTGAATCCACAACTAGAACTATCATAGTATCAGCATGTCAAACACTATCTACACACCTAAAACATTAACAAGAATGCAATAATGGACAAGAATAGCTGTTGGCTCACGCTGTTTAATAAGTGATTTATTTTTGCTTTGTTTTTCTTTGATCATGTTCCTATGCCATTGAATGATATAAATTGATCTATGAGAGTGGTCGGGATGGTTCATGGTCATTTTTTTCTATTTTTGTTTATTAAAATGTACCTTTGAAAGTCTGGGGCATGTACATATGCCTCAGAAAGGACAAGGTCATTCTATTTCTGGTTCATGCTTGTTTACGCAAAAGGCTTGCATTTGCACTCTGGCGCTTTATGCCATGATGCGTTGCATTCCATTTGCCATATCAAAATAAAGCTCCATTTGACATATAGTGCACTTTTTAGAAGAAAAAGTCTTTCCATCATACTAACATCTCCTCATCTCATCATTCTTTTTCATCTCATTCTCCATCATCACAATCATGTCTTCTGATTCACCAAATCATCTTCATCTTGCATTCATGCATTCCTGCATCATCCTGCACTGTCAATCAACTTTCTGTGGCTTTCCACCTAGTTCAACTTCAATCTAACTTTTGTCTCATCATATTTGAAAAAATCTGACCATTTTTTATGATCTCACTCATGCTTTGATATCTTTCCATCGTTTTGGGCATGCACGCATAGTTTCTGGTCATTCCGAGTCCAATCAGGCTGATTTTGGGCCCCAGAGCCTTTTAGGGTGCAATCTGCACTTTCAGGGCATAGTTGGGGTTCCCAACTACATCATTGATGCACTTGGTCATGCCAACTACATCATTGATGCACTTGGTAGAGTTTGGGTGCACTTGGAGACCCAGGTTATCCAGAACTGCTCCCAGAACCCCTAGGTTGCACTTCGAAGGCCATAACTTTTGCATTCCAACTCTGATTTGCGAACTGTTAGTTGCGTTGGACTCATATCTTTCTTGTGAAAAAAATGAGCTATCATTTTCATCATTTTGTTTCATTCTTGAGTGGTAACCTATGAAATTACTCTTGGGCTCCCGATTGACCCTATTCTGCACTCTGGGCCTCATAACTTTCACATTTTGGCTCTGATTTTCATTTTGTTAGTTGTCATGATTTTATCTTCTTGTTGTCAAAAAATTGACTTATCATATGCCTATCTTAGTCAATTTATCGAGGGGGCACCCATATATACCATCCTTAAAGGGGCATGTTGTGGCTTTCTCATCAGTTATTCTTTGATACAACGCTCTAAATCACATTGTATTAAAGAGGGGCAAAATGTAGATGCAAAAAAATGGTTCACATCTATGGTTTCATCACTTCATACTAATTTGTCCCATTTTCTCATTCTACTAACTTTGATCTTTTGGCCAGATTGACCATACTTTATCATTTGTACCCCCTTTCACATCAATTTCATATCAACTCAAAATCATTTCATATCAACTCAGAATCACCCCAAATCAACACGAAATCACTCAGAATCACCCCAAATCAACCTGAAATCACTCAAAATCAGCTCTAGTCAACCCAAAACATATCAAACATCCCAAATCAATCATCATTTATCCGCTCCTAGGTATTATTGTGGCTTTCAGTGCCTTAGAAACCGATCAACCTATTAATCTTATCAATCTGACCTTAGTATTGTCATGGCTCTCAGTGCTAGGTCAAATTATCATTCATGTCATTCAATCTTTTACATTGTTGAGGCTTTCAATGTTAGATCATGGCATCATCTTGGTTTACTTTTCATCATCTTATTCGATATCCATCATTGTCACATTTTCATCAAAGGGTACAACCATATTCATTTAATCAATTTGGCCAATCATTTACTAATTTTCTCTAGAGGATTAAATAACCCATAATTTAATCCTATTATTCTTTCTAATTATTCTTCCTAATTATCATCCTCAATTAATTAATTTTATTAATTAATTGATTCATTATCTGCAAACCATGAAAATTTACAATTTTCTAAGTTCTATTTTTCATCATTAATTCCATTTTCTACTAATTCTTATTTTGTGGAATAAGAGGATTTTTAATTCAAATATTCCACAAAATATTGCATCATCATATGTCACCTCGTGGATTCTCCTTTTTCCTATTTTGCTTATTCGTCATAGATTCTTGGCTTTAAGTGGGTTATGATGCGTCATAGATTCTCTTCCGCATTTAGCCAAGCTTGAGTTACATGCGTCGTATTCCGTCATATACATCATAGATTCTCAAAAGAATCTCTTGCCACATTGCACATCTATGGGTGGAAAATCCAATGCTCTCATCCTCCATGTCAATTATAAATTGGATACTCTTCCTCTCATTTTCAATCCTTAAATCCTTTGGTCCTTATCTTCTTGAATCCTGAAATCTTGGGGGTCCTTATCTTCTTGAATCCTTGAATCCTAGGGTCCTTATCTTCTTGAATCCTTGAAGTGATTTGGTCCTTATCTTCTTAATCCTTGAATCTTGGTCTTCTTGAGTCCTTTAAAATCATACTTCTAGTATTCTCATGACATTATCAATATCAGAGGCTTTTGCTTCAATCTTGTGTGCACTATAGGCAGGTTGGAGCTACAATCATTTGGAGAAGAAAGAAGGACATGGGAGCTACAAATGAAAGAGGGAGTTTCTTATTGCTTTCTTGATTTAGTTTGGCTTTCATGGTAGACTAGAGGGTGATAATATATTATTATTGAGTTTTGTGATTTTCTCATAGTATGTTATGCTTTCAACCCATTTTTTTCTAGTCTTATAAAATGCATAGAAGCAAATCTACCTATTCTAACCTAAGGGGGGTAATGCACCAAAAATAGAGCATTCAAACCAATCTCTACCCATACATACACTATTGAACCATCATAACACCAAAAGATATACACATCCAAACTTTCTTTAATCTAACAATCACATGCAGATCAGAAAAACCCAAATGAATGACACAAGGAAAGAGAGGATTCACTTATATACCATCCATAGGCCAAAAGAGATATAGTCATGCAAGATTGCAGATATCTACAATACACCAATGAGAGGCAAATAGTTCTTGCACTTCACATCAATGGCTAAAGGAGATAAGAATGTCATACAATTTAGAGGCAAAGGGGATGAATGAAATTGTAGAGCAATATTAGAGAAAACAGAGAAGAGTTGACGACCTTGACAAAATCTACAAAAAATGTCTTTATAGCTTAGGCATAACTGAGATATTTTCTAACTGAGGTTACTCCACAACCACTACCATTAAGTCTTGATAAAGATCTAGAGAAAATATGATTTAGGCACAGATTCAGATACAATGAAATTTGATATTTTGTTGAAATAGGGCCCTGCCAGAAACAATGCCATTAAACCATTCTGACCAAGTAGATGGATAAATTGGGGCGGTGGAGTGTTCTCCTACTATTTACTGGGTTTAGCATTCATCGAGAGTGGTTGGAATTGATCATGAGGATCAAATCATGCAAGAAAAATTGATTTCCTTCATTTTCGGATCATCAATTAGCAAATTCAGAAGGTCAACTAAGTCTTACAACCAAAATGGGCCATGTGGGCCAATAGTCTTTTATTTTTCTACCACCTTGCAAGGCCTTCCCAAGTTTGACCACCAAACCAACTTATTGCGCCACCTTTTCAAAACCCTAATCGTGGCGGTCACATAATCGCCAGCCTTAATTGCCAACACTAACTATAGCATTATCTCCCTAGGTCCACAAGGACACATGTCCTTTAGGCACTTTCCCACAGTGTCAAGAAGTTTGACAAAACACAGAATGTGGGAAAATGCCTGCCAATCAAACTACCAGCTCACCTAGTAGCTCTCCCCTCTGTAGTCCACAAAAGAAGATGGACCAACTTGCGACGTGGCCTTCAGGCACTTGCCCACATTACTTAAAGGTAGTGCATTTTGATAATGCAAGAAAGTGCCCACTGTAGATCACGAAAGATCTGATGGTGGGGAAAGTTGTGAGCCAGGGGAAATAAACTTAGGGAATATATGGGATACAATAAGGTTTTTTACTCTCTTTTTTTTTAATCTCCATGGCGTTAAAATAATATAAAAGTGGGGAGAGACCGTTGGGTGGGCTTGCATTCAAATTCAATTTTTTGGCGGGAGGTAAAAATAGGTAACAGTAGCTTCAATGAAGTCTGAAAAAATTGACTGAATTTACAAGTTTGGATAGTTTTGCACAAATTTCCTTTGAGGGATACTAAACACTGAACAGTATTCAAAAGTCAAATATTTCCAACTACATGCAACAGTAATGAAAATATACTTGTCTATGCTTTTACTAGAGTTGCTTAGCAAAAATAAGCTTGAAGAAATACAGATGGAATGTGATCACATGCAAGAGCAGTAACATGTCACTATCAGTTCTTGTTAAACTTTTGGTTATTGATGAAGTGCATCTATTGATTGAAGGAAGAGGCCACAATGAAGATGCCATATGTGGAAACCATTGAAAATAATTATCCCACATCAAGCAAGTGGGGAAACTTTTAAAGGTTTAAACACAAAGCCATGCACATTCCATGTTGTCTTTGAAACAAGCATAGGCTTGTGTGACACTAAGCTTGTTATGTGGAGGGGTCCATTCACCAGTTGAAGGTGCTTGATTGAAAAAATTTTTGACCAAAAAGATGCATGCTTGTAGTGATGCCATGTGGCAAATTTTGGCAGTATCAGGTATGAACAGCTATGGGAAGGAAAGGTTTCTTGTAGGAGTGGAAAGAAAATTTTAAACACTTTTGGTAATATGCAAGCCCTCATATAAGCATAAAGCAGATTTCAAATGGAAGCCCGTGTGCACATAAAAGAAAATGCAAGAGCTTTCGATGTTACAAAAATTAAACCCATCGTATGAGCGTAAATGGAGATATGGAAGGGTTCTAACCTTATGGGAGAAGGATTGAATGAATACTTTAATAAGGTATTAATACATGAACTTAGGCATTCCTATGAGTGTAAAGGAATTTCAAAAAGCTCGAAGGCCCATGTGTACGTAAAGGGTGAGTGAGAGTGTGAGAACATAAAGAAGATTTCAAAGGCTCATGATGCTATGGGATGGATTAATTAATATATTAATTAATTAATTAAAAAGGTTCCAAATTATTCTGAGTCTATCAGGTTTTGACAAGTGGTGTGGATAGGAAACTTTGAACATAAAAGTGAAAATAAAAATCAAATTCAAACAATCTTCAAATGCACATGATGAAAGTTATGAATAAATTTAAATGATTTATATAGTTCATACTATTTAAATTTTTAAATTTTTGAATTTTAATCCCTGATCATAGTCTAGGAGCCTGTTTTTCAAATTGCTACCAGGGGGCTTTTTTTGTCCAAAATAGGTAGTGCAATATACCATTGGAACTAGGAGAAGCTAAGTTTTTCGAATTTGAGGTCAAATTTTGCACAATGATTCACGAGTTCAATCTATAAGCAGTTTTACAATTTTTGGGTCATTATCAGTAAAAGGGGCAGAATTCATCATGGGATGTTAGAATCAGTTGGGGAACATATATTGATGTTTTTTGAGGCTTAAAAAAAAATTTGGAAATGTTTTTACCCTTCTTGAGTTCATTTTAAAGAAAATTTTGCCGTTCAAGATTAGGAATGAAATTAGTTATTTGTTCAATCAGATATTTTAGATATTTTGTGCTTTTGGAGAAAAAACTCGATGAGGATTTGATTCACCAGTTGAGAGGAGAGATTAGATTGTTGAGAAAGTTTTCCAAGTGGACAGATGTCATGTTTTGATCAGATCTAGGAATCAACTCTTCTCATGTATCTTTCTTTTCTTTCTCTTTGTAAAGGTTGGTTGCAGTTGGTTCCAATCTTTGGAGAAAAACTAGTCACTACTATGATACCATGTTTTGGATCCAGTTTTGATGTGTTCCCATACTATGATACCACATATTTTTCAGCATATTTTTATTGTATGAACAACATTAGGAAAGATAATATAGATAGTTCAGATCTATTAGGTTTTTTTGTGTTTTCATTTCATGCATATGAATGTATTGTTTAAAAAAAATGAATACAAAGAACAACAGGATGAGTTTCATCTTGAATCTTGTCTCCTTTATAAGTGATCTTCAATGTTTTATAAACTTTGAACAAAGAGCTTAGGTTGTAGTTGCAATCCCTTAAGGTTATATGTTATTTCATTGTTGCATATAACTCAAGGGGTTATGTAAATGCTTCAGGAAAATCAACAAGGTTGCAAGTTTATTGATGGAAATATCATGTAAGAATGAGGTTTATATTGAACATGGATGTCCATTTACAAGGTGAATGGATAGATCATATATTTGAAGATACAAATATGTCTCAGATATCCATATGTATGTGATTAATTCATGGAATTTCTCAATAGATAAGACACTAACCATTTCCAAGATCACTTGTTCATGTTGTTGCATATTAGGGGTTTTGTTGAATTCAATATTATCAATCAAAATCAGTTTAGTGTTTCATGTTTTGTAGTGGGTTGAAAAGAATTAACCCTCACTTAGCTTATGGGTTTATAGGTTATGATTTGTAGCTATTTCATTCCTATGTCATCACATAAGTGTTAGAAGATAAAAGGGAATTTTAATCTACAGTAAATAGGTTCAAATTTATGTTTAATTTCACTGGTACCATATCTTAGAACCTCAAGGTTAACCCACCTAGGTCTGGCAGAGCCTGAAGTGAAGAAGGAATTATGCCTTATAGTTGGCCCAAGAATGAAGTTAGGTACATTCGTCATAAGAAGTTGCTAGCCTTAGATGCATTTGTCTAGTTTCTTGGTTATTTGCAAAATTTTTAAATCAGGAGGCAACAACAACCAAGACAAGTCATTATCTTCAAGGCTTATATTATTTTTGATATCTTGAAAAATACTTTCTTTAAAGCTATCCACAATGTCACATTACACTTTATCATCAACTTGATAAATTTCTAGGAGAGAAGGGTCTAGCCTCAATATTTTCATGACTTTTGTATCTGGCATGGTCTTCGTATAGAGTCACCAATCTCCTACAGAGGGAGATAATCATAAAGTTGAGGAAGCAAATGTTAGGCACTTAAATCTTCACTTTAGGATCCCTAGTAGAGTCGCCAAAAATATGTTAGTGAATAGATTGTCCTCCAAGAAAATACATGCAAATATAATCTCTAAATGCCCAAGTAAGAAGACTAATCAACACTAACAACTGGGTCACTTCACTATTGAAAGAGTGTAAGCGCCCTCTGAATTTATTTGAGTATAGCTCCCCGTATATGATTTATAATGAATTTGAATATGAATGCTTTTAACTAGAAAGCATGAAAGGATTACAAACATCTACACATAAACATGAAGTAGATGTAGAAAAACCAAATGATTACAAGAAAATAAATGGCAAATGACACAAAGTCCATTTACCCCAATAAATTACAAAGGATGAAATCAAGAAACATACTTTCCATCTTCTTGATAAAGTCTAGAAATGAAGCTTTAAAGATATCTTGCCATCAAATATATATAAGAAATAGTGACATTAAAGCATATTTTAGAGAAAATTAAAAGTGATGCAAAAATCACGATTAGTGGAAAGAGGATTGCTCAAACTCTAGATTTTGACACACAGTCAACTTTCAAGTCTTCCTTCCCTAAAGCATAAAAGATACAAAGACCTTATTACACATTTTTAATTAAAGTCACCATTAAAGAAAGTTGTAACTCCTTCTCTATAATACATAAACAAATCAAAATTCTTCTATTTCTAACAAATAGTTCAGAAAAGGAAAATGAACACTTGCTCTACTTCCCCACAGCCTCACAAGAAAATGGAATAAATCTAGAAAACCTCTCCTCTTGTTGTAGCCCATAGTCTACAGTCTCAAAGAGAGAAGATGGAACCCCTTTTCTCACTTGCTATTACATATTTATTCTTCTCTCTATCAATTTCAATTCAATTTTAGTAGCTGATTCTTTGAACAAAAACCCATATTTATCTTCTCGAGGCATTAGATCAACTCCATTCTTTTATAACTTGACATCTCCTTTATTATATGGGCTCTAAATATATTTAACTTAAACTTGGTTGTTAGATGTCAATTGCTTAGAACTTATAATAATGTTTGATCGGGTATGAAATAGCTTAATGTTTTCTCAAGACTCAACTACTGCATTTAGGATGTCCATGTGTCTTCTAATTATCATGTGCCATGATAATATTAGTGGTCTTTAAATTGTGAGATAGGATCTACAGTAAATTAGTCATGAATTAACTATGACACCATTATAAATCAAGATAGTTGGGGTAGTGTGCACATCTTATTAAGCATCCGATGTGCATTCTCCTACTTCCACATCACACAAATTACTACTAGTTGCCACCCTTTAAACCCATCTGTCAGTCCCTTGGTACATTAGCACTTGGACAAATACCATGTCATTATATACATGCATTCACAGTCTATTGCTTTGACATGAGGCTTTAACACTAGGGTCCAAAATTTCATATGAGAACATGGTTATCTTCTGATTTAGCAATTGAGTTCTTCACTAATATCATGTGATTATTAATTAGCCATACCTTTGAGCTAAAGAGAGCTGACCTATTGAGTTGAAACTTAACTTTTGAACCTCTAAAATTCTAAAGTTCTGAAATGAACTTGGATCCTATATTATGAATCTTCAAAAATTTTGAGCTCTTACTGACTTTGTCACCTTAATATCTAAAAATCCTAAGGGACTCTTTTTATCAATTGAACCATATTGAATTAATGAATTCACTTAAGAAATCCTATTGAACTGCTTTGAATCTTTGAACAAGTAAAATACTACACCAAAGATTCTGACTACAACCTTGCACTTTTGATAACTATTTCTTGAACACATCTATTATGCCACATTGAAACAATGAGCTTGTAGAATCATTCAAACCTATTCCAGCAAGTTGAACCAATTTGAACAGCTTTGAACTTTTCTGAACCACTTTGAACTACTTCAAACTTTTGGAATTTTGAAAGGAACTTCAAAGTCTGAATTGGATTCTAGTGATGAACTGAAAGTGGATTCTAAACTTTTTAGAGTCAAGCAACCTTTACTTTGAACCCTGAGTTTGAACTTTTCTTGTATTGAACCTCTAGGATGGATCATTTGAACCACTTTGAACCAAGTTTGAAGTAGTTCAAAGAGGTTCAAAATCTAAAATTGAAAGTTTAAAATTTGGGTCCATATGTGTACTAACATAATGAAAATCTTAGATTACATTGTGAGCTTAGTTAACATAGTATACCTTCCTCTTCTTAGGCTACACTAAAATTTTCTCCCTAATGGAAAGCTTAGTTGTAATATTAATCAACCTTCCTGGATAGCTTAAGTGGTTTGCCACTAATTTAAAATATGTCTTACCATAGGGTCAAAAATCTCCCCCTTTAGCATTAGTGACAAAAACACTTATCATGAATAGTTCCGTCAGTAATCAAAAACCTCTTAATCAAAATTTTCTTTGAAACTCCTCCTTTACATGTACTTGGTTTGAACTAAAATATTGTAGCTTGGTTAGAACATTTTTACTTTTCTAAATTATTTTTGTTTGATTGAACATTTGATCTATAGCATATACATATTCTTCTATACATTTCCTCATATACATATTCCCCCCTTAATTATATACATACTATGTTTTCCCCTTGTTTTTGTTACACATTCCAAAAACATATACTTACAAGGTAATACCAAAATGTGTGAGGAATTCATTATGCACTTTCTAATTTAAGGACATAGTTTTATCCAAATTTTCCTAAAGTATCTTCAAGATGCACAATTTAATTTGCATTTTAGTTGATAGTTCCATCATGAGATCTTTAACTAAGAAGTTCGTGTGATGAAATAATGTCTTTACATGTGCCAAATACTTTTGCAACACATCCATGTAAGGAAGTATCATACTTTGGATGTCTAATATGTATTCCTTTATTCTAGCTTCCTCCCTCAATAACTATACCTAAAAATCTATCAAAAATTTGACCTTTACAAAATTATTTGAGCTAGTACTCAGGTCAAGTGCTAGCTCACTAGCATTGCTCTTCAAATCTTATCGATATTTGTCAGTTCATCTTTGATTTCCTTAGTGAAAATTGAGTTCTCACAAAATTTTGTAAATAATGAAACAAAATTCTTTACAACTCCTTCAAGAGTTCCAATAAGAGTGGAAAGTTCCACTTGATCAATAGAAATTATCTTTGCTACATTCTCCAAAACTTTATTCTCAAACTTTCTTTCTGCCCTTTGCAAAAGTTTTTCCTGGCCATCTATATCCTTATTGAATTTATGTACAATATCTACTAATTTATCAATAACAAGGGGCTCATTATTTACGTCTATTTTCATAACATCAAAAAAATATGTTCTTTATGTCTTCAAGAACTTTACCTCTATCTTTTTCTACTCTCAACTTCCTTTGTTGTGCTCTTTTCCTCCATAGATTACTGAGGATCTCCATTTGATCAACAATGAGATTGGATTGATCCCATTTTGGAATCACAATCTCATTAGAGATCTTTTCCTTTTCCTTACCTTTGGCACTATGAGAGACTATGATTGCATTATCTTTTTCCTCATCCTTCTTCTCCTCTCCACTCAATTGACTCTGAATTTCTTCTTTTGTTTCTTTGTCAACCTTGTCTTTATCATTTTTTTTTGCTCAATTAAAGTTGTTCCAAAGGTAGATTATGTTTGCAACTTGGTTCCTACTTGAGTGGATGGAAGAATTTTTTCCTTCTTCTCTTATTTTTCTACATTGGGTGTAGCAATGGATTGGCTTGGAATGGAGGGTAGAGATGCAATCACAACAACTGCCATCATCTTTGTATCAAACTCTTCTATAGTTTGTACCTCTTTCTCTTCATCTTGCTTTATTTTAACTTCCTCAAAAAAAAAAAATTCCACAAATTTTTTATGGATTGTAAAACATCCTCAATATTATTTTTCAAAATTTGAAAAGCCTCAAATCTTGGAGTCTTCCCATTCTAATGCTTTTCTATGACCTCCTTGATTTATTCATTTGAGAGGTTAGGCAAGATGCTTTTTAGAGTTTTCTCTCTAATGTCCCTTTCTATTTTCACAACATTTGTCCACCTTTGTGTAACTATCTTCAATAGGACATCATGGGCTTGGAATTTTAGCTTAATTAGGTCATACTTCTATTTAGCTATTTTATCCACTAGAGCATCTTCTATCTGTTGTTGCTCTTCTCTACCTCTAGTTTCATACTTGATGTATTTGAAACTTGCCACACCACTAAATTCCCTTAGTCTTTGAAATTTCTATTCAAAAGATAGTGGAGGCTTCTTTACCTGGATAATAGGTGTGTTTTCCTCTTCTTCTTCATCATTTTGAAGTTTTATCTTCCTCTTGGATTTTTTGGTAGTTTTGAATATAGGGGTAGCTGCCTTTTGGGTGTAGCCTTCTTAGGTGCCCTTGTAATCACTTTTCATTTCTTCTTAGGAGGTTCTTTTTCTTGTTCTTCCTCCTCCTATTCTTCCTCTACTTCTTCTTGTTCTCCCTCTCCTTATCCCTCTTCATCTTTTCCATTACCCTTAGTGAGCATGAGAGGGTCACCTTTCAATTTATTCTTTAGGGTTTCCATCCTCTTGTTCCCTTTTTCCAAGGCTTGAGGAATCTCTATCTCTTGAGATATCTTGGTCTTTGCTTCATCATAGGTACCAAAATATGCTTCCTTGGGGTCAGCTGACTCATTAAGAAGATCCTCTATGATATCCATTATATCATCTATGTTAACTTCATATCCCAATAGTTTTACCCATGTAGTCCTAGGAATGTCCACTTGAATGTGAGTGTTATCACAATCAACCAAGAAACAAATATCTTGAGCATACTACTCAGCTAACTACTTAGGTATCCTATACTTGTTTTGCATTTTCTTCTTGAAATTTTCAAAATATGCTTCCATTATGCCATCAAGGTTTTCTCCCAACTCTTATATGTAGTCATTGATTTGATAAATTATTGGCCAATTCTTACTCCACACAACACTACCTTTAGATGCAAAGAACTTTGAACATAGAAGAATAAACAAACTAGGAGGGATCCAAACTTACATATGTTCTTCTTAGATGCTTAGATGCTCTCCACTATTTTACTAAGCTGATTGAGCTATAACTTGAAAAGGTCAAATGATATGTTGTTCTTCACCACCTTGTAAGCCAAGTCAACAACTTCACAGGGGATATTGTTTGGTCTACTTAAGATGTAGATCTTGTGAGAAATGACATGGATCTCAAATTTGATTTCCATGTTAGTGAAATTGTTTAGCTTCATTCTCCTGCCATCCCATTCAGATAGGGTCTTCTTTTCCAATTCACCATGAGCTGGGGTTTTTTTCATTTTGGGTCTATCCAATATAGCGTAACCCATAACTCAGTGAACCATCTTCTTCATGATCTTCCCAAGTTTCTCTAACCAGAAAGACATGTCATGAAATATTCTCAAAATGAGTTTGATCTACATTATTTTGAAGTCTTTTGGCATGTACAGGGCATGTGTTGAACCCTTACTCTCTATATGTCTATGTTTAGGCTCTGATACTCCATTATCACATAGGGAATCATATGCTTCATTCATCTCAACTGTACCTATCTCTTGAATAATGTAGTGATAGAATGCCTTGATATCATTAACCAACAATACCTTTTGAGGTAAACTTGAATGCACTCCTATTGGATCCTTTTGCTAGACAATTTTTGGATAAAGCTTGAACTTGGGTTCCTCACAAACCACATTCTTCACTGCATTTTTGAACCCTTCTTCACCTTCAAACTAAAGTAGGATGCCATATTTCTTAGTGAAAGATGACTTCATAGCTGCTAAAACTTTTACTACAACTTTTCTCTTCAACACTAATTCTCTTATAGATTGACTGGGGGTTGAAATCACTCTGAAAACTCAATGCAAGGTAAAAATAAAACCCTAAATTTTCCTTTTATCATTTTTTTTTCAAAATTTAGGATCTGTTAAATGTATCATATAGTGGTAGGTAGAATATCTTAGTTAAGTCATTCTAACTCATCATGAATTGATCCTTTCAAAGCTCAGTTAGAACTAAATTCTAAATTGTCTTGCTCGATAACAACAAGCAACTCGATTACAACTAAATTGTAACTTGGTTAAAACATAATTTTGATACTTGACCTAGTGCATCTTACTCTGCTGATTTGAATTACTCCCTTTTTTCACATCTAGAATTGATGTAAGATCTTCTTGATTTCTTAGTTCCAGTCATCTCCTTGACTTCCTAGTTGGATGTGCATACTTCACCCAACTCATTAGATTGGATGATGACAACTTCTTTCCCTAGGATTTCCTCTAACTTCCTTACCCATTTCTGATTCCTTTGAGTTCTAATTTCTTCAATCTTTTACTTGAATTTTTTTTCTTCACTATTATTTGTTGTTTCTATATTCATGTAGTTCCTTCCCAAGTGACCTATATTTTTTTCATACATAGCATCTCATATTGGCATTTCTTTTTCTAATGTGAGTTTCTACACAATTTACTCTAATGTGCCTATATTCTCCACAATAATGACATCTTCCTCATGTATTGTAGTCCCAACCAACAAATTCTCTTTGTGTGGTTCCATTGTCTGGAATATTTGGTTTTGATTTGCACTCTAAAAAATTTTGACCTTGTTTTTGACATTTGAAATGATTTCCTTCAAATTTTGATTTGGTTCTACATTCATTTTCCTTTTGACCATTTTTTTTCAATCATAGCACTAACCTTTGAACTTGGGTTGCATATCATTGCTCCAACACACTTTTGATATATGACCTATCTTTCCACAAGTGTTGCATGTAGGCCTTTTGTTCTTTGGTGCTTTGTGATATGATGACTCTCCTTGATTGGTATACTCTAGGCTAGTAGTGTCTTTAGGTCTATTTAGGATTTTCTCATATAATTTATTCACACTTTCTTGTGATCTCAATCTTCTCTCATTGATTTTATTTTCAGCTCTTAGATCATTCTAGAGTCTTTCATTTTTTGCTCTCAAATTGGTGATTCCTTGATTTGCATCATATAACTAATTTTCCATGTCTACTTAGTTTTGAGATAACTACTAAACTTTATTAGTCTTTTCCTCTAGTCTTGTAACAATTATTCTTATATCTTCATCTATCATTTCGTTTTCATTTATTTCTTTTTTTATTTTTCTCCATGACTTCACATAGCCTGATTGAGTGACTTTCTTGTTCTATTTTCAATTTTCTCACTTCTTCTTGTACTAGTAGATCTTGTATATCTTCATTTTCTTCTTTCGAGATTCTTTCTTTGTATAGATCTTCTATCCTTTCTTCTATGTGTAGATTTTCATTCATCTATATAACCAATTCTTTTCTTCTTTTTAGAGAGTGAGTGAGTTGTTCCTTGAGCTTCTTGACTTTCTTTATAGCCATATATAGATTCAATTTTTCATTGTCAATACCTTTCTCTTACTTGTACACTTCCATTTCCTCTAATCTTTTACTCTTTAGCTATTAAGCCTATGATAGGAGAACCTTTTTCTAATACCAATTGTTGGAAATGTAATGACAAGCAAGTGACTAGGGGGGGGGGGGGGGGGGGGGTGGTGAATCATGAACCAATAAAACTTTTCACACTTAGATTATTTAAGCTTTATCTCTTTAGATTATCTAATCTACTTCCATGCATGAACATAAAGAAATAAATAAATCAACACCATAAAATTTTTGACACAGCATATGTTAACTTAGAAACCCTCCTAGCAGAAGGTAAATCTAGGGTAGGGATAACACCCACAAGCTTCACTACTGTAGTAATAAAGTTGGCATGTTAGGGCTTACAGTTGATCACTTATGGTGATCTACTCTATTAGGAATATGAAGGACTATTAGGTCCACCTTGTAAAAGGATTTTACAATACAATGAAGTATCTTCTCTATTAAGAGACTTAGCAAAAGGTTGTTAGGTCCACTTGGTTAGAGGATTTGACTAATGCATCTTCTAGGATGAATCAACAATATGATCTCTACTTTGCAACTTGATTTTGTGAAATGGATCCTTTGAACTATACGATCACTTGACTATGATGGATGAGTCTTTGCTCTGCTCTTTATACTGCCTTGTAGCTTGATTTCATATTATGTTCCATATTCACTTCTTATCTTCATATATGACTCATATTACACTTATTACAAAAATTCACACTTATACAAATGAATCTATCTTCCTTATATACCCTTTAAACAATAACTCTATACCAAGTTGGATTCCATGATGGATATCTTCATAATAATCAATTTATACCTTTAGGTTGACCCAAATATGGATGCTCAGGAAATATAATGCTTTTGATCTTCTGTTGACACTTGGGAAATATAGTGAGCTCAGGTGATATTGTTGCTCAGTTAGTATTGAAAGCTCATATGACATTGTGGAACTTAAGTGATATAGGAGCTCAGTTTACATAGAGAGCTTAGTTAACTTTGTGAACTTAGTTCACACATAAAACTTATTTCCCATTGATAATACTAAACAACCTGGTCTTTACTATGAGTTCAATTAACACAATATACCTTCATCTTCTTGGACTACTCTAAAATATTCTCCCTAATGGAAAACTTGGTTGTAGTATTAACTAACCCATTTGGACAACTTAAGTGGTTTGTCACTAATTGACAATTTTTCTTACCATAGGGTCAATAATAGTGGTCAAACTGTAGGATAAAATCAAATAAATTGATTTTTAAATATTTGATCTAGATAAATAATTTTAATAATTTGGAAAAAATGTTAAGAAAGGGGCTAATAGTCTAGATGACCCTGTTTGGGTGATTACATTACTACTATGTTTACTTTTTAGTTTAATCACGTGTGCATGTTTAAAGATTGTTATAGATATCCATTGTTGGGAAAATGTTTTTGAAATACTGATTCACCCTCCCTCCCAATATTTTTTCTATTTCTAACAATTGGTACCAGAGTGTTGGTAAACAGATTGTTCCTTTTATATTCACACTTTATATGCCTGATATCTATGAACAATGACTAATTACTATAGTTGGGAAATTGTAACCATAACTAAGTGACTAATTTCCCTCTAAATTTATAGGTACAACTCCATTGAGTTTGTGATTTGCAATGAATTTGTTTCTTTCTAATTCTAAGATGGGGTTTGTTCTTGATTAGAGAATAAGAGAGGAAAACCAAGTTAGGCTTAAAAAGAAACTAACTTAGGCTAAAATTTAGGTCTTAATACTAACCAAATTTGTGAATCCACACATCTTATGAACCCATAGAATTTGATGATTGATGCAGGCAAGGTAAGAATTAGTAGGGCCCAAAGGCTCACCCAGCTATCCAAACCACCCTACAAGAGTTAACACAATGGAAAGGGACACAAAGAACAGTAACCAAATGAGGAAGAAGAGTGAATTAATTTTATTGATTCATCAAGATATCTTCTTACATGCCCAGCTATAAGGCCTTCTGGGTTACAACCAATTACCAGTACCTTCCCATTCAAAAACTTGCCTAATTCTAAGCCTAAAAATTCTATTTATACTTGCCAAAATGGCTTACAAAAGATTCTAGAACATTACATAACAGAAAGGTTGACACAAGATCCTATCATTAAATTCATGAAAAAAATTAAATAAGCAAGTCATCTCCCACTAAGAACCAAAAAAAGACAACTCGACACCCATTGGATAACTCAGCACCCACTAAGAAACTGGCACTCAACATCAACTAGAAACTGGCACTCAGCATCACTTGGCATCCACTGGAAACTGGCACTCGACATCAACTAGAAACTGGCAACTTAGCACATGAAGAAACACTTGGCATACACTGAGTAACTTGGCACATGAGGAATCACTTGGCATACACTAGGTAACTCGACACATGAAGGAATGCTACAATAACTTGGCACATGAAGAGTGCTACAGTAACTTGTCACATGAAGAGTGCTACAGTAACTCAGGACCAACTAAGTAATTTGGCACCAACTGTAGAATGAGCAAAAATGAGCAAGATAACAAGGCAACCCAGGATGCTCCTGCATCAGACAACCGGGGTTGAAAGAAATGATTCTCCTGAATCATTGAGATGTCCCAACCTTAGCTGAATCCAATTCAAATTGATAAATTCATGAAGCATCTTCAATAGGTCTATTCTTCCATTTCACCAAATATTCATAGTAATCTTTTCCTCTTGTACTTTTACCAACTCTCTGATCCAATATCTGTTCAACTTCCTCAATCTATTTCTTAGGATAATCATTTGTTATAACAACTTCATCCTCTGACTCATGACACTTATACAAATCAGCAATATTAAATATAGGAGATATATCCATGTCATTAGGTAACTCAACTTCATAAGCATTACCACTGTCAAACTTCTTTAGGATCTTACAAGGTCCAAATTTCTTCATCTTCAGCTTGTTATATGTTCCAACTGGGAATCTTCCTTTCTTTAGATGAACCATCACCTCATCACCAACTTGAAAATCATGGTGTCTTCTAGACTAATCAGCATTCTCCTTATACTTCTAATTGCTTTGTTCCAACCTCAACTTCACTTCCTTATGCAAAGACTCCATAAAATCAAAAAATTCTTCTCCTATAGCGCTTTTCTTTTCTTCACCAACAACATCTCTCAAATCTGATATACCTCTAGGATGCATTCCGGTAACAATCTCAAAAGGTGTCTTCCCTATACGCCTATTCACAGAATTGTTATATGAAAATTCAACTTGTGCCAATACCATCTCCCAATTACTCGGCTTATTCCTAACTAAACATCTCAATAAATTACCCAAACTTCTATTCACAACCTCTATCTATCCATCTACTTGTGGATGGAATGTAGAACTAAACTTCAATTTAGTACCCATCTTCTTCGACAAAGTCTTCCAAAAATAACCAACAAACTTATTGTCTCTATCTGAAATAATGCTTCTTGGTAATCCGTGCAATCTCACAATCTCTTTAAAGAAAAGTTCAGCAAATTGCTTAGCATTTGATGTCTTCTTACATATTATAAAATGAGCCATCTTAGAAAATCTGTCCACTACAAAAAATATAGAATCATACCCCTTCACTATTTTAGGAAATCCAAGAACAAAATCCATCTAATGTCAGTCCAAGGTTTCTCAAGAGTAGTAATAGGTGTATACAAACTAGTATTTTGACTCACTCTCTTTGCAACTTGACAAAATCCATATCTCTTTACAAATTTCTAAACATCCTTATACATTTGTGGCCAATAATATTTCTCTTTCAACAAACTCAATGTCATATCAATTCCAAAATGTTCAGTTAATCCACCGCTATGCTTTTCCTTAATCAAATTTAACATCATAGGACTTGTAGGAATACACAAATAAATACCTTTGAACAACATACCTTCTTGAACAAAATACTCATCATACTTACTTATGTGATCTATCAGATTTGGTGCTCTGCACTCTCTCCATGCCTCAGAAAAATCAGGATTGGCATCATATAACTCTTTCATCTCATCAAAACCAAGAACTTCAACTTTCATTTCAGTCAACAAAGAATGTCTTCTATTCAATGCATCAACAACTTTGTTAGTAACTTCACTCTTATGCTTGATCACAAATGTAAAACTCTTCAAATACTCAACCCACTTAATATGTCTTTGATTCAATTTATGTTGACTTCCCAAGTATTGTAGAGCTTTATGATCAATATACAACACAAACTCCTTAGGCATCAAATAATGTCTCCACTTCTTCAATGCTTGAACAATAACATAAAACTCTTGATCATATACATAATATTTTCTTTTAGCATCATTCAACTTTTCACTAAAGAAAGCAACAGGCTTACCTTCTTGACTTAATATAGCTCCTATTGCATTACCACTTGCATCACATTCAACTTGAAATACTTTTTTGAAATTAGGTAAAGCCAATATAGGTAATTCAACAACCTTTTGTTTCAAAGTCTCAAAACTCTTATAAGCTCTATGTGTCCACTTGAATTCCTTTTTATCTCCCCTCATTGTTTTAGTCATAGCATTACAAATAGCACTAAAATTCTTTATAAACTTTCTGTAAAAACTAGCCAAACCATGAAATGATCTTATCTCACTCACATTCTCAGGTGTAGGCCATTCCAAAATTGCTTTAACCTTCTCAGGATCCATCTTCAAACCATCAGCTGAAATCACAAATTCTAGATACACAATCTCCTCTTGCATAAAAGAACACTTTTTCAGATTAATCAACAACTTTTCCTCTTTCATATTTTGTAATACTTGTCTAATATGTTCAAGATGTTCTTCCTTAGTCTTACTGAATATCAGAATATCATCCAAATAAACAATCACAAACTTACCCAAGAATCTTTTCAGAACTTCATTCATCAACTTCATGAAAGTACTATGTGCATTAGTCAAACCAAAAGGCACAACCAACCATTCATATAAACCATCTTTTGTCTTGAAAGTAGTGTTCCATTCATCACCTTCTCTGATTCTGATATGATGATAGCCACTCTTCAAATCAATCTTGGTAAAATGCTTTTCTCCACTCAAAAAATCCATTATGTCATCCATCCTTGGCATTGGAAACCTATATTTCATTGTTATCTTGTTAATGGCTCTAAAATTAGTACACATTCTCCATTCTTCATTCTTTTTAAGTGCTAATATAGTAGGTATAACACATGGACTCAAGCTTTCTCTGATCAAACTTTTTTGCAACAATTCATGCACTTGTCTGTTAAGTTCATCATTCTCTACAGGTGTCAATCTATATGGTGCTTTGTTTGGCAAACTAGCTCTAGGAATCAAATCCATACAATGAATTATACTTCTTATAGGAGGTAAACCATTAAGAATATCATCAACAATAATTTATTTATACTTATTCAACAACTCTTCAATTTCTTCTGGCACTTGGTCAATACTACCATTTGTCATTTGGTCACCACTAATTAGCACTTGGTTAACACTATTTTCTTGCCCTCGGTCTCCATTGACAAAACTTAGTTCTCTTGGAATTATAGAAAAATAGACTTGATTCTTTTTCATTTCCTTTTCAAATTGTTTCCCATTAACCATGCAAATTTTTATAGTAGTACAGTTAACCTCATCTAGACTTTCGATCAAAGGTAACACTATTTGTTTCTTCCCATTTACCCAAAGAGTATATTGTTTCAATCTTCCATCATGTACATCATATCTATCATATTGCCAAGGTCTACCCAACAAAATATGACAACAATCCATGGACATAATATCACACAAAACTTCATCAAAGTAATGTCCAATTTTGAACTTCACAAGGCATTGCTCACTTATCAATATCTTATGCTCATCTTTGATCCATGAAACATGATAAGGTTTGGGATGTTTCAACCTCTACAACTACAACTTGGTAACCAACTCTTCTGATGCTAGATTTGTAGAACTTCCATTGTCAATGATCGCTTTACAACATTTTCTAGCCATCTTGCATCTTGTCTTGAAAAGACTTCTCCTTAAAACAAGTTCCTCATCACTTCCCTTATTGCATAAGGTTCTTCTCACCATCAAACTTTCTCCAACCTTAGGTCTACTTGGTGAACTCTCAATGTCTTCTTGAATCATAGCATTTCTATTATTTTTCCCACCTTCAAAAGATCTACATTCAAAGGATCTATGCCCTTCTTTACCACATCTAAAACAATTACCATGAAATCCACCTCTAGAATAAGAATTACCTCTTCCTTGGTAAGAATTAGTGCCTCCTCGATAAGAATTACCACTTTTTCATTCAATCTTGCATTTGTCATCATTCTTCCATTCAGATTTTCCTTTATCCTGCATAGAACTATTAGATCTGTCACTTTCCCCATAAGATCTACCTCTGCCTCTCTGGAATCTACCACCTATACCTCTCTGTCTTTGTTCATGCTTCTTTGTCAAGATCTCCTTAGGTTTCAAGGCATATTGATATGCTTCTTCTACACTTTCTAGCTTCACAAAACTTATTTCATCTTGTATTCTAGATCTCAATCCATTAATGTACCTTACAATTTTCTCAACATCATCATCCACACATTCAGATTTGATGTCTAATCTATATAATTCCTTAGTATACTCTTTCACAGTCATGTCTTTTTGCTTCAAATTTTGCATCTTTTTCAACAAGCTAACTTAGTAATCAGCAGGAAGAAATTTGTTCTTTACCTTGTTCACCATCTTTGGCAAAGTTTTGATCTTCTCCTTTCCTCTCCTTTGTCTATCAGTTTGCAAGTGCTCCCACCATAGTGATGCATGGCCTTTCAACCTAGTGACTGCAATCTTCACCTTTCTATTATCAGGAGTGTTTTCATACTCAAAGAACTTCTCCATATCAGAGACCCAATCCAACACAACATTGGTATCCAATTTTCCATCATAAGGAACAAATTCTACATCAGGTTTTGAATTTTCCCTAAACAATACTTGCAACAATCTTTCGTCATCTTGATCTTCTTCAGGTTCTAGATTATGGTTTGGTGCTACTGCTTCATCATCACTTACATCATCAAGATGTGCTCCTCTCCTCTAGGTTGTCTCCACAACATCTAATTTGGCTACAATTTGTCTCAACTAATCCAATATAGCATTATCAACATTATTTTCTCTACCACAAACCAGCTTCACAAATTAGGTTCCTACAAAATCGTAGCCCTCTGCAAGTTATAGGTCAAATTCGCAAATATGCCACCCTATAACCAAATCCAAATTAGGGTTCTACATGATCCAATCTCCACAAGGATGAACCTCAAGCTTTGATACCAATTGACACAAGCAAGGTAAGAATTAGTAGGGCTCAAAGGCTCACCCAGCTATCCAAACCACCCTACAAGAGTTAACACAATGGTAACAAACACAAAGAATAGCAACCAAAGGAGGAAGAAGAGTGAATTAATTTTATTGATTCATCAAGATATCTTCTTACATGCCCAACTGTAAGGCCTTCTTGGTTATGGCCAATTACCAATACCTTCCCATTCAAAAACTTGCCTAACTCTAAGCCTAAACATTCTATTTATACTTGCCAAAACGGCTTACAAAAGATTCTAGAACATTACATAATAGAAAGGCCAACACAAGATCCTATCATTAAATTCATGAATGAAATTAAATATGCAAGTTAGCTCCTGATAAGAACCAAAAATAGACAACTCGGCACCCACTAGGAAACTGGCACTCGACATCAACTGGAAACTGGCAACTTGGCACATGAAGAAACACTCGACATACATTGAGTAACTCAGCACATGAGGAATCACTCAGCATACACTGGGTAACTCGGCACATGAAGGAATGCTACAATAACTCGGCACATGAAGAGTGCTACAGTAACTCAGCACCAACTATAGAATGAACAAAAATGAGTAGGATAACAAGGCAACCCAAGATGCTCCCGCATCGATGCTGCAATAACGAATTCTATTTGTTTGAATAAGATGCTTTAACAGAATGATTTTAACTCTAAAATTTAAGAACTAACTTAAGGACATCACTGAAAAAGTCTCTTTCAACCTCTAACAATATTACGATTATCTACAGTTGGCTGTATTGAAACACGGGAGCAAAACTCTATTTGTTCATTAGTTTAATTCAACTTAAAGAGATATTTCTAAGTAAAACATGCAATGGAACAATAAATAATTGATACGAAACAAATTCAATTTGTCTCTACAACCTGAAGCATTTCATACCAAAATTTTGCCAACCTTTCATTAATCTTTGTATTGAGTACATATAGGATTTTGAGATGAATCGTTTCAAAAGTAGCTGAATCGTTTCATCTTCTCAAAAATGAAAAATGAGAAGAAGCCAATTATCAGTTACAATTTCATATCAGAATACAAAAGAGTGGGAGAAATATCATTTCATTTTCTTCCCCTTTTCTAATTTTTCTTTATGGGCCTTAGCAACAATGATGATCAAAATGATCTCCTCATGTTTGATGATATTGATATTGGTGTATCTGATAAGACACTTGGAGTGTTCTCTGGCCAAGTTCTTGATTGGGCTCAACTGCTTTTACATTTCTTCTATCACTAGGTGTATACATTCACTGAGTTGTTGGAGATCTAACAGTCTATCCTGATGGATAGTATATTTCTCTGTTAATTTATCCAAGTAGCTAGAGAAATATTTCTACATGATAGTGAATCCTACTAGTCCTTTTCCTTTCCCACTTGTCTAGGATTCTATGTGTAGGCCTTTCAAAAACTCATAATCCTTATCTTGTTCCTCAACTTTTCTCTCTATCTTCTATATCCCTTCTTCTACTAAAGAGATCATGTCAACTTTGAACTGAAAACTATGTTGCCACTCACACAAAGGCTCATTTCCTTTTTGTCAAATCTTGTCTTCAATTGCTTCCTTAGCCTTCATTTGCATGATCATACATAGGAGAGAGATATAATCTTTGCATTTTACCTTTTCCACTGAAAGAGTTGCCTGGTTAGCTAGGATGATATCTTTTCCTATCTCATGCTTGAACACTGCATTGCAAATTTGATCTATAACTACAAGTCCTTTAGACTTGAGTTTTTCACTCCAACTCTTACCATTTTGCTCAAAATACTTGTCCTCTTGTAGCTAAGAGATGATGGCTTAAATGTTTGTAGCTGTGGAATCACTAGTAGATGGTATCCTCAAAATGCTTGCTGGTAAGGCAACTAATTGCCTGATGAAATAGTTGAGTTCATTGATCTCCTCTTTTAATATGACCTTGGCAAGCTTGAGGTCTTCAAGTTCTCCTCCCATCACTTTATTAATCACTCTCCATAAGCCTGCTTTGGTATCATGCCTAAGCTCTCCTAAATCCAAAGACTGTAATCTAAAGTTAGTAGTAGTTAGGTCTTCAATCTTTCCTTCTTTGGTGGGCTTGGTGATCTCCATAGTTAGGTGTCTCATATCTGGATCTCAGCTAAGGATAGACAAAATCTTCAGCTTCTTCACTTTTCTCAATGCTAACCTAAAGTGGATGGCTAGAGACAAAGTCTCGTTGTTTGGAGCCCCATAATCTATACTCTTCCTTTTTTTGTCCAAAGTATTTTCGAGTGATGACTCGGTGTTGATTAATTTGATTGCAGTCCCTAGTGTATCCACACTAAACATTTTTCTCTTAGCTATAGTCATGGCCTTCAAAGATGAAGAGAAAGTATTTCTTTGAATAGGGGAAATGAATCTTGGAGCTTTAGGCACCTTTTCTGCTTTAGATGTTTTTTTTACTTCTTCATCTGACTCCATAAAATTCCCTTTCACTACTCCTACCATCTCTAAGGTCAACTATTTGTATCTAAGGAATACTTGGTAAGATTAGTGTTGCACTTATAGATGGGATTAGACTACTGAAGCAACTTTAGTGTCCTTTAGTTCTTCCACCTTTTTCTTCTTAGCTTCTATCTCTATTCCAATCATAGGCACTAGACTATCTTGATAAGTTTTGGTTGATGGGATATTCTTGTTAGGAGGTTGATCCCCTCCTCCTACTAGTTAAGTTGGGCTTTGAGTGAGTGATGAAGTTGTTCCTAAAGTGCTGATAGGAGAAGATGATGTTATAGCTACATCTGTGATGGACTAGGTGGATGCAACTTTACTTCTTTTCTTCTGCGTCATAGTTCACTCAAACCATTTTGTAGATCTTTCCATCATCATGTCTAGGTCTTCTATGGCATCTCCAAATGGTTCATAGCTTATATGAGTGTTTTTAAATTGGTCAAATAGGTCATGCTATACATATTTTGACCATCATCCTCAACTTTAGCCACATCTATATTTACTTTGTATAGCTTAACTTGAACTACTATCAATCTTGCAAAAGCCTAATCATGGCTTTCAAATTTATCTTTGCAATCAACCCAATAGTCCTCAATTGTGTTGACATGCTCTATACACTCCCAATCTACAAAACATCTTTAGCATATCCATTGGGGGTGAACATAGGTCTCAAGACTTCATACATATCTAGGTTGTATTTCTTTTCAAAAACCTTCATCATATTCTTAGCATCAAATCAGGTGTCACAACTAAATGCTTTAACCTTCATAGGGAACTCATACCCTTTATTCTTTAGACTTTCACCTAGAATGTTCACCTACATGGCTTGTAAGATGATCTCTACCAGAACTATCATAATACTTAGATATCTTGGTAGCTTTAGAGGAAATCTATCAAAAGATGCAAGATGTAAGTAAGAAAAATATGAAAATAGGATAAAATAACAATCGAATTGACTAATGGAAGCCATGGATTCAGGGGAGAATCTTCTTTCTAGGCATCCCTATAATTCCCTACAAATTCTCATAGTAAACACATCATTCACTTTTACATGATTTGCATAACTATTCTACATCTAAAGACACAAATATAATTCATAGGACTTGACATCATCCAAGAAGTCTTTGGGAGATCAGGCCATAATTTCAAAGAAGCTAGCATATAAATCAAGAATGAAGACATATAAAATGAATTGTAAAACTTGGCTACTTGGAGGGAATTGGATAGAATTTCACTTACCTCTTGCACCTAATCAATATACAATGTATCTAAGCATATAACTTGAATCAAAATGATGTATTGTTCAACAAAATTTAGGGCTTCTACTTTACCTCTCAATCTATGCAAAAGAACCAAAATGTCGATTATCTCTGGTTTGAGATTGGTTCTAAATAAATTTTTGGGAACTTTTTTCTCGTCGCTCTGTGGCTTCTAGAACCATGTTTGCATGATCTCCTTCATCGAGATCATCTTCTTCACTGAGAATTCTAAAATGACCCCATTGAGAATTAGGTTAGAAAAATCCTCCCTATTTGGCACATGAAGGCAATTCACCACCATTTTTTTGTCGATTGGGATCAATACGATGTCATTAGGTAGAACTATCTGCTTGGTTTTTGGATTGTAATGGTGGATACATTCATAAATGAGATCTAGGGCTTGAACTACAATTGGGAAACCAACGGCTTCAACTAAACCACATCCTCAAAGCTTCTCAGTGATAAGATGGATGTGTTTGGACTTTACCCTCTTTTGGAAGTCCACCATATCATAGAAATAGAGGGATGTGTCTATGAAGTTCTACAATTGAGACTTGATCCCAATCAAACCATCAAAACCCACAAACTTAGTGTCCATAGCTTAGGGATGAGATTTTGAATTGAAAAATGAATAAGATAATGGACTTCTACATCCACTAGATTTCAAAAGCTACATGTATTGATTAAAATGAGAAATAAAGGAAACAAGGTAACTCATTCAAATGCTCGTGCATTTTTATACAAGGATCTTGATTCTTCCGTTATACTTAAGAGTTAGTGTCACGAGTAAAATTTAAGGAAATACCTAATAAAGAGTAAATGTAAAGGCTCAATGAATATTTAAAAATATTTTCACTATTCTATTGGTTTTAATGGTAACTTTACATCAACTACCATTTACTTTTCTATTTTCCTTTAATTTTAGAAAATTACCTTTAGAGTATCCCACTATGGAGAATCTACCAAGTGAGATCCTAAACACATATTCTCTCTACAATAGCTCATTTTATTCCAATATCATCTTAACTCATAATAGATTCAACATGGGAGACAAATATTACCTATTGACTTGATTCTTCTGCATAGCCAAAAAATTGCTTTCATGGGTTGAAAATTCGCCAAGGAGGAGATAATTTCTATTTTTTTGCTAACACTACCTTATTGGTTGAATTTTTGATAACTACATTTTTTATTGTTAAAGATGTTTAGTTAAGGTGCATGAACCCACTTGTATGTCACTTAGTATCTTGTATTTCACTTTTATCCCTTTTGCATAAAATCATCTTCATGGGTTGGAAACTTGGTGAAGGGAAGACAAACTAAGGTTTTCTACCAAGGCCGAGTACTTGAGTAATAGTGAATAAAGGTTATGTTAGGAGTCTAATCCTAGATTAAAACATCAATTTTCCTTATAATCTATTCACTTTGAAAAATTTTAAGCTAGATACATCTTCAAGTGAGGCCTTATGGAAAATCTCCTTTATGGGTTGAAAACTTGCCTTAGAGAAGGCAACATCCATGATTTTCTACCAATGCTTATTTTATCAACCATTGATATATCGTAAGATAATGTTATTAAGACATTTGAATTTTAGATAATCTTCAAGAGCATGGGAATGAAATAGCAAGTGTGTTTCATCTATAGTGAGTGGAAATTTGTAAGGCCCACAGTAATACCCTATTATAGATCTGGTGAAAGGAATGTGGTTAAGGGTCAATTAGGTTATGTATGAAATTCTATTACTAATAAAGATTATGAGATCCTATTAGAGACTAATGTAGATTTGGGTTATTATAAGTATAGTATTGTTCAATAATATTGGATCACGTGAAAATGAGACTCAACATGTGCAAGCTGAGAACCTAGTCATGATATTCAAGGTATGACTTATTAGACAATTAGGGAAGATGAATTAACATTTTCTCTCCTAAGAAATAACAATGAATGTAGATTATAACAACGATAAAACATAAATGGTTGCATTTGTAGATTTTTTTAACTTATGATGACATAATTGTAGAGCATTCTTTTGGCTTAAGGGATTAACCCTAGAACACAAACATCCTTGTAAAAGGGGTATTGCTAGGAATGTTGTTATGTTTAACTTGATTGAAAAAGAAACTAGTTATATGTTCCAATATTAGTAATCTCCACTTAAGACATATACTAGGATCCATTTATTTGTTTTAATGGTGTAATAGATACGACCTCAATGTTTCATTGTTATGATAGACAAAGATTGTGATGGCATTTAGAACGGTAATTTTTTTATGATTAGAAAGATTAGTGTTATACATATTTTGATATTTCAATATTTTGAATATTTTATGAAAATGATTAGATGAAACTTAATTGTATATGTTAATGCAAATTATGTGATATTGAATCCTTTTGCACTTACTTGCATGCATTTCTATAATATTTCATTGGACTACTAATGGTTAAGTTGAGTGTGCAGGAAATTTGAACCATGGAAATTATTGGGGAAAACAAGTTCCAAACCTATGTGAACACAGTTTAACCAAGGCGAATCTATGGAAGATTCAAAAGCCTCACTGTGAAAATGTTCTGTTTGTAATGTAATTTTTTTTGCATGAGGAGATGTTTAATCATAATTTAGATGCATTAGGAGTGTGTCATGGTAAGGTGAATATGTGACACTTGTGAATTTTATGTGTGGTTGACATTTCATTTTGGGTTGGAACATGGTGGCAATTAACCCTAAAACTAATTACCCTATTAATAAGTAATTAAACCCACTTAACAAGGGAAGGATGAGTCTCAATCATAAGAAATTTGAATTTGGACTTGACTAGGGTTTTGAGGGGTTATTAGGTGGTCCTAAGGTGTCCTTTATGTTAAAATAAGTTAGCCATATGATAGTATATCAAGTTAGGAACCTAATTTTGATCATGTGAGTGCCTAGACAGCCTAGGGAGCCCCTTTACCCATGCATTCTTCGATTGATTCGAATTTGGAGTTGTCATATCTATCTTCCCCCCCCCCCATGTTCCCACTAAGTCAAAAATAGAAAAGTTAGAGGAGACAAGTTTGTAAGAGGAAATGGCTTAGTGTTTTTGCTAAAATAAGTTAGTGGGAAGGCCTTATTAGGGGGTCTTGGAAAAACTAGTGGGGCATTCACCCACTCTCTAAGTTTAGAGACAATTAGATTTTGGAAGGAAAAAGAGAGCTCTACTACAACTATCATTATCCTAGCTTGGACCAAGGTTGGTGTTTCAAACTATGCTTCATTTTCATTCTTGAGTATTGTAAAGTAGATCTGCAAGTATGAGGAATGTGTCAATGGAGTATGCATTGTAGTGGGAATCTTGCATTATGGATTTGCATATCGTGTTGTGGCATTGTGAGGATGTGTTGTGATCTTGTTGCATTATGGTTTTGATATTGTGTTGTGGCATTGTGAGAATGTGATGTGCTCTTGAAGATTTCTTGTTTTATTTCTTCTTGGTTTTTTTTTCTTGTTTGGATTGAAATGTGAATGTGATCATGGGTGTGAGGGCTTCACTCACCCTTGTGGGAAGGGAAGAGAAGTCCAGGGTGAACGAGCAGTAGTGGGGTTTTCATGATTGAGGACCTTGGATTATGGGCTCCATTGTATGCCATTCTCATTCATATTCTGCCTTGGGGGTGATAAGGAAAAAATGGTGAGGAAAGGAAGTAAATGAAGTATGGGTTTGAAGGAAGCTAAAGTTGTTGGTAGTGTGTGGTGGAGGATGTTTATGAAGCCCTAAAAGGGCATGATATTTGTTGAATTATGAAGCCCCTAATGGGCATGATATTTTCTGAATTATGAAGCCTCGAGAGGGCATGCATGTTGTTTTGTGGCTGATATGATATGATATGATATGGCAAACCTCCTTGCGAGCCCACCTTCACTCTATGTTCAAGGTTCCATTGGCGAACCTTTGTGAAATACCTTGGGATGGGATTGTTAAGTGTTGTAATGTGATGATGATGCATTTTAAGATTGGAATGATACCAGGTTTGGTTCTTGTTTCCCCTACTCAGTGGGTGGCTTCATAGAAGCCTAGGATGGGAGGTGAGCCTCCATGTTTCTATAATTTTGATCTTTGTAGGTGTTGATGCATTTGGGTATTTGGAAGTCATGAAGATTTCATTGCATAAGAGGAGAAAATACTATTGTAGTTGGTTGATAATGGAGCAGCAAACTCCATCTTATTATGTGAGTCTAACTGTATTGTAAGAGGAAGCTACTGTCTTAGTTTGATTGTCAATGGAAAGGTTGTGAGTGTTCATGTGTAGTAAAAGTATTTTCCATTGTGTATATTATAATATTCTGATTTCACCACCTTTTTTGTATCATGGGAGTATCATGGAAGGGAAATTCATTGTAATAATGTTGTCATTTTCAATGTCTTAGATAGGAACATGAGTCAGAGAATTAAAAATATTTGATGTTCCTTGAGTGGTATGCAAAGGATTGTCAAACTAAATTTGATATCATAAAAGAGTTTGTATTGGTAGGAAGATTATCTTGTTCATCATTTCTTTTTTTTATCATCTCAATTGTATTGCAAAATAGTTGTGCATGTGTATTGATTTGAAAATTGCATGGGAATGCAATGCTAATCCTTATGTAAATGGTTTCTAACTTAATAAGTCTTAGACAAGATCAATTCTCATAGTTCATATGTAACCTTGTCATGGAATGTATATCTATTGCATTAAGTTTAATGTTTGAATGTTAAATGAAGCACCATTCTAGACTATATATATATAGTCTAATGAGAAACTCCAAATTATCATTGTAATAACCTAAGAAAGATATTGTGAACCTTAGAAATAGAAATTCAATAAATGACATAGAATGTATAAGTGCATAGAAAATAAACTTGCTGTAGGTACCCATTCAACTCTTTGAAAATTGTATGGAGAAAGTGGAAATAATGTCTCTTGCCAATATAGAGAAATAAAATAATAGGCTTGAATAATATAAGAATATCTTGGAAATTTATAAAATAGAAATAAATAATTTAAAAATCATCCCCCATTAATATGGTGTCATCCTTAAGTTGATGTCCTTAGATCATGATAGGACCTAGTACATTAAAAAAAAAAAAAAGATAAAAGAACATGCACATAAACATAATTATGCCGAAGGCATTCCTATGATTCATTCTGACATTTTTTAAACCAATCTTTGGTGCACCTTTTCTCTACTTCACACGTCAAATTCGCACTCTTTTTTCCAATTTTCTTCGTTGTGTTTACTAAATGAGATGGAAGTGCTAACTTTGCAGATCAACAGTTTCTAGCATGCACGAGAGTGGACAACATTGGAAGCTTGAGCGTCATCCGATTCTGAAATCATATTTTTATCTCCTCTGAGCCCAACATTTTCGTTTGTATGACATTTGGGTTAGGTAAGGCATTGAAGCCTGCTTTCATTTCATTGTTGATGTCATGCTCTCTGTCTTTTCAGTTGTCACTTCCTTCGTATATAGAGTCACATTTTCTCTCGACTCACACTCTGACCTGTTTGGGAAAAAGTGGATTACCAGGACAAGCAAGGTGGGTGATTAAGGTTGAAGGCTTGCCAAGAGGAGTGGAGTGGAGGATAATTAGTTTTGGCATTCTTCCTGCAAACACTTGATCCATTTCTCTGCTCAGGAGAGCTGCAGCTGATAGCAGAAGGAAGTAAGTGATTTCTCTTTTATCTCTATTTACTAAAACCCACGTATGCATCTCCTAATATCCCTTATGAAATTTATTCTCTAAAGACCTAAGATCCCTACTGAAAGGATTTCAGATAATCTTCTGGGTATCTATCAGTTGGACCTTTTCGTTCGCTCTCATTTAGCTACCATTCGACCTTACATTGAATCAACCATGATTTTAGACTTTGAAGTTTTGGCACGGAGTGAATAAATTCTTAGCTTTGGTTATCCTTGATCCCTTACAGTCAAAGTAAAATTAGCAGTACTTTGATGCATCTTCGTATTTAGGATGTAGTGATTGCTTTCAGATTCAACTCATGCAAATTTCATATTCCACAATAGGGCTAGAGTCCTTTTTTTGTCACACTAAATGGGTGAACTACTATTGTTCAATTTTCATTCAAATTGAATAAGTGTGACAGTAATAAACTTTAGCCTCTATGACATGACATTTTTCTTGAAATTGAGAAGGCATGATTGGAAGTACATTGAGTAATACAAATTATAAATTATCACTTTGAAAATAATATGGCCTCTACAATAAATCAGCCATCTCCAATAATATGCCTATAGCAAAGTAGAAATGAAGAATACAACATGGCAGTAAGGTCATTGCCTAACAAATGACCACACTAGACGTATTTTAGTTGGGGTGTCACGTGTTCATCCATGTTATTTAATGACTATCTAGTTGTAACTTTAACAAAATGTATCAAAATTCGAGATAGAAATAAAGGAGGGAGATAGAAATGATATATATGTAGGCATAGGGGTGAGGAGAGGCAAGGATAGGGAGATAGAAAGGCTACATATTTAGGGAGAGAGGGTGAGGTGACCTAAAGAGATACAAACAAGACAAAGGTGGTAGATATATTTGAATATAGAAGTAAAGATAGAGATTAAATTAATATTATCAGATTTGTACATATTAACTTGGTATAATTTATTGATGATGGATCATTGAGTATGATCTAAAATATTATTTGATGAAAATAGAGTCCAAAATGTTGAATCCAAAGTCTACTCTAGAACCTATTGTGTTGATATTATTTTACTTAATTTACAATGTAGAAAATATTTATAAAGGAGACATAAGGAAAGAATGAGAGTGAGAGATAAAGAAATATGAAGATGAAGAGAGGGAGAGATAGAGACAGAGACAAAGATAGAGAGAGAGAAAGAGAGAGGGGTATGTGTGTGTATACACATACATATATATGTATGTGTGTGTGTGTGGAGAGAGAGAGAGAGAGAGAGAGAGTGAGAGAGAGAGAGAGAGAGAGAGAGAGAGAGAGAGAGAGAGAGAGAGAGAGATTTGTCAAGATGAATATAGAGTGAGAGTTAGAAGAAAAATAGATAGAGAGTTAGTAATCGATCAAGAGATAAAGATAAAAAGAGAACTAGGGAGATATAAAGCAATACATGGAGACAGAGAGATAGATAGGAAGAGGTATAAATAGTGAGAAAGAATGATTAAAAGGTAAAGTCGATTTGCTTACCACATAAATTAGCTAAAAAGGAAGCGATAGTTGGTGATCATCAACAATACCCTCGTCATTACCCAAGCAAAATATATGTCCAAACGTAAATGAATAATATATATTAATAATCCTACATAGCAATAACGATGAGATTTTATGAACTGACAATGACTGTAAGAATATTAGGTAGATTTTTAAGATTCATATTCATAAATAAAATTTCATATATTGATAGTTTTAAATTTTATAATAATAATATCTTGTTAAAACATTTATTTTTCTATTATATGTTATATAGTAATATTAATAAATAATTTATATAGAAATTTTAATAGTGATATTATTTCATTTTAAAAAATTATTTAAGATATAAAGTTAAATAATAACATTTAAATATTAAAATATTAAATTTATATATAATAAGATAATTGTCTGTAATGTTCAAATTTAAACAATGAAAAATAATTTATAATATAGATATTTTCATTTGATATTTAATAAAAATTTAATTATTTAGTTTTGAAATTAAATATAACTTTAATAAACAACTATATCATTTATTAATACAAATAAGGTCATGTTATGTTTAAAATATAGAGAGAGGTAGAGATTTAGAAGGCGGTATAGCAATAGAATGAGCTGGAAATAGAAGGGTAAAGAGTGATAGAAAGAGGTAAGGAGAAAATAATAGAGAGGAAGATAAAAGATGGAGATGGATATAGAGGAGAGGGATAGGTAGAGAAGAAAAGGGTTAGATAAAGGTATAGGGGAAGGGTGGAGAGAGAGATATCAATAAGGAGATTAGGAGATATATGGAGAGGAAGAGAGGGAAATATGAAAAATGAAACAAATACTTAATTCGTCTTTCATACCTATTCGACTTACCTATTGCACAAAAAGGTGTGATTGCTAGTTAGTTTATGTCAATAACAAAAAGAAAACAAACCTAAAATATGTTTCCACCATTTAATAATAATAATAAAGAGCATACTAATATAAAATACATTCATGCATCCTCCAAGCGCATGCCTTGACTTGGGCAGAGGTAGAAATTTAATTATGGGATAGGAACAAATCTGACATGATGTCAGACCCCCAATCCCCAATCACATCTACCTTGGGCTAAGTAAAAGGGCCATGCTAGTTTTAAGCGCTAAACTTGGGCACCGACCGGATGCCTTGTACATCATCTCTGACATGTACCAATAGGTGTCAGACATTTTACATCCTTTTTATTATTAGGATGTTTACACTGTTTTATTATTTGTAAATGCTTAAGTATCTAATATTAGAATATATATTATTTTCTATTTTAGATAAGCAAATATATATATATATATATATATATATATATATATATATATATATATATATATATATATATATATATATATATATATATATATATATATATATATATATATATATTAATATAAATTTTAAATTTATAAAATATAGAAATAAGATAAATAAGATTGATTTTAAATAAGTAAATTATTTATAACAAAATTTGAATATGTTAATAAGAATGGGAGATTTAAAAAATTCAATAATTTCTTATATTTATAATCACACTATTATCAATATATTATAAAATTTAATTATTATTATTTATATATTATTAAATAAAAAAATACTTTATATATATTTAAGATTTCTAAAAACTTTTCATTTATTTTATAAAATTTAATTAGTTTATTTTATTTTATAATATATTCTATGTTTTGTGTACTTCTGACTCTTTGAGTTTTTATTTTATATCTTTATACTATAATTGTGCATCATCATGTTAAGATATTAGATCATGACCATTAGCTATGTTAATTTGTTATGTTTTTATTCAATTTTTTTTAAAAAAAAATTATAAATAAATTTATTTAAAATTTTATTTCTATTTTTAAAATTTATTAATCATTAAGATATAAATGAAATGATAAAAAAAAATTGTTATATATATATATATATATATATATATATATATATATATATATTAGAGTTAGAGCATTAGAATTACATTAAAAAGGGTTTTCGTATATTTTCTTGTAACTAAATCCTACTTATTGGATTTTCTATCACAGAACAAATAATATGGACAAATTGATGGATACATAGGGATATATTGATTAGATTGGGTTAGTGGTTTTAATAGTAGGAGAAATATAAGTATTTATATGTTTACTTTGTTTAGAAGAACTATCAATTTGAGGTGTAAGAGTCAAAATATAGACACCTTATCATATAAAGAGCTAAACTATATGACTACAATATTTTCATGTGAGGAGACATTGTGATTGTAGAGATTGCGTTCAACTATTAACTTTAAGTGGAAATAGATCGAATTGGATATGATAGTTAGAGTGTCATATATTTGGTAAAGAATGTGGTGTATAATGATTGTAGATTATCTCACTAAGGTAATAAACACAAATACATTTAGTTGGTACATAAAGGTCACATTTCTTACATTTTCTAGCTTTTGATTTGATTTTAGTCTTCCTTTCTATATGACAATATAAATTTCAAGTGAAAGTGTCAAGATTAGAGGTGGTATTCCCCTAACAGTATTAAGTGTTGATTAATTGTATTTATTTAATATAGATGACACATAATATATAGTATCTAAAGATGTTGTAATGGGAAAACTAAAATGCTCATTTGTGAATTATGACATTATTTATTTAATATTTTTTTTCTAGAATACTTAGGATACTATGTAAGAAAACATTGAAATTTGAAGTTACATTAAAACGGGTTAAAAATTGGAAGTTATGAAGTATCTTTATTGTTTGTTTTGTGATGATATCAAAAATATTAAATTCCCTCAAGGAACACTAAGATTGTATTTTAATTAATTTAACCATAAAAACATAACTTATAAGACTTAAGGATGCCTAAGAAATATACGAGACATGGTAGAGGAGTTGCATGCCAATATAAGATGATCTCTATCAAATTGGGCACTATACTTACCCAAAAGCTTACAAGACAAAAACAACAACTTGCTTGACTTTGTCGATAGAGAGGGCATTTTGGGAAAATTCAATAAAGATCACCTAGCCTTTAGGAATCTATACCTAGACTCGAAAATTCATGGGGATAAAACTGACTTCATTTAAACACATAGAACTTACTTTTTCCAATATATTAGAAAAAAAAGTGGGGCAACATAAAGAATGATTACTTAGAGGAGGCCTAACAACTTGAGCAAGATCTCTATGGATATGGATTAGTTATAAAGGAACTTGGACAAAGCTCTTGAAGAAATTGATGTAATGAGATAACTTGAAGATTAAACTTAGAGATGCACAAGATTACATTCAAAAGTTGAAAGAAAAGATTCAATCTACGAAATCCAAGAAGAAAGATTCAAATGATCAGATCAAGGATAACAATGCATTTTCTAAGCTTAAGAAGGAGAATGAGATTGTGAAGCTTGAACTTGAGATTACTAATCTTAATATGAGCTTGATGAAAGATAAGAAGAAAGGTCAATTAGATTTGAGATATGAGAATGCAGATGTGAATCTAAACTTACCAAGGTGACATCTAAACTTGAGACTACAAAGTTACAATATGTAGAACTAGAGAAGAATAATACTATTGTGAAAGGAGAGCTCACACCAAAAAAGTAACATCTTTATAAATTATATTAAAAAACTAAGAATCTTGATGAGACGATCATGGTATAAAGACATACTTACAATAATATTGGTATTGTTTACTATGAAGGAGAATCATCTAAAAGGGCCAAAGTTACCAAGGAACCATAGCTAGTGATCCAACAACTTGAACAACAATAGGAAGATATGAACAAGGTAGAGCCTAATGAACCCGAAGAAGTACCTAAGCCAAAAAAATAAGTGAAGAGACAATTTACTAAAAGATGCTTTTCATGCAATGAAATTGGTCACATGAAGAAGGACTATACAATTAAGTATGCTAACTCTTTTTCTAGTTACTATTATAATCCTTTTGCTTATGGGCATAGAGATAATTATTGTAGGAAATCTAGATTTAATAATAATATGTATCAAGGCACTAAATCTATATCTATTAGACCTATTGGAGCAACTAATGTTATAAGAAATGGAGTTATGTGTTATATTTGCAACAAATTTGGACTTATTGCTAGAGATTGTAGATTTAGATTAGTCAATCAAGACCTAGATATGGAAACAATGTGATAACATGTTGGATTTGTAACAATTTGGGATATACAATAAGATTTTATAGGATGAACAACCTAAGAACACTAAATATGAGACCCCAAAACATGAACAATAGAAAAAATGCAAACAACAATGTTAGAAGGAGTGAAAATAATAGTGAAAGACAAAAAAAGATTGTGAAAGAGCATGTAGATAAATTCAATTAAATATTTGTTAAAGCTAATTGTTAGAAATTGTTGGTGTAAATAGATATTTACTATATACACTTTACTTAATTTTACTTAGTGCATTATTTTATTATTTATTTTTATGAGACACTTAGGAGTTTGCGCACCTTTTTGAATTGTCATGTTGAAAACACAGAAGTACGCAACTCTAATTATGCACATGGTATCTACAACACTGAAGTTTGCATCATTTACTGAGTTATCATGTAGACAACGTAGTTATTCACAGTCCTAATTTAGCACATGTTGTCTATAGCACTGATTTGCATGTTACATCATTGTAGGCTTATCCTCTCATCATTGCACTTACTTCCATGCTTAATGGAGGATAACCCATATCTAGTGGACATGTGCCTAGTTGTATGACTTATCATGATGCTGATTCTTAGGCATTCTAGATGTATCTTAGAGGCCTTTATATACAGGCACTCCTAGTGTACTTGGACATTGTATTAAATACTATACAATTATTTTGATCATACTCTGGTCTAATTTGTGCTTGTGTTTTGAGTTCTTTGGTCTTGGGTGAATTCTAACCTAAGGTAGATTCTTACATGGTATCAGAGCATTCTCATTTTTTAGCATTAGTAGTAGTCACATTTTAACCGACATATAAATCGATGACTGATTAACTGGCTAGTGGCATCCACAAATGACAACGCTTTTTATTTTAACCCTTATAGGTTATTTGTTTTTAAACAATGCAGGGGTTCCTAACATATCCTATGTGGGATTAAACCCACATTTTTCTAGTAGGAAGGTCAGCACCACCTCAAACAATCTGGAAACCAGAAAACATAACATGACACCCATTTTAATTATAGCCAACATCAACTAAAGTTTTTGGTGGTGATAGAAATTCTCCTAGTGCAACGTTCAAACCTGCGACAGTGACATGTCCACAAGCACGTGGACACTCCCACATAGTACCAACTCAAACCCTATGCACGCCATGTGACATTTTTTGATTCACTCACCCACCTAATTAGACCTGTCGTGGCTTGGCAATCTAACATGTCTGCATCAACATCAAACTGCCATGTGGAACCTATCCACTTAGTGACATGTCATCACTAGCTTCGTACATAGTTTGAGTCACCTACCATACCTATATAGTTAGCGAACATGTCTACAAAAGCCATACAGTTTCGTACAAGGCCACACTCTACCATACAATACTAATGTCATTAGCCATATGAGTGACATCATCACCATGTCAGTAGGGGCCTACATTTTCACTAACATCAGCAATTTACATGCCTAAATTTGATGACCATCTGACCATCATTCTAGGGTATTTTTGAACTATTGCAAAGGCTATTTGAATCTCAAATTTAACATAGTGTTTTCCTCTCCAAACCCTTCTTTAGATGCAATTTTGATTTGGTAGCCTAACTTCAAGTAGCCATAACTCAGTCATCTGGACTCCAAATCAGGTGTGATTTTTTTGATTTTGGGTAAAATTTTTTGAACTTTTTAGTGGTGTAGCTATTTTTTGATTTTGATGCACAAATTTGTCAAAATAAGCATTTTTTGGTGACTATACCTATCTAATCTTGCAATTTGCAACTTCAATCGCATCATATGGGCTCATCTAGACTCCTTTTCAGGTTTTTTTATTTTTTAAAGTGCATATTTTTTCATCTACTTTTTAGATATGTAGTTAGATTATGGTATTGTGTGGACAAAAATACCACTTTTAGAGATAGGTCTTGTTTTGCATTGTATTGCTTCACAATTGTTGTATTTTTGAGCTACATTGTAAAGGTCCATATTTGTACTCTATACTGAAGTTGTAATCAAAAAAATTAGAAAGCCTACTTTGTCCATTTTGATAAGTGGCCTATTGTAAATGTACTACATATAAAGCGGCAAAATCATTTTTTTTTGGGTGGGGGGGATTTTTTAATTGAGTGAAAAGGGGGGGGGGGGGGGTGTACTGTGTATTATGTCTCTTTGATCTTTTGTTCTTACATTATAGGTTCTTTTTCGAAGTTAACTCTATGTAATTATGCTAATTGGAAAGAAAACATTAAGAAATCATTGGTAGAAAAAGGTTTACTGCATTATGTAACTGGTGCAGCAAAGAAACCTCTTACTGATGCTGATGAAGCTTAGAAAGAAGACTGGGAATCCAAACAAGAGATGGCCCTAGGAACCTTGTTGAAAAAATATCTGATCCTATCAAATTTTACATTAGGAAGCTTACTGATCCAATAAAGGTTTGGGCTAAACTTGAAGCTTTTTATGGGACCGTAGATGAAGACATGGCTTACACCATAGAGGATAAACTTCTCAAGTTGGATCCTAGAAATTTTGACACCATCAAAGACTATCTTATCCAAGTAGAAATGTATAGAGCACAACTTAAGGATTGTGGTGAACCCATGAAGGACGGAAAGATGATCAAACACATCATGACTCATCTTCCACCTGAATATGCTCCTTTTGTTTCTAGCTTTAATACACAAATTAACAATGGGTAGTGCCTATGTTAAGCCTTCATTTGAGAATTTTGTAGAAATTTTGATCTTAGAACATGACAATCTAGTGGGTATGGGAATTCTCAAGTCTTCCAAGACCAAAGCATTGCTTGCAAATGAAGGTAATTCAAGTGGTAAAAACTCTAACAAGAAGTAGAAGTAGTGGAAGGTTAAGCCACAATATGACACACAATAGTCCTCCTCAAAACAAAAATCTTCTTCAAATCAATCTTCTTCCACTCAACATTCTTGTTCACAACAAGGAAAGCCTTCTTCTAAAAATAACCAAAAGTGGAACAATTCCAACAAAAAGAAGAAGAAAACATGTTCCTATTGTAAGAGGAATGGTCATGATGAACATGAGTGCAAGGATAAATAGATTGATGAATTGGTCAACATAATGAGGAAAAATAAAATTGATTTACCAAATGCATATAAGGATAAGGGATCTTCATCCATTTCAAAGGGTAAGGGACAAGCTTTAGTAGCTAGTACAAGTAACATTGAGGAATGGGTTCTTGATTTAGGAGCAACACATCATATGGGTGCTTCAAGGGAGTAGTTTTTCTCTTTGAAACCATAAAATGTACCTTACATCTATGTGGGCAATGATACTCAAGTGGAAGTTGAAGGGAAAGGAAATGTTGAGTTGTAAAATGGCATCTTCAAGGATGTACTTCATGTTGCTAATCTTAGCACCAACCTTCTCTCCATATTTCATATAACTCACTAGGGATGTGACAACAAAGTAGAGTTCCTCCTCGACATAGTAGTGGTGAAAAATATCAAAGATGATTCTATGGTGGTAGTTGGAAAGAAAAATCATGAGACAAGACTTTATTCTTTCTCACATTTTGTGCCTAAGTTCACTTCTCTTGCCTTGTTGACTCATTCAAACACACAAACTAAACTATGGCATGAAATATTTGGACATCTTAATTATCGCTACCTTCAACAACTTAGCAATAAGGAAATGGTCATTGGTCTACCCCAAGTCAAATATTTAGAGCACGTATGTCTAGGTTGTGAAGAAGGTAAACATCTCAAAGAGAAATATGAAAAGAGGAAGTCTTGGAAGGAAACTGTTGTTCTAGAATTGGTTCATAGTGATGTAGCTGGCCCATTTCTAGTACCATCATTTGGTAAGGCTTGCTATGTTCTCACATTTATTGATGACTTTTCAAGGTACACTTGGGTCATTTTTCTAGGTCATAAGAGTAAAGTATTTGATAACTTCATCACCTTCAAAACTCAAGTTGAGAAAAAATTAGGGAAAGCCATCAAGATCCTAAGAATAGATAATGACAGATAATATGTCAACTCTAGACTTATAGGCTTTTGCACACATGAGGACATAGATCTTTAACATTCAATTGAATACATGCCACAATAGAATGGTGTAGCTGAAATAAATAATAGAACCCTTAAGGAAATGACCACTTGCATGCTTCAACACAAGTCTCTTGATCAAGTGTTTTGGCTAGAAGCCATGTGTTTTGCCAACTACATAAAAAATAGAAGTCTACACAAGGCCTTAGATGGAATAAAAACTATTGAGGCATGGTGTGAAAGAAAACCAAGTGTAAATAACTTCAAAGTTTTTAGTTGTCCAACATGGGCATGGATACCTCCATAAAAGCGAAAGGCATTAGAACCACAAAGAAAACCATGCATATTTGTTGGATATTCTAACCATCTCAAGGCATACAAACTAATGGATCCAGAGATGCATGAAATCTTTTATGAGAGGATTGTTCACTTTGAAGAAACATGTCCAAGTTTTTCTTCTTCAACTCCTCCTTCCTCCTTTGTGGATAGTGATCATAGTGATGACAGCGACTCAGAAGATGAGATTCCTCCAACTTTGACTTACAGGACTCCACCTTCGCAAGGTCAACAAATAGTTGAGGACATTCCTTCTTCTTCCACTAAACATAATTGGGCACAACAAACCCTTTATGGAGTAGGTTCATTGGTGGGAAATCCTTTAGACACTTGGAGGACTAGGTCACAACACAAGTCATTTCCACAGGCATATATAGCCATTTCTTCGGATCCACAATCATTTAAGGAAGCATTAGGGATTCTAGAATGGGACAAGGCTATGGAGGAAGAATATAACTCCTTGATGAAAAAAAACACTTGGGACTTAGTTCCCCTTCCTAAGGGAAGAAAAGTGGTACGATATAAGTGGATCTATCAAACCAAATTTGAATCAGATGGAAGTGTGGATAAGCATAAGGCCAGACTAGTTGCCAAAGGTTTCTCGCAGGTACTAGGTATTGACTATACAAATACTTCTGCACCATTTGCCAAGATGAACTCCATTTGCCTAACACTAGCTATTACTGCAACTCATGGTTTGGTTGTAGACCAGATGAATGTAAAGAGTGCTTTTTTGAATGGTGATCTTCAGGAGGAAATTTATATGGAGTAGCCATAGGGGTTTGTATAGGATTCTACTATGGTTTGTAGATTGAAGAAGTCTATTTATGGTCTTAAGCAAGCTCCTCAGGCTTGGTATGCCAAAATGGATTCATTCCTACTCTCAGTAGGATTCTCTAGGTGCCATTCTAATTTGAATGTTTATATTATTCAAAAGGATGACTCATACTTGATACTAGTGCTTTATGTCGATGACTTGATCATTATAAGGAGCACTTTATCCATCATTGCTAGTGTCAAGACCTCTTTGTAGGATAGATTTTCTATGACAGACTTGGGTTTGCTACATTACTTCCTTGGCATTGAGATCATGCAGCCTTCAGTAGGGATATCACTTTCACAACCCAAGTATGCTCTTGACTTTCTTTCTCAATTTCACATGAGTGACTACAAGCTTGCTCCTACTCCCTGTCTATTAGGTGTCAAGCTAGAGGCTAAGTGTACCACTCCACTTGTTGATGCTACATTATATAGATAGTTAATTGGGAGCATTATCTACTTGACACATACATGTCCTAATATTTCTTTTGTAGTTGGCATGGTTTCACGCTTTATGCAAAAACCTCATGAGCTTTATTGGAAGGCTTCCAAGCACATTTTTCACTACTTAAAAGGTACACATATAGATGGAATACATTATGCAATAGGTACAGGACTTCAGTTGGTTGGATAAACAGACTCAAACTATGTAGGGGACTTAGATTCTCACAAGTCCACTTTAGGGTACATATTTGACCTTAGTTCCAGCCCTATTTGTTGGTAGAGTAAGAAGAAAAATAATGTTGCTCTTTCTTCCACAGAGGTCAAGTATTGAGGAGCTTTCAATGCAGCTATAGAGGCTCTTTGGTTATAGCATATCCTAGAGGAGTTTGGATTTGATCTACCTAAGCCTACAATTATTCATTATGACAATTAGAGTGCCATTGAGATATCTAAGAATCTATTTCAGCATCAGTGGACTAAACACATTGAGGTTCATATGCACTACATCAGAGAGCTTATACATGAGCAAATTATTGCACTATAGTACTATCCCACAGTAGAGTAGGTTGCTGATATGTTCACCAAACCCTTCACCGAGGTCTAGTATACTCATTTGCAAGATCTCTTGGGGGTGTAGGATGTTGCAGAAAGGGGAGTCCCTTGAATTCTCTCTTCACCTTATTTTGGGAGGGATTTTTTTCCTCATCTAAGGTCTTCTTCTCTCTCATCTTCTCTATTGTACTTATCTCTTTTTTTGGAGGAGGGTTTTTTCCATGAGTTTTTCCCTCATTCTTCACTTTATGAGAGATTGCATTGCATCATTCTATAGCATTGCTTTTGTACATGGGTACCTAATATGGCCTAGTAGCCAAGACCCATTATGCATTCGTGAGCTTAAGTGCATTCTCCTAAGTTGCACTTAAGGGGGGTTGTTGGTGTAAATAGATATTTACTATTTACACTTTACCTAAGTTTACTTAGGTTAGTGCATTATTTTATTATTTATTTTTATGAGACACTTAGGAGTTTGTGCACCTTTTTGAGTTGTCATGTTGACAACATAGAAGTACACAACACTAATTATGCACATGATGTCTATAATACTAGAGTTTGCATCATTCACTGAGTTGTCATGTAGACAACATAGTTATTCACACTCCTAATTTAGCACAGGTTGTCTACAACACTAATTTTTGTGTTACACCATTGTAGGCTTATCCTCTCATTATCACACTTACTTCTGTGCTTAATGGAGAATAACCCATATCTGGTGGACATGTGCCTGGTTGTATGACTTATCATGATGTTGATTCTTAGGCATTCTAGATGCATCTCATAGGCCTTTATATATAGGCACTCCTAGTGTACTTGGAAATTGTATTGAATACTATATAGTTATTCTGATCATACTCTGGCCTAATTTGTGCTTGTGTTTTGAATTCCTTGATCTTGGGTGAATTCTACCCTAAGGAAGATTCTTACAGAAATATATGATACTTGGGGGGGGGGGGAGGGTTGTGAATTAGTATTCTCCAAACTTTCTGCCACAATTGGATATTTTTAATTACTTTACAACATGCATATGAAATTAAACCAATAATGTTGAACAATAAATAAATCCATACAAAAGACAACTCATAACACCATATTTTGTTAAGTAGGGAAACCCTGACCAAGGCAAAACCCTAGTGGAGATAGTATCCACAAAATGATCCACTAAAAAAAATCTTATTAAGGATATTAATCATCTTAGGAGTCTATGAATTAAATCACTACTACATATGCATCCAAATTGTGATGATAGGCCATCACAATTGCAACATCTATGCACCACACTAGTGAGAGAACCATGAATTGGCTCCCATAACATGGTCGTTAGACTTTGTCTATCACAAATTGTGATGGTGAGGGTGTCCATTGTAAGAGTGATGGATGACACTATCGTAACTTGGAAGAAGGAAGGGACAATAGTTCATGTTCATGATGTCACAATTGTGACAAGACACCATCATAATTATGGTGTCGTAATTTGTTGGACCACTATCACAATTGTGACATCAATGCGACAACTATGTTGTGGAAGAAAATTTCATCTGTCAAGACTAGCCATAATAATTGTGATGCCATTTTACCAACTGTGGCATGCAACTAACAACTAGCTGTCAAAAGAGGTTTTTGTAATTGTGATGACTAGTCAATTATTTAAAAAAAAATTATTTTAACACCTAGGATAGCCTAATGAGTTGTTCTTGGGTCCTCCTTGACCTCTTCATTTTTTTGGTTATTAGATTGTTAGTGAACAGTTTTTCTCACAAATGTTGATATGTAAAAATAGAGAAAAGAAAGTAAACTAACAAATGAATTCCTATCCGAGAGGCTTAGGAAATCTCTGCTTCAAATTTCTCTAATGAAAATAGGCACAGCTACCTTTATTGCAATGAAAGTTTCTGATCAAGAAAAACTCAACAAAAAGATCTTTTCAAAAAGAAATAATCTGTTGAAAATGTTGAACAACTTTTTTCACTTCATCAATATGAAACAAACTTTAATGCAAAAGAACCACTCGATTTTAATCATCAAAATGATCCACATAATTGAAAATTATATCATCGAGCAGGCAGTATAAACACCAATTTCTAACAGTATTTCCAAATTCAAAATTCACAACTTAAAAATGAGCAACAAATGTAGCCAAAAACTTAGATAGTATCTATAGAAATACTAAAATGGGCAGATAATAGTATCTACTTACAAAGCCTTCAACCAAAAAAACTATAGAGTTTCAATATGTCTGTAGAAATTCTGAGTTGCTACCTCTAAAGTAGAAACAAAACCATAAACAAAAATAGTTCTGTCTATCAGTTTGCTGAAAAAAATCTCTCTAAAGAAATACGAATTATTACATAAATAGGCATGGGACTGGACCCAAGCCCAAAATTACCCTGCCAAGAGTTAATTCTCTTTTTGCCAAGTAAAAACTAATCTTGAAAGTAACTAAAAGAAAAATGGCCAAGAAGCTATAACTAAATATTTTCAAGCGTAACTGCTTGTCTTGCTTATGTTGTACTGTCTCCACTGGCCGTGCCTTTCACCGTTTTCCACGTCTCATAGGCAGCTGAAAAGGTCGAGATGAACGATTGGTGTGGTAAGCTGATGTAGGCGAATCTTTGTTTCCAAATCTGCTTTATTTTCTTTAACTCGACAACCTTTTCTTCGTGCATCTCCAGGCGCTTTGAGTTGATGATTAGCATAGCTTCTATATGTGCCATGTTGGTGAAATCCTGCCTCGCTGGTGTCTTTTTATCCTGCCACTCTTGAAATGTCTTTTTCACTTCCTTAATTATTTCATCCGATTGGGCAACAGAGTCATTGTCCTTTTCCATAAGTGCTTGGCAAACCATTTGAGATCATTTTGGATGATATAATGAATAACTCTAAGTTCTTGCAGAGCTTCTTTGACTTCAGATATTCCCTGCTTTAATACTTCATTTCTCCATTCGATGAAATCTTTGATTACATATAGAGCTTTTTCATCAAGACCAGCTACAAGACATTCAGCGAGAAATTTTTGTAAACCAAGTTCTTGTACGTCTTCCAGCCACATGACTATCTTGGACCAATTATTCATTTCCTTTTCATACCCATCGTTGCTTGTTTCCACCTTCTTGGAAATATTCAATATTTCCTTTATTTCCTGATCCAAGTGACCTATATGTTTGATAGTGTTATGCAGAACATCCAACACCCATTCACCTGCTATTTTTGCCACTACTTTGCACTTGTGCAAATTTTTTAGTGATTGCTGGTTGGTCATAGAGGATACGTCAACGATTGCTGACATCTCGCTAATTGGCCTAGCTTCAGGGTGAAGGATAGCATTGATGTACTGCGCCATGCTTTTGATTATTTCTTTCATCTCCTGCTTGTCCTATCCGTCTTTCCTTACCCTTTCAGCGATCTTCTTATTGGACACCTCGAAGAATTTCATGTCTATCTCGTAGTTTTCTTTTCCAAGGTCAACCTTGGTTATCTGGTAATCTTGAGGAGCCAGGGAATCACAAGCACTTCCATCCAGTGGTGTGGCTATCTCTGCTGCCCATCGCCCTAAAGTTTTGTCAAAGTTGATCCTTGACTCTGTTCTTGCTTTCTTCACCTTAGGCATCTTACTGAGGCATTTGATAACCAGGTCATCAATTGGCATGGATATTGGACAATGCTTCTCTTCTTTTCCATCGACGTCTCCAGCTATTTGGGAGTTGTCTATTCTTTTCTTGCAGTGGAGGAACATTTGACTAGAATGAGATTACCCTGCTGATTGTCGGCAGTTGCTGACAAGCTCTGAGACTCTAGTAAATTGTCTGTCATGGGCAGATCTCCCATTGCTTCAAGGTCCACAGTTACAGTGCCCTTGCTTTAAGTGATTAGTACCTTCTTTGTACTCGAGTGAGTTATCCTTCTGCTTTTCAGAGTCTCCTCTTGAACCTGAAGTTGAAGTGTTTTTGGAACTGCTTCAAGTTCAGCTTCAAGTGGACCTACAACAAATTCAAGAACACTTTGATTAGTTTTCTTTTGGGCAACCTTTTTATCTCTGCTCCTTGAAGATTTCTCAAAAAAGTTTGGAGTAACTACTGCCTTTGATTTTATCCATCTAGCAGTTCTACCGATTACATCCTTGGTACGGGCATATATATCATTCTCTTCTCTTTTCTCTCAGTTGATCTATGAAATAGGCATATATTCGATTTGATCCATGTAAAATTGATCAACTATTTCCTCAAAATCATCATCCTTCAACCCATAAGTATCTAGCTCCAGATTGAACATGATGACCTACTTAATGGTTAAGCATGACCACAACCTCTTCCTCACCTCGAATTCATTGTGGCAATTGGCCCAAAAATCTTCTAGCTATGGGGAGTGGAATAGAGCAACTACATTCTTGACGTTGTCTCTAGTAAAGCCGGTGTAATCAAAGTCTTGCCGAGAGGTGAAAGGTTTAAGACACAAGGGGGTCAATGACTTGGTTGATAATAGAGCTTCTTTCAAACTGGGGCATCTATAATGTCCAATTTCTATTGGAAAGAATACTGAAGAGGATTTATTTGAAATTTGAAAGGATTCAACAAGGGAAGCAAATTGCCTACACATTTTTTTTAGCACTATTGAGTCTAAACAATAGCGCGGTAATTTCAAAGGTTCACCTGGAAAGCTGCCTACTCTGATATAGGTAAACCTGGAAAACTAAATGAAAAAGAAACCATAAATTTGAATGACTTGATTTGCCTCCTCTGACATTCTATCATTTTCTCGACCTTGCAGCTCAAACACCAACTTCCCTAAAAAGACATCATTTATTTTCTTAAATTCTTTGCACACCGCATCTTCCTGGAGGTCTTTATAGTATTGATAGATAGGCATATCATCAACCCAGGGTGCATGTGGAAGATAATCCCAATCTTTTGATGTTGCTAAAATGTAAACCAAATAGGAAGACAGGAAAAATGGGCCACAATTGGTAACATTAACCAAGCCTTTATGCAAGTTCTCTGCTATTAAGTCTGCCCATTCTATAAATTTGACCCCTTTGACTATCTTCTGTATGAAGAAATACATCTAGGACTCCCAGTGGAAGGCATGTTCATTTCCTTTAATTCTATTTAGCAGGAGAACAATGTCTGCAATCTCTTTGATAAAATGCTCAATAGTCAATGGTTTTGGTAACCTAGAGCCTCCCTCTGCTGGTTTTAGAAGCTAGGATTGGGCAATCTTAGTGTCATAGCTGCTTTTATTTGCAACATATAGGCATTTAGCTTCCTTGAACATCCAAGGCTCGTAGGGCTCTTTATGAGGAATTTTGAGGGTAGAGTTAACAATTGTTCTATTGATTTTGATGATCACTTCTCTAGAGGCTTTCTTGACACACCTAGAAATAGGATCAAAATGATTTGCACACTCAAGAATACATTTGGGGTATGAGATTGCAGCAGGAAAAGCAGCGACTTCTAATAACCCACTTTCCACTAGTTTCTGGTAAATTGGACTCGATGGGGTGCTTCTAGCTCTCTCTATTACCTCAGACGAGTTTCTATTTGCTAAGAATGTATCACGAATCTTAGGGAGGGAGCTAAGAAAAGGTGGTTTCTCCAATTTGGGCAACTTTGGGTGGAAAAGAGTCATGATTACTAAAAAGGGGAAAGGCTTAAAAAAATAAAAAATAAAAAAAAATCCCAAAGCAAAGTGAACACAAATTGAAAAGAAACACAGAGGAGAATGAAAAATGCACTTACAGTTCGGCAGAGATACAACTTACGATTCCCCCTTTCTACCTAGTATGCTTGAATTCTTTAGAGAAAATGGGAAGAGTGGGAAAAAGGGCAAAAAATCAAAGCATTTAAAAGTAGGCTTGTGTAAAAGATTAGAGGGTGGATTCGACGAGTAAGGGAAATAATTGCTCATTAATATGGCATGTGTTGGGAAGGATGCCGTGTATGCTTTGTTTTACTTCTTCCATCAAATCCGCACGTACGTAGCTTGGTTGGATAATCATGACATGACAACATTAGACTTTTCCAATTTTTGCCATAGCCTCAGCACGTACCATCTTAGATTTTTCCATTAATGACTGAACATGCCTCGGGAGATATTATACTGGGACCTGCCTTGATCTAATTCTATGAATTGAAACCTGCATGCAACTTTCGTTAGCGCACGAAATTGACATTGAACATGAACTTGAAGTTTGGGTGATCTGATTTCAACTTTGACTTCGACTAGACTTAAGGTGGACTCGAGAAATGAAACTGAGGCGACGGATGATATCTGACACAGAGTTGAAGTTGAAGTCGAAGTAAAAAAAACTTTAGGTTCAACTTCAACGACGAATATAAGACCAAAAACACCAAGATGCACTAAAACTATAAGTGCTAACATAGATGTTATATGTCTTTTTTTTCACTCGTCATGTTTTTCTATATGCATATATATCCAATCCCACATAAGAATGAACATGATGTATTTTGAGCTCTCAAAAGAGGATGTAGGACACCATGATGTTTTTGGCAGTGCTAACATTGTTAGTACTTTTTCTATTCATGTTGTTAGAAGAAGGATGATATATTTGTTAAAGCTAATTGTTAGAAATATATGATACTGAGAGGGGAGGGGTGAATCAGTATTCTCCAAAATTTTGGCCACAAATGGATATTGTTAATTACTTTACAACATACATATAAAAGTAAACCAATAATTTTTAAAAATAAATAAATTCATACAAAAGACAACTCATAACACCATATTTTGTTAAGTAGGGAAACCCTAGCCAAGGCCAAACCTCGTGGGGATAGTACCCACAAAATGATATACTAAACAAAAGATTCCTATTAAGGATATTAACCATGTTAGGAGTCTATGAATTAAATCACTACTACATTTGGACCTAAATTGTGATGGTAGGCCGTCATAATTGCAATGTTTATGTGCCACACTAGTCAAAGAATTATGAATTGGCTCCTATTGTATGACCATCAAAATTTTTCTTTCAAAAATTGTGATGGCAAGGGTATCCATTTTAAGAGTGATGGATGACATTTTCATAACTTGGAAGAAAGAAGGGATAATAGTTCATGTTAATGATGTCACAATTGCGACAGTATGTTGTCATAATTATGATATCATAATCTCCTGGCCCATTGTCACAATTGTGAAATAAATGTGATAACTATGCTATGGAAGCAACATTCATCCATCAAGACTAGACATTGTAATTGTGACACCATTTTGCCAATTGTGGTGTGCAAGTGGTGGCTAGCTGTCAGAAGAGGTCATCGCAATTGTGACGACTAGTCAAATTATTAAAAAAAAAAGTTTCTTTTAACACTTAGGATAGCCTAATGAGTTGTTCTTGGGTCCTCCTCAACCTCTTCATTTTTTTGGTTATCAAATGTTATATGTATTTTTTACACTTGTCATGTTTTTTCTATATGTATATATATCCAATCTGACATAAGAATGAACAAAACATATTTTGAGCTATCAAAAGAGGATGTAGGACACCATGATGTTTTTGGCAGTGCTAACATTGTTAGTACTTTTTCTATTCATGTTGTTAGAAGAAGGATGCTAGATGAATATAACTAGGGAAATGGATGCATGTCCATGAATATTTCAGCAATTCTTATTAAGAGATTTATCAAATTGCTATGAAGTGATAAATGACTTGATTAAAAGCCTGCACTTCTCAACTCATGCTTTTCTCTTACTTGATAACATAATAGTGGACTCCTTCATTGATGAATTAAAGGATCATCTCATTGGTCATGACATCAACTTTGAACTCATCACAAATTGTAGGCATCTGTTGAATAATAGAGCGGTTAACAAGATGCTTATCATGATGTTTTTTCTTTCGCTGGTGGTACTCATCCTCCTATTGGTCACCATTCCTTCATTGGTAGTACTCTAGTGATCACTCAAAAAAATCCATAAAATGTTGGGAGAAGGGATATCCATCAAAGATTGATTATTCTAATTCATTGACCGCTCTAGGTGAAATATTATTTGATAGAACTATCATAAATTCCTTGGACACAAACTCCAACTTGTTTGTAAAGCAAGTTCAAGAGCATACTTTATGTTTTCCTATTGAGGAGGAAAGCTTGATTAAGGAGGAGAATATGGATTATCTTATTGCAATGAAAAAAACTCAAAAAGGATTCTTTGTACTTAGGAGCATCATGAGAGCATGCACCAATCCTTAGGTTAATGGGCTAGTAACTCCATATTTTCATTATCCAAGTGAGTTTACACAAAAAATATGTTCTCAATGATGTGTTGGTTTGTATCAATGTAAATTATAGAAGCATAGTAGATGGACACCAAGTGTTTAACAAAATGCCTTAGTGTAATTCAATTTCATGGAATGCTATTATTTTGATAGCACATGACATGAGTGTAATAGTGATGCTCTTGAACTTTTTGGTGAAATGCAACAATTGGGTATGAAGCCAAACCACTACACCTTTGCAAGTATTATTACAAGATGTGATGCTGAATCAAAAAAGGAATAGGCAAAATAAGTCCATATTACATGTATGCAAAATGCAAATGTGATGATTATAGGATGTGCTGTTAATCTCAAATTGGTTTTGACAATTGAGTGTCAACACATTTAAGCTTTATACTAAGTTCATGCCAAGCTAGTAACATATGTCAAGTATCGTGTGAATAGATGCCAAGTTGCAAGGAGTAACAAGTCACTCATGTGCTGAGTAAATCAAGTGCCAAGTAAATAGTAAGTGTCAAGCAGTTCAAGTGTTGAATGAACAAAAGATGCTAAGCAAGTTCAAGTGCTAAGCTAGATAGAATTATAGTATGTTCCGAGCATTAGTATTAACAAGTGCCAAGTAACACAGAATTGACTTAGTTGTTTATGATGGCACAAAAAACTATGTAAACTATTTTTGAGCTGACATATGGATAGATCTCAAAGCTTTGAAGATAAGATCGAATCTATTTGGATTCCCTATGCAATCAACATGCAACCAATTAGAAAAATGGAAGGAATTGAGTGGGAAAAATGGATGAATCTCAATCATAGATTCATACCTAACCCTAAGCCACCAAAGTCTTTTTAAAGGGAGATGAAGCCCCATAATTCATGTATGTGAGAGAGAGCATTAGAGAATGCATGCAAGGAGATGATACTAGTGAAAATTTGAAGGAAGTGAAAGGGGTATATTGATCAGTATACATTCAAGGTGACTTAGAAGAAGGATAGAATTTCATAATTAGTTATCAGAATAGAGGATTGATGATACAACAATTTCATATCAGATTAGAAAGGATCAAGAAGGACTAAATTGAGATCTAAAATAAAAAATACTAGATTGTAAGTGTATCAGATTAAACATTCTACTATACTTTCTAACAACTGTATCAATAGGATGAAATCCTTTGTATGAAGGTTGACTTTACAATCATTATGAAATCCTTTAATAGGGTGACATTCCAATTGAGTTTCCTAAAGTCCTTTAGCTAGGCACACTTTTAACAGAGTGTTAAAATACTTTAATAGGGTAGGATCTAACAATCCTTTGTAATCCTTTAATAAGGTAGGCCTTTCATAGGGTAGATCACCTTAATAGGTGAACTTTATTGCTGCAATAGTGAAGAATTGTGGGTGTCATCCCCACCCCAATTTTACCTTCTCATTGGAGGGTTTCTAGGTAATCATATCTAGTGTCAATTGTTTATGTGGATGCATTTACTTTACATGTTATTTCAATATGTTTATGCATGCATTTTTTTAAAGTTAAAAGTTATATTGGTTAGAGATTAGTACTTCTGATTCACCTCCCCTCTCAAAAGTATACATTTTCCATTTGTATTTTCAAAAATTGGTATTAGAGCTAAGTTCTCATCAAGAGAAGCCTTACAACTTGGAGAAACAATCTTGAGGTGGAGGTTTACAAGTTGGGAAAGACCATTGAGAATCAAGAGATTTAGAAACATCTCTTACTACAACAACTGAATGAAGCCAAAGATGCTTTGAGATGTTTGCTAAAGAGAAAGAAAGAGATTGCTATGGCAGAAACACTCAATACAAAGAGATTGACACCAAAAAGTTATTTGCAGATGGTAACTCCTATGAATTTGATGTAGTAATTGTAGATCTCATTAACAAGAACAAAGCACAAGTTGAGGAGATCAGAAATCTCAAGTTGGAACAAGAATCACAAGCTATATTGCTATGTGAGGTGACTAAGCAATAGAAGAAAGCTATAGAAGATAAGCTCATGATTGAAGAATAAAAAAGAATTTTTTCAAATAGATTGGAACAAAAATTAGTAGAGAAATCTAGTGATGAGACAAATTAATGTCTCAAATTTGATATAGTATGAACTTACTCTTTGATCCATGAGAAAAACATTTCCAAATACTTGTTTTAAATGTCTTATGCTAAATGCATCCATAACCTATTAAACCTATGGATAGTGGATATGATGTACTTTGCTTAATATTATATATAACGTGCAATATTTCATATAAATGTCTTAAGTTATGTTTTAATTTTTGGATGAGAGTAGAAATGTTGTTGTATATGTTCGAATGTTTCTAATTTGTAGGAAATGAGAAAGTGGTGCAAAGAGTGGTAAACACTGCATTAAAGGAGTAATGAAGACCGATCATAGCAGGAGAAGCATGGACCTATTTTGGGTGATAAGCGGTGACTACAAAAGAAGTTATTTTAGAAAGCTAACTTGTTATGTTATCTATAGATCATTATTCTATTACTTAATCAATGTTCTAGAAGTCATGGTTGACATCCCACCCTTTTTCTACTGATGATGTTTGGTCACAAGTTTTTATGTTATGTTTTTGTAATAAGATCTAATCCAATTTATATGGGAAGTTGGAGTTAGTTTAAAGGGAATCTGAAGTTGTTTCTTCTATTACTTATGAATTGTTCAGTCAGGTAACAAAAGTAGAATTCTGATGAGAAAGTGATCTTGGATTACCTATTGTGTTCTTAGTTAGTTGAAGCCAACCAAGGGGGCCCACTTGAGAGGTGGAATAGATTTAGGTAGAATAGATTAGTTTCTTGTAAATTCTTATTTAAGATAGATTTACTATATTAGTCCTGCAACATAGTTACTATGAAAGTTCCTGCAACACTTGTGGAAAACTATCATGGTGGATATTTGAACTATTAACTAGCTTAGAATCCCCTTTTTTGTAGTTTCTATAGATTCTTTGTTGATGATCCAAGTATTTTTACTATTCTATATCGGTAGTATAGATTCCTTTCATGCATTTTACTTTCCTACAGCATAGGTGTTAAGACTCTTAAAGGAACTTGGTGCACATACTGTGCTTACCCATTTCAAGTCCTATGTCCTTGGGTTGACAATTCAAATGTATTTTTATAGTAGAATAGATAGTTCTCAAGATGGATAGAGTATCCTTGTTAGAGGAATAGTAGTGTAATTATCTTGAACTATTATGGAAACCTTGCATTTTTGGTGCCATTACTGGGGATGGTGTCAAACTAGGAACCTTCATGATTTTTCTGTTTCTAGATTAGTATGTTAGTTAGAAACCATAAGATTGAGTGCTTAATCCACAAGTTACCAATTCAATTACATGCATTGAAGATGAAGACCACAAGATAAATATGGAAGATTTCTTCCATAGGAGCTTGTTAATTTGAATGAAGAAATTGAAGTGGAAGCTAAGTTTCCTTTTCTAGACACAAGGCCTGTCTTTCCTACAAAATCATCCTCAAGGGAAGAACCTTTGGATACAAGTGGCCGTCAACCTTTTGCTGAAATTTCGACCAATTTTTTTGATAGTACTACTCCAAATCCACCAGTTGTTAATGATCTAGTGCCTAATATCCCTTTTCAATAGCAACCTCATAATCAAATACCTCTAGTAATGGCACAACCTACTTTTCTATTTCCTCTCCTGAGCCTTGTAACCAATGCTAATCTCAAGAATATACCTTCAAATGCTCTTCCAAATTTTTATGGCCTCACAACTGAAGATCCTAATACTTTATTGTTTGAGTTTGACATACTCTATCATAGTTTTGACTACAACAATGGTGCCCATAAGCTCAAATTATTTCTAGCAACACTAAAAGAGTTAGCTTTACAATGGTTCATGGGTTTAGGATCCAATGCAGTGGGTACTTGGGATGAAATGCAAACTCTATTTCTAGACAAGTATAAAGAGTATTACAAAGAAAATGATTCAAGAGGAGTTGATATTTTTAGGATATCACAAAAGGAGGAAGAAACATTGGAAGACTATGTTGCATGTTTCTTGTACATTTCATAAAATATTTCAGCAAAATAGCTAGTCCTTTGTATACACTATTGACTAAGGAGGCTAAATTTATTTGGACACCCGAATGCAATGAAGCCTTCTTGCATCTTAAGTAACTACTCCCCATCACACCAATTTTACAAGGACCAGATTGGTCATTTCCATTTCATATCCATACCGATGCATTAGACTATGCCGTAGGAGTTGTATTAGGACAAAATCATACTAATCTTGAGAATGTCATCTATTATATTAGTTGTTGCCCCACTTTTTAACCTGTAACCATTTTGCAAAAGTGGAAAATTTTGTGTCTTAGTTAAGGCTAGGTATATTTGGGTCTAGTTTTAATTCCCCTTAGGTGAAAAGATTCTCCATTGAATTTTCCATCTTTCCCTTCTCCCATATTTCATGGCCGGGTGGTTTTCCTTGTTATGAGTTTATGGGTAGCTTAGTACCTAATTTGATGGGGATTCTTGAAACTTGCAAAAGTTATTCATAAAGCTAGGCTTGTTCATGGCTTATCATGTTTTCCATGAAAAAAGGAAACTTGCAAAAAATTGAGAATCACCTTCTCCTCAGTGGGTTTTCAACCCATGAAGGCAATTTATAGCAAAGATTAACAAATGAGGCTCATAGATTGATGTAAGAAGATAATGAGTAATTTTATGAAAAATCCATATTTTCATTATAGTATTCTATCTTTGGAAGCATTTAGGATTCATCATGATGCTCAGAATCATCTTAAGTAGAAAACTCAAAAATGACTTCTCCTCGGTGGACTTTTGACCATGAAGTTTGTTTTCTACCCAAGGTAATTGTAATGGAAAGAAATAAGGAAGTGGGACCCTCTTCAACTTTGTTAGTTCTTTCAAGATTTTTCAAATCCAAAGAAAATATTAACTCAAAGGATAAAGTTTAAAGAAAAGCTTGGGTGAAAAAATGAGAATCATCTTCTCCTTGGTAGGTTCTCAACCTATGAGGATGATTTTCTACATTCATGAGGAAATCAAATTTGTAAGTAGATTGGGCCCACAAATTACACACAAAACATATTAAGATGATGATGGAAACAACCTAACCATTATGGGAAAGGTATATGTTACCACATTTTGTTTGCCCCGCCAAATTTCAAAATTCAAATGTTACCCCGCCCAACGGTCACCTCCCCAATTAGTAATATTTTAATACCCATGGGAATATTAGATACCAAGTTCCAAACCTTATAACATATGTTTTACAGCTCGCAAGTTCTCTGCTGTCGGATCAAGGCAGATCAATGGATGGCGCCATCACGCTATGGAGAAGTTGCACGATGTATACGTTGGTGACAGAGTGCCTTGATGACACGTTGCGTTGGTGGGTCCACATTCAGCAAACACGTCCCAGTGTTCGACAGGTCAGAAAAGTTTCATGATGGAGCAGAAAGTGTTCACCGTGGCGGGCGAGCATGTTCTGACAGTCGAAAGTCTCAAAAAGTGATAGGCCGCTATGTCGCCAACGAAAAACCCACAAGTTTTTCATTGGTGACATAGCGCCCAAACGGAAGATTAGATCGACAATAGGAGCGATCAGACAGTTGGGTCCCATTTGTACCTCATCTACACAGTCAGAAAGCCTAGTGCCACGATGGCGAATTAGAGGGAGCCACATGCAAATTAGAGGACATGTCATCAGTTGGGCGCTATGGGAATTTGACCTCAATTTTCTCATAGCGACATGGCACCTAGTCAACACGTGGCCACTCTGTGGCGCCAAGTCTTGGGTCTACCAGGTCGGTGCTTTAAATGGCCAACAAGGAGGTGCCAAGTGTACCTGTCAGAGCACGATGTTTCACAGGCCCAACAATTTTTAGAGGAAATGATGTGCAGAGTATGACGTGGTTCTGATCATCTAATTGAGACTGATCTATGGTGGGTGCCATCATGCTATGAGGAACTGCTCGAGAGATAACATTGGCGACATAGCACCCTAGCGCCACGTGTCTTGGTGGGGCCATATTTCCATGTAGCTAGCGTAGTAAAGAGGGACAGATCTTTCGTGGCTGTCAAATTAGGATGATAGATGGTAGGCGCCATCGCGCTATGAAGAAGCTGCACAATGTATACGTTGGTGACATAGCGCCCTAATGACACGTGTCTCATTGGCCCGGTCAGGATTGATGGTCGGTTGGCAGTTAGTGTAATTGTCACAGTTAGTGTTAATATTCGAAGGGTGGCACTGTTAGTTCAATGAAGGTGGTCAACTATGAGAGGACTCCCCAGGTGGCAGAATAAAGAGAGATGATTGGCCCGCGTGGCGCAGCTGGCATATAGAGTTGAGTTGACTTGTTTGATTAGCTATTTCATGAACCAAAAATGATAAAATTAGGAGTCTTCACCATGGATTCAATTTTCACAATCAATTGCCACCAACTCAGAATGAATACAAGATACAAAAGGACCTTCCATCATAATGCAGATATATCTACTATGTCAAGATCATTCATTGGCACCGCTTCTGTCTACTCGAGGCATTTCTTCAATCAAATACTTGATTTTGTACCTCATAACCATGCTTGAGTGTGATCTTTGATCAGATATTTTTGTATGGGAGCTTGATGGTAGTAGTTGAAGAGTTAATGCAGAGCCAACTTCCTCAGTTATGCCTGAACTATAAAGGAAAATTTTGTACATTTCTAAGGGGGGACCCTTCTCTATTGTTTTTTGATATTGCTCCGCAATTCTCAGTGTAAAATTCCCTGTGCCTTTGAACTGTATGATTTTCTATTTTATCTCCTTTAGCCATTAATGTGTATGCGCATCCTTTTTGCCTCTCATTGGTGTATTGTTGAGATCTGTAGCCTGCATACTGTATCTATTTTTCCTATTGGATAATATATAAGTGAGGTTCCTCTTTCCTTGTGTTATTCAATTTGGTTTCCTAATTTGTATGTGGTTATTTGATTAAAGCAAGTCTGGATGTGTAATATCCTTAGTTTCATTCTGGTTCAGTAGCACATGTATGGGCAGAGAATTGGTCCAAACACTCTATTTTGGTGCATCACCTCCTTAGATTAGACTAGGTAGATTTTTTTTCATGCTCTCCTCCCTTTTCCTCTCCAAGAGTAGATAGGTGCGCCCTGATAGTAAGAGGAAGCCGGCCTTCTCCGAAGACTCAACCTCGCAGTTCAAGTCCCACAACTTGGATGTTCTTTACATGTTCCACTAGGTTGTCCTCACGCATAGGCCTTGGACAAGGGTGCAAACCTAAGTGACAACAGTTTTTGGCATGCCCGGTGGGACATCTTCCATACAAAAATTAAAGTCTACTGGTGTCAAGAAGAAAGAGTTTCGGAGATTAATACTGAAGAGGTAGTGCTGGCCTCGGTATTTGAGCCTTCAAGAGGCTATTTTTTCAAAGTACTTGGTGACTCTGAGCTTCAAATACAAATCTAGTTCCAGGCTAAAGCTGCAAAAATACATGCCCAAAGCTTAAACAAGGGCGTCTTTTAGAGGTAAATTTCAATATCAAGAGCTTTCTCTTTCAAATCCTAGAAGAAGGAGGACTAGAACTTCATTATCACCAGTTAGGGGTGTAATAACAGTTAATATACCTGTAAGATCCGTCTCTACCCCTCCTTTTGCTCAAACTCAGCCTAGATTGCCATCAACACTCATCAATAGAACACTTTTTTACATGGCACAGCCAAGATTTCATGATTTTGCCACCTTTAATGGTGGAAGTCCTCTGTTGTTAGCCCAAAGACATGATATACCAGTATCTGCACTAAAAAGTATACCTAATTTTACTGGCGAAACTTCCATCTCCCCTTTAGAGCATATCCAAGAGGTAGCAAATATTTGTAATATTCATGGTATTACAGAGGATGATGTTGCTATCAGACTTCTAGCCTCATATTTAAAAGGAAAAGCATTACAGTGGTATAGAGGCTTAGCTCATGGTTCTATAACTGATTGGGATGGACTAGGAGCAGGATTATGCAAACATTTTGAGGATAAGAGTGACCATTTATCACTTTTAGAGCAGCTGACTGCAATAAAAAGAGCCCCCCATGAATGTATGACTGATTTTAATTATAGATTTCAAAAGACATGGGATAGAATACCCACTACAATGAAACCTACCCCTGGTAATGCCTTCTTGCATTACCTTAGAGCTTTTAATAGTGATATTGCCACTACAATCCAAACTATGGGAGGAGATACCTTGCCTAATTCCTATGAGATAGCCATAAAAGCTGAGAACATCTTGATACAAGGAGGAAAATTGGCCCCAAGGCCCCCTATGCCTTTCTTTCCTGATGTTCCCAACCACCAACTAGCAACGGCCCCTCTTCCTACAACTTCTCCATCACAAGCCCTTCCTCTAGTCCCTCAAGCTTCTACATCCTCAAATGGGATAGATGAACTTAGAGAGATGCTCCAAGGTCTAGTGTTGAATACAGATAAAAGAGAGAAGACCTTGGATAAAAAATTGCAAGAGTAGGGGAGGGAGTTGAAGGACCAAGGGAAGAGATTAGAGGATAGTTTTTCTATAATACAAAAAATGAGTAACAAGGTGGTGGCCTTAGAAAGACAACAAGCTCAAGGTGGCAAGCCTCCCAAATTGCAATATCAAGCTCCAAATGGTGGTAGGTCTCCTAATTAGTGGAATAGCTCTTTTGATTAGGGTAGGCAAAATAGTCATGCTTCAAGCTCAAATCAGAATAGAGCTATAGTCCCTCAAAATAACTTGGCCCAAGATCAAGATTTCTGTCCTTCCTGCAACTATTCTTATACCTATTGCATGTGCCAGAAAGCAGAATCTTATTTGGCCCTGATTGACCAAGAACCTACAGCAAAGCAATCATACAAGAAGGATCATACCAAGGAGGCATCATATATTCAAGGACATGATGATTTCTCTTTTATGAATCATAAGATTGGGGAGCATTGTAATGTAAACCAGGATTTCGTTGCCCATAACACAAGAAGTAAGAAGAGAGCTATGCAACATGCTGCCCCTCCTTCTCCTAAGCAGGCCTCAACTTCAAGTGCTACACCTCATGCACATGCAGAAAATGAACAAACAAGTACTTCACAACAACAAAAGAAAGATTCTAGAAAGAAAGATGCAAGTGATCCTTATGTTGCCCCATCTCAACCACTTATAGGTGCAGCTCTCAAAGTTTCTACCAAAGTTCCTAATGCACCATTTAATTTGGTAGAGCAAATGAAGAAGACCAATGTGAATATCTCCATGTGGGATGCCATTGCTACCATACCAATACAGAAGAGAATGTTGCAGCATGAGTTAGAGAAGATTGAACCCAAGGATCAACCATCTACCATGGAGATTGTCACAAGTCTAGTACAACTAGCAGGGGATGTGGAGACAAGTAAAAAGGTTAGACCTCCTCCATTCTATGTTTCTCTGATTATAGGGGGAAAATTAGTCCACAATTGCATGATAGATTCAGGGGCTAGTAGCTCAGTAATGCCTAGGTCTATTGCTAATGCTTTAGGAATGAAATATGAGCCCATTGTTAGGGATGTATTACAATTAGATGGTAGTACTGTCAAAACTGTAGGTATCCTTAGGAATGTGGAGATGGCCCTACATGCATGCCCTTGTTGCACTATGATTCAAGACATATCTATTGCTGAAGTCAAGCCCTATTTTGCTATCTATCTTTCAAGAGACTTCACTGCTCAAATTGGTGGATTCATATCTGCTGATTGGTCATATATGTCATTTAAGACCAGATATGGAGCCAATCCTTCAATTAGAGCAGAACCTCAAGCCATTCATCACACTGAATCTTATAACCCCAATCCCATCAACATGAATTGCCCTATTCTAGAGATGGATGAAAATGACATAGTAAATGAGCCTACCACTTCCATAGCGGAGATTCTTGATTTCTTCTTGTAGACACCTAAATTTGATTACACTATTTTAGTAATCCTATTTAGTTATCTAAAAAGGCATTATTAATTAAATTTCTATTTAATTAATCCTTTGTCATCCCCTAGTTGATTAATTTAATTAATCATCTATAGTCCTAATTGATAAATCAAATAATCTATTATTTATCAATTAAATCCTATTCTTCTATCTAATTCCAAAAATCCTCATTTATTAAATAAATCTATTTGATAAATGAAATTCTCAAATTCAAAAACCCCTAACCTATTTCTAATCCTCCATTTAGCCTAATCCACCCCATCCACCCATACTAACCAAGCTTAGCCACTAACTCACCCACCCTCATTAATGCCATCCACTTGCACATCTCTAACATCCCTAATCTAATCCTAAACCCAAGCCTAATCCACCCCCTAATGTTGTCACATTCTTTAAACAAGTTTAAGACTTTCCTAATCCAAACCAAAGTCTCCCCTCAAAAAAACCCAACCACTAAGTCATGAGTGCTCTTACAAAACATAAAGACTCTTACAAGCCCACTCATGACTCTTACATCCATCTTACACACTCTTCCCTCTTCCACACTCATTCCTCTTACATCCCTCTTACATACTCAACCCCACTCATCATGACTTTAACCAACCCTTAACTCTACCCTCTCACACTCATCCTCCTTGTGACAAGTGTCACCTTCCCATTGGTGCTAAACAAGCACAATCCATGTGCTCCCCTTTGAGTGCATCTTAGCCCTCCTTAAGCCTTCATCCATCCTTGCATCTAAGCCCTCCATCCCTCTACCCCTTAGCCTATAAATTGAATCCCATCCCAAGCCATTTCATCAACAATCTTTGAGCTAAAGTTACCATGCTATTTTGAGAACCAAAGCCATCAACCATATCCTTATAATGCCAAATTGAGAGCTCACAAAGCTACCAATTTTCCATTACCCATCTCCATTGAAGCAGCTTTTGAGCATCTTGAGCATACATCCACAGCAAAAGGACACATCTACAGAATCAAGAAAGCATGGAGTGTTTTCTCTTGTGAGGTTTGCACTTCTTATTTTCTTTCTTAGTCTAAGCATATATGTGAATTTAGTTTTTGGTCTGTGAATGTTTACTTCATTTGTTAATGTTCTTTGCATACTGATTCTGGTTCTACACTTCTTAGATGAATGGGCAAGTACGTATCAGTTTGAGTCTATGTCAAAGACTCTTGAGATAGGTCTTAGTACATATTGCATAATAGAGAAAGATGCTCAAGTTCCTAACCTTATCGAGACTAATGATGATATAAGTGGAACATGGAGTATGTACTTTGATGGTTCAAAGAATAGAAATGGATCAGGGGCTGGTGTTATGCTGATCTCTCCTGTGCAAATAAGATACTACTTCTCCTTTAGGCTCCAATTCAGTTGCACTAATAATGTGGTCGAGTATGAATCTTTGATTCAAAGTCTCTTACTTGCCCAAAAGAGAGGAATTCAAGCCTTGAGAGTATATGGGGATAGTGAGTTGGTAGTTAATCAAGTGAGAAACTAGAATATCACCAGAAATGGCCTACTCAAGTCTTACAAACACAGAGTTTGGGATTTTCTTGAGGGCTTCAATGCATTTAATATTCAGAGCATTCCTAGGAAAGAAAATAAACATGTTGATAGAATTGTAGCAGTGGGTGCATCTTATGATGTACCAAGGAATCTTGAGGAAGAGAAGAAGAAACAAATAAGGGTGGTAGTGAGGCCTTCCATCCCCGACAACAACACTCATTGGCAGGTGTTTGATTCTGATCAGCAAATTGTGAGTTTCTTGTAGAATGAGGCAGAATTCTCAGATAGAAACCAGTCAAGACTACAAGATCAGTATGGTGATCAGATCATTCATCTCAGTTCTAACAAGTTTCCCAAGGGTCTCATTACCTTGGAGAGTGTCTTTAATCTTGATGATCAAACAAGAGGCAAAGGAATGAATCTAACTATAGAAAAGGATGATTATGCCCCAGTTACAATTGCTGATGGAAAATTTTTGAATATGGGGAAGGTATGTTCTAAAACTGAGCAAGAAAACTTCATCCATCTATGTCAAGAATTTAATGATGTATTTGCTTGGACATATGATGATTTAAAAGGGTTTGACCCTAGTTTGTTTCAGCATACCATAGATTTAATTGATAAGGCCAAACCAGTAAGGCAAAAATAGAGGCCAGTGAATCCTACGATTGAGCCTCTAATGAGAAAAGAGCTATCCTAGTTGATAGAAGCTAATATAATATTTCCTATCAAACACTCATCATGGGTAGCTAACCTTGTCCCTATAAGGAAGAAAAATGGAGAAATCAGATTGTGTGTGGACTTTAGGGATCTCAATCAGGCTTCCCTTAAAGATCACCATCCCCTCCCTTCCATGGAGCAAATTCTATCCAAGGTCAGTGGGTCAAGGAGATTCTCTTTTCTTGATGGATTTTTTGGATATAACCAAGTGCTAGTTAAAGAATCTGACAGATATAAGACATCATTTACTACTAAATGGGGCACCTATGCTTATTGCAAGATGCCATTTGGACTAACAAATGCATGTGCCACATTTCAAAAGGCTATGGAGATGGCCTTTAAAAAATTAATTGACAAGTTTGTGTTAGTATACCTTGATGATATAACTGTATATTCAAAAAATGTAGAAGATCATTTTGATCATCTAAGACGGGTATTTCTAAGATGTAGAGAGTTTGGGGTTTCCCTTAACCCAGCCAAGTGTGTCTTTGCTACAAGCCAAGGAAAATTATTGGGACACATCATATCTAAGGATGGGTTGACCATTGATCCAGAAAGAATAAAGGAAATACTTGCCCTTCCTCTTCCTAAAACAAGAAGGGGCTGCAAAGTTTTCTTGGTAGGATAAATTTTGTAAGAAGGTTTATTCCTAATCTTGCTACCATGGTGAAACCTCTTACAGCTATGCTTAAGAAAGGTATGGTCTTCTCATGGACCAAGGAAGGGAAGGAGAGTTTTGAAGAAATCAAGGTAGCCATAGCCTCAACCCCTACTCTCATGAATCCAAATTTTGAGAAAGATTTCATCCTCTACACTCTAGGTGGTGAGTAAAGTATCTCTGCTGTCTTGACTCAAACAAATGAAAAGGATGAGGAGCAACCCATAGCTTTCTTTAGTGAAGGGCTCAAAGAATATGAAGATAAGTACAATTTTGTTGAGAAGTAGGCCCTTGCGGTCATTAGAACCTTGAAGAAATTCAAACACCTCTTATCCCACAATAGGATCCATTTGTTGGCGCCCCATGCCAGTGTAAAGGACTTCCTGTTAAGCAAAGATATCAGTGAAAAGAGAGCTAGATGGATCATGAGGGTAATGGAGTATGATGTTGATATTCAGATTACCAAGCTAGTAAGAGGGAGAGGATTATGCAAAGAAATGTTATCAGGTCAGGATTCAGATGAAGAAGCTACTATGGTAATAATAGAGCAGCGGGAGGTAAGAAACGTTAATGGTCCAAGGAACTAGATAAATGATATGAAGAGCTTCTTATCAGGGAATGGATACCCTCAGGGATTGGACAGAACCAAAAGGAGACAATATAGACTACAGTCCATTCCCTATGTTGTAATTGATGGTATCCTATTCAGGAGGGATTTTAATGGGATCCTATTGAGATGCATTGAAGAGGATCAGGACGAAAGGATGATTAAGGAACTTCATGATGGCCCTGATGGTGGCCATTTCTCTGCAAGAACAACTACCATGAAGATCATGAGGGCTGGTTATTATTGGCCATCTCTGTTCCATGATTGTTATGGATATGTGAGAAAATGTGAGAAGTGTGCTTTCTTTTCAGGCAAATAGAGGCTTGCAACTCTCCCCCTTCATCCTATTCAGGTGGATCAGCCCTTTACCTAGTGGGGGTTGGATTTTATAGGCTCCATTAATCCTCCATCTAGTGCAGGTCATAAATGGATTTTGGCTACTACTAATTATTTCCCTAGATGGACAGAGGCAGTTGCCTTGAAGGATGCCACAGAACCATCGGTTGTTGAATTCCTTGATGGAATTGTATCTAGATTTGGTGGTCCCTCTACTATCATTTCGGACAATGCCAAGTCTTTTGTTGGAACCCAGATTTGTGCATGGGCAATGAATCACAATATCTACCTGAGTGCATCATCAAATTACTATCCCTAGGGTAATGGTTTGGCTGAGTCTTCCAACAAGAATCTAATTAGAATCATGAAGAGGATAGTAGAAGACAATCAAAGGGTCTGGCATAAGAAATTAAGAGCTGCCCTATGGGCTGATAGGATAACACCCAAGAGATCTATTGGGAATTCACCTTTTGTGCTGGTATATGGTAGGGAGGCCAGACTCCCAATTTCATTGGAATTCCCATCCTTGGAGTTGGCTCATCAGCTGGAATTGATTGAAGATAATGCCATGTCAGTAAGAATGGCAGAGTTGATTGAACTAGAAGAAAAGAGAAATAAGGCTATGAAAACCCTAGAGATACATTAGCAACAGATGAGAAGGAGTTTTGATAAGAAAGCTAGGGTTAGGGCCTTCAGATAAGGAGATTTAGTTCTAAAGTGGGATTTTGACAGAGGAAAACTAGGAAGACATTCCAAGTTTGACCCACTATGGAGTGGCCCCTATCTGATTGCCAGTTGCAAACAGGCTAATGCATTTTAGTTGAGCAGGCCAAATGGAGAGACTTTGCCCATTCCAGTCAATGGGATCTATCTAAAGCCCTATTTTTGAAAATTCATGGATCCATGTACATAAGTAGTTTAGTTTCTTTTCTATTATTTCCTACTTTTCAAGAAGTGCGCGAGCACAACCGTCTCCCTGTGAGGTAGCAGTTTTTAAGGTGTCTTAGGTTGCAAAGCTAGGGTTTTCAATGTTTTGATCTCCTCACAGACAAGTTAGGGTTTTGTAGTTCTTAGGTTCATTTTTTTTGACTCCATAGCCTAATGGATTTTTCGCAGGCACTGGTCTAGTGCATAGCAGGCTTGCATCCCCTGTGAGTCACCAGAATGTTACCACATTTTGTTTGCCCCGCCAAATTTCAAAATTCAAATGTTACCCCGCCCAATGGTCACCTCCCCAATTAGTAATATTTTAATACCCATGGGAATATTAGATACCAAGTTCTGAACCTTATAACATATGTTTTGTGGCTCGCAAGTTCTTTGCCATCGGATCAAGGCAGATCAATGGATAGCGCCATCGTGCTATGGAGAAGCTGCATGATGTATACATTGGTGACATAGTGCCTTGACGACATGTTGCGTTGGTGGGTCCACATTCAGTGAACACGTCCTAGTGTTCGGCGGGTTGAAAAAGTTTCACGATGGACCGAAAAGTGTTCACTACGACGGGCGAGCATGTTCTGACAGTCGAAAGTCTCAAAAAGGAGTAGGGCGCTATGTCACCAATGAAAAACCCATGAGTTTTTCATTGGTGACATAGCGCCCAAACAGAAGATCAGATCGATGGCAAGAGCTATCAGACAATTGGGTCCCATTTGTACCTCATCTACATAGTCAGAAAGCCCGGCGCCATGGTGGCGAATCAGAGGGAGCCACGTGCAAATCAGAGGACATGTCATCAGTTAGGCACTATGGCACTATGGGAATTTGACCTCGATTTTCTCATAGTGACATGGTGCCTAGTCAACATGTGGCCACTCCGTGGGGTCAAGTCTTGGTTCTGCTAGGTCGGCGCTTCAAATGACCAACAGGGAGGTGCCAAGTGTACGTGTCAGAGCACAGTGTTTCACAGGCCTAGCAATTTTTAGAGGAAATGATGTGTAGAGTACGACGTGGTTTTGATCATCAGATTGAGACTGATCTACGATGGGCACCATTGCGCTATGAGGAACTGCTCGGGAGATAACATTGGCGACATAGCGCCCTGGCACCACGTGTCCTGGTGGGGCCATATTTCCATGCAGCTAGCACAGTAAAGAGGGACAGATCTTTCGTGGTCGTAAGATCAAGATGATCGATGGCAGGCACCATCGTACTATGAAGAAGCTCCATGATGTATACGTTGGTGACATAGTGCCCTGATGACACATGTCTCACTGGACTGGTTAGGATTGATAGTCGGTTGGCAGTTAGTGTAACTGTCATAGTTAGCGTTAATATTCAAAGGGTGGTGCTATTAGTTCAATGAAGGTGGTCAACCACAGGAGGACTCCCCAAGTGGAAGAATAAAGAGAGATGATTGGCACATGTGGCCCAATTGGCATATAGAGTTGAGTTGACTTGTTTGATTCATTATTTAATGAACCAGAAATGATAAAATTAGGAGTCTTTGCCATGGATTCGATTTTTGCAATCAATTGCCACAAACTCAGAATGAATACAGGATATAGAAGGACCTTCCATCACTATGCAGATCTATCTACTGTGTCAGGATCATTCATTGGCATCGCTTCTATCTACTCGAGGCATTTCTTTAGTCGAATACCTGATTTTGTACCTCAAAACCATGCTCAAGTGTGATCTTTGATCAGATATTTTTGTATGGGAGCTTGATGGCAGTAGTTGAATAGTTAATGCAGAGCCAACTTCCCTAGTTATGCCTGAACTATAAAGGCAAATTTTGTACATTTCTAAGGGGGGACCCTTCTCTGTTGTTCTTTGATATTGCTCTACAATTCTCAGTGTAAAATTCCCTGTGCCTCTGAACTGTATGATTTTCTGTTTTATCTCCTTCAGCCATTAATGTGTATGTGCATCCTTCTTGCCTCTCATTGGTGTATTGTTGAGATCTGTAGCTTACATACTGTATCTATTTTTGCCTATTGGATAATATATAAGTGAGATTCCTCTTTCCTTGTGTTATTTAGTTTGGATAATTAATAAAGCATAGTTTATCAAACATAAATAAACTCACTTGAAAGCAATAACCTTGTGATCTCTTAGTTAAAGTAACCCATATTTCAGCATAATGAGCTCTTAAATTCTATATTTCCAAATACTACATACCTCACTTCATATTTTGATGCAATTTTAATAAAATTGTTTGCTTTATATCTAGAAAGAACAATCCATTTGTCACCATCAGCAAGCACTGGAGCAACAAAATCTAATGTTAGAAAACTACCATAATTTAAAAAGTTGACATAATTATAAGATTAAAACAATTGACATATTTTCTAGAAAATTTATACGCTGAAGCATTTCTTTTTAGGTCATCCTTAAATTGGTCTCCATGTCTCCATATTGAAAATACAAAAAGCCATAGAGTGTGCAAGCTATAGGGTTGAACCGATAATACCATCTCCCCCATAGAGGAATTATGTGTCAAGTTGTAGGTGCCTACGCTACTCTGAATGCCACTTTGAATTGAGAATGCACATGAAACTATGTTCTATATGCATGGACAATAGGTGGAGCTGAAAAAACCCACCATGTTTACATTTATTTAATATGTCTATTAAGTTTTTTAAAATTATAGAGCATCATGAACATTAGAATGTTCATGATGGTCTATAACTTAAATAACTAATTAAAGACCTCTATAAAAAATGAAAACCTATTGAATTTATTTAGCTCCACTTGATGTCCTATGAATATGAATTGAGATTGCATATTGAACTATGGCCTCCTTTTGTATTGCATGAAACTAAGAGATTGACATAGTTAGTTTTCATGCAATCATAGGTTGATGTTGAGCTTTACTTGGTTTTGAGAATAGTAAAATATTCTCTACTAATCAAGGCCAACCACGTGAAGGTGAAAGCTCAATTGCTCCCCCCCCATCTAAATTCCCTGTTAACATCAAAAATTTATTTATTCTATTAATAAAAAGTAACATTCACGAATTATCACATGATAACATTAAGTAACATATTAGTTTCATTATACTATTCAAATTAACATTAAAACATAGGATTCATTAGAACATTCAGATTAGAATACAAATAAAACATCTAGACATAAACATCAATCATTATCAATTATGTTAAATAAGTTCACATGAATCATTTCTTTTTCCTTTTTTTCTTTTTTTGTCCTTCCCTATATTGTTGTAGAGGCATATCTTGTTTACATAAAGGTCAATTTTTCTATTAGTGACTCAACATTTAGTCAATTGGTTACATTGCTACTGATCTCTATAGATGTACCAAGCTTATCATTTAGTTTGCAGTGTTAACCAAGTAATTTAGTTGTTCTTGAGATAAGTATAAGTCAGAATACAGTGTCTATCAAAAACTTGAGTTAATTTGTAGTGTTTCCCAAGCTACACAATGTTTACCAAGCTTCAAACACAAAGTTTAACACAAAATGAGCATACTAGAGGCTACTGAGCTAGTTAGTGGAAGTGAAGAAGATCATAGTGTTAGCCAAGCTCTGTAGTGTTAACCAAGTCCAACGATGTCTACCAAGTTCACAAGGTTAACAAAGTGGATCTAGTGTTGATTTAATCATGTAGTGTCAACTAAGTGATCCAATTGCTATCGAGTTTCTTAGAATTCACCAAGTCGAACAGTGCTGACCAAGTTCAAGCTACTTAGAAGTGATTAGTATGGATCAAGCTTCAAGTTCAATCAAGTGCCAAAGATTGCCAAGTGTTGATAGTGTTTGACATGTATCATAACATCACCAAGTTTTTCTTCATAACTCAAGTTATACTAGCTAGGCTATCTTTGTGAATTGTAATGAAATTGGTATTGTAGCTAACTCCAATAAGTTGTAATTTGGATTCATATATATGTAATACATTGTATCATATCCAAGAAGAATGTGTTAATAGAACATGATGAGTAGTAGTGCAAATTAAAGAAGGCTACAAGAAGTATAAGGGACAAAAAAGTATTATCTATCACAGTTAGGTGATCATTGTAATTTGAGGAGTCTCAACCAGAAAATTAGAGTTCCAGATTAGAGACCAACCAATGGTTCATCCTAATAGGTGTATTAGTTAAATCTTTTAATAGGGTAGACTTAACAGTCTTTGCTAAATCTCTTAACTGAGTGCATACTTCATTTTATGTTTGTAAATTCTTTGACAAGGTCGACCTTATAGTCCTTATTACACTTAATAGGGTAGATCACCAGAAGTGGTCAATTGTAAGTATTAGTAGGTTAAACTTTATATTGCAATACTAAAGCTTGTGTGTATCATCCCCACTCCAATTTTATTTTCTAATTGGAAGGCTTCTAGGTCACCATATCTTTTTTCAAAGTGTTATGAATGTTTATTTTTTTTCATTCTTTCATGCATGCAATTAGATCAGAATATTATACAAAAGATTAATTGGTAAAGTTAGATAAAAATTTATTGGATCTTGATTCACCCTTCCCCTCTCAATAACCTTGCATACATTATATTCCAATAATTGGTATCAGAGCTATTCAAGTTCTCACATCAAAATTTTAATAGCTTGAGAAAAGATTAGAGGCAATGGAGGTATACATGCTAGATAAGGCTATTGACAATAAAAAATTGGATCTTGAATTAGCCATTGGGAATCTAAAGAAAGAAAAGGAGAAACTATCTCAATTATAAAAAAAGGAAAGATCTTGTAGTACAAATGAATGACAATCTCTATAATGAAGAAGGAATTGAAGATATATATCCTGAAAGAAATTTAGATAAAGCTGATGAAGCAATCAAAGATCTATAGAAAAGAATTCCAATCTTCAAGAAAAAGTCAAAAAGATGAAAAGTGAACAAGAAATCCAATAAGTAAGATTATGTGAAGTCATGGAAGAAAAATCCAAAGGCAAAGAAGAGATAGAAGAAAAGAAAAATGAAATTCAACATTTACCCCTTCAGTAAGAAGACTTCATTGATCAGCTCGCCAATGCAAATGAAGAGCTTATGAATCTAAGATTAGAGAATAAAATACTATAGAATAATCTCAACACTGAAAAGAAAACCTAGGAAAGAATAATGAAATCTTAGGAAAGCATGAATGAATTGAATGAAAAAAATCAATATAGACACAAAGGAAAAGCTAGAATAGGATACATAGAAGAAGGTAAATCATCTTAGTAAGGAGCTCAAACAAATCAAAGACCTACTTGCAATCATTGTAGTAAGATAGGCCATACATCAAATAAATGTTCGAGTAATGCTAAAGAAAAAATCAATGGAAAATGTTATAGTTGCAATAAGCATGTTCATAGAATAAATGAATGTAAAGAGAACCCTAAGTTTGAAGGTAAATGTCATAATTGTAAGAAACAAGGACATAAATCTTTAGAATGTAAAACTAAGCAAAAAAAATTGTGAAAGCAATATTTGAATTGGATTACAATACATGGTGTAGATGTCACTACTATGGTAAATTTGGGTATATTCGAGAAAATTGTGTGAAACATCATATGAGAAAAAGAGACACTACTAAGAGATGTTTTATCTTTACAAAACTTGGACATCTTGCCAAGAATTGTATGAACACAAGTAGAATTGGATATAAAAAGAAAGCCAAAGTTGATAATATCAGAAAGAAAATGAGGCAACAATGGGTAAAAAAGTATCCAGAGAATGCAAATCAAGATGATACCCAAATCAATGAGTTGTGTGGTCCAAACACTTCAACTTAGTTCCCTATTTAGATCACTAGAACTATGATACAAAAGAAGTAATCTAACATTAGTTCTAGCTAGCCGGAGTGATCCAACCAGCATTCAAGATGCATAGGGATCACTAAGCATAATGGAAAGCAAAAGACCTTACCAAGAAAGGTCTGGTTACATATTGTTGTAGACTCAAGTTGGTAGTTCCTACCAAGTAATGGTGAATCTACCAAGCTGTAGATGTCTTCTGAGCATTAAAGACTAAATTAGGTGGAGGAAAATCTGTCACTGAGTGATTATGAAGTACAAAGCATTAATGGCAATTGAAAGGTGGAAATTTTTTAAAACAAAGAAATCAAAGGCATTGTTTCACCATGAATTTCTAGAGCTATTTGTGAAGAGAAAATCTAGAGTCCAAAAAATTTAAGTGTTTGTTGCTAGTTTTGAGAAAGGACATCTTCCAACAAAAAAAACAAGAAAGGTTCTAAAATGTAGGTTGTGGAGTTGATTTCAAGGCACCAAACTTCAAGTTGAGTCTAGCAATAGCAAAGGTGCTTGACCCAACTAGCGCACAATCTTAAATTATGCCTAAGGTATTACTCATGCATGAAATCTATTCTTTTTATTTCCACTCAATCCAAGAACTCAAAACCCTATAAATGAATGAAGCTTTCAGGGAATTATGTATAGATGGTGTATTGAAACCCAAACATCAATATTTGGAAACCAAGGGCTTGACTCATATCTCTAATGTGCCAAGAGACTTCCAAGTCAAATGGATGGGATATATTATGAGACATGTACATTATGAGAAGTTATGGTTGGAGAAACCTATTCAGATAACCAAGAAAATAATTCATAGAATCATTGGACTCCCAATGCTTAATAAAGCAAAGACAACTAAAACCCTAGGTTAGATAGAATTGGAAAAGTGAACTCTTGCCGAGTGGGATGGAACAGGAATGAAGATTTGTAGTGTAACTAACATGGAACTAAAATTTCACATTCATATTATTGCACATAAGATTTATATTTTGAGCAGAGTAAATAGTGTATCATATGAAGCTGTCAATCTCACATACAAGGTTGTGAAGAATAACTTATCCTTTGAACTTGCCGAGATGTTGTTGAATCAATTCAACAAGAATCTAGAGAGCATCAGAGGATCAAAGAATAATCCATGTAAGTTCAAATCTCTTCTAACATGTTTATTCTTCATTATTCAAAAAATTTTCCCTTCTAAAGGTACAATAGCATGGAGGAAAGATGTTCTTATTTTGTATTAGATTAATGAGTCTATAGAAGAGATGGGTGAAAATTTAAAAAATATCATGGATAAATACTTTGAAAAATTCAAGAAGAAGATGAAAAATAGATATAGGGTCCCCTAGAAACTTGTTCAAGACTACAAGGATGTTATTTGTTTCATGCTAGAATGCGATAAAGTATATATTTAGATAGTTAGACCTAGAGTGGCATGGGTTAAGCCTTTAGAGTATGAGGTTAACATTGGTGACACCAAAGATATCATAGAGGCTCTACTAAATGAGCTTGTGGATCCCAAAGCTACATAATTTGGCACATATGATGAAGCTAAGGCAGAGCTTGAGATTAAGTTACGTCAAGAAGTAAATAAAGAAAGAAAAAAGAGTAGAAAAGCTACTAAAAGGCACTAAGCAAGCAGATTCCCCTCTAATTCTTACTGAAGGAAAATGTGATGATATTGAAGAAGATGATATAAAGGATGAAGAAGAAGAAGAAAAATCTAAGGAAGAAGATCCCCTACTATATTTTATAGAAGGATTGCCAAGTCCAGGAAGAAATTGAAGTTAGGTGAAGATGAAGCCAAACAAATAATCGTCAAGAAATTTGCACCTAAGCTTTAGGAAAGATTAAAGAAAATGGAGGAAGGAGCTAGCATGAATTTTTTTTAATTCCTCAAGTATGAGACAAGGAATGAGGATGAGAAAAGGAAGATTTAGGATACTATTTTGATCAAGCTAGGTAAATGGAAGTATTCACCTAATGAGCTTACACAACAGATACCTAATGAACTTATGTAGGTAATAAAGCCAAGATGGGAAATTATGCAAAATATTGTCAAGGATAACTATGAATAGACCTTGAGGCAATTGATGTCGAATCCTAGTAATAAGGAGATAAATGAATCATTAAAGAAAAATGAGAAAAAATTCACTCTCAAGATGAAAAAATGTATGATTCTACTCAAAGACATTGAATATGTGGTGAAAGCAATTACAACAACATGGAAGAACACATATCACTTACATCAACCTAGTGATTTTATTGTTCATGTTGAAGACAATGATGAAGAAGATGAGGAAGAGGAAATATTGTTGGACTAATCATCAACCTTCCCCTTTGGTATTTGTGACATGGCTTAACCACCTCCTATGTTCTATAAGTCTAGTGGTTGTATCGAGCATTAACAAGTCAATATTTTGGTGCAACGACAACTCTAGCTCGTAACAAGTGGTATTAGAGCTTGGTCATAGGTTCAAATCCCCTTAGGTAATGATAAGGGGGGAATTTTTAGACTAATCACCAACCTTCCCCTTTCGAATTCATGACATGGCTTAATTGCCTCCTGTGTTCTATAAGTCTAGTGGTTGTATTGGGCATTAATAGGTCAATCTTTTGGTGCAATGATAACTCAAGCTCGTAACACATATAAATAAAGGATGATGAGCTTGATGATGTCAATATAGATGATGAGGAGGAAGGACATGAAACTATTAGAGGAAGTCTTCTAGAGATACAAGGTATTGAGGAGATTGATGCATATAAAATTACAGCAACAATCATGACCTCATTTCCTCACTCTTCGAGCATATCTTTAGTGCAATTTGGCTCAGAGATAGCTTCTACCAAGTTAGTTATGGATAATATTGCTACACCAAGCACCCAACCAAGATCTAAATCTATTTAGCTAAATGTTACAAAGATAGAAGTGCCCAACACTTTATCTATCAAGCAACAAGGTCCTCCATCATCAAGCTTGACCGAGTAGCAACAAGGTATTCATGTTGTTAGTGTCATTTGAAATTTTATTGCTAGTCCATCATTTTCAACTATTACTTCTATTCCAAGTATATCCATAGCAAGTATAATGATAGTTGAGAAAGAGTGTCAACTAATTACTAAAGTCCTAGACAAGGGGAACAAATTGTTTCCCCCATTTTGAAAGAAAGGGGAAAAGAAAAAGAATGTTGATCTCAATGAAGATATAGTTATTCCAAATTTGGATATGTCTACCCTCACTTTTGATCAAATTAACACCATGGGTGAATTACTAAAGAATAGAGCTAAGCAGCAAAATATTAGAGAAGACAAGAAGAAAGAAAACCAAGTCTTTGAAGAGATAACAAGCATATTTTTTGATGCTCTAAGCATTGAGGTTGATGGCACACAACCTATTTTGGATAAATTAGCAGATGTTATCTACAAATTCAATGAAGACTTGAATGAACAAGAGAAGTTACTTCAAAGAGAAGAAATAAAATTTTTAAATAGAGTGTTGGAACAAGTTGCACATGGAATTGCAATAGATCAATACAGTTAGCCACTATTCTTGGTTCAATAGAAACCTCTATCAATAATGTTGTATCAATATTTGTCAAGTTAAATAATATATCTTTCTTCACAAAGGATATTGAGGAGAAATTATCCAAGATAGATGAACATATGAAGGAAAGTGCATGCCAATTGTCACTTGACTGAAGCCATAGCTCTACACATTATACAAAGATTAGATATCTGACCAATCTATAGGCAGAAATATTGAAGGAAAAAGCCATGATTAGGGCCACCTTTGTAGAAATCTAAGGCATGATTCTTCCAAACATGGATGCACTACAAAAACACATTGCAAAGACACTCATCCATAATAACAAGTTCTCCATAGCTTATCACATGATAGAATTATAAATAGAAGTTCAGATTGCATTACATGTAGGCAAGGTACTACAAGAAAATTGGGACAATACAATGGTACTTATTTTGAAGGTACATTCTAAATTCTTTGCATATTTTGGTATTAACATATGGTTACTATACACCTTTGGAATTTATGTCAAAAAGGGGGAGAAGTTTATATTATATGTATATGAATAAGAATGGGTGAGAAGTGTATGAATATAGGAAGATATATGTATGGGGGAGTAGTGTAAGTATGGATAAGTAGAAAATCACTTTATAGAAGCAATTTTGAAAAACTAGAAAAATAATGTATGTTACTAAGCCACAATAGATGGAAGTCAAAACTAAGTTGAAGACATAGAATGATGGAAAAGGAAGCTTTTGACTTATAGTTTTGAATGATCATTTTTTGTTTTGATAAGTGTTTTTATCACTATTGCCAATGGGAGAGATTGTTGACATAAAGGTCAATTTGTTACATTGCTACTGAGCTCTATAGATGATACTGAACTTATAATTTAGTTTACAGTGTTAACCAAGTTATTTAGTTGTTCTTAAGATAAGTAGTCAGAATATAGTGTCTACTAAGCACCTGAATTAGTTTGCAGTGTTTCTCAAGCTTTAGAGATAAAGTTTAGTGCAAACTGAGCATAATAGAGGCTACCAAGCCAGTTAGTGGCAGTGAAGAAGATTTTAGTGTTAACTGATCTCTGTAGTGTTAACTAAGTCCAACAATATCTATTGAGCTCACAGGGCTAACAAAGTGGATCATGTTGACCGAGTCATGTAGTGTCAATCAAGTGATCCAGTTGCTACCAAGTTTCTCAGAGTTCATCAAGTCACACATGTTGGAAATATATATGATAGACTAAGTTACTAAGAGGGGAGAGGTGGATTAGTTATCAATAAAACTTAATCTTTTACTACCAATTAATCCTTCATGTGTATATCTAGATCTAATTGCATGTATGAAAAACCTGAAACCATTAAACATTCATAGCACTTTGACACACAATATGGTGACCTAGAATCCTTCCAAATAGAAAGTAAAACTAGGGTGGGTATGATACCCACAAGCTTTAGTACTACAGTATAGAATTGGCTTGCTAAGGCTTATAATGATCACTTTTGATGATCTACATATTAGGAGCAATACAGACTACTAGGTCCACCTTGCAAAAGGATTTACAAACATAGAATGAAGTATGCACTCGGTAAAGAGATTTACAAAAGACTATTAAGTCTACCTTGTGAAATGATTTAACTAATCCACCTATTAAAATGAAATAGTGGCTGATCTCTAACTTACAACTTGGTTTGTTGAATGAGATTCCTTTGAGTGTAATGATCACCTTGTTGTGATAGATAAATCTTTGCTGCTTCTTATACTATTGTAGCCTTTTACTTTGCACTTCTACTCTACATCTTGTTACATTTTTATCATACTTCTTTGGATGTGATACAATACATTACATATATACCAATCTAATTTATAATTCAACAAAGTCAGCTACAATACAAGTTTACACAAAATACACAAAGTCAACCCAACTATAGGAACTTAGGTTTTGAAGACTATCTCGGTGAGGTTCTAATACTTGGCATCCACTGTCAATGTTTGACATTGTCATGCACTTGGTAGACATAGAATCTTGGTCCATGCTAGTCACTTCAAAGTATTTTGAAGTTATTTTGTATTGGTGACTCGATGAGTACTATGAAACGTAGTGTATAAACTAAATCACTTGATTCACATTACCTAGCTCAATCAATGCTACCACTATGAGCTCGGTATAAATTGAATCACTTGATTAACATTGAGTGGCTTGGTCAACACTAGATTCACATGACTATAATTGTGAACTTAGTAGGAACTACATAACTCAATTTCCATTGAGAAACTTAGTAAACACTAAGAATCTTGGTTTACACTACAAATTACCAACTTGATAGAAACTAGTCGGTGCAAACTAAATACCATTCTTTGAACTCAGTAGCAACTATAAAACTTAGTAGAGTCTGAAATATTTGGTTAATACTGTTAACTATATATTAAGCTTGGTAGATACTTACAATCTAAATAAGTGTGTGTCACTAATAAAAAACTTGACTGTAATGTCAACAATCTCCCCCTTTGGCATTAGTGACAAAAACACTTATCAATCAAAACTAAATTCAAATAATCTTTATTCTCCAACTTCTGTCTCCAACTTGGTAAAGTATACTTTTTTTTTTTAGATTTTTCAAAATTTATTTTGTAAGAGATTTTTCCGAGTATCTATACACATATATAATATGATTTTTCTCCTTTTTGTTATTTTTACTAGACCATCCTCCAACCATAAACTTCCATCATGTATCATTCTAAGCATTATCCTGATCCATTTAGTTTTGAAAACTATGGGAAATTCTAAGGCATGCATCAAACCCTTCTTCTCAACAATTTGGTATTCATCTTTCAAGACTCCATTTTCACACAATTTGTCATAGGCTTCCCTAATCTCCATATCTCCTATGGCTCCAATTTTGTAGTTGTAACATCTTCTAGCATCTTAAACCATAACCACTTTAGGGGGTATAACGGATAGGGCTCCAACTAGGTCATTTTTGTATGCCACTTCTGGGATTGGCTGGAAATCTAGTTCTTTTACTTCAATTAACACTAGTTGAACCTCAAATGACTCTTTCTCTCATGGTTTCCTAGAGCTAGAAGCCATTTGTGTGATCTAGGGTTTGAACACAAAAAAATTTAAAATTGTGTAGCTCGGCACAAATGTAAATACCTTGAATTCAATGAAATTGTGTTGAATCACTATTAAAATTGACTCAAATGCTGGATTCTCTGCTTTGACATTGTTCTACACTCTTCTTCATCTTTTCTTTTTGTTCGAGATGAAGAAAAAATGATTCAAAATGTGACAATATACCCTATTTTCATAGCATTTAATGCTTAGTGCATTTATAATTGTCCACTCAACTAAGAATTTCTACATTACTTAGCTTCCATTGTCTTTCCACCACTCAACTTCCACAGAAGTATCCCTTGCTTAGCCTCAACTAAATTTTCTTCTTTACTTGGCCTCCACTACCAAATCGACTGCTACTAATCATTTGACTTCTATTGACTTTGGAAAACAAATTGACATGTATTAGAATTTTACTCAACATCTGAGGACAACTTGAAAACACTTAGAAAATCTTAACTTTTGCATCTTTATTCATGTTGATCTCTTCTTTTTAGTACTTTCTTGTTTAGGAATTGATGTATGGTAAAGTTTAGTATATCAGTTCCATATGCCTTCTTGTACTTAGTTTGATGAAGTGTGACCACTTGAACTTTTAGGTGAAGTGATCCCCTCATTTTATGTGTTGCTCCCATCTTTCTTCTTTCATGTCTTATTCATTTCTCCTCTGATGTGTTCAACATCCACCTTTCATTTTCCTTTGTTGATTTCTAAGTTGGGTGCCTTTAACCTTGTTGGGCAATTCCTGCTAATATGACAGGTCTTCAAACAACTAAAACATGTGGTTTGAACTAACCATCTGCTATAGTTTCCATTGAAATGTGTTCTTATGTAGTTTTTAGGGATGTGTCCATATTCCTGATAGTAATGACTTCTATACCTGGTGTTGTAGTCCCAACTATAGTGATGTCCATGGTTATTTCTCCTTGTTGGCTGATTAGGTGTCCACATAGGCTTTGATCTACACTCAAAAGCCCTATGTCCATACTTCTTGCAATTGTAGTAGTGACCTTCAAATCTTGGTGTTCTGATAGTCCTTATCCTATGGTTATGTGCTTGATGTCCTTGCTTGTTGCACTTATGATAGTGACCCATATTCTTAAGTTTTTCATGATGATGGGAATTCTTGCTCCTACATACATTAGAGGTATGTCCCTTTTTACCATGGAAATGACAAGTAGGTTTAGTGTTCTTACCTTTGTTACTTCTTTCTTTTGTAGTCTTGGATGACTCTCCTTTTCTAGTGTTGGTGTATCCTAGTCCTAAAGTATCATTTCTAGCCCTTGGTGATTTTAGTAGCTGTTCAAAGTACTTAATGGTCTCATTTGGTTTATTGAAGCTCTCTACAATCTCCTTCACTCTTTTTAGGTCATTTTATAGTTGTTCATTCTGCATCTTCAATGTAGAGATCTCAATGTCCTTGATATTCAATTCATGATGTGCATTCATCATCTAACTTAGGGTGTCTAGCTAGATGTTTGAAATTCTTGCAAGCTCAATTGACTTTTCTTCCAGTCCGTTGGCAAGGTTTTTCTTGTCTTCTTCTAACATAGCCTTATCTTTAATGACTCTTTTCTTCTATTCAGTCACTTCACAAAGCATCATGGCTTGTGATTCTTGTTCAATCTTGAGAGTTTTGATCTCTTCTTCTTGGGCTCTATTCTTCTCCATTAGGTTTTCTATTAATACATCATATTCTTTGGAATCTTTATTTGTAAATAATTTTGAGGTGTCAATCTCCTTGTATTGTGTAGCATTCTCTGCTATGAAAATCTCTTTTCTTCTCTTTAGATATTTTCTCAGTTCTTCTCTTGCTTTTTCCAAAGTGTGTAGAGTAAGTTGTACATCAATTGCCTAATTCTCTATGATCTTACGAAGTTTTTAGACTTCCATTTCCAAATATTTTGTCTAAGGTTTAAGGCTCCTCCTTGTGAGAACTTAGCTCTGATACCAATTGTTGGAATTTACAAGTAAGAAGATTAACTTCTAAGGCCAGGGGGGGTGAATTAGAAGTAACTAACTTTAACCATTTCAAAACCTTTTAGCTGAAATCATTCACATGCATCTAATTTATCTAATAAACATGAAAGTAAAGATATGTATGAAAACAAATAACACAAGATTTGGTAACCCAGAAACCCTCCAAAATGACAAGGTAAAACTAGTGGGGATGACACCGAAAAAGTATTACTGCAACAATATGTAACTATTTAAGGTTACCAAGTTTGACCACTGCCAATGGTCTACCCTATGAAAGGCTTTTCCTATTAAAGACTTTACACCCTGTTAAAAGTGACTTGGTTAAAAGATTTACAAACACTCACTTGGAATGTTACCATGTTAAAGGATTTAGCACCTTGTTTAAAGGCTTACAACATGGCTATTAAACTAGCCTATGATCATAGGATTTTCATTTTAGATACAATTTCTAGAGAGTATTAGAAAGTCTTGATGAATTGTAATCTTTAAATTTTGATTCCAGATCCTTGTTCTACTATGTCTGTTCTGATCCTTGCTTGGTCTGATATGTCTCTTCTCAAAATTCTAATACTCTATTCTGATCAACTAGATTCTACAATGTTGTTCTAGTCTTTCCAAGTCTTTACACCCTTCTACACTTTGCTAGTATTCTCCCATAAAGTCTTATTACATACACATGAATAATGGGGTTTTGTCCTCCTTTTAAAGGCTTCAAAGACTTAGGGTTAGGTATGAATCTATGATCAATATTCATTCTTCTTTTCCCTCTCAATTCTTTCACTTTTCTTATTGGTTGCATGCCTTCTCCATATTTCTTATTAGCTACATGCTGATTACATATGTAATGCATAAGATTCAATCTTATCTTCAAGATCCTTCGAGATCCATCCTAAGTTGGCTCAAAAATGGTTTACATTTGAGTTTGTGAAGACACTAACTCATATGCTAATTCTATGTTACTCGACACTTACTTGTTGTTGATGCTTGACACATATAACAATTTTGTCTCACTCGTCTCCTCTAGTAATTCTATTTCACTCAACATTTATACTTTGTGCAACACTTATAGTGACTCGGCATCACTTATCACTAGGCAGTTAAACTTTGCACGACACTTGAAGTTCACTTGACACCTATTGAATTTGTGGCTTAGCACATATTATAGCTTGACATTTGTATTGTACTTGGCATCATCTTGAGAATTGGTTAAGTGTGTTGACACTCAATTGTCAAAACCAATTTGAAATCAACAATATGAACTATCTTACTATAGTGACTACAAATAGGTCTTTGATTCTTTTGAGTTCCTTACTTAGATGATTCAACTTCTTTTGTAATTCCAATTCTTGCTTTTCCTTTTTGTCTGCATTGGATTTTCTCATTTAGTTGATCCATATCTTCTTGAGATTTCATCATCCTTTCTTTGGTTTTCCTTTTAGTGATTAGAGCATTCTATAATCTTATATTCATTATTTCTTCATTTTTATTGGTGAAATAATCAATGAAGTCTATTTGCTAAAGGGATAGGTGCTAAATTTCACTGTTCTTTCCTTCTATCTCTTCTTTTATCTTATTTTTCTCTTCCATGACTTCACACAATCTTACTAATTGAATTTCTTTCTCTCTTCTCATTTTTCTTACTTCTTCTTGAAGTGTACCATTCTTTTCTAATATTTCTTTGATTGTCTCATTAGCTTCATCTAAATTTCTTTCTGAATGGATGTGTTCAATTCTTTCTTCAATGTAGAGTGTATCATTCATTTGATTGCAAGATCTTTTCTTCTTTTCAAGGATTGAGAGGGTTATTCTTTTGATTTCTTCAATTGTCCAATAGCCAATTCCAAATCCATCTTTTCATTATCAATAGCCTTGTCAAGTTTGAATACCTCCATAGCCTATGATCTTTTCTTAAGCTATTAAACTTCTTTCTTGAGAACCATAAAGCTCTGATATCAATTGTTGGAAATATATATGATAGGCTAAGTTACTAAGAGGGGAGGGGTTTAGGGGTGAATTAGTAACCAATAAAACTTAATCTTTTATTACCAATTAATCCTTCATATGTATTCTAATCTAATTGCATGTATCTAAAAACTAAAACCATTAAACATTCATAACACTTTGACACACAATATGGTGACCTAGAAACCTACCAAATAGAAAGTAAAACTAGGGTGGGGATGATACTCATAATCTTTAGTACTATAGTATAAAGTTGTCCTATTAAGGCTTACAATGATGACTTCTGATGATTTTCCTTATTAGGAGCAATAAGGACTATTAGGTCCACCTTGCAAAAGAATTTACAAATATACAATAAAGTATGCACTTAGTAAAGAGATTTAAAAAATATTGTTAAGTATAGCTTGTGAAAGGATTTAACTAATTCACTTGTTAGGATAACATAGTGGCTGACATCTAATCTGGAACTTGGTTTACTGAATGAGATTCCTTTGAGTGTAATGATCACCTTGTTGTGATAGATATATCTTTCTTGCTACTTATAATGATGTAGCCTTTTAATTTGCACTTCTTCTCTTCATATGCTTGTTAAATTTTTATCATACTAATTTGGATGTGATACAATACATTACATATATACTAATCCAATTTATAATTCATCAAAGTCGGCTAGAATACAAGTTTACACAAAATACACAAAGTTAGCCCAACTATAGGAACTTGAGTTCTGAAGACTAGCTCAACAAGGTTTTAATACTCAATATTCATTGTCAATACTCAATATCATCATGCACTCATTAGATGTAGAAACTCCGTCCATACTAATCACTTCCAAATAGTTTGAACTCGGTCTGCACTAGTCAGCCGGTGAGTACTATGAAACTCGACATATAAACTAAATCACTTGATTCATACTTGATGGGGACACAACCAGAGACCAAATTGGACACACAGAAAAAGAAAAATATTATTATCAATACAAAATTCCCTATGGGCTTACAACAGTATGATTCTGGAGAAAAAAATCCTCCACACAATACCTTCTCTCTAACTCCATTCAGTGTTGATTTTACAATGCCAAAAATATTCTTAAATAAGCCTTGAATGGTTTAGGGTTAGGAATACATTCTAGAATATGCTAGTTACCATACACTACCAAAATAGAAGGCTAAAAAAATCATGTTACAAGTCAGTGTAAAAGTAGAAGAATCCAAAAATGGTAGTCCAACTTTCGGGAGGCATAACTTTTGAACTGTAACTCTGATTGACAAATTGTTTACATTTCTGGAAACCTCTCAAAGTGCTCTATAGTTGTATGGACCAGCTTTGCTTGTACCCCATTTTTTTTTCCCCCATACAAGGCTATTTAGTGCCCCATATCTGATTTTGAAGTGCTCTTAGGAGGTCTCTAGGTATTGAAAAATTGCAATAACATTCTAACCGTGAAGCCTTTTGACCTGATTCTTTTTCTAGAGTGTTCTAAATTAAAAATATAACCTTCCATCCAATTTAGACCCTCTTACTCAACATAATTATGTCTCAATTACATAGTCCTACTTTATTGGCATTTACACATATCTTAAGGTGCTTAAAAACTAATAAAACTCTAACCTAGAAAGCTAATAGTTGAACTGTGAGAGTTGGCACCTTTATTTGACCCAAATGGATATCCAAAAATGAAAACACATTAAACAAAAACTATTTCTAAGCATATTTTTGGGTGATATAGGATTGCCCTTACACCATTAGATGCTCCTGCATCACACACCCAAGGTAGATTGAAAAATGACCCTGTCACTTTATGGTAGAGGAAAACCCAAATGGGCAACCTCCACTACTGATATCCAAGTTGAGTCCTCTATTGGTCATCCTTTCCACTTCACAAGGTGTTCCTCATATTTCCTATTTCTGGTACTCCTGCCCACTCGACTATCTAGAATCTCTTCTATCTCCTACTTCTTAGAACTAGGAATTGAACATGGTTCTAGCATCAAGCCCTCATCTGTGCCATCATCATGATATTATATTAAGCCTACAATGCTAAAGATAGGAGAAATGTGAATCCCATCTAGAAACTCCACCTCATATGCATTTCTCGGGTCATGTTTCTTCAAAATTTTATAGGAGCCAAATTTCTTCATCTTTAGCTTGTTGTAAGTACCCTCTGGAAACCATTCCTTTTGTAAGTGTACCATAACAATATCCCCTACTTGAAACTCCTTATGTCTCCTCCTTTGATCAGCCCTAGCTTTATACTATTGATTCATCTTGGTAATGTGTGCATGGACCTCCTCATGTAGGCTCTTGATATGTTTAGCAAATTCTTCTATCTCAGTGCTTGTCTTCTCTCCTTGCTCCATCTTCCTCAATTCTGGTGCAGTCCTTGGATTACTTCCATACACAATTTGGAATGGTGATCTACCAGTACTCCTATTTACAAAGTTACTATAAGAAAATTTTGCTTGTGGTAGAATCAAATCCCACCCCTTGGGCTTATCTCCCACTAAACACCTCAGCAAAATTTTCCAAACTTCTATTTACCACTTTGGTCTGTCCATCAGATTGTGGATGATGTGCAGAATTGAACCTCAATTTTTTGCTCAACTTCTTCCATAAAGTCCTCCAGAAATATCTCACAAATTTAGTATCTCTATCAAAAACAATACTCTTTGAGAGACCATGTAGTCTCACCACCTCTCTAAAAAACAAATCTACAATATGTACAACATCTTGAGTCTTGTGGCATGGGATGAAATGTGCCATCTTGGAGAACCTATCAACCACCACAAATACTGAGTCATTACCCCTTTGTGTCCTCAGCAATCCAAGAACAAAATCCATACTTATGTCCTCTCAAGGCTTTGATGGAATAGGCAATGGTTGATAAAGTCCAGTATTGTGATTAAATCCTTTGGCTACATGACATACTTGACAACTCTGCACAAATTTCTTCACATCTTGTGACATTTGAGCCAAAAATAGTGTTCTCTAAGAATGGAAATGGTTTATCTCGACCAAAGTGTCTTGCCATTCCCCCACTATGTTTCTCTTTGATTAGATTTTCCCTCATAGAACTCCTTGGAATGTATAATTGACTACCCTTGAACAACATACCATCCTGAATCAAATAGACTAGCTACCTAGTTCTGTCTAGAATAGTAGGTTCTCTACAAGCCTTCCAAGCTTCAGCAAAATCAGGATCCTCAGGGTACAGATGCTTGAGTTCATCAAACCCAACCACTTCAACCTGCATTACTGTAAGCAACAACTATCTGCTACTCAATGCATCTACAACCCTATTAGACCTTCCACTCCTATGTTTCAACAAATGTATAGCTCTACAAGAACTCTACCCACTTCATATGTCTCTAGTTCAATTTACTTTGGCTATTTAGGTACTACAATGTCTTGTGATCAATATACAACACAAATTCTTTTGGCAATAAATAATGCCTCCATTTCTTTAAGGCCTAAATGATGGCATAGAACTCTTAATCATAAACACAATAATTTTTCTTTGTATCATTCAATTTTTCACTAAAATATGTGATAGGCTTACCTTCTTGGCTCAATATAGCCCCAATAGAACTGCCATTAGCATCATAATTTGCTTGGAACTCTTTACTGAAATATAGATGTGCCAACACAGGTTGTTCTGTCACCTTCTTCTTCAACAATTCAAAAATCCTTGTAGCTACTATAGTCCATTTGAACTCTTTTCTATCTCCCCTTATTGTTTTAGTTAGGGTGCACATATGCTACTAAAATTCTTAATAAATTTTTTGTAAAAACTAACCAGACCAAGGAATGAACTTACCTCAATAGCAGACCTTGGAGTAGGCCATTCCAAGATGGCTTTTACCTTTTTTGGATCCATTTTGAGACCTTCAAATGATACAAAAAATACCAAGTAGACTAACTCCTTTTTATAAAGCTACACTTCTTCAAATTAATCAACATTTTCTCTTCCCTCAATCTTTCAAGGATGCTACGAATGTGCAATAAATGTTCATCCAAAGTCTTGCTGAAAGTTAAAATATCATCCAAATAGACAATAAATTTTTTTCCCAAGAATTTCTATAGTACCTCATTCATAAGCTGCATGAAGGTGCTTGGCACGTTGTTCAGTCCAAAAGGCATGACTAACCACTCATATAGACCCTCCTTGGTCTTGAATCCAGTCTTCCACTCATCTCCTTCTTGGATCCATACTTGGTGATAGACACTCTTGAGATCTATCTTTGTGAAGTACTAAGCTCCACTGAAGAAATCGATAAGATCATATATTATTGGCAAAGGAAATCGATACTTCATGGTTATCCTATTTATAGCTTGAGAGTCAGTGCACATTCTCCACTCTCCATCCTTCTTTGGTGCCAGTACTACAGGTATTGCACATGGACTTAGGCTCTCCCGAATCGAACCCTTCCTTAATAGCTCTTGAACCTGTCTATTTAGCTCCTCAGTTTCAATAGGAGTAATCCTATGAGCAACCTTGTTAGGAAAACTAGCTCTAGGGGTTAAATCTATTTGATGACTAATCTGCCATACTAGTGGTAACCCTTCTAGAACATTATTAGAGATGACATCTTCATACTTACTTAAGAGTTTTGAAACTTTAGGTGGAATTACTACAATCTTCCTTATCTCTTCTAGGAATCAAAGCATAACACATAAATTGATGTTTCATACCATCCAAAAAAATTCTTCCATCAACAAGACATATCCTTGCATTATTGCATACCTTTTCACCTTCCTTTATCATGGGCTTCAGTTTTTGGTGAACTCCATCCTTGGTTAGAGAGTATGTATTTGCATGGCCATCATGTACAACATGTCTATCAGATTGCCATGATCTTCCCAGCAATAAATGGCAGACATCCATTGGAATAATTTCATAGAGAACTTCATCATGGTAATTCCCAATCTCGAACTTCACCAAACATTGTTCACTAACCAGGACCTTATGATCATCTTTCACCAAAGAAATCTGATAGGGTTGGGGGTGTTTCTCCCTTTTGAGATTTAGCTTAGAGACCATCTCTTCAGACACCAACTTGTCGATACTGCCACCATCAATAATCACATGACAACCCTTATCCTCACACTTGCACCTAGTATGAAACAAACTCATCATTTGTCTAAGTTGAGTCTCAGCACTTAGTAAGACCCTTTCATTTATGATAACCTCTCCTCTTTTTGCATCTCTAAAATGTGATGACTATGCATCTTTGTCCACATGAGCAACCCTTGCTTGACCATCAACCCTCCCATCTATCCTTCCTTATTGTTTAGGGTATTCAAAGGCACAATGAATTTTTTCATTGCAATGAAAATAGGTACCACCAAGGCCTCCCCTTCTTGATCCTTGTCCACATTCTCTACCTCTTCCTCTCTAATCTCCAAAGTTTTGATCATGGGAGCAGTTGAAACCCTCGTTTCTCTAGATTCTGCTAGTACCCACATCTTCATTTTTCTTTTGGGTCTCATTTTAGCCTCTAGATGACCTACTATCACCCCTTCCTCCTTGACCACACCCTCTTTGCATTCCTTCAAACCTTTTATTTAGCTTCTCTTTAACACATAGGGAAAATTGGTATGCCTCTTCAATGCTAGTCATTCTAACTAGACTTAACTCCTCCTGTATGCTAGGTCATAACCCACTGAGATAATGGGAAACCTTCTCCTTATTAGCTTCTGCATGCCCTACCCTAATAAGAAGTTGATAAAATTCCTCTGTATATTCCTAGACAGATTTTCCTGTTTGAATTAACCCTTGCATTTTCTTGAACACATCAAGTTCGTAATCAACAAGAATGAACTGCTTCTTTAATTTTTCCACCATGCGATCCTACCTTGTGATTTTCTCCTTTCATCTTCTATTCCTTTCCAGATGAACCTCTTGCCACTAGATTTTGGCATGGCCTTTCATTTTGGCCTTCATAAATTTAACCCTCTCAGGGTCTTTGATAACCTCATACTCAAAATACTCCTCTAGTTCATTCATCCAATTGATCAACTCATCTGAGTTTAGGGTTCCTGAAAACATACCCACATCAATTTTAGGTCTTTTTCCAAGCTTAAAAATGGCCCTAAAAAGCCTCTCCTCTACCTGATTTAGGACTTCCCCTTCCTGTCCAATTTTTTCTTCTTCATTTTTATCCTCACTTTCATTGCTTGTGACAACATTCAGTCCTCTACGGATCTCCTCCTAAAATGCTTGAACCTACCTCTGGAGGGCTCTAACCTCCTTAGAATTAATAGCTCTGGACCTTCCACCATGCTCTCTTCATGGAGGCACCTTCTTGACTCAAACCCACAACCACATAGTCCTAGTGCAAACTACCTCACAGTCGGCGCTCTGTCCACACACTCAAGAAGACCTTCTCTGATACCACTTGATGGGGACACAACCAAAGACCAGACTAAACACACAAGAAAAGGGAAATATTATTATCAATGCAAAATGCCCTATGGGCTTACAATAGTATGATTTTGGAGAAAGAAATGCTCCACACAATACATTCTCTCTAACTCCACTTAGTGTTGCTTTTACAATGCCAGAAATGTTCTTAAATAAGCCCCAAATGGTTTAGGGTTAGGAATACATTTTAGAATATGCTAGGTTCCATCCACCACCAAAATAGAAGGCTCAAGAAATCACATTAGAATTTAGTGTAACATTAGAAGAATCTAGAAATGGTAGTCCAACTTCTGAGAGGCATAACTTTTGAACCGTAATTCTGATTGACAAACCGTTTACATTTCCAAAAAGCTCTCAAAGTGCTCTAAAGCTATATGTACCATATTCACTTGTCCCACATTTTTTTGGCCCTATAAAAGGCCATCTAGTGCCCCATATCTGATTTTGAAGTGCTCTTAGGAGGTCTCCAAGAATCAAAAGATTGCAATAACTTTCTAACCGTGAATCCTTTTGACCTGATTCTTTTTCTGTAGTGCTCTAAATTATAAATATAACCTTCCCTCCAATTTACACCCTCTAAATCACCATAATTATGGCTCAATTACATATTCCTACTTTTCATCATTTACACGTATCCCAAAGTTCTTAAAAACTAATAAAACTCTAACCTAGAAAGCTAATAGTAGAACTGTGAGAGTTGGAACCTTTATTTGACTCAAATGGGTATCTAGAAATGAAAACACGTTAAATAAAAACTATTTCTAAGAATATTTTTAGGCAATACAGGATTGCCCTTACACCGCTAGATGCTCCTACATCAATACTACATAGCTCGATGAATGCTATCACTACATGCTTGGTATAAACTAAATCTCTTGGTTAACAATGAGTGGCTTGGTCAACACTAGATTCACATCACTATAACTATGAAATTTTTAAGCACTACACAACTTAGTTTTTATGGAGAAACTCGATAAACACTAAGAAGCTCAGTTTACACTACAAATTACCAACTTAGTAGAAACTGATCAATGCAAACTGAATACTATTCCATAAGCTCAGTAGTAACTGTAGAACTCGATAGAGTCTAAAATACTTGGTTAATACTATTAATTGTAAAATAAGCTTGGTAGATACTTACAATCTGAATAAGTATGTGTGTCACTAATAACATACTTGACTGTAATTTCAACAACACAGTGCTGACTAAGTTCAAGCTACTTTGAAGTGATTGGTATGGAATGAGCTTCAATTTCAACCAAGGGCCAAATATTTCTAAGTATTGGCAATGTTTTTCATGTATCAAATTGACACTAAGTTTTTCTTCAAAGACTGAGTGACAACAATTGGGTTGACTTTATGAATTATGATGAAATTAGTAATGTAGTTGACTTTAGTAAGTTGTAATTTGGATTGGTATATATGTATTACATTGTATCATATCCAAGAAGGATTTGTGAAGAGAACATGATGAGTAGTAGTGAAAATTAAAGAAGACTAAAAGTAGTATAAGCGACAACAGAGTATTATCTATCATAGTTAGGTGATAATTGTAATTCAAGGAATTTCAACCAAAAAATTAGAGTTGCAAATTAGAGATCACCCACTAGTTCATCCTAAAAAGTATATTAGTTAAATCTTTTAATAGGGTAGACTTAACAGTCTTTGCTAAATCTTTAAACCAAGTGCATACTTCATTGTATGTCCATAAATCCTTTAACAAGGTAGAGGTCACAGTCCTTATTGCTACTAACAAGGTAGATTACTAGAAGTGGTCAATTGTAAGTCTTAATAGGTTAAACTTTATACTAAAATACTAAAGATTGTGGGTATCATCCCCACCCTAGTTTTACTTTCTAATTGGAAGGTTTTCGGGTCACCATATCTTGTGTCAAAGTGTTATGAATTTTTATTTTCTTTCATTCTATCATCTATGCAATTAGATCAAAATACTATATAAAGGATTAATTGGTGAAGTTAGATAAAGTTTTATTGGTTCTTGATTCACTCCTTGCCCCTCACTAACCTTGCATACCATATATTTCCAACATATCCATGTCATCATCAATATTTCTTCTCACCCATGGATGTGATTTCGCTATTTTGTGCAAAGGTGTGTCCTCCAGAATAAAAAATAAAAGGGTTAAATTTTAAAAATTTGAAACTTTAAAGATTTTAAAGAAACTTATGGAACTCTTTAACTTGTCCTACCACATCATCTTGCCCACCAAATTGAACCTCCACATGCTCGTTAGGAACAACCTCTACATCCCTTGCAATTGCAATACAAGATGTTTTCTTAATCCCAACACATATTATAGTTAATTTGTACTACTACACCAAATTAAATTAAAAATATTTACTTGTATTAATAATTTAGAAATAAAATATTGAATAGAAAACATATACCTTCAGTTCTACGATCCACATTCGAATCAATGCCTCCATGGTGCTCGACTGGTGTATACAGATTGGCAGGCTACAATCCAAAGTAAATAATTAGTGCATTTATCAACAATATATATACATATTTACTTTTAAGTTATATAATCATTATTTCTTTACTTAAAAAAAAATATAATGACTTATATTTTTGGAACTTAATATCAAATACAATAATAGCTAAAGTATTCAATTTGAAATAAAAATAAATTGACTTATTTACCTATCAATAGATCTAGCAGAAGAAACTTGTGCGATCACTGATTGGAGTTGTTCAACACTGACTATATAGCCTTGTTTGTAGGCTAATTTCTTGTCCTCTTTAGAAGTTGCTTTTTGAAACTCCATGGCCTACATTTTTGCTTTGTATCATGAATCTTTTTTTTAATCAATTTCATCAAGACCAAATTGTTTATAATTTATAAATATTTTTATATAAATTTTCATTTACTATGTGAGGTACTTACAATTCATGCAACAAGTTTTGAATATCCACCCGAGCGAAGCTTGTGCTACTCGTGCTTCTACTTTCTTGCTTCAATTGCCTTTGATGTGTAAGGAAACCTATGTGAAGTTTGAAATATTTTAGATCACATAAGTATTAAGAGTAATTAGTACTTAATTTAATTCTTAATATTATGAAATACCTTCTTTCCTTAGATGGTACTATTTCTCCACGATGTATTGCTTTTTCCTTAGTGGCATCCTTTTTAAGATTCTCCCACTTACTAATAGGAATACAAGAGGGTGGCAATAACAAGGGTTGTTTTTCATTTAGGTCCTATATTTGTACCTAATATACTTAAAATCTTGGCCCACTATCTCAAGAATCCTAAGTCTTTGAAAAACATTGGGTCCAAAAAGTGTTGGCATGGCATCAATGAGTTTATCCTTTAACTCTTTAGTTTGCAAATTCCACCTTTTAAGAAAAGAAAAAAACTGTTATATTTATCTATGAATTGTAGCTACCTTTTAATATACTTGAAGAAATTGATCAAATGAAACATGATCTAGCAATAAAATCAAAAAATGATACCCTATGCCTATGGTTGGCCTAAATATACACAAACATTCATCATTAAGGTTTTCATAAAATAGATTAATCTCTACAAAATAATAATGGGATTAGTATGTTCGAAATGATTGAAAAGATTATGAATGAAGAAAAATGGAATTGATAAATAATGTTGCAATCATTGTTTTTTCATTGATGTCAAACTTGCTACTTGCAAGAATGACAATTTCTTAAGTGATCCAAATACTATCAATTGGTTGATTGACAAGGAGCTGACAATCAATAAGATGTAACTAGAGTACCTAGAGAAAGGTTGAAGTTATGATATTGTAATGAAGTATAAGGATCATCTAAGCCATTGATGAAATAGTGTATTGATGATATACTCTAGGACACATAGGATGGTCACACTGAGACACATCAAAGATGTAAGGATTAACTAAATTCATTGGAGAGAGCCAAGCTAGCTAGTTAGTGCCGAACATATTCTTAGTTGAAGCCAAGCTAGTTCAACTTAGTGGTGCTGAGCAGCCTTCAGGTGTCGAGTTAAGATCAGGTGCTAAGTAACATAGAATTTCTTTAAGTTTTAAGCGAGAGTAAAATAACAATAGAAGCCAAGTAACATAGAAGGATCTGAGCATCAGTAAACCAATGATGCCGAGTTGCTGCATTATTTGTTAAGTCAAAGATTCACCAGATCAGCAACGATAAGGTTGTTACATCAAATTTTTTGAATTAGTTGGATGATAAGGATGATGAGTAGATGTCACATAATTCTATGTAATCCATGCAAACCAATTTAAGGTGAATGCTAATGGATTTATCATGAATTTTCTAGAAGAAATAATTTGGAGGCAAAACAATACCATTTTCTCAAGAGAAAATTAAGATTTGAGCAGGAAGTCAAGAACATAACTTCTTTATAAGGAGCTACAAGTCAGAGATCAAGTGTGCATGTATGAGAGGGAATTGGTCATAAGTGTGATCATGCAAAGAAGCCAAGAGGAGTAAGAATAGAGCATCAAGACTTTGAGATTGATCAAATGACCATGGAGTGCATTGGCATAATGAGTGGAAGAACTCAAGGAGACAGATCTTGAAGGGTGAACAAGTTGTCAGCACTGCAAGTGAGGAAAGCCAAGAAAATAAAAGGACTAAAGAGTGATTTGAAATCTGCAAGGTTGAAGTTGCAATCTATATTTCAAAACCCTTCTAATACTTTCTTACCATTGTATTAGACATTGAAACCCTACATTGCTAGGTTAGCTTAACAACTAGGTGGATAAGCCTCTGAAAAAGGATAGAAGATCCCCAGGAGAAGGATAAAGAGATCCTTAGGAGAAGGATAAGAGATCCTTAGGAGAAGGATAAAGGGATCCTTCAGAGGATGATAGGAGATCCTTGGAGAGGGATGAAAGATTATTTTGAGAAGGTGACTGTAAATCCCATGGACTTGGGTGAGCCTAACAACTCTATGTAAATCCTTTAATAGGGTGAAATTTTAAGTTGAATGTTCTTAAATCCTTTAACAGGATCAAATTTAACAATGTGTTATAGCCTTTAATAGGGCAGGCCTTTAATAGGGTAGATCATCAGAAGTGGTTGAAATCAATTGTGCAGTTATTTTGTGGGTATCATCCCCACCCCAGTTTTACCTTCTTATTCCTGGAGGGTTTCTGGGTCATCAAAATCATTTGTGTTATGATGTGATGCATGTTTACTTTTCATGGTAATTTCAGTTATGTGCCATTAAGGATTTATAGAAAAATTTGTATTAAACATCATTGAACCTTGGATAACTGATTCACCCCCCCTCTCAGTTATTCTAAAGAATTCTAACATAGTAGCTTTTACAAGGGACTACATGAGAGGTTATTACATTTGATTATGAGGATAATATTTTATAGTAAAAGAAAGGATCAATCTTTAAAGTACCTAGAAGTTGGGCTACTCTTAGGGGAAGACCATCTTCATTTCTCATGAGAAATTGATCACAATTCTTTAGTATTCTCTTGCATCTAACATAGGTACACCTAGGAATGTCCTCATTGCCTCTTGGATAAAATGATTTCAATATAAAAAAATGCCCCCTAAGAAATAATATTTCAAGTGAAATAAACATATAAAAAATGAGAGAGAAAAAGAGGAATCTACGTACCAATAAGCACTGCCATCACATCTGTAGCCATGTTGTATGTTACCAAATTTGTAGTCAACATTACCTCTTTGGTTCTATTCCTTGTAGCAGTTGGTGTAGTGAACATAGGATCAATGGTAGGAGATAAAAAATGATATTGTTAGAGAAAAATAAAACAATATTATTAGAGCTATTAAAACAAATATTGCTCAAAAGGAAACACAAGTATAGGATAGAATATGTGATTTACTTGAACAACCTGAAGTATCATCCTCTGAGGCGTTGAACCTCTTCATCATCCTCTATAAACATAACACATACATATTTTATTTAATGACATAAATAAAAGAGTATACTATAAATTTTTTTATTGAACTTTTGTTATAATAAAAAATTACATTATTTCTTACTGTATATGTTTCAACTAGGTGCATCAATTCATCCTCCCTTAATTATATTTCATGAGTATGAGGTCAAGTTGATGCCAGTTGTTTTAATATTCTTGCTAAATCCCAAAGCACCTTTTTCACTGCAACCATAGGATTAGTGGATGACATAAAATCAATCATGAATTCATTCTTCTCATTATGCAACTCCTCATGGACCATTCTTTTCTTTCCCTTTCCATGATTAACACTCATTTGTGAGAACAATATTATTAGAACTATATTTAAAATCAATTCAAAATAGTAGTGAAGAATAAATAATAATAAAAAATATGCATTAACTTATTTCTTGTATCTAATTTGTACAATGACAATGATTTTTACCCATCAATAAGAAGAAGTCCCATGAGAACCATCGCCACCATGCATATCCTATGGTTGTTGATCCATATTGTAGTCTTGTATTTCAAAAAAAAATCATTGAGACATGTTATAACACATGTGTTATTATTCTAAGTTAGCAAAAAAATATAAAAAAATTAATGGTGTGTTGGATTCATTGATTGGAGGTTATTTTAAATGTGCATAGTATGTACCACCTCATCCATGAAAGTGGCTTTGTTTGTATCTATGCAATTTAAATTGTAATCAATAAGAAGCTCTTCACCTCCATGTATTTATTTTATCACACATACAAATACATGATTTTCCTCACATGCCTCAAATATGCAATTGGGTTACTTCTTAGTTGACATAGGTCATGTATTATTTGTAAAACCTTCAATATTCTTTAATGATTTTGGCTTTCCATCAATGTATATAGCTATTTTTTTACTTTTCTCACTAAATTTTTGTTGTATATAATTTTCCATGAGTGCATACCTACACATAATTTTTTTATATCTAACAATTTGCATCCAACTACTGTAATCATAGCAAGGTCGAACATACTCCATCAATTTAATAACCTTTTTATAATAGAGCTTTATGCCATCCATGGAAAATAGGCCCAAACCATGTAATGAGGATGGTGCTATGTGATATATTCTCTCTTGAACACAAAAGTCAGTGTTTATTGGAGGAAGTTCATCAGAAACCCATTGTTTTTGTAGAAACTTGTACCTAAAGGGCACATCAAAGTCACCTTCATGCAAGAGCATCCTAGAGTAGTTAGCTATCATGCATGATTAAGTGATTTTGGTGGAGTTGAGTAGACCTATTTGGGTCTTGGGTAATTAATTTTGATGTATATAATAAGTATTTTAAGCCTTTAAAAAAAAATTGGTATTTAATTTATGTTGGAGGCCAACTTGTGGTTCTTCATGTAGTAAATTTAAGGGATATTCAATTTTTAGCTTACTAGGCCAACTTATGGCTTAGTTGGGTATAAGTAGGTGGTATTGTGAACTCTTTAGTCATTATTCATCCATCTTAGAGAAGGGGAGGTGGTAGAGGAATGAATTTTGAGAAGGGCTGGTAGTTGAGGCTTGGGAAACAAGAAGATTGCTTGGTAGGCTTATAAGTACCAATTGGATCTTCCTTGGAGGTTTCTATAAGAGTATGGATCTAAACTAGCTAGGGTTTGAATTGTATCATGAGGGATTTTGCAAAACTATTACTTTCTTTGTATTTGACTATAACCAGGAAGGCCTTATAGCCCAAGAAATTGCATGTTATCAGTTATTTTATGAATAAAGAGTTATGATTTGATATTAGATCTTGCATTTTTGTTATGTTTTTGTTGTGTGGTTATATGTTAGGGGCTAGGAAATCTTGTTTGGGGATTCTCCTACCTTGTATTGCATCACACCTTCACTCTTGTCATCATAAGAACATGACCACCCTTGAGTAAAGAAAAATTTCATGCGATTATTTAACTTCTTTTTGATATTTTGACCTATAGTCAATCTCCTTGATTTAGACATACTAAATGTCTCACTTTCTTCTTCCATTCGTACATTTTCCTCACTTGAGGAAGATAAATCTGATAAATACCTATTCACTAGCACCTGCACTTCATGAAATAAGAGAGATAGGTGGCAATGAGAGATATTTTACAAATGATAAAAGACATTAATCTCTATGGGGTGTACTAACTTATACCTAATAATCCATGAGACTGTGTGGTATGCTCATGAAAGGGCTTTAGGTTTTTGCATAAGTAAATCAATTGCCTTATGTTAGCTAAAACATTCATGATACATATACTATGAAATATAAACAATTAAAAGTACATGACAAGTTAATCAAATTAATCATTGATCTATCAAGAACTCAATATTAAATAGCATAGAAATTGATCACATAACTATATATTTGATTATTGTCATTGATAATCAAACCCCCTGTCATTGATATTATTCTTCATCCATCTCATCATTAGGATCATCATTGTCATTGACATCATCACCACTACTATCATGGTCATGGTCATGGTCATCATCCTCCTCCTCCTAATCATCATCATCATTATGAGTAGAAGCATCATCATTATGATTAATAGCAACATCATTTGCATCAGGAGCATCATCAATTAACTATCGATCATGATCCACTTCTTCCTCTTCCTCGATATCTTCTTCTTCCATCACATTATACTTTACCGGCCATCCTCTTAGATCATATCTAAAAAAAAGTGACCAAAAAGGTTAATGTGGAACCTCTGAGTAAAATACCTACTCACATTGGCTTAGAAGAACATAGGTCTCATCCCTAACTGGCTCAAAAAACCTTGTATTAATCATTGGAAACTCATTGTCATGGTCAATAAAAGTTTTATAAGGACCATTTTGATTGAGTCATAGTCTATATCATTTAGTGACAAAGAGAAATAATTTGAAGGAATTAAATTCATAGTCAAGTATATCAACCAAAATTCCATAGTATTGATTTTGAGATTCTCAAGGATGTAAGTCATTTCTAGATGAAATATTGGTCACCTAAAAGATTTCACTTATCCTAGAATCACAAGTTCTCTTTGTGTCATCAAAATATTTGATGCAAAATTTATAACCATTGCATAACATAGCCTTGTGGTGTTTTACCTACAATAATGTAAAACATGTATAAACTATTGCATCACAAGTTCAAAAACATATGGTTGATTAACAAACTTATAAGTACCTAGAGATCTCTTAAACCATATGCTAAATCTATTTCCTTTTATGTAACATTGGGATCTCTATTACAATGAGCTTGTATAACCAATAAAGACACAATTTCCCATTTTAATCTATGACTAGAATGTTGACACCATTCAATACATACCATCATCCAATCTTGATTGTTTGTAATAAACAAATGTATTACATCCCACTCTTTAGAAATTGTACAAAGGTAAATAGATGACTTATAAAAGATTTATTATGAAGATTAAGAATTAATTAACTATAATAACATCTCACAATTTATTACCTTTCACTTTCCTAAATCTAGCATTCCCCACCAAGTGCTCCCCTTCAATTTTTTTAATGGAGTCAAGATAAAAAATGCAATCTATATAGGTCTTTGTTGAAAGATTAGGAAGATATTGAGTAACATACATTGTCATCTAGTATACCATATATCTCTCAACCATATAACCCTCAAGACATTCTCTTTGTTGAACCAAACACTTAAAAAATTTCAAGTGTCTCTCAGTTATCCACATTGACCTAGGTTGTACAGGTCCACACAATTCAATCCCCTCAACTTGGTGAATGAGGTAGTGTTCTTGTGCATTGAAAAAGGTTCAAGGTAAACACTTTTGCATTTCACAGATTAGTAGAAAAATTATTTTCATCCAATATTTTATATCTTCTTTATGGATTTCTTTAGATGAAAACCACCTACAAGGGATTCAACACAAAAAAAAACATATAAATATGAGACTTTATAATATATTAATGATTTTATATATTAAAAAAAATCACTTCTTACCTCATGTATTTTCTAAGATCATATACCACTTGTTTTATATTATTGTCAAAGTTGTTTGGGAGCGATATGGGTAGCACATACTAAAACAATCATCAACTAATCATTTCATTCTTTTCTAATGTCGTATAATAAAAATTGAATGTAGTTTCACAAATATATTGTAAATAAAAAAGACCATGCCTTACCTTGATGAAGGTATGCCAATCATGCATTTTCGGCCCTAGCCCAAATTCAATTTTCTTTAATATGAGATTACATATATTCATAGAAAATCCTATAGGAAATTGAATTTTTTGTATGAATTGTTTTATGGAATTACTTTTTGGGTCCATTAATAACCAAGGAAGGACACTTGCATTAATCCAATCTCCACTGCTATTTTATTCAATGATATTTTTCATTACATAATTAGAATCATGAATGGCACTACAAATATTGTAAAGTTTTTCTTTGTTATGTCTTCCATCCAATATTTTCCACATGTCTATTACATTCTTTCCAAAATGCATAATATCAAAAAAATGCCCAATTTGTAGTTGCTCATAGTAAGGAAGCCTACTAAATTCTATGGGATAACATTTTAGTCCCTGTGGAAGGTGGTTAGTTATGCCTTGATGACCTTTATGATCATCAATTACATAATTGGCCACAAAAAACCAATCAAAATATATATTTTTCAAACATAAACCATTAGGTGGAGTGATAGTGCTATTGGCAAACAGATTGTTCTTTTGATTTGACTCTTTAAATGTCTAAATTTTTGAACAATATGTAGTTACAATAGTTGGAAAGTTGTTTTGAAATGACTAGCTTCCCTCTAAATTTCTAGGTATAGTTCCCTATTGCAGTATGATTTGCAATAAAGTATGTTTGTTTCTAAAACTAAAAAGTGGTAAGTTCTTAACCTAAGAACGGGAGAGGTAAACTGAGCTAGGCCTAAACAAGAACTAACTCTGGCGAGAATTGATATTTCAAGATTGATTAAGTCTATGAATTCACACATCTTATGAACCCACAAGGATTTATGATTCAGTGATGCATACTAACTAATACTAAACTAATATCAGCAAGAAACTAACTATAGAGAAAGAAAGACTAAAATGAAGGAAAGTACAAATGGGATTTCTCTTGAACTTATGATAAGAATACTACTATCTTTAGCTCACTATCTCAAAATAGGGGAGTGAAGCTCTATTTATCCCTTGATTTAATTTAGATGAAAGAGAAAACAAAAAATTAACACAGAATAGAATGGAATAGACAATAATTGATAAATAATTCATTTGTCTCTGCAACATCCAGTATTTCAAACCAAAAATTATCTGACCTTTTATTATTCTTTCATTCTAGTACATATAGCATTTTGAGATGACCATTACAAAGGAATTTAAATCGGTTCATCTCTCCAAAAATGAAAAATGACAAGGAGCTATTTTTTCCATTATAATTATTACATCAAAATATGAAAGGGACAGAATATGAATCACTTTGCCTTCTTTCCCTTTTCTGATTTTTTCCTATAGGCCTTAGTGGCAACAATGTTTGGAATCAATTCCTCATGCCTATTTACCTGTACATTAGTGTATCTCAAGAGCCATTTAGAATGCTCTTTGGCAAAATCTTTGACAAAACTTAACCAGTCTTATATTTCCTCCATGGCCATGTGTATACACCCACCAAGCTTCTAGAGTTTAGAAACTCTTTTTCGGTGATCATAAGATATCCCATCAAACTATCTATGTAATTGGAGAATTTTTTTTGCATGATAGTTATCCCAATGATTCCCTTTCCTTATCTACTAGTTTGTGAGTCTGTATGTAGACCTCTTAGGAGTTCATAGTCCCTATCCTAGTCCTTCTTCACTTTAGCCTTTAGTTTTGTTGGTACCCATATGGATCCAGTAATTAAATTTCCAATTTGTAGTCTTAAAACCAATTGAACTAACGTTAAAAGTAGTTCAAAGTGGTTCAATGGTTCAAGATGGTTTGTCTTGCAATTCAATGATTCAAAAATTTAGGTTTAGATGCCTCTATAGAAAGGTTCACTAGATTCATTGAGTTCATCCAAGGTATATCAATTCAAACATTTAAGGGTACAATTTCATGGCCCAAATTCTTGGATGCTACAATGGAGTGAGATGGAAGACCCTTGTGGAAGAAGATGAATAATCTACCATTCTAAAATGGATCAAGCTTTCTTTGAATAGGTGAAATAATAATCATCACAAGCAATCCAATCCATGAAATTGTTAGAGTAATTGATAAAGTGGTTCATCTACATCTCACTTAGTGAATTAATGCATATGATGGAAGGAATCTCCAAGATCAATGGAAATTTTGAATATTTCAAACAAGGGAACATCGTTATGTATAGAAATAGCTTTGTATAATGACAATAATGCCTAATATGTAATAAAGAATGGGAATTGTGCTACATAATTTGGAGGCTCCACATGATCCATATCTTAGTATATCCATTTTGAATGGTGAAGTATAAGCATGGTGATGGACACACCAAAAATGACTTCAAATTGCTCTATAAATAATCCCAAATCCAACATAGAGGTTAGCATCAACAAAGCACATGAACTGTGTGATAGATTGCTACCTAAGTGCATTTTGTATTGAGTTTGGAATAGAGGAATGGCAATAGATAGTATGATAAAATAAACAAAGCCAATAACATTTAGATATGATAGCAGCTTCATGGGCATAGGATTTAACTTAGAGACATAGAGAGCATATGTAAATTGTCAGATAAAGTGCCAATGAGCGTATCAACATGAAAGCCTTACATGGATGCACTTTGAAGGTGAGATTTCAAGATTTTTGAAGGGGTGGAGAACCTGAGAAGCATCTCTATCATCAGACCCAACCTCTTATGATGATTGGCTGATAAAATTTCATTATGAAAAGTGCTCAAAATTTATGCTCTTACACACCTTCAAAAATGAGGTCACTAGTTTTTCAACTATGAAGGATGATATCTTCACCATGCTTTATGCCAAGTTGAAGCCTTTGTGCTTCCATTTTCTTCCACGACTATTCATGAACTGTTCAATGAAATGCCTATTGTGACTAAATGAAATGATTAGGCAAGTTATACATGGAGGATCTCAATTCCAAGTGGGAACCTGATGCTATGTTATACACAATTCTCATCTATGTTGCAACACCAAAGATACGTGCTTTCCATTTTATAACTATTCAATATGGATGCATTTTGAGTGAGCATATAGGATCAAGAGGAAAGTGCAATTGTGCTAGCCAATCTAATACCATTTGGATGGTGCTTCAATCCAACACCTCTTCACCAAAAATGGGCATGGGCTTGGGTAGCATGTTTGATATGAGGGGAAGACCTACCAAACTATTTTCATCATTTAAATATTGTCATGCTAGTTGTCAAGTATTATTGAGCTGGACTTCATTTTATGATAGCATGATATATGTTATATCATTAAAAATAAATACATATTTTCAATGCTACCTAGACACTGATATCAAATTTAATATTTCCTTGATTTATAAAGTTATAGTGTTCATCATAAAAAGTGAGACTTAAATTCATGGGAAGTATATATAATTCAAGAACAATTTGCAAGATTCAGCTATAAAAACTAAATTTTTTAATTTGAAAGGGGGAGGATAGAATAAAAAATGAGGAATTCATGAGAATAAGGGTTCCATTTTTTTTTTCAAATTTTCCAATTCTTCTGAGGGAGAGAAAGTAGACTTTGGGGTTGTGGAAGAGTAGAGCTTTGTCTTTTTTCTTAACTTTGTGTTAGGGAAAGGGGAAAATATTGATATCTTTAGAGTGATGTAAGGGAGGGAATTTCTATTGCTTCTAGATGGTGGCTCTGATGCCAATGTGTAATAACATTTGTATAATCTTTTTACATTTTAGAGAAGGAAGATTTGGGAGATAATTGCACACCAAAACTTCAAGTTTGAGCAATTTTATTTACACTACTTGTGACCTTTGTATAGCTTTCAATTTTCTCTAAATTCATTATAGTGTGACTATTTTCTAAATAATTCTTGATTTCAAGATATCTTTGAAGCTTTGATTCTTCACTTTATTCCTTGTTTTCATTCTCTTTGTTATTTAAAATCAAGATAAATGTGTTAGAATTTCTTTAGAATTATTGAGAGGTGGGGGGGGGGGGGGGGGAGTGAATCAATTATTCAAGATCTAGATGTCCTATTCAAACTCTTCACTAAGTGTATTGAGCCCATTCAACCATTCATTCATCCAAGATTTAACTTTTCTAATAAGAAAGCTACTGTAAATCAACATGCAAGCATAACACATAAGAAATCAACACATAACACAATGATTTACGTAGAAACCCAATTTGGGAAAAACCACCAGTAACATCCTACTCAATTCTCACTCTTCTGAAGTGATGCCCTATGAAAGGCCTACCTTATTAAAGGCTTACAACATACTATCAAATGTGAACTTGTTAGAAGATTTAACCACCCTGTTAGAAGTGGGCTTGGTTAAAGGACTTTGGAACATTCACTTGGAATGCCACCCTGTTAAAGAATTTACAAATGGCTATGAAACCAACCTAAGTCCATAGGATTCCCATATCTAATAAAATTTCTAGAGAGTATTATAAAATCTTGACCTGACTATAACATACAACTTAGCTTGTAGATTTTAGATCACTTCTCAACTTATACCCTTGCTTGGCCTTCAATCTCTACAACTCTTGATAGCTTGCCCTCCTTTCAAGCTTAGTCTCCTTGAGTCTTCATGCTCAATGTACCAGTCCAATCATCTCTTCATGACCACTTATAGAAGAAAAGCCTTTGTGCTCTTCCTTCTCCTAGATGTCTCCCCCTTGACAACCTTCTAACTACTTCACAGACTTGGCTCTTCAACAGTAACAGTATCAGCAACTCTTTGCTTCTTGTTCTATGACTTCTTAAATAGAAGTCTTAGAGTATCTTTTCCCACTCAATTTTCCATTCTTTAATTTCAATTTATATGGATTAGGTAGGATTCATTGCATCTAACCCATATTTTGTTTCCTCTAGAAACTTCTTGAATAATCTTTTAGAATTTGCTCAAAAATGGTTTACATAGGATTTTCTGCCACTAGCTCATTATCCATATCTTCCAATTCATTCAAAAAATTCAATGTAACCAAATTGTCAGCTCAAATTTGGTGAATCTTCATCATTTGAAATAATGTAATAGCTCAACACTATTGAAATACTGATGCTTGGCACATACTGTGTTACTTGGCATCAACTATGTTTTTCCTAATGCTTGGCACTTGAAGATCACTCGGCACCAACTAAATTTTTTTTGATGCTCGACACCCGATCTTCACTCGAAACTAAAGACATTCGACACACACTAGAATTTTTTGTTACTCAATTTCTACTGAGAATTTTCTCAGCTTCAACTAACTTGCTTGGCACCCACTAATGATCTTAGTTTAAACTTTGCATTCTACCTTGTTACAACTTCTTCCTCCAATATTTCTAAGTGTGACCAACCTCTGTATCCTTGAGTATGTCATCAATACATCATTTAGCCATTGTCTTGACTAATCCTTGCACTTCATTACAACATCATAACTTAACCTTTCCCTTAGGTTCTCTTGTTACATCTTGTTGATCAAATACTCTTCATCAATCAACTAAGTGATAGTACTTGGATCTTATAAGAAAATATCATCCCTACAAATAGCAGGTTTGACATCAATGACAAAATAATGATTGAAAACATTCTTCAACAATGAGCTTTTCAATCAGATTTTCAACAATCTTCCTCTTTGCCATTGATGGCAAATCAAAACTGATCAACCATCAGACTAAACTATTCAACCAAAAGCTAGCTAGGTTAGAATAGTAAGTCAATATGTTGAAAAGTAATTGTAGCTTCACATCTCCTTCTACTATTTTGATTGCTTCATTTCTACTTCTCCCTCTTTACTAATGTATCCTTATTCTTTTTCTTTCACCCTCTGTATTGCTCTTCTTCTACTATTCTAATTAACATCTCCCTCTATCTTCATTTGATCAATATCTCACAACTTCTCCTATTGATCCTTTTTGCTGTTGATCAATTTTCTGCTATTTCTCCCTCTTTGACAACAATGCCAAAGAAATATTAGCTTATTAATATGCAAGTGTAGCTTTTATAAGTTCATTCAATTTCTCCCTTTGTCACCTTTCTTGTGATTAATTTGGGACTTTAGCACATCAACTACTTTAGGCATGAATCCCAAAGTAAACATCCATTGCATCAATGTGTAGAATCTTCTACATTCAGTTCATTTGATGCAGGGCATTCTTGCTTTTGTTTTAGGTAGCCTTGGCTAGGGGTATTACCCCTAACTTACCTCTAAGATACTCAAAAGCATCTTTAGGTGGTGCTTTTGTGAAGATATCATTAATCTATTCCTTTGAGCTAACATATTCCATCTTCAATTGTTTGTCTTCCACCAACTCTCTTACATAGTGATACTTGATTGCAATATGCTTAGTTTTAGCATGCACTATTGGATTCTTTGATATATTGATAGAATTTGTATTATCACAATAAAGCATCATAGGCTTAGTTACTTCTTCCTTCACACCTTGTAGCAAATTTTTGATCCATACAATATTGTGCAATTTATAGCAGCTACCACATATTCCGCTTCAGCAATAGACTATGAGGTGCAACTTTGCTTTTTGTTGGTCCATGTAATCAACCTCTTTCCTAAGAAAAATGCTCCTCCCCAGGTGCTTTTTCTATCATCAATGTTACCTCCCTAATCTACATTAGTGTAGGCTCTCAGTTCAAACTTTTCACTCTTCTTATAGTACAAACCAAAGTCATTAGTTCCTTTTAGGTATCTCAATATTCTCTTCACTTCCATTAAGTGATTTTCTCTTAGATTTGCAAAAAATCTTGCTACTATTACAAAAGCTAATGCAATTTCTTGTCTACTATGTGCAACATATTGTAGCTTTCCAATTATTGACCTATACAATGTTTGATTTACTTCAATAGACTCATCATTCATAGATAGTTTATGGCCTATTGCCATTGGTGTGCTGAGTAGTTTTGATTCTTCTAACCCAAATGTTTTGAGTACTTCCTTGATGTATTTGGATTGGGTCACACATATTCCATGTTTCAACTGATGTAATTCTAATTCAATAAAGAATTTGATTTCTCCAAACATTGACATCTCAAATTCATGCTTCATTTGATCAGCAAAATCTTTGCATAAAATATCTTTTCCTCAAAATATTATATCATAAACAAAAATTTCTGATATCAAAATATCTTTACCTTAATATCAAAACTAATGGATTGTGGAAACCAAATAACACTAATGTCTTTACCTTTTTTAGCTTTGATGTACAAGTTGTTGTTGTCATCTATTCTCTCAAATCCTATCTTCACAAGATATTTGTTCAACCTCTCATACCATGCTCTAGGTGCTTGCATCAATCCATAAAGTGCCTTATGTAGTTTTTATACCATGTCCTTGTTCTTCTCATCAACAAATCCCTCTGGTTGTTCTATGTAAACTTCATCTTCCAGTATACCATTCAAAAAAGTAGACTTCACATCCATTTGGTACACTTTGAAGCCTTTGTATGCAACATATGCAAGTAATGTTCTTACTCCTTCCATTCTTGCAACAAGGGAAAATGTCTCTCCATAATCCAGTCCTTCTTCTTATGCATAGCCTTTGCAAACTTGTCTAGATTTGTTTCTTGTTATCTCACAATTCTCATCAAGTTTGTTTCTAAACACCCATTTGGTACCAATCACATTATTATCAGCAAGTCTAGGAACTAGAAACTATGTTTTGCTCTTCTCAATCTGGTCTGTTTCTTCTTCCATGTCTTTATACCATTCATCATCTTGTAGTGCATCTTTCACTATTTTAGGTTCAACCTTGCTTAATAGACATGATTCACTCCTAAACCTATTCCTTGTCATTGGTTTGGTATCCTTGTCACCAATGATTTGATGTATAGGGTGATGTCTTCTCACATACTTGGCTAATCTTGGTTCAGTCCTTCTTTCCATGTTTGATCCTTCAACTTTAGAATCATTCCATTCTTCTTCATTAGGCACTTCATAATTTCTTTCATGTGTACTATTTTTAGAGTCAGAATGTGCATTTTTTGCATTTTGTAGCTCGACTTCTGAATGTAGCTTGACATTCACAGGTTGAGACTCGATAGATATTGAAGTTTGTTGCTGATTCTCAACTTGATTTGTAGCATTGTCTTCAACTGCCATTCCTTCATAGAAGTATACAAAGGATCTATAATCCTATTTTTTCTTTTACTCATCAATCTAAACTTCTGTATGCTCATAAAAATTCACATTTGCACTTTCCACAATCTTGTTAGTGTTAGTGTTCAAACACTTATATGCCTTACTTCTAGTGGAGTATCCAAGGAATATGCTTTCATCACTTTTTGCATCAAACTTTCCATTTATAGTATCTTTTAGAATATAGCATTGACAACCAAATACTTTTAAATGCTTAGCAATGGGTGAGTGACTATACCACAATTCAAAAGGTGTTGCATTTGTACCTTTCTTTACTTGAACTCTATTCAGTGTGTAGAATGCAGTACTTATAGCTTCTCTCCAGTACTTTAGTACAACATTTTTCTCCATCATCAAGGTTTTAGCATAGTCAATCACTGAGCTTTTCCTACTTTCAACAATACCATTCTATGGTGGAGTTCTTGGTGCTGATGTTTTCCTTTTGATACCTTTGTCATTGCAGAATATTTTACACTCTCTTGATGTGAACTCACCTCCTCTATCTAACCTTAGGAATTTTAGGTTCTTTTCTATTTCCTTCTTAACTCTTGCCAAATACCACTTGAACATTTGAAATACATCATAATTTTTCTTTAAAAACATAGCAATCATTATCCTAGAATAGTCATCTACAAATAGCATTATGTATTTGTCTCCTAGGTAGCTTTGCACTTCTATTGGGCCACATAAATCTATATGGAATAACTCTAGTACATCATTGGAAGTGTTTGTTTTTCTTTTCAAACTAGACTTAGTCATCTTCCCTAGTTGACATTGTTTGCACATTGTGTTTTCAGGTTTCTTCAACTTGGGCAATCCTCTAACCTTCTCTTTCTTGCTAATGCTAATAGGATTATCAAAATTAACATGACATAGCCTTTTATGTCCCAACCACACATCATCAAGTCTGACAACAAGACATGTTGCATCTTCCATATCTAGGTAAAATAGATTACTAATAGTTTTCTCACCTTTTCCTATCAACTTTCCATCAGTGTCATAGATCTTGGCAGTTTTGTTTCCAAATTCAACTTTGTAACCTACATTGCCTAACTGCGATACACTCAATATGTTGTAGTTCAATCCTTCAACATAATATGAATTATCACATAAAATTTTCTTTGTAAGTTTAATAGAGCTTTTTCCTTTGATTTGACATGGAGTATCATTACCAAATCTAACACTATTTCCATCATATTGAGTAAAGGTAATGAACTTACTTTTATCTCCTGTCATTTGATGTGAGCATCCATTTTCTATGATCAACTTGTAATTCTTGTTCACATAGGTAGCCAATGTCATTGCTTCATCTTCATCTTATTCATCCTTCATGGCTACATAGACTACTTCATCATCATTCTAATCAGAATCTTCTTCAACAATGTAGCATCTCTTGCCTTTCTCCTTGTAATCTTTGTTGCCAGCTTCTCTCTTGTTCCTATACTTGTTTTCTACTTTGTAGTTCTTCTTCTATGTACATCTTGCAACAATATGGCCTACTTTATTACAATTGAAACATTTGATAGGGAGATTACCTTTGAATCTACCTTTGCCTTTATGGAATCTCCTAGCTAGTAGTGCTTCTAATTGTTCAACATCTTTCTCATTTGAGCTTCTATCACTAGATTCATGTTTTCCTTTTCTTCTCTTTTTACTTGATGTGTCCTCCTCAGTGTCTTTTATTGTCATCTTGGCCTTGAAAGTAGATTCAAGGTTCTCAAGTCTATCATTGTCAAAATTAGATAGCTCAAATGTAGTAAGTCTTCCCATTATTTCTTCAAAGGTTAGTGTGTTTCTTTGTACACACCTCAAATCTTGGATGGCTAAAACTCTAACAACATACATAGGAAGTAGAGTTCTTAAGTATTTTATGATGGTTGTTTCTTCTTCCAATTGTCCACCTAGACTTCTTATTGTACTTACCACTTCTTTCATTCTTGCAGCATATTGGGCAACATTTTCACCTTCCTCCATCTTCATGTCATCAAACTTTCCTCTTAGGCTTTATTTTTTTCTCTTTGGACATTTTGATCCCCTCCATAAATTTTTGATAAGCTTTTCCACATTTTGAATGCAGTGTCATAGTCTTTGATGTCATCATATTCTGCATAGTTAAGTGTAGAGGCAATCTCCAACATTGCTTGATTATGCTCCTTCTTTTTGTTCAAATCATCTATAGTAAGAGGTCCTTCTAGATTTACATGTTCTATTCCAATTAAGGCTTGTGCATAGTCACCTATTGATCCAAGGTGCAATTTCATCTGATTCTTCCATGCAACAAAGTTGTCTTTGTTGACCTTGGGAACTTCTCTGTTGGACATCTTGATCTTTTTGCTTCTAGTACCTTGAAACTAAATCAGAAGATAGCTCTAATACCAATTGTTAGAATTGTTTTAGAATAATTGAGAGGTAGGGGGAATCAGTTATTCAAGGTCCAAATGTCCTATTCAAACTTTTCACTAAGTGTAGTGAGCCCATTCAACCATTCATTCATCCAAGCTTTAACTTTTCTAATCAGCAAGCTACTATGAATCAACATGCAAGCATAACACATAAGAAATCAACACATAACATAGTGATTTACGTAGAAACTCAATTTGGGAAAACCCACCAGTAACATGCTACTTAATTCTCACTCTTTTGAAGTGATGCCCTATAAAAGGCTTGCCATGTTAAAGGCTTACAACACACTATCAAATGTGACCTTGTTAGAGGATTTAACCACCCTATTAGAAGTGGGCCTAGTTAAAGGACTTTGGAACATTCACTTGGAATGCCACCTTGTTAAAGGATTTACAACTAGATATTGAACCAACCTAAGTCCATAGGATTTCCATATCTAATACAATTGCTAGAGAGTATTAGAAAATCTTGACCTGACTACAACATACAACTTATCTTGTAGATTTCAGATCATTTCTTAGCTCATACCCTTGCTTGGCCTTCAATCTCTACAACTCTTGATAGCTTTCCCTCCTTTCAAGCTTAGTCTCCTTGAGTCTTCATGCTCAATGTACCAGTACAATCATCTCTTCATGACCACTTGTAAAAGTAGAGCCTTTGTGCTCTTCCTTCTCCTAGATGTCTCCACCTACACACCCTTCTAACTACTTCGTAGATTTGGCTCTTCAGCAGCAACAGTATCAACATCTCTTTGCTTCTTGGTCTATGACTTCTTAAATAGAAGTCTTGGAGTACCTTTTCACGATTGATTCTTGCATTCTTTAATTTCAACTTGTATGGATTAGGTAGAATTCATTGCATCTAACCCATATTTTTTTTCTTGTATAAACTTCTTAAATAATCTTTTACAATTTACTCAAAAATGATTTACATAGGATTCTGTGCCACCAACTCATCATCGTTATCTTCAAATTCTTTCACAAAATTCATTATAAATACTTTGTCAGCTCAAATCTGGTGAATCTTCATCATTTGAAATAATGCAGTAGCTTGGCACTATTGAAATACTAATGCTCGACACATACTGTGTTACTCGGCATTAATTGTGTTTTTCCTAATGCTTTGCACCTGAAGATCACTCAGCACCAACTAAGATTTTTTTGATGCTAGACACCTGATCTTAGTTTAAGCTTTGCATTCTACCTTGTTACAACTTCTTCCTCCAATGTTTCTAAGTGTGACCAACCTTTGTATCCTTAAGTATGTCATTAATACATCATTTGACCATTGTCTTAACTGATCGTTGCACTTCATTACAACATCATAACTCAACCTTTCCCTTAGGTTCTCTTGTTACATGTTGTTGATCAAATCCTCTTCATCAATCAACTAAGTGATAGGACTTGGATCTTATAAGAAAATATCATCCCTACAAATAGCAGGTTTGACATCAATGACAAAACAATGATTGAAAACATTCTTCAACAATAATCTTCCTCCTTTGCAACAATCTCCCTCTTTGATCTTCAACAATGAGCTTTTCAATCAAATTTCCAACAAAACAAACTTTGGATCATTTATTTTCTTTTAGTTTCTTAGTCTTTTTGCATGTATCTCATGTTTACAGATAGATATTTGTAAACCTTTTGTGCTTTCTAGTTAAAAGAATCCATATTTGTAATTTTTTGAATTTATTATAAATCATACGATGAAAGCTATATCTAGATAAATTTAGAGGGCACTTATGATTTTCAATAGTAAAGTGATCCAACTGTTAGTGCATACTTAGTCTTCCTACTTTGGCTTTTGGGGTTAATTTGTATTTATTTCTTTAGAGGATAATTTGTTCACTAACAAATTTCTAGTAACTCTGATGGGGATCCAAAAATGAAGATCAATATTAATATTTTTTTCCTTAGTTTTCTAATTATCTTCATGTGTAGGAGATTGGCGACTCTATAAAGACCATACCAACTATAAAAGTCATAAAAAGATCAAGGCCAAACCCTTCTCTCCCAAAACTTTATCAAATGGATGATAAAATTTTATGTGAATTTGTGGACAACTATAAAGAAAAAATTTCCTAGGTTTCTCAAATAACATAAGCATAGAAGATGATGACACATCTTGGTTGTTATGGAAAAGCCTCTATGTGAGATTTCACAAGTTGAAAGGCTTGCAAGAACTCAAGGAGAAAATGTTTCATTGAAGAAATATTTGGAGGTGGGTGATGATGAAGCCTCGATTATATCTTCACATTTCATCTCATGCAATTATTCTAGGCGAGGGTGGAATCCAAACAACCATAACTCATCCATAAGAAAACCAGGCATGGAAGAACAAGAACACTTGGGCTGAGAGTGAGAATCCTGGAAGCAGTGACAACAAAGAGATGAAAGTAATTTTGAAACCAATTTCCAGCTTGTGGATAACCCATTGGGAATGTTAAATGCTATCCTTCTTCATGAAGAAGAGGAAAAGTATCATAATCAAGATATTTCCTCTAAGGGTGTTTTAGTTATTGATCCTAATCTAGTTGAAAGTAAAGAAGCGAGATCTTTTTCAAAATGCATAGAAGATGAAGGAGGAGAATATTCTCCCACTATTTTTGAGAACTTAGAATCACTAGCTAAATTTGGAAATGATAAGTTTCAGCATGAGATTTCATTTCAAAATGACAAGGATGTTGAAATAAAGAGAGATCTACACACCCTTGAGTTTGGTAGTTTTCAAGAAAATGATCAAGTTGCACTTCCAATGGAGGCAATCTAGTTTCAAACCAAATAGTGTAGTAGTAGATTTTATTATTAATGCTTATTTTTAAAATGGTGCTAAATTTTTTCTTGAGAGGGATTCTATTGCGATTAAATATTTGGCCAACGGGTTGAATATGGAAACAAGATTAGAGCAAGAGGTTTTCTTACTATATGAAATGTTGCAACATCAAGAAAACTAGATGTGGGTAAATGGAAACACTCAAATTGAAAGTGAAAACCATGTCAATAGTGACAATGAAGATAAAGGAGGATTGTCAATTAAAGGTTCTTGCTAATCATGATGGCACTCAAGAAAATATAGATAAAGGTACTCCTCAATCCTATTTCTCTCCATATTTTGAAAGTTTTAGATTTAGAATTGATGATATTCATCTCATTTCAAAAGTTCCTATTTGTGAAAATTTTGACAATAACATGCTATTGGAGTATCAATCTTTCACTTTTAATGAAATGGATGGAAACAATATTAGTCATTTTTTTTTGGAGAGTTTTGTTTGTAAGAAGATTTAGAATAACCTATAGTCTAAAATTGAATCTTGTACTTTCATGGAAAATAAAGATGGTCTCTCATGTTTAAAAATTTGTGATCAACCCATGGAAAGATCTAGTTAGTTTGGGGATGAAATTTGTAATGTTGACATAATGAAAGTGCATGTGGAAAAGTTGACATATGGAATGTTATAATGGCAAAAGTGTGATATTTGGAAACAATGAACCTTGTTGCATAAAAGGAAAAGGTTGTATCTCACTAACCAATGAACTTAGATGTGATAATGCTTATTGGGTTGAAGGACTAAAGAATAATCTAATGAGGGTGGTACAATTGAATAACATCAATTTAGAATTTATGAATAGGAAGGCTAAGATGTTGGATAGAAAAGGAAATATGGTTTGGTCTGGTAAACAAACCAAAGGTAATCTATTCTATCTAGATCTTAGTGAAAGTTCATATTTCATATCCCAAGTAGAAGAAAGATGGTTATGGCATAAAAGGTTATGTTCTGTGAACTTTTTATAATATGATAAAGGTAAGAAAAAACAAAAAGTAAGAGGTATTCCTAGTCTAAGAAAACCTAATATGGGCCTATGCAAAAATTGTCAAATTTGTAAGATGGGAAAGACAAATTTCAAAAGAAAGAACCATCATTATAAAGAAGTCTTGGAGCTAGTTCAAACAGATTTATGTGGACCTATTGGAATAGAGAGCTACCTTGGAGTCAAGTATTTTATTCTTTTGGTTGATGATTATTCTAGAATGATGAGTGTAATGTATTTGACAGATAAGTTTGAAGCATTTTAAAAGTTTAAACGGTATCTAGTAAGAGTAGAAAAATAAAATGGAAATAAGCTAAAGTGTTTAAGGTTAGAAAGAGGTGGTGAATTGATTTCCAATGAGTTCAATAAATTCTACATTGAAAGAGGAGTCAAAAGACAAGTATCAGCCCCTAGTATGCCTGAGTAGAATGGTATAGCTTAAAGAAGGAACTAGTCCATCATGGATTGTGCAACAACTTTGATGATAGAAAAGAGTCGTAATCAAATATTGGAAGGAAGAAATAAGTAATATAGTGCATACCTTGAATAAAGTTCAACTGAAGAAAGACTCAAATCAAACTTTTTATGAACTATGGTATGGCTACAAACCTAATGTAAGTTACTTGAAAGTATTTGGTAGAAAATGTTATATCTTAAAGGAATCTAGGAAAGGTAAATTTGATGTCAAAGGTGATGAAGGCATATTACTAAGATATTCTTATAGAAATAAAGCATATAAATGTTTGAATTTATCCACTCATAAGATCATAGAAAGTGAACATGTGAGAATTGATGAGTTTGCAAAAAATAATGAAGAAGAGAGCAGTAAACAACCTGAGGATTGCAAAAGGTTTACTTACTATGAACTTGATACATTGCCAAATCTAATTGGAAATTAGGAGACCTCACGTCCCAAGTCCCTAAAATCTCTAGAAGCACCCAAGTTGTAACTAATACAAGTTGAGTCACAATCTAAAGGACCCGAGTCACAAATAGAGGCTACCAATTTGTAGCTCGAATAAACTAAGTTTTAAGGACTCGAGACACACACAATGGGACATAAGCTTGATAGAGAAGATAATGGAGAGGCTAGTGGAACATTTTCTAAATCAAAAATACTTGTGTTAGCAAGATATGTAAGAAGGCACCATGCACCTAATCAGATAATTGGAGATAAGTTAGATGGAACAATGACAAGAAATAAATTGAAAGGTACATGTTTGCTTGCTAAATTTGAACCTAGATCAGTAAAAGATGCTTTGGATAATGAAAGTTGAATTGAAGCTATGAATGAAGAAGTAGAACAAATAGAATGGACTAAGACCTAGACTATTGTTCCTAGACCCAAGGATAAAAATGTAACTTGTACAATATGGGTTTTTAGAAATAAGATGAATGAAGATGGAGAAGTTTCTACATAAAAAGAAAGGTTAGTATGAAAAGGTTATTCTCAAGAAGAAGGTATTAATAATGGTGAAACTTTTACTCCTATTGCAAGATTTGAAGGTGTTAGAGCTTTACTTTCTTATGCTGCACATAGAGGATTTAAAGTTTATCAAATAGATGTAAAATCTACATTCTTGAATGGTATTCTTGAAGAGGAAATCTACATAGAACAACCTAAAGGCTTTTTGGATCCTAGAAAAAGGGATATGGTCCGTGAATTATACAAAACATTGTATGGTCTCAAGTAATCTCCCAGAGCTTGGTATGGAAGACTTCATAACTACTTGATAAAGATTGGTTTTCAAAGAACAAATGATAACAATAGCTTGTATATATCAAAGAAGGACCATACAAGAAAATTGTGTTGGCATAAATCTTTGTGGATAACACTTTATTTACTAGAAATGATGATTTATGAAAATCTTTTTCAAAAGAAATGAGTAAAGAATTTGAGATGTCCATGTTTGGAGAGATAAAATTCTTTGTTGGATTATAGATTCAATAGAAGAAAGATGGTATTTATATTACTCAATCCAAAATATATCAAGGAGATACTAAAAAATATTATAATGGAGAATTCAAGACTAGTTGGAACACCTATGTCTACTATACATAAGCTTTCCAAAAATAATGATTCCAAGGAAGTAGATTAAACCATAAATAGATCAATGATTAGAAAATTGCAATATGTAGTGCACACAAGGCTTGATATTGCATTAGCAATTGGTATGGTGGCTAGATTCTTAGCAAATCCTAAAGAAAATCATATGATGGAAATCAAGAGAATCATGAGGTATTTTAAGGGTACTAAAAACTATGGATTATGGTACAAAAAAGGGGACAATTTGGATTTGAAAGCATTCAAAGATGTTGATAAGGTAGGAAGTATTGATGACAAAAAGAGCACTAGTGGTGGAGCATTTTTTCTTGGTAAAAGACTAGTGCCTTAGACAAGTAAGAAGCATAACTATGTTTCTTAGTCTAAAGTAGAGGCAAAATATGTGGCATCAATAGTTAATTTCTCTAATGTTGTTTGGTTCAAGAAAATTTTGGTAGGTATCAGGGTAGAAATCAAGGATCTAGTGGTTATCTTCTATGATAACACTAGTGCAATTAATATATCAAAGAATCTTGTGATGCATATATATATATATATATATAGAGAGAGAGAGAGAGAGAGAGAGAGATTAGGGGATATGATAGAAAGAGTGAGAGAGATAAAGAGAATGAGAGAGAGAGAGGGAGGGAGTGATGCAGAGAGAGGATGGGATAGAGACAAGGATGTGATAGACATTTTTTTATTAATAGACATAACTTGATAGATCTCTCTCTCTCTCTCTCTCTCTCTCTCTCTCTCTCTCTCTCTCTCCCTCAATCTAACCTTGTGAAGTAGTAATAGAAAACCTAATCGAGTTTTGTAGAACCCAATCGAGTTTTTGAATGCATTTTTTATTTTCATAATCCAATCAAGTTGTGGCTTGGTTATAGCCCAGGAAAATGACCCAAAGGCTTGGGAGACCACATTCCCTCCATTTTTTTTCCTTTAAATATTTTTTCATCTTCTAAGATGAATTCTAGTCTTCGCCTTCATCAGGTTTTCTAATGGTGAAGTGGATCTCTAAAATCACCACCATAGTCTTACACATATTCTTAGCTTTCTAAGCATATAAGTTCTCCTTTTTCTAGACAATATTAACATTGTAAAGTTTAATTACTTTTACCAATGCCTTGACATTCCTCATAGACATATTTCTACCATTTTAAAAATAAATTTTCATATACTTAACCAAATTCAAAATAAATTATATATTATTAATATGATCCGAAACGTTGATGATAAAAAAATCACACACAATTGAATCCAGAAAACTTCTTATTTACAAATGTATTGTAGAAATCTGATGATGTTAATTATATATTATTGTTCTACACTGGATTCTATACACTTTTAAACAAAAAAATTTTCATTATCAATTATTTTGATGCAAGTTATGCTTAAAACATGAACATGTACCTTAAATAAGCGATGGTAGCGGATAGCGATGGGAGCAGAGAGAGCGAGAGTGTTCAAAATTTGAATTCATGTAAGAGCGGGAATTCCTTGGATGGCCAGTTTTAGGCCCTTAGAATGGAGCAAAGAAAACAAGATGGAGGCTATCTGGCTGCTCCTGGCATTGGGGACAAGTCAAAAAGCGTGTTTAGAGGTCCAGCTGTCCTTATCAAGGAAGCAACCAAGTCTCCTTTGGTCTCCAAAACAAATGTGTTAGAACCTACAAAATGGTCATCACCCTTTCGGGTTGAACCCTCTGGTAAGTCCTCTTTCTCGCCTGTTAAAACTATTCAGAATTCAGTTTTTGGTTCTTGTGTGATAGCCATCCCAGATGAGATTGTGGATCACAATATTCAGACTATGGCTTCTACTTCGGATGGGAAATTTCTGGGGCTTAGACCGAGCATTGATGAAAGGATTTATGTCTTTTGATTTCACTTGCTCGGAAGACCTTGCTAGCATTCTGAGTGAAGGGCATTGGGACTTGGGTTGTTCTTCTCTTGTGCTCCAGAAATGGTCCTCTAGTATGAGCTTGAATGATTCTTTTTTCACCCAAGCTCCTGTGTGGGTAAGATTGGCAAAACTGCCACTTGAATACTGGAATGAGGACATCTTTTTGGGTATAGCCAGGACCTTTGGGGAACTTCTCTCAACAGATCCAATCACTACTTCCAAGCGTCACCTAAATTTTGCACGCATCTGCATTGGGGTGAGAGATGGAATAGACATGCCTGAGTTTGTTGAACTTCATTCCAAACTTGGAGTGCACAACCAGAAAATTATCTATGAAATGATCCCCTTTACATGCTTCCTCTATCTAAAGGCTGGTCATAAGGCCCACCAGTGCCCCAATGAGGCAAAGAAGAAGATCATGAAACTAGTCATCCCTGATCAAACCAAGAAACTCTCTACATGCCCTTCTGGTAAGGGAAATATGAAGATGCTATGGAGGTGCAAACTTTTTGTGGTGCAGGGGAGAAAGGTTGTTAGCCTAAAAGTCACAACAGCGAAGGACACTACTCAGAAGGATCCCCCAAAGGAAAATGTCATCTCCCCCCCCCTTGAATAAGGCCCTGCATTGGAAAAATCAATCTCAGACCCGTTGGAGGTCCCTAAGGTGTAGGTAAGTTCCCCCTCCTTAGCTAAGGGTCCCATTGTGGAACAGAATCTCCCTCTGGAAACTACAATTCAATTTTCTCCCGCAGTGGAGGAAGCCCCTCTTTTGGGAGCTACTGTGTTGAATCGTCTGGAATGGGAATCCCTGACTCAGGATGAGGACACCCAAGCTAAGTGTCTTCCCCTTGAGAACACTCTTTCTTTGAGGGTCATCTTTGGTAAGGGGGGAGATTCTTCAGCCCCTATAGGAATTGAGGCCAAGATTCATCTCCTCATTAAGAACACTGATCCATCTTAGCTTTCCCTTTGGGAAAATAGGTTAGATAATAGTGCAACGGATAGCCTTGATGAGTGGTGCATGGTCAAGAAGAAAAAGAAGAACCAAAAGAAAATCCCCCCCCCCCCCTTCTCCTGCTTCAACTAGAATTAGGATTAAAGCTGATATTGGGTCACCCCCCAAGGGAGCAAGAAGAAAGAACTCAAATCAAATTCTGCAAGAAGAAACAAGAAGGAACCTGGTAGATGGAAGCCAGAGGTCCACCAAGGATTTCTCAGGAAGTAAGAAATGAAAGTTATCTCATGGAACATAAGGGGCCTTAATGGGGCTCACAAACAGGAACTCATTAGAAATATGATTGGAGACCAAAGACCTGACTTTCTATTGTTACAGGAAACTAAGATGAAAAGTGACCTAGTAAGAAGGATATCTTTTACTAAAAATTTTTGTTGCAAAGCTTTTGATTCAGATGGAGCTTCAGGAGGAGTCCTAACCTTGTATAACACCAGAGCTTTCAAGTTAACTACTCTTTATAGCTCTACTAATGCTCTTCTTTGTAAGGTTTCTCACATCTAAAGCAATGAATCTTGGCTAATCCTTAACCTGTACGCCCCCAATACCAAGAAAGAAAGGAACTGCTTTTGTTCTAAGCTCCTTGGCATCTTATCTAATTGTAACTTGAATAAAGGGATTATTATGGGGGACTTCAATTCGCCTCTTTTTGATACAGACAAAAGGGGGGGTCAAGCCCCGGATTAGGATAGCAAACACGACCTTGCTTCGTTCATTCAAAATCAAGCTTTCTTGGATTTGGACCTTCAAGGAAGCTTCACTTGGTCTAATAGAAGAATTGGGAGTGATAGTATCTAGGTTCATCTTGATAGAGCCCTCATCTCCCCTGAATGGCTCCTCTCCCACTCTTGTAGATTATCTCTCCTCCCCAGAGTGGGCTCTGATCATTCCCCAATTTCTGTTTCTACCTCCCCCCTTTCTAGCAACAAGGCCTTCCCCTTCTGCTTTGAGAAAATGTGGCTCTCACACCTTGTGCTGGAAGATAATATATCCCATTGGTGGAGCATTGAGGTTGAAGGCACTGCAATGTACAGAGTTTCCCAGAAGCTGAAAAACGTGAAAAGAAACATCAAATCTTGGAATAGAACTGATTTTGGCCACATCTTCTAGGAGAAAGGTGAGGTTTTTGATCAGCTCTCTTCTATTTAGGATGAAATCCAACATTCAGGATACAATGAACATAACAACTAGCAAGAAAAGGCCATCCTTTCGAATCTGCACAACATCATATCTAAGAAAGAGCTCTTCTAGAAATAGAGATCAAGAGTTAGTTGGTTGAAGGAAGGAGACCGCAATACCATATTTTTTCACTTGACCACCCTTAAGCACCGGGATAATAATAGAATATCCAAAATTGTCAAGGGCCAGGTTCAGATTACCAATGAGGATGAAATTGAGAAGGAAGCTATCTGCTACTTCTCATCTCTCCTCTTTGTTGACCCTTCCCTCTCTGGGTCCGAACAAGAGGAAATCCTAGCGACATTCCCCCAATTCTTCAAGATTACCACAACTCCATGCTGAAGGCAATCCCTTCCTTGGAAGAAATCCATGAAGCCTTCTTCTCTCTTCCAGGGGATAAAGCTCTTGGCCCGGATGGTTTCCCTACATTCTTCTTTCAAATCTTTTGGAATGTTGTGAAAAAGGATGTGGTTAAAGCGGTTTAGGAGTTCTTTGGAGCCAGGAATTTTCTTAAAGAACTTAATGCTACCTTTCTGGTTCTCATCCCTAAAATCTTGGGTGCTGATTCTTTGGATAAATTTAGGCCCATTAGCCTCTACAATTCCTTCTATAATATCATTGCCAAGGTTCTCACTTCCAAGCTCCTCAGAGTTCTCCCTCTGATTATCTCTCCTCAGCAAATCGGCTTTGTCCCTGGCAGGCAGATCCTTGATTCAATTTTTTTGGTTCATGAGGTCATCCACTCTCTTGAGGCAGGCAAAAAGGAAGGATTCCTTCTAAAGTTGGACTTGTCAAAACCTTATGATAGGGTTGACTAGAAGTTTCTCTTTGTTGTTCTTCGTGCCTTTGGCCTCGATGATCAGGTTTGCAAACTCATCTCTCAGCTTGTGTCTTCACCCTCTTTGTCGGTTCTAGTCAATGGCCACCCCTCTCCTTTCTTCTCCCCCTCTAGGGGTCTAAGGCAAGGAGACCCCATCTCTCTGGTCTTGTTTGTTATTCAGAAGAAGATCAAGGACTGGTGTTTAGTGGGTTTGAGGCCTTCTTCGGGTCCTTCCTCTTTCACTCATTAGCAATTTGTGGATGACATGATCTTGGGGGGAAAAGCTTCAGTTCGAGAGGCCAGGACCTTCAATAGCATTCTTAATTCCTACACCAAGGGTTTTGGCCAAGCTATTAACTTAGACAAGAGCTCTGTCTTCTTCTTCAACACTCCTCTAGAGAGGTAGAGGAAAATTGCTCGAATACTGGGTTGTGGCATTAGGTCCCTACCAGCAACTTATCTTGGGCTTCCTCTAGGCTCCAAACCCACAGACTCCTTTTGGATTAGCATTATCGACAAATTCATCAAGAAACTTGCTGGATGGAAGGGGCCCACCCTCAATCAGGCAGGTAAATGCACCCTGGTTAACTCGATTCTCCACAACCTCCCCACCTATGCCCTCAGTCTCTTTGGGATCCTGGTTAAGTTTGCAGACAAAATGGAGAGAATTTAGAGGGACTTTCTCTAGATTGGAATTGATGACCACAAGAGATACCACCTGGTAGCCTAGGACCAGGTATGCCTACCCTAAAGCCAGGGAGATCTTGGAATCAAGAAAATTTCTCACCTCCATCAATCCCTCTTAGCCAAAATTCCTTGGTGCATCTTCCAAGGCACAGGGGTTTGGAGGGACATTTTGGCTGAGAAGTACCTGGGAGGCATGTCTCTCTCCTCCATTTTACAGGGGGCTGAGTTACCATTGGGTTCTTACATTTGGAAAGGTATTTTGAAGGCCCTTCCCCTTGCTAAATCCAAGGCCAAATGGAAAGTTGGGATGGGAGACAAAATCCTTTTTTGGTAGGATAGCTAGCTTTTTCAGGAACCTCTCAATAACCATCCTTCATTTGGCAGGTGGGCTGATCAGGCAATAGGCAAATATGGTATGCTGGTTAGGAACTACAGAAATGGGAATGAATGGCACAATCTGGCAGAACTTTTGCAGGATCTCGAGCCTTTGATGGCCTCTTTGAACGCTATTAACATCAACCAGATAGGTGACGCCTTAGTCTGGGGAGACTCCCCTGGAGGCCATTATACTATAGCCTCAGGCTATCTTTCCCTTGTGGGAACAGGGGAGAAACCTATTTGGGCCAAGGCCTGGATCCCTAGATTAACGCCCAAAATCAACATTTTCTTTTGGCTCCTCTTGCAAGATAAGATCCTTACCCTGGATAATTTAGCCAAAAGAGGCCAAATTATTCCCAACAGATGCTGCCTCTATAAAATTGACTTGGAAATGGTTAACCACATTTTCATTCACTGCCCCTTTACCTATAGAGTGTGGAGTCTTCTGACTTCCAATATGAACTCCTACTGGTGCCCACCTACTAGCATCCAGAATTTCTTCATTTAGTGGAGAAGCATCCATAAAGGCCTGGAATCCCAAATTTTGAGTTCCTGGATTATCCCACACTTTTGCTGGGGAATATGGAAGGAGCGCAACTATAGGATGTTCAGAGATAGAGAAACTCCTAAGGGTATTATAGCAGAGAAAATTGATAGCCTCATGAAAGAGAACTATGCCACAACTAGAGATGGAAACATAAAGGACAAAGGGAAAATTAAGACTAGGAAAGAAGATAGGATCAAAAGAAGATAGCTGGCTTCTTGGTCCTTCCCCCCCAAAAACTGGCATAAAGCCAATTTTGATGGAGCGGCTAAGGGGAACCCAGGTCCTGCCAGATGTGGTGGAATCATAAGAAATAGCTTGGGAGGGGGCATTGCAGCTATCTCCTCCCCTATTGGTCACCAAACCAACCATCTGGCTGAAGCCAGTGCAGCCAGACTCACTGTTAAGCTAGCCTTGGACTCAGGGATTGAACAACTGTGGCTTGAAGGTGACTCCCTAAATATAATTAATTATATTTTAGGAGTAACCAAACTATCATGGACCATTGAAAGCATAATTGAGGATCTAAAAATGGACTTGAGAAAATTTAAAAATTACCATGTCAGCCATGTCTACCGTGAAGCTAACGTGGTTGCTGACTGGTTCACCAATGCAGCGGTCACATTCAATTCGCTGATGATGTGGGGAAACAATAATCATTTTTTGGCGGCGGCTATTGAGCTCATCTGAAAGGAGCAAATCCAAGGTACCAACTCAAAATTTTTTTATGAGGATGACACATGCTAAATCATGTTTTAAAAAGGGAATCAAAAGGAGTTATGCAGAACCCCCACCGTTTCATAATAACATGTACGGATTACACGAGTAGAAGAAAGCTAGAGTTAAACCCAAAAAAATGTGCATTAAAGCTCTCGTCCTTAGCAAATTTTCCATCTTTGAGCTCTGCAATTCTATTCAGGGTTTAGGGTTAGAGTGGCATAAAATCGCTATGGTGGGAGAAAGGATTAGAAAGAGCCATGGGCAGAAACAAAGAGCTAGAAAAAAAAAGGGAAGGTTTGGAAAAAACTCTAGAAGGGTGGCATAACCAGCTTCATGGAGAGGCTCCATGGATTTGACACAGGGGTTACCAAGATAATGAATGAAACCTGGCACAACGGAAAGGTCATAATTGCTGGTGTCTCACACCAAATCACTGAGGGTCTCATTGCGGAGGTGATAGGCTTCTCCCAGGAAGGCATTAGCTTCTTCAAGGATAAGAAGATGTCCGCCAATGCTGTCAATGCTTTCATCAAGAATGACAAGGAGAAAATAAAATTGGTAAAGATTGACACCTTCTACAACATAGAGTCCATTAAGAAGTTATGGGAGCTTGTTCTATGACTAAGAATATAGAGAGTTACAAAAAATGTCCTATCAAGAATCCTTCCCTTCATGAAGGTCTCCTGATCCTCATTTTTGAGTTTCTAAAAATCCAAACAAGAGTCAAGCCCATTGGGGCTTCGGGTGGCTCCTCGGAGGACACTGCTAGCTTTGAATCAGGGGAAGTGCGCGTTGTGAAAACTGTCAAGTCTGAAACCCCAAAAGCCAAACCCTCTCAGTGCTTCCCTAGCAGGAAGAGCCCTAGATGCCCTCCCCCTAACCGCCCTACCCCTCATCCTAAGGAGTCTAGTGAGGAGTCAGAGGAAGCGGACTCAGTGGCAAAGAAGGAAAGTGATTTGGAAGATGACAAGGAAAAAGATAATGACAAGATGGAGGCGACCCCCTTGGTAACCCTGGATAACCCCAAGAAAAGAAAATTGGACCAAACCCCTATCCATGATCATCTCAGTGATAATGCTGATTTTCCCCCTAGCCCCAATGCACCCACCTCCCCCCTGGAGATCCCTATTTCACCCCTAGAAGAGATGATAGAAATTATGGTTGAAAAGGGAGGGGAGGCCATCAGGAAAAATAAAAGAAGAGCCTGGCAAAATTTCAATATGGATAGTGTTAGTTTAGGCATTGTTAGAGAACCTGCTAAAATCCGGGTGTTGGGGGATCTCAATTGTAGCACCCACTATGATGAGCTCCTTGACCCAACCCTTCTGGTTCTCTCTAAAAATGCCCGTGAAATGGGTTTCAACTTCCTCAACAATGTAAAGAATAGCCTGATTGAAAATTTTTGCTCCATTAAGTGGCTTTTTTAGGAAATTGAGACTCTGAAGGACAGGTCCAACCAGACCAACAACAAGGGGGAAGTCAAGGATCATGAGGCTAGAGGTAGTAAAGACCAGGTGGGCAGCTAGGAAAAAGACAGAAGCAAGGACCCCAATGACAATCAGGAGGACAGAATCACCCGACTCGAGTAGAAGGTCCAAAGGCTGGATTCTATTCACCAAGTTATGACAAAACAGATTGTGGATACCCTCCATACCTTGAATGAAAACATTGTCAATCTAGGGGACTATCTAACCAATGTCGATCTTGTGGGGAACATGGAGTAGAGTATATAGAACGAAACCAGCCGGGAGGATCCTCAGAAAGAGACTAGAGTCCAGGAAAGCCAAGGGGACTAGAAGCATTTCCCCCTTGCGACCCAAGAGGAGGAAGCCATCCAGAAGGAAAGCGATGCTGCAGAAATCCTGCAGGCAATGGAGAAGAAGGGGCACTAGTCTGCCCGCTAGGCTCTATTCCTAGCCTTTGCTTCCCTGGTTTCGAGCCTTTTTGTTTCTGGCCTTTTGTGGCTATTTTTGTTTTTTCTGACTTTTATGCTTATAAGTTGTTTATTGCTGTAAAACTTTGGGTTTCAAGATCCCTGTAAAACCTGTTTTCCTAATAAAAAACATGAACATGTACCCAAATTTCTAGATGTAGTTAGTTCAATAATTCATAATTAAAATAACTAGATATGGCTCTTAGCTATCATCATAGAAAAGAGATATGAAAGATACTAAATATAACTTGGTCTTTTGTGCTGCACATGAAAATATCTATGTTATGTTTTCTTAAAAAATTAGGAACTATTTTGTGTGTATGCAAGGTTTGACCTAGCTAATCTTATCCATTTCGTAAAAAATCTAGTAGTTTAGAAAGTAGATTCAAAGTACTACAATTTGTATATTTTACACATCTTGTCATTTTTAGTGGATGACCCTCAAATATCTTGTCCAAGTTTAGAATTACCTAATTTTAGTGCAAGGTGTCCTTTTACACCCCCCTTTTTGTACACCATCTTGGTGCACTTACCCATGAATGGAATTGAGTGCAAAGAACAAGTTGGGCTTCATTGATGGGACTATTTCCAAGCCAGATTTAGATCTAAATCTAGACAATATTTCTCTATGGAAATGCTACAATGATATGTTTCTATCTTAGATCCTCAATTCTATTGACATAGAGCTTCCCAAAATATCATCTACATAGAATCTAATTAGAGCCATGGACAAACTTAATTGAGTGTTTTTTTGAAAACAATGCTCCTAAACTCTATCAAATTTGGTGGGTCATTTTGTCTCATACTCAAGACCACTCTTCTGTGGCTACTTATTGTTAGGATTAACCACAAAGAGAAAGAAAAATTTACATGTAAATATAAATAATATTTGAAAATAATAAATTTTACAGTGGAGAACACAAGACACCAAGATTTAATGCAATTCACCCAATCCTTGCACTACGTCCACCAAACAACAAGTCTAATATTATTACAATCTAGTGACTACAACCTGATTACAATCTATCCTAGGTTAAAATCACTTTGTAGAAATGTAAACATGAAACATAATAGAATCATTCACACATAAGACACAAGGATTTTTAATGGAAACCCTATAAGCATGCTTTTATAACTTGATTTTCAACATTCAAAATCAACCCCATAAATGAATATTTAATTGGTTTTCTTACTAATGATTCCTTTGTGAAGTTCAAACTATGTAGAAGTAGTGTCCTATGCTCATGATTGAACTTGAACTTGAACTTGAACTTAAAAGCACAATTTTTCAAAGTTTGAAGTTCAAAAGGAAGATTCATATGTTCAGATACTTAGGGTTCAACATTCAAAGGTTAAAATAAAGTTTAGATATGTAAGGTGCATGATTCAAAGTTCAGATTCAAAGTTTAAGTTCAGTTGCAGAAGTTCAAGGTTCAAAGTTTGAATTTCAAAATGCTAGACTTGAGGCAAGGAAAATATCTCCATTTTGGATATGTTGTTAAGAGACAAATTTCTTACCTTCTCACTAGAGCAATTGGAAAATTTTTATCAGATGTAAAAGATGTTGATGTTTTAGTATGAGCCTATCAAAATAAACAGGTAGTATGAACTTCATGTTGAACTTGAGCATTGAACAACCAAGTTCAAGTTCAAGTTCCAGTTCATGTTCATTGTTTGAAATGTGGTGGTTCAAAGTTGCAAGCAGCCTGGTGGTTCAATTTCTGAGAAGAAACTAGTTCAAATGGTTCAACTAGTTCAAGTGTTCAGATAGTTTAGATTCATTAGATTCATTTCAGTTCAAAGTTTAGGTCAGAAAGTTTTCATGTTGAACTTGAACCTTGAACAAACAAGTTCAAGTTCAAAGTTCAAGTTTGTAGGTTCAAACTATCCAACTTTTAATAGCAGCAACCTATAACTACAAATTTTCTAATAGGAAACAAAGGGTCTTAGTGCGAGCATCATAACTTTTAATCCAACCATTGGATTGAGATTATTTTCAAGTAGGATTTAGAAAATATATTTATTTAAATCTTAGTCAAAGTGTTTGTTTTTATTTTGAACATATCAAAAGATACACATGTTTGAATACAACACTACCAAAATTATCTTTGACAATTAAAAAATGCTGATAAAAATACCAGTCTTGGTACAAGGGCCATATCTCCCAATCTTACATTTGGATCAACCTTATATTTGGATATTTTTGAAGAAAAATAATTATCTAAAAACCCTCCAAATTATGTTCTCATATTATTAATAGATCAAAAGTTACACATGTCTGAGTGTGACACTATCAAGATAATGTAGGCGCATCCTAGGCTTGCCTGCAATCTTTCATGTTTGGAAGGATATTGGTTAAATGTTGAGGAGCATAAAGCTTTTATTTTGGTCAAGTTATGATTTAATGGTTAGGGATGTGTTGAAGACACATTAGAGAACCGTTCCTCATGAGTGCATGGAGATTGATTGGATTGAGTTGAAGATTAAGCCATTTTTACCTTGCTATTGGAACTGTGTTTTTTGGTTTCTAGGTACCTATTGCAAACCATGTAACTAAATTTATGAAATGAATTAGAGGATGAAATTTTAAAGGGTTGAATAGAACCTAGATTTTTATCTCTGGTTAATTTTTCTAATCCTAATTAATTATAACTTGGGAGATATGGTAATTCTCCTAGAGTATTGATTTTTGACAGTTTTGTGTGATGGGTTTCTATGCGTGACTTCCAAGATGAATCTAAGGTTATCCTTAATGAATGAGCCTTAGCAAGCTTAAGGGGTTGTAGAGGACCTAAATTAATTCCTTTATTTCAAATCATGAGTTATCATTCAATCAAAGCTAGGAGATATCATGATTTTTCTTGGGTATTGTTTTTTTGGATATTTAATTTTTGTTGGAGGCCAACTTGTGGCGCTTCAAGTATTTAATGTTAGTTTTTGGTATTCTGGGCCAACTTGTGGATTGGATTAGTATAATTAGGAGTCTTTTGGAGTCTTTTAATCATTTATTTGGGATGGAATGAAGGATAGATGCAAATTTTAAGTGCTAGAGCTATGGCTTAGGAACTAGAGGATCTCTTGGTGAACTTGAGGGTACAAGTGTGGATTCTTCTTGGTGTTCTTATCAAGTTGTGTATCTAGACTAGCTAAAATTAGTTTTTAAAGTTGAATCTTGTTGGATATTGTAAAACTAACTTTTTAATTTCTTTTGTATTCGACCCTAACCCAAAAGGCCTTACAACCAAGCAATTGCATGTAATCAATTATATTTTATGAACAAATTATTGTAATTTGGTATTAGATCTTGTATTATTGCTTCTTCTTGTTGTGTTTCTGCTATGTGGTTATATTGCTAGGGGCTAGAAAATCTCATTTGGGAATTCTCTTTCCTTGCATTACATCAGATGGTATTAGAGCGAAGGTTGTTCTTGAGTATGTACACTAAGGGCTGAAGTTGACGTAGTTTGCACTAGGATTTTGTCAAGTAGATTTATTAAGGTTTACAAAAATCTAGGAAGATGCCTCTGAGAAGATTGGAACCTAGGGCTATTGATGATCTTAGTGATTTTGTGGAAGAAAGGATCTTTGAGAGGGTTAAATTGGATTTTAGATCTAAAATAGAGGATGTTAAAGCCACTTTCAAATCTGAGATGGCATTGATGAAGAGTGATATGATCATTGAGGTCATAAGTGCTATAGGTGGTGTAGCTCATAATATGGGTACTAAAGATGTTATGAGGAAGCTAGTGAAGACTTTGAATTTTTTGGAACAAGTGGTGAGGCAAAAAATGATCATGTTGCGAGACCTATGGGAAATAGGGTTGGTCAATTTGCTAGACCTAGATCTTAGTTGAAGTTGAAACATAAGATGGGGGTTTCTAATTTATTGGTTACTTTAAATCTTGAAGACCTAATTGATTACATTGGTGAATTGGATGACTACTTTGAGCTTGAGGATATTGAGGATCCACTCAGAGTGAGGATCACATAAACTAAGCTGAAGGGACATGCTTTTCTTTGGTGGAAAGAACTACAAAGAGATAGAGAAGAGGAAGGTAAAATGAAGATATCTAGATGGAGATTGATGGTGACTAAGGTGAAAGCTATGTTCATTCCTACTGATTATGAAATTGAGTTATTTAAGAAGTTACAAAATCTAAAATAGAAGGATATGACTGTGAAGGATTATACTGAGGAGTTCTACAAGTTGACTATTTAGTCTAGGCATTGAGAATTATCAAAAGAGAAGGTAGCTTGGTATATTAATGGTTTGAGATTCAATATTTAGGATGAGATTGGTATGCAAAATATTCCTTCAGTTGATGATGCTTATTTGTCTGCTTTGAGAGAAAAAGAGAAGGTGAAGAGGAAACATCAAGGAAATCCTCAAGAAAAAGGAGAAGTAGGATAGTTTGGCACAAGCTAAGCCAAAAGCATAAAGTGAACCGAAACTAGTTGAATAGAAAAGAAGGATAGGTGGAGGTGGGTTTAGAGGTAATTGTTTCAAGTGTGGTCAAGAAGGGTATAGATCTTTTGAATGTCTGATTGGGAGGAAAAGTGCTATTGTAAATGAGGTTGCAATCTAGGATAGTCTTCCTAAGCAAGGAGAGAGTTTGTTGGCTCGACGAGTACTGGTTGGTGAAAGCATATTGGATTCTTGTGAAAAGACTAGGTTGTTTAGGACTTTTTGTAAGTCTAGTGGCAAAATTTGCAAGGTAATTGTGGATGGTGGTAGTACTAATAACCTTGTTTTTGAAGAGACAATTCAAAAACTTGGTTTGAAGAGACTGAGACATTCTTATCCTTATAGGATTGGTTGGTTGCAAGGTGAGCATACTTGGGAAGTGAGGGAAGAATGCCTTGTTGATTTCTAGATTGGGCAATATAAGGATCAAGTGTTTTGTGATATTGTGGATATGAATAGTTGTCATGTATTATTTGGTAGACCTTGGTTGTATGATCATAGGGTTGTGCATGATTGTGTTACGAATGTGTTTACTATTGAGAAAGGTGGTAGGAAGTTTTCCTTGATTCCTTTGTAAAATGAAGAAATTAGGAGGAACCTAAATATTTGTAGCCATTTTGAGTTGGGGAATTTTTAGAAGGTTGGAGATTAGCATGGAGAGTAGACCTAGGGAACACCTATGGTGGGTGTAAAGAAGAAGATGAAAAATAGGGGAAAGAATGTGCAAGTTGAAGACTTGGAGGACATGCATGTAAAGAACTAGTTTGTGATTTATTTTTTGAATCCCATAATATGTTCTTCCAATTACTAGAACATCTTTTTGAACTTGGGGTGTCTAATGGAAGAGCATCATAGTCTTGCTTGCAATCCTGCATGTTTGGAGGGATTTTGGTTAAATCTTGAGGAGCATCGAGCTTAGATTTTGGTGGAGTTATACTTTCATGGTTAGGAATGTATTGGAGACACATTGAAAAACCTTTCCTCATGATTATGTAGAGATTGGATGGATTGAGTTGAAGATTGAGCCATTTTTAGTTTGCTGCTAGAACTACATTTTCTAGTTTTTGGGTGCCTGTTGCGATCCATGTAACTAATTTTCTGAAATGAGTTAGAGGATACCAAGTTTAGGGATTGAATATTACATATATTATAATATTTGGTTAAGGTAGCTAGTCCTAGTTCATTATAAGTTTGGAGATATGGTAATTCTCCTAGAGTATCAATTTCTAGTAGTTTTGTGCGATGAGTTTTTGTGTGTGACTTCCAAGATGAATTTGAGGCTATCCTTAAGGAATAAGCCTTAGAGATATTAAGGGGTTTTAGAGGACCTAAATTCATAACTATATTTAGAAGAATGAGTTCTAATTCAATTAGAGCTAGGAGATATCACAAATTTTCTCAAGTATCAATGTTTTGGACATTTAATTTTTGTTGGAGGCCAAATTATGGCTCTTCAAGTATTTAATGTTAGTTTTTCGCATTCTATATTGGCTTGTGGCTTGGATTAGTATAAGTATGGGTATTTTGGAGTCTTTTAGTCATTTATTTGGGATGAAATGAAGGATAGATGCGAATATGAAGAGCTAGAGCTAAAACTTAGGAACCAGAGGATCTCTTGGTGGACCTGAGGGTACAAGTGTGGATTCTTCTTGGTGTTCTTATCAAGTTGTGTATTTGGACTAGCTGAGATTGGTTTTATAAGTTGGATCCTATTGGATCTTGTAGAACTAACTTTGTAATTATTGTTTGTATTTGACCCGAACCTAGAAGGCCTTACACTCGAGCACATTGCATGTAATCAGTTATATTTTATGACCAAATTATTTAATTTGGTGTCATATCTTGCATTATTGCTTCTTGTTGTTGTGTTTCTACTATATGGTTATATTTCTAGGGGTTGGAACATCTCCTTTAGGTATTCTCCTACCCATAATAGTAACAAAATAATGATAGAAATGTGTGTCATTTTTTAGGGGGCATAGATTTCAATATAACTATTGGATTGAGCTGATTTTTGGATATTTTTTATAAAGCCTAGTTTTGTAAATTATCTCCAAATGGTTTTTTAAGGTATCTTATAGATTAAAAGTTATGAGCATTGGCATGACCTAACAAAATTTTCAATGACAATTATGAAATCATGACAACATCTCATCACAAAATTGTATATTTTGACAAATGTATTTAATGAAGTAAAAAAAGGAGAGGAAGTTAAAAAGTGGAGGGAAGACATATGAGATGTTTTTCAAGAATTAGTTATGGTAATTGAGAAGTCACTTGAAATCTAAGGGATAAATATGCAATAATACATCAAAATGAAGGTTCTTCTTTTTTAGAAGTCGGGTGCATGTAGGGAAGAAGAGATTTATGGATTGTAACAAGGGATAGAGGAATTGGTTTGTTATTATGTATTTCTTTGTAATTGTAGGGATATGTTAATCATAGGATTCCCTATTATGGTTTTATAATAAAAATAGTTTATGTTCATCAGATCATGTGGCTTGAAAGTATAATTCTTGATTGTTGTTGATCTTATGGTCATTTCTTTCATATTTTGAATTCAGTCCTTCGATTATTCATAGTTCTAGAATAATATTATATTTTTTCTACTTCTTTGTGATGCAAATGGAGTTTAATTATTAATCATCTGGCTACTTTCTGTTCTCTCTTTCTTTATTCTATTCTTAATTTGATAATCACATCCATCTCATGTTGATGGCTGAATGTTAGCAAACCTTTGTGTCTTTAGGTAAAATACATAACTAATCATCTAATTCATTATAAATCTTTCTAAGAGGGAGTTGTACCTCTCAATTCAGAGGATAGATATCAATCAATGATAACTCATCCAATTGTTAGTTCTATTTGTTCTTCTTTCTGGGCATTTAAGAGTCAATTTATTTCATTATTGTTGAAGGAAAAATCTATTTAATAACAAACCTAATTTGGGAAAAACCACTAGTAACATGGTACTAATTCTCACTCTTCTAAAGTGATACCCTATGAAAGGCCAACCTTGTTAAAGTTTGCAATACACTATTAAATGTGACTTGGTTAAGGATTTAAATCACCTTGTCAGGAGTGAGTCTTGTTATAGGACATTAGGCCATTCAATTAGAATGCCACCTAGTTAAAGGATTTACAAATGACTGTTAGGTCAATCTTAATCCAAAGTATTTTACCCTAAGCTAATACAATGATTAGAGAGTAACATTAAGGCTTGATCTGATATCAAATTAAACTCACTTGGAAATTATAGATTTCTTTTCAGTCCTCCCTTCTGCTTGGCTTCATTCACTTCAACTTTGATAACTTATTCACCCTTCAAGCATTCATATGCTTAAGACTTCTTGCTTTGCATGCCAATTGTAGACTCTATAGTTTGGCCTCCATATGAAGCAATACCCTAGACTCCTTATCTACCTTTGGTTTTTGCACATATCCAACTATCTAACTAGCCAACTTTGCTTCATGCCTTGTATCCCCTTATAAAGAGAATTTAGATATTTGTCTACTCAAGCAAAATTGTCCATTCTAGGGTTAGGTAGGATTCATTGAATCTAACATCTTTTCTATTTTAGCTCCCTCTAGAAACTTCCTTCACAATTCTCCTTGAATTCATCTCAAAATGGTTTATCTAGAATTATATGCCTCTAGGTCATCAAGCTTATCTTCCACATGTTTTACAAATTCAAATAATTCAACTTGTAAGCTTAGATTCATTGATTTCTTGATCAAACTTATAATGTTTTCACTCATCATTAACTAAATTCTAATGCTTTATAGATATTGCATTGTTCAGCATCCACTAATAGTTTACTCGTAAAGTTTACTAATGCTCGACACCAACTAAAATTTACTTAGTTTACACTATGTTCACTCTACATACATTGAAACTTCATTTTTCTTAGATCCAACTAATTTTATGCTCAACATGCACTAACTTTTCTCCGCACCTACTCTGCACTTGGTCAAGCTTGGTAGACAAAATTCTTCTTACTTGTTCTTCTAGACTTAATCAATGTATCCATCCTTTGTAGCCTCAAGTAGATAATCAATACACTATATCATCATTATCTTAACTGATCTTTGTACTCCTTTTATATATTATAACTTAGCCTTTCATATAGGTGTTCTTGTTATCTCATTTGATCAAATTCACTTCACCAATCAAACAAATAATAGTACTCTAATCAACTAAGTAGCTGTCTTACCAGCAAGGTAGCAGGTTTTACATTAGTGACAAAATAATGATTGAAACACATTCTGATAACTTGTATCAATCTTTTCTAAACAATCTCCCTTTTTGGCATTGATGGAAAACCAATACCAACAATAATACCAAAAAGAAAATAATTCCTTGTATTGAAATCTCTACCTCTATAAGCAACTTTCAATCTTCTGTATAGGCTACAAAGTTATGTTTTGATCAACAAAAATCAACTCTTTCTTATAACTCCCTTCATTTTTATGCAAATAGTGCTTTCATAAATCCCTCAATATTTCATCTATAGGGCTTCTCCTTTTGACTTTCTTTAATCACGCTCTCTTTTTGATATTTAGGTATTTATCTCTCTATCTATACTTTTTCCTTTGAAGTATTTCTCCTTCTAAGTTTCTATTCTTCTATTTCTCCCTCTTCTATTTATCTCTCTATCTTACTTGATTGGTATTCTTATCTTTCTTTACTATTTTTACTTTGTTTGGTATTTTCTTCATAATCTCTCACTTTGACAATAATGCCAAAGACTTGTCATCTCAACATACAAATGTTTACAATTTTAGGTTCTCCATCTATCACCTTTCATGTGACTGATCATTCTAGCTCTTGATTACTTTAGGAAGCTCCTAAAGTAAGATCCACTACATCATTGTGTAACATATGTAATTCATCTCAGTTGGTGTAGGGCACAACTCTAGATTCTTAAACAACTTTGGATATGGGTATCACCCCTAGTTTACCTCTTAAATACTCATGACTATCCTTCAAGAAATCTTTTGTGAATATATCAACAATTTTTTCTTTGGTGCTCACATATTCCATCTTTATGTGTTTTTCTTGAACTAGCTCTCCCAAGTAATGATACTCTATAGCTATATCTTTTTTCTTTGTGTACATAAAAGGGTTTCTCAATATGTTTATTGTACTTGTGTTATCAAAGTAAAGTATAACAAGCTCAATGATTTTGTCCTTGATTCCTTTGAGTAGTTTTTTTATCCATATAATATTTGTACAATTTACTACAACAACAATATATTTAGCTTCAATAGTAGATTGAGATATGCAATTTTTTTTTTCTTGCAAGTCCATGTAACTAGCCTCTTCCCTAAGAAAAATGTTCCACCACTTCTACACTTTTTTTCATCAACATTTCTAGTCTAATCAATATTTGTGTAGGCTCTCAATTCAAATTTCTTAATTTTTAGTATAGACCAAAGTCCTCTATTCCTTAAAGATATATCATTATTCTCTTAATAGCCATCAAATGATTCTCCTTAAGATTTGTAGAGAATCTTGCAACAATCCCAATAGCTAATGCAATGTCAAGTCTATTATAAACTACATATTTCAATTTTCTAATCATAAACATATATAAAGTTTGGTCGACATCAACAAAATCATCATTCTTTGAAAGTTTATGTCTTGTGATCATAGGTGTGCTAATAGGCTTTGAATATTCTAGAACAAATTTTTTCAATATTTCCTTCACACACTTAGACTGAGTGATGTAAATACGATATTGTATTTGATAGACTTGCAAGCCAAAAAATAATTTAAGTTCTCCAAATATGGACATCTCAAATTCTTGCTTCATTTGATCTACAAATGTCTTGCAAAGTACATTTTGTCCTCTAAATATGATGTCATTAACACAAATTTCAGCTAGTAAAATACCTTTACCACCTTTAGTCTTCAAGTATATATTTTCATTATCATTAGCTCTCTCAAAACCAATCTTCAAAAGATAAGTATGATTTCTCTCATACCATGCTCTTGGTTCTTGCTTTAAACCATATAAAGTTTTGTGCAATCTATGTATACCATGTTCTAGTTGTTAGCATCGAAAAATCCTTTATGTTGTTCAATGTAATCCTCTTAATCTAATATACCATTTAGAAATGCAAATTTCACATCCATTTGGTAAACTTTGAAACCTTTATATGCAGAGTAAGAAAGTAGAGTTCTTACTCCTTCTAGTCTTGCAATAGGGGAAAATGTTTCTCCATACTCTATTCCTACTTGTGCATACCCTTTGCAAACTAGTCTAGCCTTATTTCTCATGACTTCACCATTTTGATCTAACATGTTTTTGAACACCCAGTTGGTACCAATAACATTCTTGTCCTTCGGTCTAGGTACAAGTGACCGAGTCTTGTTCTTCTTTATTTTCTCAATCTCTTCTTTCATGGCTTTACTCTAGACATCATCTTCTAGTGGATCCCTAACTATTTTTGGTTCATGTGAACTCAACAAGCATGTATCATTTCTCAACTTATTTTTTGTCATAGGTCTAGCCTCTTTATCTCCAATAATCTATGTAGAAGGGTGATGTCTTTTGACATACATTGACAATCTTGGTTCTCCTCTATTTTCTTCAATAGATCTTTCAACTTTTGAATCTCTATGTACTTCTTTGTTAGGTAAAATAAAATATTTTTCATGTGTATTGATCGCATTATTAGAATGTATCTCAACTTCATTTTGCAAAGAAGCTCTTGACTACAACTTGGTACCTGAATGCAATTTGACATTCACTGTCTGTGACTTAGTAGTCACTAAAACTTGATCTCGTTGATTTGCAACTTGGTTCATAAAAATATCATCAATCATGTCATTATAGAAATACACAAAAGATTTGTAATCTTTATGTTCTTTGCTAGGTTTAGCTTCATGTACTTATGTATATTCATCAAACTTCACATTTTCAATTTCCACAACTTTTCTAGTGTCAGTATTTAAAAACTTACAAGCTTTTCCCCTTGTGGAATAGCATAGGAATATACATTCTTCACTTTTAGCATCAAAATTTCCATTCCTATTGTCCTTAAGAATATAACACTTGATTCCAAATTGTCTAAAATATTTTAGATTGGGTAAGTATCCATACCATAATTCAGAAGGTGTTGAATGAGTACCTTTCTTGACTTGTACATAGTGCAAGGTATAGAGATGTGTATTTACAACTTCTCTCTAGTATTTCAAAGGAACATTCTTCTCCATCATCATTTTTCTAACATAGTCTATCATAGATATGTTTCTCCTTTTAGCAATCCCATTTTGTGGAATGGTTGTAGGTGCAAAAGTACATCTTTTAATACCTTTGTCATTACATAATATCTCAAACTCATTTGATGTAAATTCTCCACCTCTGTCAGATCTCAGAAATTTCAAGCTTTTGCTAGTTTTCTTTTCCACTCTAGCCAAGTACCACTTAAACATTTCAAATGCATCAAGTTTTTGCTTCAAAAACATAACTATCATCACCCTAGAATATTCATCAACAAATAGGATAATGTAGTTGTCATCTTTATATCTTTTCACATTGATTAGTTCATATAAATTAGTATGAACTAACTCAGGAATTCCTATTGAAGTGTAAGTCTTTTAACTAGCATTATTTTCATATTACATTATTTGGTTTCTTTAGTTTTGGAAAACCTCTAACTCTCTTCATCTTAATGATACTATCCAAATAATTAAAATTCACATGACATATTAGTTCGTGCTATAGCCACACATCATCAAATTATACCACATGACAAGTAGCATCATTCATGTCAAGATAGAATAGAATACCTCTATTCTGATCACCATTGCCAATTAGCTCTCCATTAGCATTACATTTCTTAGATTTTCTATTTCCAAATCCAACCTTAAAACCAACACTATTCAATTGTGAAGCACTCAACAAATTATAATTTAGTCCTTCAACATAATAAGCAATATCACAAATGATCTTATATATCAACTTAATTGATCCTTTTCCTTTGACAAGACATGGTGCATCATTCCCAAATATAACACTATTTCCATCATAATGTACAAGGGAATGAACTTACTTTTATCTCCAGTCATGTGATTGGGACATCCACTATCAATTATCCATCTATCATTCTTATTCACATAATATACTAGTGTAGTTACTTCATCTTCATCAGATTCATCATTCATTTCAACATATATAACTTCATCCTCGTGATTATCAAATTCTTCATTGGATTCTTCTTCAGAAATGTAGCGAGATTTTGTGCCTTTGTCTTTGTAATCTTTGGTGTTCTCATTATCTCCACTTGTGTTTTTCTTCTTTTCTAGCCATCTAGCAGCAATATAACCAACTTCATTGCAATTAAACATATGATAGGCATCTTACCTTTGTATTTTCCTTTGCCTCTATGAAATCTCATAGCTAGAAGTTCTTAATATATTCAACACCTTCATCATCTATATCACTATACTGGAAAAATTCTTTCTCTTTCTCTTTTTCTTTTCATTAGGTTCTTGCAGTGACAACTTAGCTTTAAAAGAAGATTCAACACTCTCATGTTTGAAGTTATCATAATTAGAGAGTTCAAAAGTAGTAGGTCTACTTACAAAACCTTCAAGGGTTAAGTTCTTATCAAGTATACATCTCAGTTCTTGCATGGAAGAACCTCTAATAGCATAGATGTGCATAATTTTCCTCAATACTTTGCTCAATATAGTTTCAACATCAATATTACTAGTTGATCCTCTTATAGCATTTACAACTTCTTTTATTCTAAAGTAATACTAAACAATGTTCCCACCTTCCATTCTCATATCATCAAACTTACCTTTGAAAATTTTAGATTTGGCTCTCAAATTTTTTTTTGTCTCCTCCATAGATGGTCTGAAGAGCATCCCACATCTTCTTTGTAGTATCACAATCCTTGACATCATCAAATTCTAAGTAACTTAGGACAGATGCAATCTCCAACATTGTCTAATTGTGTTATTTCTTCTTTTTCAAATCTTCAGTAGTGAGGGCTCCAACAGGATCAACATCCTCAATAGTAATGGTAGTTTGTGCATGTTAACCAAGTCCTCCTAAGTGTAGCTTCATAAAACTTTTCCATTCATGATATCTCTCCTTGTTAAGCTTGGGTACCTCTCTCTTAGGCATTTTCATCTTTGACTTATAGTACCTTGAAACTATCTCTCACAAGCAATCAATGTTCTAATACCAATTGTTGGATAGTTTAGAATAACTAAGGGAGGGGAGGGGGCAGGGGGGGAGGGGGGTGAATCACCTATCCAAGGTCCAAAACTCCAAATTAAAATTTTTAGTACTTAAAAAATATTCATACATATAACTCATTCTCTTGTATCTTGCATGTATCCATAATAACATTAAAAACTTAAACCTGCATATTAATGTCCTAGGTCAAAATCACTTTGTAGAAATGTAAGCATGAAACATAACATAATCATTCACACATATGACACAAGGATTTTACATGTAAACCCAATTTTGGAAAAACCACCAGTAACATGCTACTAATTCTCACTCTTCTAAAGTGACGCCTTGTGAAAGTCCAGCCCTCTTTAAGGTTACAATACAGACTATTAAATGTTACCTAGTAAAAGGATTTCAATCACCCTATTAGGAGTGAACCTTGTTAGGGGACTTTAGGCCATTCCATTAAAATTCCACCTAGTTAAAGGATATACAAATGACCGTTAGCTCAACCTTAATCCAAAGGATTTTACCCTAAACTAATAAAATGATTAAAGAGTAATAGTAAGACTTGATTTGATAATAAATTACAACTCACTTGCAGATTACATATCTGTGTTAAGTCCTTCATTCACTTCAGTTCTAATATCTTGTTCACCCTTTAAGCATTCATCCCCTTATGCCTTTTTTCTTTGTATGCCAAATGAGACTATAGGCCAATCTCCATATGAAGCAATATCCTAGACTCATTTCCTAACTTGGGTTTTCACACATAGCCAACTTTTCTCCATGACTTGTATCCACTTAATAAGAAAATTTAAATATTTTTCCACTCAACCACAATCATCCATTCTAGGGTTAGATAAGATTCATTGAATCTAACCTCTTTTCTCTTTTAGCTCCCTCTAGAAACTTCATTCCCAATCTTCCTTGAATTCATCTCAAAATGGTTTTCCTTAAATTATGTGCCTCAATCTCATCAGGCTTATCTTCCACACACTTTATAGATTCCAAAAATTCATCCTGTTAGCTTAGATTCATCAATTTTTCTATGAAAATCATAATGATGTCACTCAACATTAACAAACTTTTGATGCTTGGCACATACTACATTGCTCAACATCCACTAACAGTTCACTCGGCACGCACTAAAATTTATTGATGCTTGACACCAACTAAAATTTACATGGCTTACACTATGTTCACTCAACATACACTAAAGCTTCACTTTTCTCAGCTCTAACTAATTTTCTGATTGGCTTGCACTAACTTTTCTCAGCAGCTACTATGTGTATATGAGCAATGTTAGTATGCTAATAGAAACCAAATTTAAATAAAGCTTCAACAAACTAAACAAAATTCATAAACTTCAAGATAGACTAAGATGAGCTCTCAATTGAGAATATGAGCTATTAATGGGCTCTCTTAATGAGAAGCTCTCTTGTTGAGTAGCTTTGTCTAAATAGATAGGATGTATGCTCAAGCTTTATGCTTCAAAAAGGGCTTCAAATGGAGTTAGAATTTGGGTGTGAGTGTATGGTTTTGATGTAAAATGGCTTCTCAAAATGGCATTATGACTTTACTTCATGGATTGTGTTATTTTGCAAAGGGGAAGGATCCAATTTATAGGCAAGAGGCTTGAGGGATTGAGGGCTAAGATGCAAGGATGGAAAAAAGCTCATGGAGGGCTCAGATTGCATGAGAGGAGAGCACATGGATTGTGCTTCCTTACAACCAATTAGGGAGTGACACATGTCACAGGGTGAGAGGATGGAGGAAAGGGGAAGGATGAGTCAACAAAGGAGGCTCAATGGGATAAAATCTTCATAAAGACCCTCATAATGGCTTGTAAGAGCAATAAAAGGGCTTGGAAGAGTCATTTATGGCCTAGTGGGCTTCATAAAGTTTTATGGTTGAGATATTTTGAGGGAGATGAGAGCAATTTCGACTTGGACTTGATTAGGAAGGTTTTAAGCTTGCTTAGGCTTGTGCATCTGATTAGAGGATGAATTAGGATGGTTTAGGATTAGCTTAGGGATAGGCAAGTGGATGGAATTTAATGAGGGTGGGTGAAGGAGGAGATATTTGTTAACTTTGGCTTGGGTTAGTAAGTCTTAACCCATGTTTAGGGAATGTGACAAGGTTAGGAGGGGATTAGGATTAGGTTTAAAAACATCTTCTAGAAGAGTCTAGACTTTGGATGAGGATAAAGACTTTCTAGAATAGTCTAGAATTTCCTAGGATGAGGATGAAGACTTTCTAGAAGAGTCTAGAACTTCTTAGGATGAGGATAAATTAGATTTTTAGAAAGTAAATAAAGTTTTATTTATTTCAAGGGTTTGGGTTGAGGAGATATTTATTAAAACTTTTTTAATAAACATGAGGATTAATATTTAATCTTAATTAAATATTTTGAGTTGGGATTAGGGATAGGAAATGATGGGATTAGCCTTTAATCAAAATTAAAGAAGGATTAGAAGATTTTGGAAGAGGTTAGTGGTCTTAAGGAAATTGGCCAAATTTTGGGCAAAAAATAAATTTTTTATTTATTTTGGGTTTTTTGGTCAATTTATTAATTAAATAATTAATAAATAAGGAAATAATGTTTAAATAAGATTTAAACATTTTTGGGAGGGATTCCTTAATTAAATATTTTTAATTAAGATAAAAGGATTTAATGGCATAAAAATAAATTAATTAATTAAATAATTAATTAATTAATAAATGATGATGTCATTAGAAATTTTTTAGAAAATAAAAATACTTTATTTTCTAAAGGTCTTTAGGTGTCTACACTATGCACTTAGTCAAGCTTAGCAAACAAAATTCCTTTTACTTGTTCATCTAGACTTAATCAGTGTGTCCATCATTTGCAACCTCAAGTAGATAATCAATACACTACATCATCATTGTCTTAATTGATCTTTATACTCCTTTTACATATCATAACTCAACCATTCCTCAAGGTGCTCTTGTTATCTCGTTTGATCAAATCCTCTTCATCAAACAAACAAATAATAGTACTCTAATCAATTAAGCAATTATCTTAGCAGCAAGGTAGTAGGTTTGATATTAGTGACAAAAAACTGATTGAAACACATTCTAATAGCTTGTATCAATCTTTTCTCAACATAAATGTCATAATCATGAGGCCCATTCACTAGCAGAAGCCATAAGTTATACTCATTTCTTTTTGAAAATATCTAATATGATATTTTCTTGTAAAATTTCTTGTGAACTTTGCCTAATTTTCTTGCTCTACATTATTTTTGTGGAGGATCTTGAGGTAAGTCACTTATAACCTTAAAAAAGATCTCGATGTATATACATACATAGATACATGTATGTATATATGTATATATGTATGTACGTGTATATATATATATATACACATACATACCTATATACATATATACATACATATATATATATATATATATATATTTATGTATGTATGTATGTATGTATGTGCCCTTCTGATTGCTACATTTCATTCTCATGTCCTTGTCATCTCTTTATTTTGTTGTCATGCCCTTGTGATTTTTGTATATGTATATATGTATGTATGTATGTTTATAAGCAAAGAGATCTTGGCACAATAGAAAAACAATATAATTCTCTGATTTTTCATGTGGTTATTTCACTTGAATTATTATTTTTTAGGGGGCATTTTCGAGTATTGGATTTTTTTTATGTAGGAAGCAATGAGGACATTCTTGAATGTACCCGTGTAATGAATTGCTCATGAGAAATGAAGATGAACTTCCCTTGAGAGTAGTAGGAGGCAATGAGGACACTCTAGGTACTTTAAAGATTGATCTTTTCTTAATGATTTTAAAGGTTAATGAAGAATTTAGATGTTTGGGGCGTAGGTGCAGGAGGGTGGTCAAAGGAGCTTCCACCTTCTTGTGGTTGGCCCTGATTAGTATAGAATATTCAACTATTCTCAAAACCAAGTGAAGCTCAACATTAACCTATGATTGTATGACAACTAATTGTGTGAATCTCTTGGTTTTAGGAAATGCAAAAGGATGTCATAGTTCAATATGCAATGTCAATTCAAATGCATACAATAGTAGGTAGAGTTGAAAAAACAACATGAGGTTTACATTTTTGATAGAGGTCTTTAATTAGGTATTTTAAGTTATAGACCAACATGAACATTGTTCATGATGGTCTATAATTTTAAAAACTTAATAGAGCTATTAAATGAATATAATCATGTTGTGTTTAATCAGCTTGTGGTAGAGTATTATTTTGGATGCAACAAAAAAATGGCATGCACCAAAAGATGGAAAAATAATGTCACTTTTATAGGTCTAGAACTTTTTTTGTACTTAAAACATTAATCCTTTCTTAGGGAGAATTTTATAATATTGTATTCTTTTTATGCAGTAGGCGATGAGGACATTCCTGGATGTATGCATGTGATGATTTTTTTTGAGCAATGAATATGGACTTCCCCCAAGAGTAGCAAGAGGTAATGATGACATTCTAGGTACTTTAAAGATTGATCCTTTCTTAAATATTTTAGATGTTAATAGGGAATTTAGATGTTTGGGAGGAAGGGGGGTGGGGTGCTAAATGAGCTTCCACCTTCACATGGTTGGCCTTGATTAGTAGAGAATATTAAACTATTTTCGAAACAAAGTAAAGTTCAATATTAACCTATGATTGCATGACAACTAACTTAGTGAATCTACTATGAGCTATGAGAGCATCATAGCCATTCAATGTTTTCAACCAATTTTTTTTTATTAATATAGTACGTTGTCATAGTTGTGATGACCTTTCGACTGCTAGCCATTGGTCCCACAACATTCCTGCCACATGACCATCTCTATTGTGACCACTATTTCCAATGGCTTGCTATGGTACCCATAACACTTCTATACCAAGCATGTTTTAATTGTAATGGCATCTTCAACAACTTTCTATTACAATTGGGACAGTGAAAATGAGGTCTCTATAGAGATTTACCTCAACTTAGGACACCTACATCCATTCTAATTGCAATGGTCACCCCGTCCATCACAAATTGTGAAAGAAAAGTTTTGATGCCCATCTGATGGGAGCCAATTCCTTTGATGTTGATTGGCCGATGGTTGTCCATCTCAATTCTGATAGCCAACGATTGCAATTTGAGCCCAAATGTAGTAGTCTAATATGCACAACACTATCACTATGCTCTTGCTAGCACTACAAGACTATTTTATAGAATTAAAAATTTGTTTCCTATCAACAAAAATGCTTCTCAAACTTTTATTCTCCAAATGCACATTGACCCCCTTTTATAGTACCCTCTATGTAAAACAAATGGTTATGATTTATTACCAATCAATGGATGAGCTAATCACAACTTAAGAAAACCTAACTAACTAGTTTCTAGTAGTTTCCAAAGGAGTTATTTGATTAATTGTCCCCATTCCCAATAATAAAATAATTTTTATCTAATTCTTAGGGTATGGATGAAAAATTGTCTAAGATACTCAAATAACACTCCCTCTTATCGAGGAAGTGGTTAGGCATGAAACCCCACTTATCTCTAAAAAGGATCAAATTTTCTTTCCTTAGTGCTTTAATAAAAGTTTTTTCTACCTACTATTAAATATAGGCAATACCAATAAAAATTACCAAGGAAAAGTTTTTGATCTTTTTTGAGTCTATTGCATATATATAGTGTATGTTTCCTTGCTAGAGGCCTCAACCCTATTAGGAATTTTAATACAAAATGAGCTATTTGATCTTACACCAATATAAAACTATTACAAGTGGTATAAAGAAGATACTTAAATTTTCTAGACTGGTATCTTCAATATTTTATTAGTCCTTGGGTTCTTTGAATCTTATCATGTCCATATGATAGGGAGAATCCTTCAAACTTGTCCAAATCTTTCCTAGGACTTTCAAGGCTCTTATATTTGCATTTCTAGGGTTCTCTCCAAGACCCTATACAAGTGTAATCCCTTCTAAAACTTCCCTCTACTTAAGAACCTCTCTACGAATGTGTCACTTCACCCTATGTTCTCTAAAATTTTAGACCTTAATGCACTAAGTCCTCAACTAGCATACCATGATCAAGATCATATTCAAATCAAATGGAGGGGCTTACGAAGAAAGCATTTCAACTTATTTTAGGGTCTACTTGTTCAAAAAATGCATGGTTTTGTTATCAATTTCTTGAAACCATTACAATAGGACTAGTAGCCTTTTCAGCCTCAATTAGGCCTTGTAATAGGGAATTCAACCAATATCTTAAAAAATTCTTAACAAGTCCGCTGTTGGCATTAAGTTATTATTGGCATTAGTGACAACACTTACTCGATTCTGAATGATTACCGAGTGCATCACTCAGTCTACAATATATACCAAGAATTCAGTGGTTACCTTGTAGGTTCATCACTTAAGTAGTTCATACTAAGCATTCATGAAGCTACCGAGTGGGTGTGTAGCCCAGCAGTATCTACCAAGCTTCACAATTTACACTGAGCATCTCAGTATCTACTGAGCAGTTTGACTATGTCATGGGAATCCAGTGTTTACCGAGTGATGGAAGTGTAACATTTATCGAGTGATGGAAGTGTAACATTTATGAAGTGATGGAAGTATAACATTTACCGAGTGATGTAAGTGTAACATTTACCAAGTGATGGTAGTGTAACATTTATCGAGTGATGGAAGTGTAGTGTTTACTGAGTGAAATCAAGGCAAATGAATGATCCAATTTTTACCGAGTGACACTACATCTACTGAGTCACCTATGGTTATCGAGTTTAGAACTATGTCAAGTGATTAGTATGGATCGAACCTTCACTTCTACTGAGTGCATGATGATGCCGAGTAATGCAGTGGATGTTGAGTATCAGAAGGTCATCGAGCCAGTTCAGTGAACTCAAGTTATTTACTATTGGGCTGACTCAGTAATGTTTTCTTCACTTGTGTTATGGCCAACCTTGCAATTGTAATTATTGGAATGGTATATATGTAATGTATTATATCATTTGCAATATGTATGTAATATAGATGAGAGTATCAAGAGAGTCATGTAATGTTTTGAGAAGTATAAATGTGAATTAGAAGAAGAGCAAAATATTCAGCAAGGTCTACAAGGAGCAGTAAAAGATTCATCAGTCACAAGAGGTGATCTATACTTCAAGGATCTAATTAGAAAATCAAGTTTGTAAGTAGATCCACTATTTCATCCTAATAGGTGAATAAGCTTTTTAAATCATTTAACAGGATAGACTTAATAGTCTTTGTATAAATCTCCTAACAGAGTGCATACTTCAGTGTATGTTTATAAATCCTCTAACAAGGTGGACCTGGCAGTCCTTTGTCCTCTTAACAAGGCAGATCACCAGAAATGGTCAATGTAAGCCTTAACAGGCCAACTTCATACTGTAGTAATGAAGTTTTGTGGGTATCATGCCCACCCCAGTTTTACTTTCTATTTGGAAGATTTCTAGGTAACCAAATCACTGTGTACATGTGTTATGAATGTGTGATCTCTCATATATGCAATAGATTAGATGAATGAATGGTGAATAATATATATGGTTAAAATACTGAAATGTTTCAAAGATTTTGAAGTTACTGATTCACACCTCCCCTCTTAGTAACCTATCATATCTTGAATATTTCCAACAATTGGTATCAGAGTATTTTGGCTCTTAGGAAAAAGCTTGATAGCTTGAGCAAAGATCAAGGACAATGGAGATATTCATACTTGACAAGGCTATTGAAAATGAAAAGTTAGATCTAGAAATGGCCATGGCTCAACTCAAAGAAGCTAAGGAGCATCTTTCTCAATCCTTGAAGAGAAGGAAGGAACTTGCAAGAAAAATGAATGATCATCAGTATGTTTAAGAAAAGATTGAAGACCTTTTACCATCAAGCAGTTCAGATGAAGCTAATGAGGCTATCAAGGAACTCCTAGCAAAGAATGGTTTTCTGTAGGAAGAAGTAAGAAAGCTTAAAAGAGAACAAGAAATCCAATCAATAAGGCTATGTGAAGTTTTGGAATAGAGAGACAAGACAAATGAAGACTTAGAGGCAAGAAATAATCAATCCCTTCAGCATGAAGATCTTGTAGATCAACAATCTAATGCAAATGAAGAAATTATGAATCTGAGATTTGAGAATGAAAGCTTGAGGAATGATTTAATTAGTAAAAGACAAATCAATGAAAGCTTAAAAAGTGACTTGAGATTTGAAAGACAAATCAATGAAATTTTGGAAAATGACTTGATCACTGAAAGGAAAATCAATGAGAGAATGATGAAATTTCAAGAAAACATGACTCAATTAAATCAACAAGGTGAGCAGAATCTTCATAGAAAAAAAGGTAAAGCTGGACTTGGTTTTAAGGAAGAAGGTGAAACCTCCAAACAAGGTGCCCAAAGGAATAAAAGACCTACTTGCAATCACTGTGGAAAGATAGGTCACACATCAAACAAGTGTTGGAGCAATGGAAAAGGTAATTTCAATGGTAAATGCTAGAATTGTAGTCAGCATGGTCATAAAGCTAATCAATGCAAGGAAAAACCTAAATTTGAAGGCAATTGTCACAAATGCAAGAAACATGGTCACAAGGCATTCCAATGCAGATCCAAATCATTCAATCCAGCTGAACAACTTGTTAAGGCAACCTTTGGATGGGATTACAATACCTAGTGCAGATGTCATTATTGTGGAGAATATGGACACATTGGAAAATACTGCTCTAGGCATCACTTGAGAAAAAGTGATACAATAGTAAGATGTTATACATGCACTGAACTCAGTCATATAGCTAAAAACTACATGAATATAGGAAGAGTTAAAGATGAAAAGAAAACTAGAGTTGATAACATTTGGAAGCAGATGAGGCAGTAGTGAATTCCAAAATCTATCGAGCATGATAGTTCAAGTGATGGCAATGTCATTCAAGAAGTGAGTAATGACATCATTTCCATTTAGATCCATAAAAGAGGATCTGGAACTATATCATCAAGCTATATTCAAAGCAGTTCCAAAATAAAAGAAAGCAAAATGATCAAATTAGCATTCTAGATATACAAAGATCAAAGAAAGTGTATCTTTCACTGAGTTGCATCTACCAAGGAGAGTCAGCTGAAGCCCTTACCGAGCTAGGTCAGGAGTTACAAAAAAAATTTGTTCGATCATTGAGTTGCAAGATTCTACCAAGCAAGTGAATGACAGCCTATCAAACACTATGTCATCTTAGCTACCTTTGTACCAAGCATTAATGACAAAATTTTCATCAAAAGGGTAGGATTTAATTTAATTCTTCATTGTAATTTCAGAGTTAATAAATTTTCAGGTGAAATTCAAGCAATTTTGAGCGATTCCAAGCGATTTTCTTGCGAAAGATTTTTTTGAAAAATTTCTATCTTTTACCGAACATCAATGGCATCCAAGAGCAGTAGCAACATCAAGGAAAAATGAGGTTCAGAGATGCTAGTAAAGGGTACAGAATGGAAAGCACCCAACTTCAAAATTGTTCCAACTGTTGTAGAATCATTTGACCCTAACAATGCTTAATCTCAAATTCCATTAAAGGTACTCCTTATAAATGATATTCGCACACATTTTAAATATTCTATTCAAGAGATTGGAAACCTAGAGATGGAAAATGCCCTAGGAGAAATGAGTGTTTATGGCTCTCTGAAACTCAAGCATAAGCATCTTGAAACCAAAGGCTTGACTCATATCTTGCATATGCCAAGAAGCTTCCAAACCAAGTGGATTAGGTATATTTTGAGTCCAATACACAATGGGAAACTATGGTTAGAGCAGCTAGTGTTAATAAAAAAGATGATGACTCACAAAATCATGGGTCTCCCTATGCTCAACAAAGTGAATGTTACCAAAACCCTAAGATGGGATGAGTTGCAGGAGATAACCCTAGCCAAGTGGGACGGTAGAGGTTTAAAGGTTAGCACTGTATCGGATGTCAAACTAAGATTTGGCATTCATGTCATTGCCCACAAAATCTATAGCTCTAGTTGACTGAACAATGTACCTTGTGAGGCTATGGATTTGGCCTTCAAAATTGTAAAGAAGAACCTTGAATTTGACCTATCAAAATTACTGTTGAAGCAATTAAACAAGAACATGGATAGTATAAGAACTTCAAAGAACAATCCCTATAAATTTGGTTCTCTATTGACTTGTTTATTTTTCTACGTTCAAAAATTCTTTCCATCTAAAGGAACTGTTGTATGGAGAAAAGACATTCCAATTTTGTATCAGATAAATGAGTTTGTAATAGAAATGGGTGAAAACTTTGAAAGCATCATGGATAATTATTTTGAAGATTTCAAGGAAGGGATGAACAATAGGTTTCAAATTCCTACAAAATTGGTTGAAGGTTATAGAGATGATGTATGCTTTATGGTTGACTGTGATAAGGTATACATTTAGGTAGTTAGACCCCGAGTTGCATGGGTAAAACCTCTTTCTTATGAGGTAAATATTGATGAAGCCAGGGACATTATTGAAGCACTGATGAATGAGCTAACAAACCAAAGGCAACCAATTTTTAGAACATATGACGAGGCAAAGGCCAAAATTGAGCTTGAAATAAAGCTACCCTAGGCCATAAGCAAAGGCAAGAGGAAGATAGCCAAATTAAAAAATGCTACCGGCCCTCTTATGCTTACAGAAGGAAAAGGTGAGGATGAAGAAGATGATGAAGAAGAAGAAGGAGAAGAAGAAAAAGAAGAACATGAATCTGAAGAGGAACCACCAAATAAGAAAGGTAAGGCAATTATTACCAAACCTAAGAAGAAGCCTATTGCATTATTCTTTAGAAGAACCAGAAAAGGCAAGCAGGAACCTATATTGGTCAAGCCTCCACTCACATTCAAGGAAAGGCTTAAACAATTGGAAGAGGGAGCTGGCATCACAAATTTCAAGGCATTGAAATTTAAAACAAGAACAGATGTAGAGAAAATGCAAATTGAGGAACTGGTACTCAATAAGATGGGTAAATGAAAATACTCCTTGGACCAGCTTGTCTCTCAAATCTCCAAAGAACTGTTGGAGAGATTGCAACTGAGATGGGAGTCAACCACCCAAATAGCTAAAGACATATATGAGCAATCCTTGAGGAATTTTCTACTGAGTCTCACTAGACTAGACATTAAGGTAGCTATGAAGAAACATGAAGGTAAAATGATGATTAGATTTCACACAGGTTTGATTTTAATTAAAGATATTAAGCATGTTGTAAATGATGCAACAAACATGTGGAAGAACATCTATCATCTACAAAAGCCTAGTGAAGATCTAGTTAAAATCAAGGATGATGACAATAGTGATAGTGATGATTTTGATAGCACTCCATCCATCATAGTTACTCCAGGAGAGCTGCATGCACTAATGAAAGAAAAAGAGGAAGAAGACAAGGAGGAAGAAGCACATGAGGAAGGAAAAGATGAAGAGGATCCAGTTAAAACTGTAGCAGAAGTGATTGCATCCCATCCTCACTCTCCACCAAAGATTGTTACATCCACTATGGAGATAGCTTTTGCAAGTGAGATTGGAAGCGCAACAGTCATATCAATCACTCAATCTTCACCAACCTTCTCCCAGCTCTGGGTATCTGAAATAGAGGTGCCAAGTACTTCATCTACCAAGTTGTCTATCACTTCTTCAACTACCAAGTTAGTACTCTTAGCTCCTTCATCATCAGTAAGTGTAATAGTAAGTTCCACAATTTTGTTTTCATCAGTTCCAGCAAGTTCTACAATTTTTTTTCCATTTGCATCATCTACATCCACCTCAATTCCAATTAGTTCAAATACTACTATGGGTACTCTACTGAGTATGACACCAATTTTGGGAAGTGTTTTTTATCCGGTTAGTACTTCTATTGGCATTCAATCCTCAAGTTCTATCCTAATTTTAATAGCTAGCCCTTCTATCTCCTCTATTGTGTCTATTCCTAAGGTCAAACTAGTCATCACAGAAGTCAAACAAAAGAATCCATTAAAACTTTTGATCACTGGAAAAGAAATTGGAGAAGATATTGACTTAGACACAAAAATAGTGATTCCAAAGATTGACTATGACAATGCTACCATTGAAGAGATGAGGTTAGCTAGTCAACTAATAAAGATGAAAACTACGCAAAAATAGTTAAGATCAGAAAGGGATAAGGAATACAGAATAATTGAAAATGCCAAGAATATAATTACAGATGCTATAGGTGTTGAAGTAGATTCTACTCGACACATTTTGATTCAATTAGAAGAGGTTGTACAAAAATTTAATGAGGATTCTTCTGGTCAAGAGAAACTTATTGAGAAAGCTGAAAAGAAATTTGATAATAAAGTGCTAGAGCATATTGTTCAAAAGATAACAATAAAGCAAGTTGAATTGTCAACTTTTTTGGGAAATTTTGAAAATTCTTTCAATAATGTAGCATCACTTTTTGCTAAGCTCTGTGAAGTTTTCGGTTTTACCAAAGAAATAAAGGATAATTTAAATAAGATTGAAATTGATATGCAATCAAGTGCTTCCAAGCTAAAGGTGGAGTCCTCCTCCACAACCTCCCATCACACCAAGATCGGATATTTGGCAGATGTTTAGGTAGAACGATTGAGAGAAGAAGCAAGGATCTAGTCTACACTCATAGACATACAACACATGATCCTTCCTATCATGGACACAATCCAAAAACATCTTGTTCATTGCAAAACATTGGTCCAAGATCATAACTTCTCAGTGGCTAATCACTTGATCCAATTATTAGTAGAAGTTCAAATTTCTCTCTCCACCTGTCAAATCTTGTAGCAGACTTGGGATAGTACTTTTGCAACCATCCTTAAGGTACATAAAGAATTTCTATCTCACTTTGGTGTAGCAATATAAATTGTATATATAGTCCTTTGACATTATTTTCAAAAAGGGGGAGAGATTCAGAGATTCAGCATGATAAGTGAGGAGAGTTATCACTATAAGTGATAGGGGGAGTTAGCACTCATTAGAGTTAGCATGTGTCCATAAGTATCTTTGTATATACATTATTAATCATTAAGAAGGTATATAGAAATGTATATGCAATAGTTCTACAAAGATCAATTTTGAAAAACCAAAATTTAGTGAATTCAGGTTATGCACATATATTTTGGCTTATAAGTGTTTTGTCACTAATGCCAAAGTGGGAGATTGTTGGCATTAAGTTATTATTTCCATTAGTGACAACACTTACTTGATTTTGAATAATTACCAATTACATCACTCAGTCTATAGTGTATATCAAGTATTTAGTGGTTACCTTGTAGGTTCATCACTTAAGTAGTTCATACTGAGCATTCATGAAGCTACCGAGTGGGTGTGCAGCCCAACAGTATCTACCAAGCTTCACGGTTTACACCGAGCATCTCAGTATCTACCAAGCAGTCTGATTGTGTCATGGGAATCCAGTGTTTACCGAGTGATGGAAGTGTAACATTTACTGAGTGATGGAAGTGTAACGTTTATCGAGTGATGGAAGTGTAACATTTATCGAGTGATGGAAGTGTAATGTTTACCGAGTCATGGAAGTGTAGTGTTTACCAAGTGAAATCAAGGTAAATGAAGGATCTAATTTTTATCGAGTGACACCATATCTATCGAGTCACCTGTGGTTATCAAGTTCAAAACTACGTCGAGTGATTAGTATGGACCAAGCCTTCACTTCTACCGAGTGCATGACAATGCTGAGTAATGCAGTGGACGCCGAGTATCAGAAGGTCACCGAGTCAGTTTAGTGAACCCAAGTTATTTACTATTGGGCCGACTCAGTAATGTTTTGTTCACTTGTGTTATGGCCGACCTTGCAATTGTAATTATTGGAATGGTATATATGTAATGTATTATATCATTTGCAATATGTATGTAATATAGATGAGAGTATCAAGAGAGTCATGTAATTTTTTGAGAAATGTAATGCGAATTAGTAGAAGAGTAGAATATTCAGCAAGGTCTACAAGGAGCAGTAAAAGATTCATCAGTCACAAGAGGTGATCTATACTTCAAGGATCTAATCAGCAAATCAAGTTTGTAAGTAGATCCACTATTTTATCCTAATAGGTGAATTAGTTTTGTAAATCCTTTAACATGGTAGACTTAAGAGTCTTTGTATAAATCTTCTAACAGAGTGCATACTTTAGTGTATGTTCGTAAATCCTCTAACAAGGTGGACATAGTAGTCCTTTGTGCTCCTAATAGAGCAGATCACTAGAAGTGGTCAATGTAAGCCTTAATAGGCCAACTTCATACTATAGTAACAAAGTTTTGTGGGTATCATCACCAACCTAGTTTTACTTTCTATTTGGAAGGATTCTGGGTCACCAAATCACTGTGTACATGTGTTATGAATGTGTGATCTCTCATTTATGCAATAGATTAGATGAATGAATGGTGAATAATATATATGGTTAAAATATTGAAAGGTTTCAAAGTTTTTGAAGTTACTGATTCACCCCTCCCCTCTCAGTAACCTATCATATCTTGAATATTTCCAACAGTTGCCAAACTAAGTGGCATTCCATATATGGGTAAAAGTAAAAAGTTGTGTTACCTTTCAAGCTGACTTATCAAAATGATTGAATTTTGAATATTTCTATCTAAAAATTAGTTTTATTCAAACACATGATCTTGATAAATTTATTCTAGCTAAGTTATATATGTTCTCACACTTTTCCAATTGGAAATGTCTATTGAATGCATGTTTTATACTAGTTACCATCCGATTACTAAAGAAATAAAATTATTTCAAAAAATTGAAATTTTAATAACTCTTACTAATTTTTATTAAATTTTTTTAGTAACATATAAACACCATTTTATAGAGCTCAAAGTCATGAATATTGTCATATATATATTTCATAGTGTTTTAATTAGATATAGTATATTGTAATTAAAAAATTCTACAAGTACATATTTTAACATTCGAGAAGATGTCAATTTTGAGAAAGATAAAATATTAAATCATATCAAAAAAATATAAAAATTATATGATGTTCTAGAGGAGAGAGTCCTCTTTTAGAATCTATAATTTTTGTTTTGGTTGGAATACATTTATTTTGAAAAATGTGATGGGAGATGAAAACTTTTGATTTGAATAAGTTAAAATTTGAATTGTTATAAAAGAGAAAATATAGGTCTAAAGCCAATTTTTATTTTTGATTGTTCTAGCTATATATGTTATTTATAACATAGTCTAAGATCAAAGGGAAATAATTTTATTTCCATGTCATTTTGTGGTGGGAACTAGACCCCTAATTTCTAGCATTTTTCAACAACTAAAAAGTTATCTTTAAAAATAGAAAAATATATCATTTCTTATTCCAAATCATTATTAAAAAATTATTATCCTAAACTTCATCCATTTCTAATCATTTCACTAGTTTATTCCATTTTCAAATTCTAAATAATAATACCAATTTTATGTCACTGAAGATGAACAGTTATAATTTTCTTAGCCTTTTCCTTTGTAAAAGGGCGACGCAGGTTTGTGCTTTTACCCATATCCTTTTTATAGGACTAAAGTATTTTAAAGGGCTTAAGTACCCAACTAGTGTGTACACCTTCTTCCTAGAAATAAACCTAGTTATAAGGATTTTAGGATTATTTTTTCTATTTGACGGTAAATAGATTAAAATAGAAAGAAAAAGAGCTAAACTTATTCCTAAATCTTGATCAATTATCCTCTATAAATTTCTATACATCTCAATGGACTTGGTTTGCATAGACTAATCTTTTAACATCTCCTTCATTATGCTACAACTATCAAGACACCTAGTTTGGTAGCCATGGACTTGCCTAGGGCTTGATGCCAAAAATAAAAAGCTTTCTCATCTAGGCCTCAAATTATATATATATAAATTATGTACAAATTTTCCTAGCCTATTCTAGAAGTTTTTTTAGTTCCAACCATTTGAATTCATGCTAGGGCCATTTTTATGCTTACAACTCTATATGGACTAGTAAACCAGACATAGAGGGATGGATTTTATAAAACCAATCAAAATACAAAAAATAACACTAAAATTGTGATTTTTTATTTATTTATAAGAAGTCCTAATTATTCATGCATAGAAATCACTCATATCAATCTATTAGAGTATAGATGACTGAGTTGAATATCAATGGTGATTATAATTTTAGGAAAACCAATATTGCTTTATTGATCAAATCCATACAAATGGGACTTCAACCTTAACTTATAACATGGAATGAGCTTATATAGATCTAGTTCTCATGTTACAACTATCAAAATGGACCTACAATCAATTCTTGGTTGGTTTGTAGAAATTTTGTCAATTTTATCATGACGACACTAAAAAATTGCAATGTTGTCATTGACAACTTTTATGACTTTTGCATTTTGACATTTTTAACTCCTATGATCACTTTAAATTGGTCTAGTATAATTCCATTAGCATTAACAGACACTCCTAACATCTTTCTAACCATTTACCCATATTTTGGAGTTAATTTTAGAATTTGACACGTTATGACCCAAATTGACAATTTTTGCATTTACAAGTCAATCTTGACAATTCTTAGGCAAATCTTGTACCCATGTGTAACTTAACCTCCTAAAGAATCAAACACCCACTTGGGACTCTATTGTAGTACTTATCCATTATTGGCTTAGCCAAGGCCACTTACAAGCTGAAATTGAGTTAGGGTTTGACCAAAACCTTAGTTTCTCCTGCACCATTCTCTCTTCATGAAAAGAAGTCAAGTTACTCATGGAGATAGGAATTCCATGATAATACCAAGTTTATTGAAACCAATTTTCATTACCCAAGTAGCTCTTAATCAAGTTGGTAATTCCATTTTATTAGAAGCTCGATGTATACACCATGCCTTGTTTTCTTTTTAACCCTTGAATCTAGGACCATATTAACTCGTGGCTTGACTAGTATAGGTACCTTGAGCTCATGTGTATCCTTATCAACGTCTATACTATGGTCCTTGTATTCTACATTAGGACCTTTGTACTTGATAAAATCTTGCACATTGAAAATAGGGGAGATAGGTAACTCCTTTGGATGGTTTATATTGTCAAAAATTTTCCATATTTAGATAGAACCTTGCATGGTCCTACTCTTCTCATTTGCAACTTTATTTCTTAGGATGCCCTTTTGAAGCCTAGTTTTGTTGAGATGTTCAATCACCCAATCTGCTATCTCAAAATTTATATCCTTTCTTCTTTCACCCACTTTAGTCTTTAGCTTTTGGTTTGCTTCCATCGAAGTCTTACTTGTCCATAAAGCTCTTTTATAGACTAGGCATAGTCATCTACATATTTACTAGTTTTTTCATGATTCTTAAATTCTCTAAGTTCATAATATCATCTTGGATGAATGTAATAAACAACTTCAAATAGATTTTTGCTAGTAGATGTGTTTAAACTATCATTTTAGGGAACGATACTTGAGTAAGCACTTTGTCCCACACTTGACCATCATCTTTTGTCAAACACCTAAGAAGGTTTCCAAGCACTATGTTTATCACTTAATTCTAATCATCTATTTGTGGATGGTAGAATGAGCCAAATTCTTAATTAGTTTTCCATAAAGTTTTCCAAAAATGCCCCATAAATTTTACATCTTTATCTAACACTATAATTATTGGTAAGCCATAAATCCTTACTACTTCTTTGAAGAAGAGATAGGCAATGTAACTAGCATCACGAGTTGTCTGACAAGATATAAAATGACTCATTTTGCTAAACTTGTCTACCACTAAATACACATGGTCAAAACTAGTGGTTGTTCTAGGTAATACCACTATCAAATCCATACTAAGACACTTTGATGGCCTATTAGGAGTTGGAAAAGGCTAATATAATCTTGCATTAGAATATTTTCCTTTGGCTTTTTGAAAAACCACACACTATTCTACATATATCTTGACATCTTTTTGCATTTTTATCAGTAATATAACCTTTAAATTACATTTAGTGTCTTTTTTAAAACAAAATATCGATTAAGACTTTAATTACACTTCTCTTGAATGAAGTTTTCCCTCATAGATATGTTGGGTAAACATAACTAGTTACCTTTAAACAAAAATCAGCTTTGAACTATATAGTCAACAAAATTTATATGAAAATAATTATTAAACTTAACGCATATCTTATAGGCTTTTGAGAAGACTTCATCTTTTTGATATAGGTTCTTAAATGCTTTCCTCCTATTTCTTTCTAAGCTCTAATCCTATTGAGAACCCTTGTTCCTACTGCCATCAATTTACAACCTTTGAATATTATTCTTCCAACCATGGTACATTAAGCACCACAACCACCCATTCTATGGGGAGCTACTATTTGTCTTTTAGCTTTAGGAAATGATGTAGGAGACTCCCCTTAATACCATAAACTAATAACAAAAAAAAAGGAACAATAGCAAATTCGAGAAAAAAATATGGACTTCTTATCATCACCACAAATGTGGAATTATAGAATTCTCAATTACAATATGATAACCCAAATGGGCACCTTCATTATAGTAAACTGCAAGACAGTGTTGTGAACTATCACCCAAAGCTGTTCTAGACAATTTTTGAGCCTTTCTTAAATAGGCAATTTTGTGCCACCCAGGAAGGTTCTAGATGCTCAATCTTCATACCTAGGGCTGAAAAACCCTAAGAATACATAAAGAGTCAGCTAAATACATTTTTGACAAATTATTTTAGAAATTTTGGTAGCCCAACTTTCGAAGGCCATAACTCATGAACCATTGCTCCGATTAGCTATTATAACCACTTTTCAAAAATGCCAACTAGTGATCTAAAAGCATGAAACCATGCTAGCACCCTTCTGTCACATTTTCAAAACTCATCCGGACCAACAGTGAGCCTGAAGATTTTTCTACAAATTTTTCCACCGAAAATCGGCAATAACTTCTCCAATACTTAAGCTGGAGCAATGAGATTTCTATGGTAGCCTTATAATGTTGTAAAGAACCTTCATATAGAAAATGAGAACATTCTGAGTTCAAATGAGACTTACTAAAAATAGCAAGTTCCCATAAATAGTAACCACCTTGTCTACTAGTCCTTATTGAAATAAAAAAGACTGAAATACAAATATTTTTGGGTGATGTAAGATTGCTCTTACATGCATGATGCTCCTCCATTAGGAAATCAATTGCATGATATGCCCAAATCTTGGAAATTCTCCCTAAGTTTTTTGAGGATGGGAAAGTCACAACTAAAGAACACATCATTGCATTATTTATGATAAGTAGAGTTCTTGGAATTTATTATGAAGATGTTTAAGTCTACCTCTTTGGAGAGACAAATTCTCTAGTCAATGACTAGTTAGGTCAATCACTACATAGGAAACTTTCATTCAATCTTTTGAGAGAATATTTTAGGACTATTGAAGATGAACATTTTGTTTTCTCACAGTTAACTCAAATGAAGAATGAAATCCATGAAATAATGTAAGAATTTATTGCACTCTTTCACAAGACTTTGAATCAGATTCCCATCAATAAAAGACCCATTGAGGAGAATCTGATGACTTTCCTTATTAGCGCCCAACCTTTTGATGTGAGCTTCCTAATATGAAGAGAAAGAGTTCCCAACTTAGCAGTTTCAAAAAATTTATATATTGAAGTGAAAGATGACTTGCTTAGCTTAGGTAGATTGAGTGAAATAGGAAAAGGACAAAAAGATTCCATCACTACCATTGACCCTCTATATAAGAAGTTGGATAATGATTTACTACAAATTAAGAAGTATTTGTGTCAAAACCCATTGCCTTTATATCAAGATATTCCAAGGAGGAATTGTATGATATATCAACATAACAAGCAATCTAAATGGTTGCCTCCAACCAAACAAAGGTTACCTATTGAGCATCCTAATCCATCCAGTCATCAAACAAGTATGTGTAATTTTCATCCAACAACCAATCATGATGGTGTAAGATGCCTTGAAATGGCTAGATATATGTGAATGTGTTTGAAAAGATAGAAGATTTAGGAGTATCTGGCCCCTTAGTATACAATAGAATCAACCTTTGGAACCTGTTCAATAAATTTTATAGAAAATGAATCAAATGGAAAAAAAGGTGAAGATATAAACAATCATTCTTCTAATTAGTCCACCTCAAATTGGAGGCAAATACTAGAAGAGAAATGGAGAAAATAAGCAAAGGAAAAACCCATCAATGAAATTCCTAGGCATATCATGACTCGTAATCGCACTCTAGAATATCCTTCCCAATCAAAGGAAATAGATAAAGCCAAGTATTATGAGGTAAAAGCAAAAACCTATGTCACCCTTTTATAAATGGAAAGGCTAACAAAATTATAACTTTTCACCTTCAATGGCATAAAACTTCTATTATTATTATTAGAAACGGGTGAAGTTTAGGATTATCAATTCTAAGAATTATTTGGAATAGGAATTGATATATTTTCATCTTTTTTATAGATAATTTTTTAGCTTGATAACTAGAATTTATGTTGAATCACTAACCATGAAACATGGATCAATAAGTTTGACTCAAAATCGCATAGTTAAATCCTAATAGCAATATCACAATTTTCTAGTTGCTGAAAAACATTGAAAATTAGGAGGTGAGTTCCGACCACAAATCTATATGGAAATAAAATGATTTCCCTTTGATCTTAGATTGTGTTATAGATAAAATATATAGCTAGAACAATCAAAAATAAAAATCAGGTTTAGACCTATATTTTCTCTTAAATTATAATGATTCAAATTTCAACTCACCTGAAATCGATAGTTTTCATCTCCCACAACATTTTCCATAAAAAATCTATTCTAACAAGAAGAAAAATTATACATTCTTTAAGAGGACTCTCTCCTCTAGAATGTTATATAATTTTTAAATTATTTTGGTCTAACTTAATTTTTTTCTTTCTCAAAATTGACATCTTTTTGAGTATTAAAATACATGCTTGTAGAATTTTTTAATTACAATATACTATATCTAAATAAAACACTATAAACTCTATATGAGAATATTCTTGACTTTGAGCTCTAAAAAGTCATGTTTATATGTTATTGAAAAATATCATAAAAAATATTAAGAGTTATTGAAATGCCACTTTTCTGAAATAATTTTATTTCTTTAGTAATTGGATACAAGCTAGTATAAAACAAGTATTTAATAGATATTTCCAATTGGAAAAGTGTGAGACCCTATAAACCTTAGCTAGAATGAATTTATGTAGATCATTTGTTTGAAAAAAATTGATTTTTAGATAGAAATGCTCAAATTATGTTGTAATGATAAGTAACCTAAAAGGTGACACAATTTTGTAGTTTTACCCTCCCATATAGATGAAGATTCTTTTAATTTTGTTGATCATTTCAAGAAGACTTAAGTGAAGATTTCTTAGTGTTGGTGTAAATAAGTATTTACTATTTACACTTTACTTAATTTTACTTAGGTTAATGCATTTTCATATTAGTTGTCATGTAGACACCTAGGAGTTTGCATATTCCTATGAGTTGTCATGTAGACAACATAGTAGTTTGCACTTCAATTGAGCACATGTTGTCTACTACATCTCTTTATGAGATACACCTTTTCATTCTTATCCTCTCATTGTTTCATGTACATTCATGCATAATGGAGGATAATCCACTCTTGGTGGACATGTGCTTAGTTTTTATGCTTATCTCTTTTTTGACTCTTAGTCATATCAATTGCCTTTATATACAAGGCACTTCTTTCATGTATTCATACTATTATCTTATTAATCCAATCATCTGATATCCATTCTCATTTGATCATATGTTGTCTCTCTTGTGCTATCTCTTGAGCTTCTAGATCTTGGCATTTCAATCTTGCCTCAGGAAAATTCTTAAATGGTATCAGAGCTATACCAAATTTTTACAAAAGAGGAAAATAGACCAAGTAACACCCCATCAATGTAGAATGTACACCAATAGTAGATTCTCTAGGCTCAATGTAGAAATTGCTCCATGAGTGTAGAACAACATTCCTACCCTTAGGAAGAAACATAACCAAAGGTGTATCAATGAAGCCTCCCCCATCTATAGGAAGAAACCTCAAAATGTATGAAATCTTTGAAACCTACTCAAGTTCCCCCATGTTGATACTAAAAGGTACCTCCTCCATATCATGTTTACTATTCAAATCTACTGAAAAAGACAAATCAAGCTCAACTGAGGATGAATGTAGAGCATGTATCAAAGACTCAAATATCTCCTCTGAAAATAAAGTGACCTCCTCTAATTGTTGTATCAAAGGATCTACCATCATGTCAACCTCAAAAGTCTAATCAAGTAGAGAATTAAGATGAGGGTTAGCATAATCCCTCACAACAACTAAATAAGGATCATATTCACCAAAGAGAAGATGAATGTCATCAATAATGTCTCCCAAATCCGCAATGTAGGACTCCACAAACAAACTAGAAATGTATGTCAAGTAGTCATCCAATGAAACTGAGTCTGGAAGACAATGAATATCCTAGTGCACTAAATCACTTGAATCCATGGCTATGTGAATACAACTATCATCAGGAAAAATAGTATATAGAATATCAATAGGAGGAGAAGCAATGGATGGCTCAAGAACTTGATCACATGTGAGAACACCCAAGTTCAAGTAGCCAAAGTTCTCCTCAAAGTCTGAATCAATAGTAGAAGTGTGATCAAAATCCATGAGAAATCACTATCATTGTCATGAGAAAAGTTTGAGAAGTAGTATAGCCAAGATGCATGATCAACCACCCCTATAGAAATGATCTCTCTAGTCTCCAAGTCTCTGATAAAAATTAAATCAAGTGTGAATTCCTTAGTCCTTCTTCTATCTCCATGAGTGAGCTAATAGATGGAAAGAAGATTATGACTTAGGTGAGGTACAAAAAACACATCTTTGAAGTATCCATCCCCCTTATCAATAGTTCCTTTTCCAATCACATTCATGTAAGTATGAATTTCCATTAAAATAGGTGGAGTATGACAAGGATTAAATGATGAAAACATAGATTGTGAAGATGCCATATGATGAGAAGCCCCTGAATCTTGACTTAAAGTGGCTACTAAGGCTTGAACTTTTCCCATGTGATCCTTTCCTTCATCAAAATCTAAATGTGAAGAAGACGATGAAGTAGTCATTCCTGATGGTAGAGCAATTTGATTCTTCTTAAGAAGATTCTTGAGTTCATCTATCTCCTTCTTGTAACAATGATGTTCTTTATGTCCATTCTTCTTGCAATATACACAAGTAAGAAAATCCTTCTTAGATGATTTTCCCTTATTGTTGGATTTTTGTGGTGAGGAGGTTGAATGTTCTTTCTCTTGTGAATTTTGTTGCCATGATTTTTTCTTCTTGTTAGACCCTTTTCCTTGATTCCCTTTACTAGCCACCAATGCTTTGGACTTTGAAAACTTGAGAATCCCCATGCCTATCAAGTTTGATCATTGTACCATCAACATCTTTGTGAAGGAATCAAATGAATTTATGGTGTAGGAAGATACTAAGGTTAACTTATGAGTGTTGAAGCTCAAAACAAATGATGCATACTTTGGAGGAAGTTTTCTCATCAAATTATAGATCAATTTTTCATCCTCTATGGTAATTCCACAATCCTTAACCATCGACCTTAGGTCATGTGCCTTGGTGATATAGTCTTGAATAGTGTAAAACTCCTTTAGATCTAATGACATGAGATTTTCATCAAGTTCAAAACCCCTAGCTTTGTCCACTTTTGCATACAAGCTAGAAAACTTATCCCATGCTTCCTTTACTATTTTACAATTATTAGTATGGAAGAAAAGATTTTCATGTACATACTTCCTCAAAGTACCAATATCAACATTATTGTTATGATTCCACTCATTTAGTTTATCAGGATCAGATGGTGCAACCATGGTTCCATCAAAATAATCAATTAAACCTTTTTCCATCATTTTACTCCATGCTCTAATTTTCCATGTAGCATAGTTATGTGAAGTTAAAAGTGGAAACTTAGGAGAATTGATGATGCAAAATGAAAGAACACAAGAGAAAGAGAAGTGAAAACACTCAAGACAACACCCCCCCCCGAAATCACTCTATCAAAGAACCCCCCCAAAATGGATGATTTGGAACTTTATACTTAGTGTGTGTATAATTTTCACTTGTCAAAATGAACCAAAGTGGACTTCTAATTTTGATCAATTACAAAATAAAAAAAGAATCTATATCAAACTCAACAATATAACATACAAGATCTCTAAAGGATCTAATTACAAGTGCCAAAATAGGCCAAAAATGACCAAATGCTGAAAGAACTATGTCTACTCAAAATTACTCTAAACTAATACCAAATCTAGAAAGTAGAAAAAAAATCATGCACTTACAAAAAAAATAGCACCTAAATATGTGTCCAAATGAGCCCAAACTAAGCCTTTAAAGTTGCAAAAGTTGGGATTTGTGATTTTTAGAAAAATTCAAGAATAAGGATTGAAAACAACCTATACCAATGTGTAGATCATGAAATTCTACCCCAAAACAAAAAAAAAATGCTTGAAAAAAGGAGTCTGTATGAGGGAGATATCATTGTTTGAAAATCACCTCTATAATTATTTTTCCTAAATCACCACCATCGCACCTCCAAAAAAAGGACTCTAGATTTCACTTGACATGTTAAATTTTGATGAAACAAGAGTTTATTTAGGGGTTTTTTGACATTTTGAATGTGATGCCAACATCTGATTTGCACTAGAAACCTCCAATCTTGACCTGCAAAAAAAATATCTCCAATGGCTATTTAATGAAACTCCTATGGCTTTGATACCATGTAAGAATTTGGTATAGCTCTAATACCATGTAATAATTTTCTTGAGGCAAGAATGAAATGCCAAGATCTAGAAGCTCAACTGATAGCACAAGAGAGACAAGATATGATCAAATGAGAAGGGATATCAAATGATTAGATTAATCGGATAATTGGATGAATACATCAAAGAAGTGTCTTGTATATAAAGGCACTTGATATGACTAGGAGTCAGCAAAGAGATAAACATAACAACTAAGCACATGTCCACATCCTCCATTGTGCATGAATGTACATGAAGCATTGAGAGGATAAGAATGCAAAAGTGTATCTCATAAAGAGATGTCTAGTAGACAACATGTGTTCATTTAGAGTGCAAACTATTGTGTTGTCTACATGACAACTCATATGAATATGCAAAATCCTAGGTGTCTACATGACAACTAATATGAAAATGAATTAACCTAAGTAAACTTAAGTAAACTATAAATAGTAAATACTTATTTACACAAACACTTAGTTGGAGTACTTGAAGGCCAATTTGCATCAATTAGATAGATTAATTCAATGTGTTGGAAAAAGAAAAGGTACACCTAAAGCTACTATCAACCATGAATCATCAACTAGCCTAGAAGAGAAAATTTTGGAAGGTCTAATGAGTAATAATGAACAATTTACCATGATCTATTTATCAAATATAACTAACCCATTCTATCTTTCTCTCTATATAGTTGGCTACAAGTGCTCATTTATATTACTAATTTAGTATCATCTAATAATGTTATGCCTTCAAAGGTGGCCCATGCTAATGAGGAGCTTCCTTCCACAAGAGCTCACTAGCTCCACTAAGGCCACCTATGGCTTCCTAGGGTTCTTCCTTAAACCCTACTCTAGGGAATCACACTCTAGGTTCCTCACCTACAAGAAAAATTCCCAACAATTCAAGTTTACCTTGTCTCCTTCTCATTCTTTGCACTAGGAACATTTAAGCTTGAAGGGAAAATCCCATTGCACTATGCATTCTAGGTTCAAACCAAGCTTAGGATCCCTTGATGAGTTCTTTGACACATTCCCTACCATTTTGTCTCATTCTTTTAGGTCCATCACACCCATAACTCCAAATTGCTCAAATTGGCCTTGTTGCCTTAAGAGCCCCTATTAGCCTTCCTAAAAATAAGGGTTTGGCTTTTCTTCCCAAAAATACTTAATAAGACCAGTTAATGTCTAAATTAATTTTTCTCCTATGGACCTAAGCTAAAGGATTTTGGTGGTCTTAGGTCATAGTACTATCCGTACAGTGCAATTTTTGAAAACCCCTATTTTGAGGGTTTCTAAGGTAAAAAAAAATGTCTCTCTTCTTTCAAGTTGTTCCTCTTCACTTTATACCTCATCCTATAAATATAACTCCCCTTAGTACCCTAATCCTACCATACCTTACAAAAATTAACCCACACCAATCCCTTATTCAGCTCTACACTTTTTTGCAAGCATATATTTTGCCTTGCCAAGCTTTGCTAGCTTGCCTAGGGCTTGCCCATAACCATGACCAACTACCTTGAAAAAACCCAAAGTTCCATATGTAAAACATGTACAAAGGCTATTCCCTAATTTCCAAAGGCTATGAGAGTTTGACCATAGAATTTCAAGCCATAGCCATTTCTATGCTAACAACTCAAAACTAGACAATAGTATCACACAAAGAAAATGATTTTCTAAACCTAAAGAAATGAAACTCTTGAACCCAAACAACTATACAAATTTTTTTAAAATGATCCAAGGAAGAAAAATAAAATAAAATAGTAACACAACGAACTCCTTTAATTCATTAGTGCACAAAAAACTACTCCAATACTATACAGTGCTATACTAACAAATGTTGCTTATACATCCAAGTATCCAACCACTGGAACTAAATTGAGGGATGATTAAATAGTCTTGTCCCTCCTCCTTGGCCATTGAACCAATCTATAACTACTTCAAGTAGTTCATTTCCAAAAAATTGTCTTAAAATTTTCTAAGCAACTTTGCAAAATTAAAAAGTTGTCAATGAGCAATTTTTTGACAACTTTTGGAATTGTTGCAAACCAAGACTGCAACCTTGACTAGTTTGGTCTCAAACCTTCCCACATGGATTCATCTCATCCTTCCCACATGGATTCATATCATCAAATGACCACTTTGAACCTACTTTAACCACTAACTAGTTCTTTTTACATTATTTTTCTAGTTTACTTGTACTTTGAGCAACTTTTTGCTTCCTAGGACCTACTTGACAAATTTTGGTTCCTAGACTCAAATCAATCAAAATAACTTATTTAAACTCATCTTGGGACTCTCCAAGTAGTCATTATTATTTCCATGGTTGGTTAGACCATGTACAAACCAAAATGACTTTAGGGTTTTACCTTACCCCTAGGTTCTCCTAGACCACATATCCTAGGTCTTTCTCTGATAAAAACATTAGGAAGAGTGTATTTAGTAGAAGAAAAATAGGTCCCACTAGTTTGTCAATCAAAATATGATCAAGTAGTTGTTGCGGTGCATCCAAAAAAGAAGTTAAAACTAAATATTTTGGTTGCTAATATTTCAGCTAGCTATGAGATGCTATTGAGTAGGAGTTTTTGTAGAAATATCCAAGGTGATATGAAAATGGACATGTCTCATGCCTTTATTTTGATTGGTGATAAAAGAGTTAAAATTAATTGTAAGCCTAAACTAAGTACAAAGTCCTAAAGTTTGATGACCTAAGGGATAAAATATTGTATGTTGATACTAGATATCACACCGATATGATGATGTTCACTAAAGAGGATGTTACTGGAGCTTTTATTCCTAACATAAATGATAAATTATGGTCAATGCAATTCAATGTGATTTTATCATCTTTTGGTTCAGGTGCTAGAGTGGTTTTAGAGTCACCTAAAGGGGAAATTTTTCCAAAGGCTTACAAGTTAGATTTTGAGACTACCAACAATAGGGAAGAGAATGATTCTCTTCTCCTCATCCTTAAATATGCTTAGGAAAAAGAAATAAAAGAAATCAAGGTGTCCCAAGATGTGGAACTAGTCATTAATCAGGTTCAAAAGAAGTATCAAACAAAAAATAAAAGATTGATGTTGTGTAAAGATAGGATGTACGATGAGACTGATAATTTTGATGCTTTTTCTAGATCAACTATTCCTAATAAAAAAAATTCCTAAGAAGATTGCCTTGTATTCTTTGCTTCCCTCCTTATTCCTCACACTAAGTTCAACAAGGATATTGACACAATGGAGATGAATTACAGACCTAGTGCACAAGACAATGACCAACATTGAAAAGCCTTTGATGATGAACACAAAGTCATCACACTTCTTGAAGGGTGGATCCATTTTTATATATGATTTTTTAACGGTCAAATAATATTGAAGTGAGGAGTCAAAAGCAGAAGCAAGTAGATAATTCTAATTTCATTCAACTAAAAGGCATTATTATTCCAAGGGGATTAGTCACTCTTCAGAACAAATATTTGATGGAAAAGATAGAGGAAAGAAGAAAGTTGAAGATACTATTCCTTCTAATTGCTCAGATCATGAAAAAATAAATATTGGTTCGGAGGAAAATGTGAAAATAATCCTAATTAGGAAAGAATTGTCAATAAAGAAAAAGAGTAATTCATGAATTTTTTGAAAGAATATCAAGATGTTTTTTCTTGAGGTTATATATATCTCAAAGAATTCATGAATGGAAAATTCAAACATTATATTCCCTTAAAGTTTGGTTTGAATCCCTTTTGTGAAAAAAAAAAGCCAATTCAATCTAAAGGTTGTCAATGCTATATTCAATGAAGTCAAATGCTTAAAGAAAATATTATCTACCCTATCCATCATTCCACATGGGTAGCCAATATTGTCCACGTCAGGAAGAAGAATGGTGAGATAAAAATATGTGTTGAATTCTAGAATTTAAATTAGGCATCACTTAAGAAAAATTATGAACTCCCTATGATGGACCATATCTTGCAATTGGTTTCTAGTTCTAAGCTCATGTTTATGTTGGACGACTTCTCTGGTTATAATCAAATTAGTGTTTCTTTTGAAAACCATAAAAAAATATTACTACCCCATGGGACACATTTTCCTACAACTAGATGTCATTTGGTTTGACAAATGTTGAAGTAACCTTTCAATGCACAATGGATCATTTATTTGTAGACCTTAAGAATAATATCATCATCATGTACCTTGATGATCTTATAGCATTTTCTAAAAAGAGAGAGGACCATGTGTATCATTTGGAATCTATCTTTCATTGATGTCAGATAGAAGTTATCTCATTGAATCCTATATAATCCATCTTTGCAGTGACATAACGAAAACTATTGGGATATGATTAAAAGGAATATAAGTCTCAAGTGGAAAAAACAAGGTAAGGTTGCTTTTGAATAGATTTAGGATATGATCACTAATGCTCCTACCCTTTCTTATCTAGATTTTTCCTAGAATTTTTATTTCTATTGGTGTGTATATAAAAATACTTTATCTTCCATAAAAACCTAGCCAGATGAGGAGAAAGATGAAGCTCCATTTTCTTTCATGAGAATTCCTCTTTAAAAATATGGGTTGAAATACTCCCTAATGGAAAAGAATTCCTATGTTGTGGTTAGAGTAGTAAAAAAATAGGTTTTATATTTTAAATTAACACTCCAAATGATTTATTCTAGATATTGTGATTAATCCTATCCTAACATAGAAGTAGATTGGTTTAAACAAAAGAGCTTCCTAGACAGCTAAAGTACAACAATACAATCTTGACATTAGACCTACGAATTTGATCAATAGAAGAGGCTTGTCTAAGGCCATTGTAGAAGGAGCTCTCAAATAGGAAGAATAAAAAGAGAAAGAAACACCATTGGTTTTATTTGTTAGTAATGTTGAGAATTGGTTTTCCAACATCGTAGATTTTTTTGACTTATGGCGAATGTCCTTCTCATCTATCACTTAGAAAAAGAAGGACCATGAAATTGAAATATGCAAGGTATATTATCTAGGGTGACACATTGTACAGAAAAATGGATAGATTTTTCCTTCTTGAGGTTTGTAGATTCTGAACAATGGAAGGAGCTACTTCAATAATTTCATAACTTGACATGTGGAGAATAGTTCTCAGCATCAGTAACTACTTACAAAATTTTGCAAAACTATTTTGATTGGCCCAAAACGTTCAAAGATTCTTAGGAATGGGTTAAGAAGTGTGAATGTTGTCAATATTTTAAAGGAATAGTTTAACTAGCAACACTCCCATTGAAACCAATAGTAATAGAATAACCCTTTCAAACATGGGATCTAGAATTTATTGGTCCTATCCATCATCAATATTTTGCTAGACATATTAAAATATTGATTGTGACTAGCTATTTTACCAAATGGGTGGAGGCTATTCTAGTCAAACAAATAATCTTAGAAGTTTAGTTTAGTTTTATCAAACAAAACATCTTGGTTAGATTTGGGGTCCATAACAAGATTACTGTTGACAATGCTATAAACTCTTCATCCTGAGAGGTGCCATTCTTTTCTTATTAGTATGAAATGATATTGTCTCATTCCTTAGATTATTATGCACAAGGAAATGATCAAGTAGAACTAATAAATTAAAACTTTATATCCATTTTGTGGAAGGTGATAGATGATAACCAAAGGTCTTGGAACAAAAACTTATATGATGCATTATGGGTAGATCACACAACTAGGAAGAGGAAAATAGGGCTATCCCCCTTTGAGATCATGTATAGTAATAAAGATAGTTTTTCCCTTGTAAGAATTTTCCTTAGGGAAAAATCACACCAAGATCAAGAAGCTCAAGCACTAGCACAATATAGACCAATAAAATATGATCAGAATAATGATAGTGAGAATATCATTGTGTACGTACACACTAGAAGGGCTTGTATATAAAGGCCTATAGACTAACTAGGAATTAGTAAAGTGATAAGCCTCACAACTAAGCACATGTCCACCAAGAGTGGATTATCCTCCATTGAGCACAAGAGTTTGTGTGATGATGAGAGGATAAGAATACTGAGGTGTATCTCATAAAGAGATTTTGTAGACACCATTTGATTAATTATAGTGTGAACAACTATGTTTCCTACATGACAACTCAAATATTTATGTAAACTTGTGTGTTGTCAACAAGACAACTCATCGAACTATGCATACTTCTAGGTGTCTATATATTAAATAATAAAATAATTCAATTAACCTAAGTAAACTTAAGTAAATTTTAATAATAATTAATTATTTACAATAACAAACCCCTTAAGTGCAACTTAGGGGAATGCACTTAAGCTCACAAAAGCTATGATGAAAATGCATGATGGGTCTCGGCTACTAGACCATGTTAGGTACCCATGTAAAAATGAAATGCTCTAGATATAATGTGATGTAATGCAATCTGTCTAAAAATGGAGAAAGAGGGAAAACTTGATGAGGAAAACCCTCCCCCAAAAAGAGAGATGAAAAAATAAGATACATGGATGGATGGAGAAATTAAGGCCCTCCCTATTACAACATACATCATGTATATACAATAGAGAAGTATGGGAAGGGAAAAACCCCATAAGAGGAAAAATTCCCCCCATAACAGAGAAGAAATAGAAGAAGAAGAAAGAAGATAAGGTAGTCCCCCCCAATACAAATGCCCATTAGTGATAGCTACTCCATGATGAATGTAGAAGTTGATCCATGACTACTGAATAATGTTCCTCCCCTTAGGAAGAAACAATGTCATAGGTACATATTAGATGCTTCCCCAATGTATAGAAAGAATCTTGAAGATGAATGGTGTCTCTGAAAACTACTCAATTGTCCCTATGTCGATACTGAAAGTAACCCCTTCCAACACTATTGGAAAGAACAATTTTGGATCTAGTAAGGATGGATGTAGAACATATCCCAAAGAACCAACTATCTCCTTGAATGATAAAGCGATCTCTTGCAAATGTTGTACATAAGGATCACCAACCTTGTAAGATTGATCATGTAGAGAATGGACAAGACGGTCAGAGTGTTCCCTAACTCAAGAAGGATCTTCTTCATCAAAGAGAAGATGTATATCATCAATAATGTCTCCCAGATCTTCTATGTAGGACTCCACAAGCAAACTTGAAATATCTGTCAAGTAGTCATCCCCTAATGCTAAAACAAGAAGACAAGGTGTACCCAACTTTAATAAATTACATGGACCTATCACTGTAACAATGTATGCATGTGGAATTTTTTGATGTTGTGACCTCATCCTGCATCTGTTAAAAGGATCCCCCATAAGTGGACCTGTTGAATCACTATTACTATTGTCACTATTAGGGTAAAAGTACAAATCTATGTCACCTTTCAAGCCAACTTATGAAAATGACTAAATTTGAGTATTTCTATCTAAACTCAATACTATCCAAATATATGATCTTGATAAATTTATTCTAGCTAAGTCATATATGGTCTTATACTTTTCCAATTGGAAATGTCTATTAAATGCATGTTTTATACTAATTAGTATCCAATTACTAAAGAAATACAATTATTTCAAAAAATTGATGTTTCAATAACTCTTGCTATTTTTTATGATTTTTTTTAATAAAATATAAAAACCATTTTATAGACCTCAAAGTCAAGAATATTCACATATAGAGTTCATAATGTTTTAATTAGATATAATGTTTTGTAATAAAAAAAATCTACAAGTAAGTATTTTAACACTCAAGAATATGTCAATTTTGAGAAAGAAAAATATATTAAATCAAATCAATAAAAAATTAAAATTAAATAATGTTCTAGAGGAGAGAGTCCTCTTTTAGAATCCATAAGTTTTCTTTTGGTTGGAATAGAATAATTTTGAAAAATGTGGTGGGAGTTGAAAATTGTTGATTTGAATAAGTTGAAGTTTGAATAATTATAAAAAGGAAAATATAGGTCTAAAGCCAATTTTATTTTTATTTTTATTCTAGCTACATATGTTATCTATAACATAATATGAGATAAAAGGGAAATAAGTTTATTTCCATGTAATTTTGTGGTGGGAACTAGACCCTTGATTTCCAACATTTTTTAGCAACTAAAAAGTTATCATTAAAAAATAGGAAAATATATTAGTTCTTATTCCAAATAATTATTAAAAATTATAATCCTAAACTTCATCCATTTCTACATATTTCATTAGATTACTTCATTTTCAAATTCTAAAGAATAATACCAATTTTATGTCATTGATGGTGAATAATTATACTTTTGTTAGCCTTTTCATTTGTAAAAGGGTGACATAGGTTTGTTCTTTTACCCATCGGTTTCCACAATGTATGAAGTATGGAGAGGATTAGAGATAAGCTTGGTGAACTTTCGTCAAAGTGAACATTCCTCTCTAAGAATATCACATGAGTCTCAGGATCCATAAATCTATATGCCTTAACACTTTCATCATATCCAATGAACGTACAAGGCTATGGTGGTGGTGTCTTGCATTCCCTTGAAGATATGTGTGCCCATGCTGGACAACCAAAAACACTGAAGTGTTTCACAACTAGTTTTTGTCCACACCATGCCTCAAAAGGAGTCATTCCATCTAAGACATTATGAGGAGACCTGTTAAGGATGTGATTGGCACTACTTATAGCTTCTACCTCAAGTGATGGATCAAGAGGCTTAGCTTGAATAATACAACTTGCCATTGACTTAAGAGTTCTAATCCTCATTGCTATAACATTTGTCTTTTGTACACTAAACACTATAGTATTTTGAAGATCAATACCCTCAAGTTCATAAAAGTCTCTAAGTCTTGAGTTCACATATCTGCTTTCATTTTCCATATGAAGAACCTTGATGTTTTTACTAGATTGCTTTTCAACATGACTCTTGAAGGTGAGAAACTTATCAAATACTTCATTCTTGTGATTAACAAAGGAGATCCATTTGTAGCATGAAAACTCATCAATAAAAGTGAGGACATAGTGACACTTGCTAACTGATGTCACTAAAAAAGGGCCTACTAGAACCATGTGAACCAATTCAAGAACAATTGATGCTCTCCAAGACTTCCCTTTGTCAAACTTCTCTTCTAGATGCATATCCATTGAACAATTTGAACATTCACCCTTAGAAAAGTTGATTGTAGGTAGACCTTTGACCATATTTTTTGAGCTTAGTTGATGAAGATAGTGGAAGGCACGATGTCCATATCACTCATGCTACAATTTACTTTGTGATTATGAATGTGTCAACAAGGCATGTGAAGGAGACTTAGGCACAAAATGGGAAAAAGAATAAAGCCTTGTGTCATCATTAACTTCACCCTATTAGAAATGCTTTAGAATAACTGAGAGGGGGGGGGTGAATTTGTTATTCAAGGTCCAAATGTCCAATTTATTTTTATTTTTTATCAAGTAAAGTGAGCCTATTAAATTGTTTATTCATCCAAGCTTAAACTTTCCTACTTAGCAAGTTACTATAAATCAACATGCATGCATAAAAAATGAAAGATCAACACATAACACAGTGATTTATGTGGAAACACAAGTTGGAAAAAACCACCAGTAACATGCTACTCAATTTTCACTCTTCTAAAGTGATGCCCTATGAAAGGCCTACCTTGTTAAAGGCTACAACACACTGTTAAATGTGACCTAGTGAAAGGATTTAACCACCTTATTAGAAGTGGTCCTTTTTAGAGGAATTTAGAACATTCGCTTGGAATGTCACCCTATTAAAGGATTTAAAAATGGCTATTAAACCAACCTAAGTCTATAGGATTTTATCCTAGCTTGCACAATTGTTAGAGGGTAACAAAAAGGTCTTTTGACCTAATACGACTCACAACTTAACTTACAGATTTTAGATCTCTATTTAGCTCTTCACAATTTGCCTAGCTTTCAGTCTCTACAGCTCTAACAGCTTGTCCTCCTTTCAAGCTTCATCTCCTTGAGTCTTCATGCTATATGTAACAATGCAATCTCCTCTATGACCACTTAGCAAAGCAGAGTCTTTGTGTTGTATTCTTTCTTCTCCTAGATGCCTTCTCTTTGACACCCTTCAACCACTTCACAATTTGGCATAGTAGCTACTCTTACTTCTTGGCCTGTGACTCCTTAAATAGAAATTTGGAATTTCTTTTCCCACTCGATTCTTCCCTCCTTTAATTTTAGTTCAAATGGATTAGGTAGGATGCATTGAATCTAACCCATATTTTTCTCCTTCTAGAAACATCATGAAGAATCCTGTTGAATTCACTCAAAAATGGTTTACATAAAATTCTGTGCCACCAGCTCATCATCCTTATCCTCCAACTAGTTCACAAAATTCAAGGTAATAAACTTGTCAGATCAGATCTGGTGAATCTTTGACATTTTCAATAATGTAGTAGCTCAGCACTATTGAAATTTTGGTGCTTGGCACATACTGTGTTACTCAACATCAACTATGTTTTATTGATGCTTGACACCTAATATGGATTCACTCAGCATCCACTAAATTTTACTGATGCTTGGCACCTATTACTTTGCTTAGCTCCTTCTATATCACTCGGTACACATTAGATTTTTCTTTTTCTTAGTACTAACTAAAAATTTTCTCGGCTTGAACTAGCTTGCTTGGCACTCACTAATGAACTTAGTTAAGCTTTGTAGTCAACCTTGTTTCAACTTATTCCTCTAATGTTTCTAAGTGTGGCCAACCTCTATATCTTCAAGTATATTACCAATACATCATTTTACCATTGTCTTAACTAATCCTTGCACTTCATTACAAAATCATAACTCAACCTTTCCCTTAGGTGCTTTTGTTACATCTTGTTGATTAATCCTCTCCATCAATCAACTAAGTGACTGTACTTGGATCTTATAAATAATTTTCATTCAAAAATAGTAGGTTTGACATCAATGACAAAACAATGATTGAAAACATTTTTTAACGATAATCTCCCTCTTTGACAGTATTCATTTTTCAATCAGATTCCCAACAATCTCCCTCTTTGGCATTGATATCAAACCAAACTGGTCAACCAAGTTATCAAATGCTAACTAGGTTAAAATAGTAAATCAAATGCAAAAAATTAAACTTTTAACTATACATTTTATCAGCAGCATAAGTTGACTTATGACTTCCTCTGAATTCTTTTGTTGATAAACTATCTTCTCCCTCTTTGTTCCTGATAAACTATCTTCTCTGTCTTTGTTCTTCTATTCATTTGATTGATTCTTGTCTGCACTATTTTCTCCCTCTTTTTGATCTCTTACTATTGTTCAATTTGATCTTGTACTACTTTTGACTCCTTAGATTATTTCTCCCTTTATATACATTGACCATGTTCTGGTATCAACTACTTGCTTTTCCATTTGATCCTATAGATTGGATCAGTTTCTTGCTACTTCTCCTTCTCCAATTGAATGTTTTTGATCAAACGCTGTTGATTAGTTTTTTTCTATTTCTCCCTCTTTGAAAAAAATGCCAAAGATGCACTATTTCAGCATCTTAACATGTAAGTGTAGTATTTGCAAGTACTCCAATTTCTCCCTATGTCACCTTGCTTGTGATTGATTTGGAATTTCAACACTTTGATTACTTCAGGCATGATCCTAAAGTAAACATCCTCTGCATCAATTTGTAATATGCCAACAATCAACTCATTTGATGTATGGAACTTATGCTTTTTCTTTAAACAACCTTGGATAGGGGTATCACCCCTATTCTACCTCTAAGATACTCAAAAGCATCTTTAGGTAGCACTTTTGTAAAGATGTTAGCAATCTGTTCCTTTGAATTGACATATTCCATCCTTATTTGCTTGCCTTCTACCAATTCTCTTAAATAATGATACTTAATTGCAATATGCTTTATTTTTGCATGCATCATAGGATTTTTTGATATGTTGATGGAATTTGTATTATCACAATAGAATATCACAAGTTTAGTTACCTCTTCTTTCATAGCTTGCAACAAATGTTTGATCCATACAATATTAGTGCAATTGATAGCAATAGAAACATATTTAGCTTCTATTGTGGACTTTGAGGTACAAATTTGCTTTTTTTTGGTCCAAGTAATCAATCTTTTATGTAAGAAAAGTGCTCCTCCATTGGTGCTCTTTCTGTCATCAATATTACCTCCCCAGTTTGCATCAATGTAGGATTTCAACTCAAACTTTTCACTCATCTTGTAGCATAAACCAAAGTCATTAGTTTCTTTTAGGTACCTCATTATTTTCTTCACTACAATTAGATGATTTTCTCTTGGATTTGCAAAAAATCTTGCCACTATTCCAATAGCTAATGCAATGTCTTGTCTACTATGTATAACATACTGCAACTTTTCAATCATTGATCTATACATTCTCTGATTCACTTGAGCTAACTCATCATTCTTGGATAACTTATGTCCTATTACCATTGGTGTACTAACTAATTTTGAGTCTTCTAATCCAAATGTCTTGATTATATCCTTGATGTATTTTGATTGGGTCACAAATATGCCATGCTTTAGTTGATGTACTTTCAATCCAATAGAGAATTTCATTTCTCCAAACATTGACATCTCAAACTCATGTTTCATTTGATCAGCAAAATCTTTGCATAGAACATCTTTTCCTCCAAATATTATATCATCAAAAAATATTTTAGATATCAAAATATCTTTAACTTTTTCTACCTTAATGTAAAAGTTGTTATCTATTCTCTCAAATCCTATCTTCACAAGATACTTGTGCAGTCTTTCATACTATGCTCTAGGTGCTTTCTTCAAACCATAGAGTGCTTTATGCAGTTTGCAAACCATATCCTTATTGTTGTCATTAACAAATCCCTTTGGTTGTTCTATGTAGACTTCCTCTTCTAGTATTCCATTTAGAAAAGCAGACTTCACATCCATTTGGTAGACTTTGAATCCTTTATAAGTAGCATATGCAAGTAGTGTTCTCACTCCTTCCATTCTTGAAATAGGAGAAAATATTTTCCCATACTCCAGTCCTTCTTCTTGTGCATAGCCTTTGTAGACTAGTCTGGCCTTGTTTCTTGTTATCTCACCATTCTCATCAAGTTTGTTCCTAAAGACTCATTTGATACCAATTACATTTTTATCAACTTGCCTTGGAACTAGGGTCCAAGTTTTGTTCTTCTTAATTTGATCTATCTCCTCTTCCATAGCTTTATGCCACTTATCATCTTGTAGTGCATCCTTCACTATTTTGGGCTCAATCTTGCTCAAGAAACATGATTCATTCCTTAGTCTATTCCTTGTCATTGGTTTTGCATCCTTCTCTCCAATGATTTGTTCTACAGGGTGATTTCTTCTCACATATTTGGATAATCTTGGTTCTATCCTTCTTTCCACGTTTGGTTCTTCATCTGTAGAGTCACTTTGCACATAGTTGTCTGGTATTTCATTATCTCTTTCATGTGTACTGATTTTAGAATTAGAATGTACATTTTCTTCATTCTGTAACTTGGCTTTTGAATGTAGCTCGACATTTATTAGTTGTGACTTGGCTGATACTAAATTTTTTTGTTGATTCCCAACTTGATTAGCAGCATCATCTCCAATAGTCATTCCTTCATAGAAGTATACAAAAGTTCTATAATCTTCTATTTTCTATAATTCATCAACTTGGACTTCTGCATGCTCATCAAAATTCACATTTGCACTCTCCACAACCTTGTTAGTGTTAGTATTCAAACACTTATATGCTTTACTTCTAGTGGAGTATCCAAGGAATATTCCTTCATCACTCTTTGCATCAAACTTGTCATTTCTAGTATCTTTAAGAATATAGCATTTACAACCAAATAACTTGAAATGTTTTACATTAGGTGAGTGACTACACCATAATTCAAAAGGTGTTGCATTTGTACCTTTCTTGACTTGTACTCGATTTAGGATGTAAATAACAATACTAATAGCTTCTCTCTAGTACTTCAGAGCAATATTTCTCTCCATCATTAATGTTCTAGAACAATCTATTATTGATCTATTATTTCTTTTTGCAATCACATTTTGTGGGGTAGTTCTTGGTGCTAGTGTTTGTCTCTTGATTCCTTTGTCATTGCAAAATGTCTCAAACTCTTTTTATGTAAACCTTCCTCCTCTGTCTGATCTCAAGTAGTTTAGACTCTTTCCTATTTCCTTCTCAACCTTGGCCAAATACAACTTAAACATTTGAAATGCATTAATTTTTTTTTCTTTAAGAACATGGTAGTCATCATCTTAGAGTAGCCATCCCCAAATAACATTATGTATCTATCTCCTTGGTAGCTTTCCACTTCTATTAGGCCACATAAGTCAGTGTGGACTAGTTCTACTACTTCTTTGGAAGTATAGATTTCCACTTCTATTAGGCCACATAAGTCATTCCTTCATAGAAGTATACAAAAGTTCTATAATCTTCTATTTTCTTAAAATCATCAACTTGGACTTCTGCATGCTCATCAAAATTCACATTTGCACTCTCCACAATCTTTTTAGTGTTAGTATTCAAACACTTATATGCTTTACTTCTAGTGGAGTATCCAAGGAATATTCCTTCATCACTCTTTGCATCAAACTTGTCGTTTCTATTATCTTTAAGAATATAGCATTTACAACCAAATACCTTGAAATGTTTTACAATAGGTGAGTGACTACACCATAATTCAAAAGGTGTTGCATTTGTACCTTTCTTGACTTGTACTCGATTTAGGATGTAAATAACAATACTAATAGCTTCTCTCTAGTACTTCAGAGCAATATTTTTCTCCATCATTAATGTTCTGACACAATCTATTATTGATCTATTATTTCTTTTTGCAATCACATTTTGTGTGGCAGTTCTTGGTACTAGTGTTTGTCTCTTGATTCCTTTGTCATTGCAAAATGTCTCAAACTCTTTTGATGTAAACTTTCCTCCTCTGTCTGATCTCAAGTAGTTTAGACTCTTTCTTATTTCCTTCTCAACCTTGGCCAAATACAACTTAAACATTTGAAATGCATTAATTTTTTTTTCTTTAAGAACATGGCAGTCATCATCTTAGAGTAGTCATCCCCAAATAACATTATGTATCTGTCTCCTTGGTAGCTTTCCACTTCTATTAGGCCACATAAGTCAGTATGGACTAGTTCTACTACTTCTTTGGAAGTATAGATTTTTCTTTTGAATGTTGACTTGATCATCTTCCCTAGTTGACATTATTTGCACATTGTGTTTTCAAGCTTCTTTAGCTTAGACAAACCTCTGACTTTCTTCTTTTGGTCAATGCTAATCAGATTGTCAAAGTTAACATGACATAACCTTTTATGCCATAACCACACATCATCAAATCTAACAATAAGACAGGTTGCATCTTTTATATCTAGGTAAAATAAGTTACTCCTAGTTTGTTCACCTTTTCCTATTTTATTTTTATTAGTATCATAGATTTTGGCAATTTTGTTTCCAAATTCTACTTTGCAACCTATATTTCCTAACTATGATACACTCATCAAATTGTAGTTCAATCCTTCAACATAGTATACATTATCACATGATATTTTTTCTGTAAGTTTAATAGAATCTTTTCCTTCGATTTGGAAAAGAGCATCATTTCTAAATCTAACACTATTTCCATCATACTGAGTAAAGGTAATAAACTTACTTTTGTGTCCTATCATGTGATGTGAGCATCCACTATAGATGATCCATTTGTCATTTTTGTGCACACAGGTTACTAGTGCTATTGCCTCATCTTCATCCGATTCATCCTTCATGACTACATAGACTACTTCATCATCATTCTCATTAGAATCCTATTCAACAATCCTTGTAACCTCTGCTATCATCTTCTCTTTTGTTCTTGTACTTGTTTCCTTCTTTGTAGTTCTTCTTCTATGTACATTTTGCAGCAATATGTCCTACTTCATTGCAATTAAAACAAATGATAGGCAGCTTACCTTTGAATTTACCTTTACCTCTATGGAATCTTCTAGCTAATAGTGCTTCCAATTGTTCCACATCTTCCTCATTTGTGCTATTGTCACTAGATGCATGTTTTCCTTTTCTACTCTTCTTCTTTGATTTCACCTTCTCAGTATCTTTCAATGATAGCTTAGCCTTAAAAGTAGATTCAAGATTCCAAAGTTTGTAGTTACCATAATTGGACAACTCAAAAGTAGTGAGTCTCCCTACTATTCCTTCAAAGGTTAATTGATTTCTTGGGACACACCTTAGATCTTGGATGGTTGAAACTCTAATAGCATAAATGGGGAGCAGGGTTCTTAAGTACTTGCTATTGACAATGTCATCTTCTAAATGACCACCCAAATTTATTATTGCACTTACCACTTCTTTCATTCTAGAGACATATTGAGCAAAATTCTCACCTTCCTCCATTTTCATGTCATCAAACTTTCCTCTGAGGCTTTCTCTCTTTTCTCTTTGAACATTCTAATCTCCTCCATAGATGTCTAAAAGGGCTTTCCACATCTTGAATGTAAAATCACATCCTTTGATGTCATCAAATTTAGCATAGCTGAGTGTAGAGGCAATCTCCAGCATTACCTGGTTGTGCTCCTTCTTTTTTTTTAAATCATTTATAGAAAGGGGTCCAGCTGGATCTACATGTTCCACACCAATTGAGGTTTTTGCATAATCACCTATTGATTTAAGGTGTAGTTTTATTAGGCTTTTCCATGCAGCAAAGTTATCTCTATTGAGCTTGGGAACTTTTCTCTTGGACATCTTGATCTTTCTGCTTCTAGTACTTTAAACTTTTTCTCTTGGACATCTTGATCTTTCTGCTTCTAGTACTTTAAACTAACTTAGCATATTGACTCTGATACCAATTGTTAGAAATGCTTTAGAATAACTGAGAGGGGGGTGAATTAGTTATTTAAGGTCCAAATGTCCAATTAAAACTTTTTCATCAAGTAAAGTGAGCCTATTAAACTATTCATTCATTCAAGCTTAAACTTTTCTACTTAACAAGTTACTATAAATCAACATACAAGCATAACACATGAAACATCAACACATTGTTGGAAATCTAACTAAAAAGCTCATTTTTGAAGAAAAAAAGAGGGATATTGTTGCAAAGAAGGAAGATTGTTATTAAAAAAATGTTTTCAATCATTGTTTTGTCATTGATGTCAAACCTTATATTTGTAGGAATGACATTTGCTTATAAGATCCAAGTACTATCACTTAGTTTATTGATGAAGAGGATTTAATAAACAAGATATAATAAGATGACCTGAGGGAAAGGTTGAGTTATGATGTTGTAATAAAGTGAAAGGATTAGTTAAGACAATGGTTAAATGATGTATTAATAGCATACTTAAATATATAGAGGTTGGTCTCACTTAAAACCATTGGAAGAAGAAGTTGTAACAAGGTTGACTGCAAAGCTTAAACTAAGATCATTAGTGGGTGCCGAGCAAGTTAGTTGAAGTTGAGAAAATTCTTAGTTGGAGCTGAGTAACAGGAAATTCTAGTGTGTGCTGAGTGATCTTCAGGTGCTGAGCATCAAAAAGTTCTTAGTTGTTGCCGAGTGATCTTTAGGTGTCGAGCATCAGGAAAAACATAGTTGATGTTGAGTAACATAGTATGTGCCAAGCACCAGTATTTCAATAGTGCCGAGTTGTTGCATTATTTCAAATGATGAAAATTTTCCAATTCTGAGTTGACAAAGTGATTACCTTGAATTTTGTGAAAAATTTAGAAGATAAGGATGATGAGCTGGTGGCACAAAATCCTATGTAAACCATTTTTAGGTAAATTCTAAAAGATTATTCAAGAAGTTTTTAGAGGAAACAAAATATGAGTTTGATGCAATGAATCCTACATAATCCATACAAATTGAAATTAAAGAATGGAAGAATCAAGTGGGAAAAAGAACTCCAAGACTTCTATTTAAGGAGTCATAAACCAAGAAGAAAATTTTGTTGATACTATTGTTGCTAAAGAGCCAAACTGCAAAGTGGTCAAAAGGGTGTCAAGGAGAAGACATCTAGGAGAAGGAAGAGCATAGAGGCTCTACTTTTACAAGTGGTCATGAAGAGATGATTGTACTAGTACATTGAGCATAGAGACTCAAGGAGACTAAGCTTGAAAAAAGGGCAAGTTGCCAGAGTTGTAGTGATTGAAGGACATGCAATGGTATGAGCTAAGAAGTGATCTGAGATCTGCAAGATAAGTTGTATGTTGTAGTCAGGTCAAAATTTTCTAATACTCTCTAGCAATTGTATTAGTTATGAAAATCCTATGGACTTAGGTTGGCCTAACTGTCATTTGTAAATCCTTTAATAGGGTGACATTCCAAGTGAATGTTCTAAATTCCTTTAACTAGACCCACTTCTAACAGGGTGGTCAAATCCTCTAACAAGGTCACATTTGATAGTGTGTTGTAAGTCTTTAATAGGGCAATCCTTTCATAGGGCATCATTTTAGAAGAGTGAGAATTGAATAGCATGTTACTAGTGGTTTCTCCCAAATTGAGTTTCCACATAAATCATTGTGTTATGTGTTGATTTTTTATGTGTTATGCTTGCATGTTGATTTATAATAACTTGCTGGTTAGAAAGGTTAAAGCTTGGATGAATGAATAGTTGAATGGGCTCACCATACTTAGTGAAAAGTTTGAATAAGACATTTGGACCTTGAATAATTGATTCACCCCCCTCTCAATTATTCTAAATTACTTCTAACAATTGGTATTAGAGCCATCTGCTAATTTAGTTTCAAGGTACTAGAAGCAGGAAGATCAAGATGTCCAAGAGAGAAGTTCCCAAGCTCAACAAACACAACATTGTTGCATGGCAGAGTTTAATGAAATTGCACCTCGGATCAATACATGACTATGCACAAACCTTAATTGGAAAAGAACATGTAAATCCAGCAAGACCTCTTCCTACAGATGATTTGAACAAAAAGAAGAGCACAATTAAGTAATGCTGGAGATTGCTTCTACACTTAATTATGTAGAATATGATGACATCAAATATTGTGACACTGCATTGAAGATGTTGAAAGTCTTATTAAATATATTTGGAGAAGATCAGAATGTCTAGAGTGTAAAGAGAGAAAGCCTAAGATGAAATTTCGATGACATGAAAATGGAGGAAGGTGAAAATGTTGCAAAATATGCTGCAAGAATGAAAGAAGTGGTAAGTGCAATAAGAACTCTAGGTGGTCAAATGGAAGATGAAACTATCATCAGAAAATACTTAAGAACTCTACTCCCTATCTATGCTATTAGAGTTTCAACCATCCAAGAGCTAGGGTGTGTACAAGGAAACACATCAACCTTTGAAGCAATAGTGGGAAGACTTACTGCATTTGAGCTATCCAATTTTGATAATTACAATCTTGAGAACCTTGAATTTGATTTCAAGGCCAAGATGACAATAAAGGATACTAAGGAGGAGACATTAAGCAAGAAGAGAAGAAAGGAAAAATATGCATCCAGTGATAGCAGTGCAGATGAGGAAGATGTGGAACAGTTAGAAGCACTACTGGCTAGGAGATTCCATAGAGGCAAAGAAAAATTCAAAGGTAAGCTCCTTATCATATGTTTCAAGTGCAATGAAGTATGTCATATTGCTGCAAGATGTACACAGAAGAAGAACTACAAAGAAGGAAACAAGTATAGTAACAAGAGAGAAGATGATAGAAAAGATTACAAGGAGAAAGGCAAAAGATACTACATTGTTGAAGAAGATTCTGGTTAGAATGATGATGAAGTAGTCTATGTGGCCATGAAGGATGAATTAGATAAAGAAGAAGATGAAGCAACAGAATTGGTTTCCTGTGTGAACAAAAATGACAAGTGGATTATAGACAGTGGATGCTCACATCACGTGACAGGAGATAAAAGTAAGTTCATTACCTTTACTCAATATGATGGAAATAGTGTTAGATTTGGTAATGATGCTCCATGTCAAATCAAAGGAAAAGGCTCTATTAAGTTCACAAAAAAAAATTCATATGATAATGCATATTATGTTGAAGGATTGAATTACAACTTGTTGAGTGTATCATAGTTAGGTAATGTAGGTTGCAGAGTTGAATTTGGAAACAAAACTGCCAAGATTTATGACATTGATAGAAATCTGATAGGAAAAGGTGAACAAACTAGAAGTAATCTATTTTACCTAGATATGGAAGATGCAACATGTCTTGTTGTTAGATTTGATGATGTGTGGTTATGGCATGAAAGGCTTTGCCATGCTAACTTTGATAATTTGATCAGCATTAGCAAAAAGAACAGAGTCAAAGGATTGCCCAAATTGAAGAAACCTAAAAATACAATGTATAAACAATGTCAACTAGGGAATATGACTAACTCTAGTTTCAAAAGCAAACCATACATTTTCAAAGAAGTATTAGAGTTAGTCCATACAGACTTATGTGGTCCAATAGAAGTGCAAAGCTACTTAGGAGACAAATACACAATGCTATTTGTAGATGACTATTCTAGGATGATGACTACTATGTTTTTAAAGTGAAAATATGATGCATTTCAAATGTTTAAGTAGTATTTAGCTAGAGTAGAGAAGGAAACATGAAAGAATATGAAGTGCCTAAGTTTAGACAAAGGAGGTGAGTTCACATCAAAAGAGTTTGAGATATTCTACAATGACAAAGGTATCAAAAGAAAAACATTAGCACCAAGAACTCCACCACAGAATGGTATTGCTGAAAGAAAGAATAGATCAATGATTGACTATGCTAGAACTTTGATGATGGAGAAAAATGTTGCACTAAAGTATTGGAGAGAAGTTGTAAGTACTGTAGTCTACACACTGAATAGAGTTCAAGTAAAGAAAGGTACAAATGCAACATCTTTTGAACTATGGTATGGTCACTCACCTAATGTTAAACATTTCAAAGTATTTGGTTGTAAATGCTATATTCTAAAAGATAATAGAAATGGTAAGTTTGATACAAAAAGTGATGAAGGCATATTCTTAGGGTACTCCAATAGAAGTAAGGCATATAAGTGTTTGAATACCAACACTAACAAGATTGTGCAGAGTGCAAATGTAAATTTTGATGAGCATGTAGAAATTCAAATTAATGAGTCCAAGAAACTAGAGGATTATAGATCTTTTGTATATCTCTATAAAGGAATGACTGTTGAAGACAACATTGAAAATCAAGTTGAGAATCAACAAAAAAATTTAGGTCAACAAGAAATTTAAGTATCTACCGAGTCCTAGCAGTGAATGTCAAGCTACATTCAGAAGTTGAGTTGTAGAATGTAGAAAATGCACAATCTGATTCTGAAAATAGTATACATGAGAGGAATGATGAAGTGATAGATGGAGAAGAAAAAAATGACTCTGAAGCTAAAGGATCAAACATTGAAAGAAGTACAGAACCAAGATTAACTAAGTATGTGAGAAGACATTACTTTGCAGATCAAATCATTGGTGAAAAAGATGCCAGACCAATGACAAGGAATAGACCGAGGAATGAATCGTGTCTACTGAGCAAGGTTGAACCTAAAATAGTGAAAGATGCACTCCAAGATGATGATTGGTATAAAGCCATGGAAGAGGAGATAGATCATATTGAGAAGAATAAAATATGGACCCTAGTTCCTAGACCAGTTGATAAGAATGTGATTGGTACCAAATGGGTGTTTAGAAACAAATTGGATGAGAATGGTGAGATAACAAGAAACAAAGCCAGATTAGTTTGCAAAGGCTATGCATAAGAAGAAGGACTGGATTATGGGGAAACATTTGCCCATGTTGCAAGAATGGAAGGAGTAAGAACATTACTTGCATATGCTGCATACAAAGGTTTCAAAGCCTACCAAATGGATGTGAAATCTTCCTTTTTGAATGGTATACTAGAAGAGGAAGTCTACATAGAACAACTAGAGGGATTTTTTGATGAGAAGAACAAGAACATACTCTACAAACTGCATAAAGCACTTTATGGATTGAAGCAAGCACCTAGAGCATGGTATGAGAGGTTGCACAAATATCTTGTGAACATAGGATTTGAGAGAATAGATGACAACAACAACTTGTACATCAAAGTTAAAAAAGGTAAAGACATTCTAATATCAGAAATCTTTGTTAATGATATAATATTTGGAGGAAAAGATGTTCTTTGCAAAGATTTTTCTGATCAAGTGAAGCATGAATTTGAGATGTCAATGTTTGGAGAAATTAAATTCTTTTTTGGATTAAAAGTACATCAATTGAAATATGGCATATTTGTGACCCAATCTAAATACATCAAGGAGATACTCAAAAAATTTGGGTTAGAATACTCAAAACCAGTTAGCACACTAATAGCAATTGGAGATAAGCTATCCAAGAATGATGAGTCAGCTGAAGTGAATCAGAAATTATATAGATCAATTATTAGAAAGCTACAATATGTTGTACATAGTAGACTAGACATTGCATTAGCTATTGGAATAGTGGCTAGATTTTTTGCAAATCCAAGAGAAAATCACTTAATGGTAGTAAAGAGAATACCAAGGTACCTAAAAGGAACTAATGACTTTGGTTTGTACTACAAGAGGAGTAAAAAATTTGAACTGAGAGCCTACACTAATGTAGATTGGGGAGGTAACATTGATGATAGAAAAAGCACCACTAAAAGAGCACTTTTCTTGGGAGAAAGGTTGATTACATGGACTAGCAAAAAGCAAAGTTTTGCCTCATAGTTCACTACTGAAGCTGAATATGTTGTAGCTACTATAAATTGCACCAACATTGTATGGATCAAACATGTGTTGCAAGGTATGAAGGAAGAGGTAATTGAGACAATGATACTTTATTGTGATAATACAAGTGCTATCAACATATCAAAGAATCCTATAATGTATGCTAAAACCAAGCACATTGCAATCAAGTATCACTATGTAAGAGAATTTGTGGAAGACAAACAAGTGAAGATGGAATATGTTAGCTCAAAGGAACAGATTACTGACATCATCACAAAAGCTCTACTTAAAGATGCTCTTGAGTATCTTAGAGGTAAGTTAGGGGTGATACCCCTTGCTAAGGCTACTTAAGGAAAAAACAACATTGCCATGCATCAAATGAGCTGAATGTTGAAGATTTTACACATTGATGCAGAGGATGTTTACTTTAGAATTCATGCCTAAAGTAGTAGATGTGTTGAAGTTCTAAATCAATCCTAAGCAAGGCGATAGAGGGAGAAATTGAATGAGCTTGCAAAAGCTACACTTGCACACTAAGATGCTAATATATCTTTGGCATTGTTGTCAAAGAGGGAGAAGATGTGAGAAACTGATCAATAGAAGTTGTGGTAATATTGATAAAAAAAAAATAGAGGGAGAAGTTGATTAGAATAGTAGAAGATGAACAATAAAGAGGGAGAAAAACAAAGAACAAGGATACAACAACCAAGAGGGAGAAGTAGAAATGAAGCAATTAGAATAGCAGAAAGAGATGTGAAGTTACAATTGTATTTTGGCATTTGACTTACTATTCTAGCCGAGGTAGCTTGTGGTTGAATAGTTTAGTCTGATGGTTGATATGTTTGGATTGCCATCAATGCCAAAGAGGGAGATTGTTGGAAATTTTATTGAATAGCTCATTGTTGAAGATCAAAGAGGGAGATTGTTGCAAAGAAGGAATATTTTTGTTAAAGGAATATTTTCAATCATTGTTTTGTCATTTTTGTCAAACTTTCTATTTGTAGGAATGGCATTTGCTTATAAGATCTAAGTATTATCACTTAGTTGATTGATGAAGATGATTTAATCAACATGATGTAACAAGATTACCTAAGGGAAAGGTTGAGTTATGATGTTATAATGAAGTGCAAGGATTAGTTAAGACAATGGTTAAATGATGTATTGATAATATACTTAAAGATACATAGGTTGGTCACACTTAGAAACATTAGAGGGAAGAAGTTGTAACAAGGTTGACTGCAAAGCTTAAACTAAGATCATTAGTGGGTGTCGAGAAAGTTAGTTGAAGCTGAGAAAATTCTTAGTTGGAGCCACGTAACAAGAAATTCTAGTGTGTGTCGAGTGATCTTCAGATGCTGAGAGAAGATCAAGTGTCAAGCATCATAAAATTCTTAGTTGATGATGAGTGATCTGCAAGTGCCGAGCATTAGGAAAAACACAATTGATGTTGAGTAACATAGTATGTGTCGAGCACTAGTATTTCAATAGTGCTGAGCTACTACATTATTTCAAATGACAAAATTTTTCCAAATCTGAGCTGACAAAGTGGTTATCTTGAATTTTGCAAACAAGTTTGAAGACAAGGATAATGAGCTAGTAGCACAGAATCCTATGTAAACTATTTTTGGGTGAATTCGAAAAGATTATTCAAGAAGTTTCAAGAGGAAACAAAATATGGGTTAGATGTAATGAGTCCTACCTAATCCATACAAATTGAAAGTAAAGAATGGAAGAATTGAGTAGGAAAAAGTACTCCAAGACTTCTATTTAAGGAGTCATAGACCAAGAAGCAAATTTTGTTGATACTATTGTTGCTGAAGAGCCAAACTGCAAAGTGGTTAGAAGGGTGTCAAGGAGAAGACATCTAGGAGAAGGAAGAGAATAGAGGCTTTGCTTCTACGAGTGGTCATGAAGAGATGATTGCATTGGTACATTGAGCATAGAGACTCAAGGAGACTAAGATTGAAAGGAGGGCAAGCTGTCAGAGTTGTAATGATTGAAGGCCAATCAATGGTATGAGATGAGAAGTGATCTAAGATCAACAAGATAAGTTGTATGTTGTAGTTAGGTCATAATTTTCTAATACTCTCTAGCAATTGTATTAAATATGAAAATCCTATAGACTTAGGTTGGCCTAACAACCATTTGTAAATCCTTTAACAAGGTGACATTCCAAGTGAATGTTCTAAAGTCCTTTAACTAGGCCCACTTCTAACAAGGTGGTCAAATCCTCTAACAAGGTCACATTTGATAGTGTGTTGTAAGCCTTTAATAGGGTAGGCCTTTCATAGGGCATCACTTCTGAAGAGTGAGAATTGAGTAGCATGTTACTAGTGGTTTTTCTCAAATTAGATTTTGACGTAAATCATTGTGCTATGTGTTGATTTCTTATGTGTTATGCTTGCATGTTGATTTATAGTAATTTTCTGGTTATAAGGGTTAAAGCTTAGATGAATGAATAGTTGAATGGGATCACTATACTTAGTGAAAAGTTTGAATAGGACAGTTGGACCTTAAATAAATAATTCACCCTCCCCTTAGTTATTCTAAAGCATTTCTAACACACATAAAATAGTGATTTATGTGGAAACCCAATTTGGGAAAAAACACTAGTAACATGCTACTCAATTTTCACTCTTCAAAAGTGATGTCCTATGAAAGGCCTGCCCTATTAAAGGCTACAACACACTATTAAATGCGACCTAGTTAAAGGATTTGACCACCCTATTAGAAGTGAGAGCCTAGTTAGAGGACTTAAAAATATTCACTTGGAATGTCACCTTGTTAAAGGATTTATAAATAGCTGTTAAACCAACTAAGTCCATAGGATTTTACCCTAGCTTGCACAATTGTTAGAGAGTAACAACAAGGGCTTTTGAATTGATATAACTCACAACTTAAGTTGTAGATTTTAGATCTTTATTAAGCTCTTCACAATTTTCTTGGCTTTCAGTCTCTGCAGCTCTAATAGCTTGTCCTCCTTTCAAGCTTCATCTCCTTGAGTCTTCATGCTCTATGTAACAGTGCAATCTCCTCTATGACCACTTATTGAGATAGAGTCTCTGTGCTTTGTTCTTTCTTCTCTTAGATGCCTTCTCCTTGACACCCTTCAACTACTTTGCAATTTGGCACAATAGCTACTCTTACTTCTTGCCATGTGATTCATTAAATAGAAATCTAGAATTACTTTTCTTGCTCAATTATCCCCTCCTTTAATTTCAATTCGAATTGATTAGGTAGGATTCATTGAATCTAACCCATATTTTTCTCCTTCTAGAAACATAATGAAGAATCCTCTTAAATTTTCTCAAAAATGGTTAACACAAATTTTTGTGCCAACATCTCATCATCCTTATCCTCCGACTAGTTCACAAAATTCAAGGTAACAAACTTGTCAGCTCAAATTTGGTGAATTTTTGACTTTTTGAATAATAATGCAACTCAACACTATTGAAATTCTAGCGCTTAGCACATACTGTGTTACTCGACATAAACTACATTTTAGTGATGCTCAACACCTACTATGGATTCACTTAGCATCCACTAAGTTTTTCTAATGCTCAGCACCCGTTACTTTGATCGGCTCCTTCTATATCACTTGACACACATTAGATTTTTCTTTTGTTCGGCACTAACTAAAAATTTGTTCAACTTGAACTAGCTTGCTTGGCACTCACTAATGAACTTAGTTAAGCTTTGCAATAAAACTTATTTAAAGTTATTCCTCTAATGTTTCTAAGTGTGGCCAACCTCTGTATCTTCAATTATATTATCAATACATCATTTTATCATTGTCTTAACTGATCCTTGCACTTCATTATAAAACCATAACTCAACCTTTCCCTTTGGTGCTTTTATTACATCTTGTTGATTAAATCTTATTCATCAATCAACTAAGTAATAGTACTTGGATCTTATCAAGAATTGTCATTCAGAAAATAGCAAGTTTGGCATCAATGACAAAACAATGATTGAAAACATTCTTTAACAACAATCTTCCTTTTTTGCAACACTCTCCCTCTTTGACAGTATTCATTTTTCAATCAAATTTCCAACATACCCACTAAAACCAATGAATCATCCTTAAGATTTCACATTTTTACTAAATTGGGAAGAAACTTAGCTTTATTGCCACCTCCATAGTGAGTGATTTGGTAAATTGAAAGGATATTAGTGCTAAGGTTAGGAACATAGAGAACATCTTTGAACTCTCCATTTTCCACTTCAACTTGTCCTTTCCCTTCAACTTCCACTTGTGTATCAATTCCTACAAAGATGTGAGGTACCTTAGACTGCTTCAATGAAGAAAAGTGTCCTTTTGAAGAACCCATATGATGTGAGGCACCTGAGTCAAGAATCTATTCCCTTGAAGAACTTGAACTTGCCATAAATGCTTGCCCTTTTCCCTATGAATTGGATGGATTTGAATTCTTGGAAGCATTTGGCACATTGATTTTGTTCTTCCTAAGTAAGTTTTCCAAATCATCTATTCTCTTAGTCTTGCAATGATGCTCATGATGATTTGGTTTCTTGCAATATGAAAAAAATAGTTTATCCTTCTTGTTATAATTCTTTAGGATAACTGAGAGGGGGGGTGAATCAGTTATTCAAGGTCCAAAATGCGCTATTAGTACCTTTCTAATACTTTTATACCCTTTTCATCTGTTCAAACTTAAAACAGTCAGATAAGCAAATTACTGTAAATCAACATGCAAAGATAAAACATTCAACACATAACACAATGATTTACGTGGAAACCCAATTTGGAAAAAACCACTAGTAACATGCTACTTGATTCTCACTCTTCTAAAGTGATGCCCTATTAAAAGCCTACCCTGTTAAAGGCTTACAACACGCTGTTAAATATGACCTTGTTAGAGGATTTCACCAAACTTTTAGGAATGGGCCTGGTTAAAGGTCTTTAGAACATCCACTAGGAATGTCACCCTGTTAAAAGATTTATCTAATGGCTATTAAACCAACCTAAGTCCATAAGATTTATCTTACTGTTACAATTTCTAGAAAGTAATGATAATGGTCTTTTGATCTGACATAATTTACAACATACTTTGCAGATTTCAGATCACGCTTTTAGTTCAATCCTTATGCTTGGCTTCAATCACTTTAGTTATGACTTGCTTGTCTCTCTTTCAAGCTTTATCTCCTTGAGTTTACCTATTCATTCTACTAATGTAATCATCCTTGTGGTCGTCTATCCAAATAGAGTTCCTCAGCATTTCATGTTTTAATGCTTGACCAGGGCTCTCTCTCTCTCACTATCCCTTCTTTTTCACTCTCTTCCACACTGTTTTCTATTAACTTATGTCTTCTTATATACAAGTTTGATTTTCCTTTGCCACTCAATTCTCCCTCTCTAATTTTAGAGTTTCAAAAATGGATTAGGTAGGATACAATGTATCTACCCCATATCTTGTTTTCTTTGCCAACTGTACCTTAAAAACATTCTACATGGTGTTCTGTGCCACCAACTCATCATTCTTATCCTCCTTTTAATTCACAAATTTCTAGATAACAACTTTGTCGGCTTTGATCTGACGAATCCTCAATTTTCTAAATAATGCAGCAACTCGACATTATTTAGTTATTGGTGCTTGGCACCTCTGTGTTACTCGGTATCATTGAGTTACTGGTGCTCAGCTCCTCTGTGTTACTGGGCACCTATACCTGCTCGGCACTTGAACTTGCTCAACACTTGAACTTGCTCGAAACTTGAACTTGGTTTGAGCTTTACACAAGACTTAGCTAAAACTTTAGATCTTTGATATGTTTTAGCGTGCTCATTCTTTGTATCTTTTAGTATGTCATCCAATACATTGTTTCATTAATGGCTTGACTGATCCTTATACTTCATTACAACATCATAACTTCAACCTTTCTCTAGGTGTTCTAGTTACATCTTATTGATTGCTTCCACCTTGACAATCAACTAATTGATAGTATTTGGATCACTAAAGCAATTGTCATCTCTACAAGTAGCAAGTTTGACATCAATGACAAAACAATGATTGAGGACATTCTTTACTAGTTCCATATATTATTCCAACAATTGTTCTTATGATCATTTCAATCATTTCCAACAATCTCCCTCTTTAGCATTGATGGAAAACCAAACTGATCAAGTAATCAATTCAGTTACCACCAAGATTGTATTGATTTGTTGCATTTTCACTACTGATCACATATATCTCCCTCTTTCATATATATCTCCCTCTTACTTTGCATTGATTAGTTTTCTGCATATTTCTCCCTCTTTGACATAAATGCCAAAGATGTAGCATCTTTATTAAATATGAACCCAAGACAGTACATGGTGCATTACAAGATGGCGACTGGTATAAAGCTATGGAAGAAGAAATCGATCAAATAAGAAAAAATAAAACCTGAAGTTTGGTTCCCAGACCAACTGACAAAAATGTGATTGGCACCAAATGGGTATTCAGAAACAAACTACATGAGAATGGTAAGATTACCAAAAATAAAGCCAGATTAGTATGCAAGGGTTATGCTCAAGAAGAAGGAATAGATTATGGAGAAACATTCGCTCCTGTTGCTAGAATGGAAGGAGTAAGAACTTTACTTGCATATGCTGCCTACAAAGATTTCAAAGTCTATCAGATGGATGTAAAATTTGGCTTCTTAAATGGTATACTAGAAGAAGAAGTCTACATTGAACAACCAGAAGGATTTGTTGATGAAAACAATAGGAATATGGTGTGTAAGTTACATAAAGCACTCTATGGTTTGAAACAAGCACCTAGAGCATGGTATGAGAGACTTCACAAGTATGTAGTACAAATTGGATTTGAAAGAACTGATGATAACAGCAACATGTACATCAAAGCAGAAGAACGTAAAGACATTATTGTATCTGAAATTTTTGTGGATGACATAGTATTTGGTGGTAAGGAAGTACTTTGCAAAGACTTTGCTGACAAAATGAAACATGAATTTGAAATGTCTATGTTTGGTGAAATCAAATTTTTTGTTGGATTGCAAGTTCATCAACTCAAACATGGAATATTTATTACACAATCAAAATTAATCAAAAAAATTCTTAAAACATTTGGATTGGAGGAATCCAAACCATTCAGCACACCAATGGCCACAGGGAATAAGCTATCCAAAAATGATGAGTCAGCTGAAGTCAATCAAACAATGTACAGATCCATGATTGGAAAACTAAAATATGTTGTACATAGTAGACCGGACATAGCATTAGCAGTCAGAATAGTGGCTAGGTTCTCTGCCAATCCTAAAGAAAATCATCTAATAGCAGTAAAAAGAATAATGAGATATCTCAAAGGGACTGATGATTTTGGTCTATACTACAAAAAGAATGGAAAATTTGAACTCAACGCATATATAGATGCAGATTGGGGAGGAAACATTGATGATAGAAAAAGCACAAGTGGAGGTGCATTATTTTTAAGCAAAAGGCTGGTTACCTGGACTAGCAAGAAACAAACATGTATATCCCAGTCCACTACAGAATCAGAATATGTGGTAGCTGCAATCAATTGTACAAACATTGTATGGCTCACACATCTATTGAATGGAATGAAAGAAGAAGTAACAAAACCGGTGATATTATATTGTGATAATACAAGTGCTATAAACATATCCAAAAATCCAGTGATGCATGCGAAAACCAAGCACATTGCAATCAAGTATCATTATGTCAGAGAATTGGTAGAAGACAAACAAGTGAAGTTGGAATACATTCACACAAAGGAACAAACTGCAGATATCTTCACCAAACCATTGCCCAAGGATGCCTATGAATATCTTAGAGGCAAGCTGGGGGTTATGCCCCTAACTCAAGCAGTTTAAGGCAACAAGGAAGCTGCCTTGCATCAACAGGAATAAATCATTGAAATATTAATAGGTTGATGCAAAGGATGACAACAGGAATAGAAACTCCAAATCAGTCACAAGCATGGTGATAGAGGGAGAAAGATAACAAGATGCCAAAGCTTATATTTCGCATAATAAAGATGCCAACTCTACCTTAAAAACATTCTACATGGTGTTCTGTGCCACCAACTCATCATTCTTATCCTCCTTTTAATTCACAAATTTCTAGATAACAACTTTTTTGGCTTTGATCTGAAGAATCTTCAATTTTCTAAATAATGTAGCAACTCGACATTATTTAGTTACTGGTGCTTGGCACCTCTGTGTTACTCAGCATCATTGAGTTACTGGTGCTCAACTCCTCTGTGTTACTGGGCACCTATACCTGCCCGACACTTGAACTTGCTCGGCACTTGAACTTGCTCGACACTTGAACTTGGTTTGAGCTTTACACAAGACTTAGCTAAAACTTTTGATCTTTGATATGTTTTAGTGTGCTCATTCTTTGTATCTTTTAGTATGTCATCCAATACACTATTTCATTAATGGCTTGACTGATCCTTATACTTCATTACAACATCATAACTTCAACCTTTCTCTAGGTGTTCTAGTTACATCTTATTGATTGCTTCCACCTTGACAATCAACTAATTGATAGTATTTGGATCACTAAAGCAATTGTCATCTCTACAAGTAGCAAGTTTGACATCAATGAAAAAACAATGATTGAGGACATTCTTTACCAGTTCCATATATTATTCCAACAATTGTTCTTATGATCATTTCAATCATTTCCAACAATCTCCCTCTTTGGCATTGATGGAAAACCAAACTGATCAAGTAATCAATTCAGTTACCACCAAGATTGTATTGATTTGCTGCATTTTCACTACTGATCACATATATCTCCCTCTTTCATATATATCTCCCTCTTACTTTGCATTGATCAGTTTTCTGCATATTTCTCCCTCTTTGACATAAATGCCAAAGATGTAGCATCTTTATTATGCAAAATATAAGCTTTGGCATCTTGTTTTATTTCTCCCTCTGTCACCATGCTTGTGACTGATTTGGAGTTTCTGTTCCTGCTGTCATCCTTTGCATCAACCTATTAATATTTCAATGATTTATTCCTATTGATGCAAGGCAACTTCCTTGTTGCCTTAAACTATTTGAGTTAGGGGCATAACCCCCAGCTTGCCTCTAAGATATTCATAGGCATCCTTGGGCAATGGTTCGGTGAAGATATCTGCAGTTTTTTCCTTTGTGTGAATGTATTCCAACTTCACTTGTTTGTCTTCTACCAATTCTCTAACATAATGATACTTGATTGCAATGTGCTTGGTTTTCGCATGCATCACTGGATTTTTGGATATGTTTATAGCACTTGTATTATCACAATATAATATCACTGGTTTTGTTACTTCTTCTTTCATTCCATTCAATAGATGTGTGAGCCATACAATGTTTGTACAATTGATTGCAGCTACCACATATTCTGATTCTGCAGTGGACTGGGATTTACATGTTTGTTTCTTGCTAGTCTAGGTAACCAGCCTTTTGCCTAAAAATAATGCACCTCCACTTGTGCTTTTTCTGTCATCAATGTTTCCTCTCCAATATGCATCTGTATATGTGTTGAGTTCAAATTTTCCATTCTTTTTGTAGTATAGACCAAAATCATCAGTCCCTTTGAGATATCTCATTATTATTTTTACTGCTATTAGATGATTTTCTTTAGGATTGGCAGAGAACCTAGCCACTATTCTGACTGCTAATGCTATGTTCGATCTACTATGTACAACATATTGTAGTTTTCCAATCATGGATCTGTACATTGTTTGATTGACTTCAGCTGACTCATCATTTTTGGATAGCTTATTCCCTGTGGCCATTGGTGTGCTGACTAGTTTGGATTCCTCCAATCCAAATGTTTTAAGAATTTTTTTGATGTATTTTGATTGTGTAATAAATATTCCATGTTTGAGTTGATGAACTTGCAATCCAACAAAAAATTTGATTTCACCAAACATAGACATTTCAAATTCATGTTTCATTTTGTTAGCAAAGTCTTTGCAAAGTACTTCCTTACCACCAAATACTATGTCATCCACAAAAATTTCAGATACAATAATGTCTTTACGTTCTTCTGCTTTGATGTACATGTTGTTGTTATCATCAGTTCTTTCAAATCCAATTTGTACTACATACTTGTGAAGTCTCTCATACCATGCTCTAGGTGCTTGTTTCAAACCATAGAGTGCTTTATGTAACTTACACACCATATTCCTATTGTTTTCATCAACAAATCCTTCTGGTTGTTCAATGTAGACTTCTTCTTCTAGTATACCATTTAAGAAGCCAGATTTTACATCCATCTGATAGACTTTGAAATCTTTGTAGGCAACATATGCAAGTAAAGTTCTTACTCCTTCCATTCTAGCAACAGGAGCGAATGTTTCTCCATAATCTATTCCTTCTTCTTGAGCATAACCCTTGCATACTAATCTGGCTTTATTTTTGGTAATCTCACCATTCTCATCTAGTTTGTTTCTGAATACCCATTTGGTGCCAATCACATTTTTGTCAGTTGGTCTGGGAACCAAACTCCAGGGTTTATTTTTTCTTATTTGATCGATTTCTTCTTCCATAGCTTTATACCAGTCGCCATCTTGTAATGCACCATGTACTGTCTTGGGTTCAGATTATTTGATAATACATGATTCATGTCTTAGTCTATTCCTTGTCATTGGTCTTGCATCTTTGTCACCAATTATTTGTTCAACAGGGTGATGTCTTTTTACATATTTAGATAATCTTGGCTCTGTCCTTGTTTCCCTGTTTGATATTTCGGATTCAGGATCACCATGTTCTTCATTATCAGGTTGTTCTTCATCATGTATGCTATCTTCTAAATTGAATTGTGTATTTTCTTCATTCTGTAACTCGGCTTCTAAATGCAACTCGGCATTCACTAGTTGTGAATCAGCTGAAATTGACACTTGTTGTTGACTTTCAATTTTATTGACATCATCCTCATCAGTAGTTATTCCTTCATAAGAATATATAAAGGTTCTATATTCTTCCATTTTCTTTGGTTCTTCAGCTTGGACTTCTGTGTGCTCATCAAAATTTACATTTGTACTTTCCACAATTTTGTTAGTGTTAACATTCAAACACTTATATGCCTTACTTCTTGTGGAGTAACCAAGAAATATACCTTCATCACTTTTTGCATCAAATTTTCCATTTCTAACATCTTTAAAGATAAAACATTTGCAACAAAATACTTTGAAATGTTTTACATTTGGTGAGTAACCATACCATAATTCAAAGGGTGTTGTATTTGTACCTTTCTTGACTTGTACTTGGTTCAATGTATGAACAGGTACACTTACAGCTTCTCTCCAGTATTTTAGAGCAACATTCTTTTCCATCATTAATGTTCTGGCACAATCAATTACAATCTGTTTCTTCTTTCAGCAATTCCATTCTGTGGGGGAGTTCTAGGAGTTGATGTCTGTCTTTTGATTCCATTGTCATTACAGAATATCTTGAATTCATTTGATGTAAATTCACCACCTCTATCTCATCTTAGACATTTCAAGCTTTTTCCAGTTTCTTTTTCAACTCTAGCCACATACCACTTAAACATTTGAAAAGCATCAGATTTTTGTTTTAAGAACATAACAGTCATCATCCTGGAGTAGTCATCAACAAATAACATTATGTATTTATCTCCTCTATAGCTTTGTATTTCCATTGGACCACATAAGTCAGTGTGAACTAACTCAAGTATCTCTTTAGATGTATAGTTTTTGCTTTTGAAACTTGACTTTGTCATCTTTCCTAGCTAACATTGTTTACACATGATATTATCAGGCTTCTTCAATTTTAGTAGACCTCTGACTTTCTGCATTTTACTGATTTTGACCAGATTGTCAAAGTTGACATGACATAATCTTCTATGCCATTGCCATTCATCATCAAATTTTGCAAATAGACAAGAAGCATCATCAAGGTAAAACAAATTACTCTTTGTTTGATCACCTTTTCCTATTACTTTACCATCATTGTCATAGATTTTTGTAGTTTTGTTTTCAAATTCCACTTTGCAACCTATATTGCCTAATTGTGAGACACTCAGTAAATTGTAGTTTAATCCTTCAACATAGTATGCATTGTCACATGAAATTTGGTCTGTGAGCTTAATGGAACCTTTTCCTCTGATTTGACATGGAGCATCATTACCAAATCTAACACTATTTCCATCATACTAAGTAAATTTAACAAACTTACTTTTGTCTCCTATCATGTGATGTGAGCATCCACTGTCTATGATCCATCTGTCATTCTTGTTTATACATGTTACCAGTGCTGTGGCTTCTTCTTCGTCAAATTGGTCCTTCATGGCTACATAAACAACTTCATCATCATTGTCATCAGAATTTTCTTCAACAATATAACACTTCTTACCTTTTTCTTTGTAATCTCTCTTGTCATCATCTCTTCTGTTCTTGTATTTGTTGCCTTCCTTGGAATCTTTTTTCTGTGGACATCTTGCAGCAATATGACCTACTTCATTGCAATTGAAACAAATGATAAGCATCTTACCTTTGAATTTTCCTTTGCCCCTGTGAAATCTTCTAGCGAGCAATTCTTCCAACTGTTCCACATCTTCCTCATCAGTGCTACTGTCACTAGATACATACTTCATTTTTCTTCCTTTCCTTGATTTCATCTGTTCGACAGCTTTTAGTGATAACTTGGCTTTAAAAGAAGATTCAACATTTTCAGGTTTGTAGTTGTCAAAGTTAGATAACTCAAATGCAGTGAGTCTACCTATTATACCTTCAAAGCTTAGATTATTTCCTGGTATACATCTTAGCTGCTGTATTGCTGATACTCTAATAGCATAGATAGGGAGTAAGGTTCTTAAGAACTTACTATTAAGAGTATCTTCATCCAGTTGACCATTCAAGCATCTTATTGCACTTACCACTTCCTTTATTCTTGCACCATACTGAGCAACATTCTCATTTTCTTCCATTTTCATGTCATCAAATTTTCCTCTAAGACTTTCTCTTTTTGCTCTTTGTACATTCTGATCTCCTCCATAGATGTTTGATAAGGCTTTTAACATTTTGAATGCAGTGTCACATCCTTTAATATCATCAAATTCAGCATAGCTGAGTGCAGAGGCAATCTCCAGCATTGTCTGGTTGTATTCTTGTTTGTTTTTCATGTCTTCGGCAGTAGGAGCACCTGTTGGATCTACATGTTCAGTGACAATTGAATTTTGGGCATAATCTCCTATGGATCCAAGATGTATCTTCATCAAACTTTTTCATGCAACAAAGTTGTCCTTGTTGAGCTTGGAAACTTCTCTCTTTGGCATTTTGATCTTTTCTGCTAGTAGTCCCTTTAAACTGAATCAGCAGTCAGGCTCTGATACCAATTGTTAGAATTCTTTAGGATAACTGAGAGGGGGGGTGAATTAGTTATTCAAGGTCCAAAATGCCCTATTAGTACCTTTCTAATACTTTTATACCCTTTTCATCTATTCAAACTTAAAACAGTTAGATAAGCAAATTACTGTAAATCAACATGCAAAGATAAAACATTCAACACATAACACAATGATTTACATGGAAACGCAATTTGGGAAAAACCACCAGTAACATGCTACTTGATTCTCACTCTTCTTAAGTGATGCCCTGTTAAAGGCTTACAACACACTGTTAAATGTGACCTTGTTAGAGGATTTCACCAAACTGTTAGGAATGGGCCTAGTTCTTTGTCTTTAGAACATCCACTTGGAATGCCACCCTGCTAAAGGATTTATCTAATGGCTATTAAACCAAACTAAGTCCATAGGATTTATCTTACTGTTACAATTGCTAGAAAGTAACGATAATGGTCTTTTGATCTGACATAACTTACAACATACTTTGCAGATTTCAGATCATGCTTTTAGTTCAATCCTTATGCTTGGCTTCAATCACTTTAGTTCTAACTTTCTTGTCTCTCTTTCAAGCTTCATCTCCTTGATTTTACCTATTCATTTTGCTAATGTAATCATCCTTGTGGTCATCTATCCAAACAGAGTTCCTCAGCATTTCATGCTTTAATGCTCGACCAGGGCTCTCTCTCTCACTATCCCTTCTTTTTCACTATCTTCCACACTGTTTTCTATTAACTTATGTCTTCTTATATACAAGTCTGATTTTCCTTTGCCGCTCAATTCTCCCTCTCTAATTTTAGAGTTTCAAAAATGGATTAGGTAGGATACAATGTATCTACCCCATATCTTGTTTTCTTTGCCAACTATACCTTAAAAATGTTCTACATGGTGTTCTATTCCACCAACTCATCATTCTTATCCTCTTTTTAATTCACATATTTCTAGATAACAAATTTGTCGGCTTTGATCTGACGATTCTTCAATTTTCTAAATAATACAACAACTCGACATTATTTAGTTACTGGTGCTTGACACCTCTGTGTTACTCAGCATCATTGAGTTACTGGTGCTCGGCTCCTCTGTGTTACTCGGTACCTATACCTGCTCAACACTTGAACTTGATTTGAGCATTACATAAGACTTAGCTAAAACCTTAGATCTTTGATATGTTTTAGTGTGCTCATTCTTTGTATCTTTTAGTATGTCATCCAATACACTGTTTCATTAATGGCTTGATTGATCCTTATATTTCATTACAACATCATAACTTCAACCTTTCTCTAGGTGTTCTAGTTACATCTTATTGATTGCTTCCACCTTGACAATCAACTAATTGATAGTATTTGGATCACTAAAGCAATTGTCATCCCTGCAAGTAGCAAGTTTGAAATCAATGAGAAAACAATGATTGAGGACATTCTTTACCAGTTCCATATATTATTCCAACAATTGTTCTTATGATCATTTCAATCATTTCTAACACTTTTTATTGTTGTTTCCCTTCTTGTTGGAAGAAGACTTTCCTTGCTATGAGGAGGAAGATTGTTGTTTTTCTGATTGTGATTTTGGCTTCCACTGCTTTTTCTTGTTGTTGGTGAAATTTTTGCCTCCTTAATTTTTTTGGTTCTCATTACTAGCCACCAATTTTGTAGACTTGGATGACTTGAGAATTCCCATATCTATCAACATTCCAACATAAACATTTCTACAAATGCATCAAATGAAGGTTTAGCAAAGGCACTTCCCATGGTCAACCTGTGAGTTTTGTAACTTGAAACAAAAGATGCACACACTGAAGGTAGCCTCTTCAAGATGTGATGAATCAATCTATCATCCTTCATTGGATTACCACAATCCTTAAGTAGTGCTCTCAATTCATTGGCTTTGTTGACATAGTCTTGAATTCTATCAAAATTCTTAGGATCCAATAGAAGTAGATCATCCTCAATTTGGAATCCCTTTTCCTCATCCACCTTACCAAATCACCCGTCAAGTTTCTCCCAAGCACCCTTGGCATCTCTATGAACACAACTTCTAATAATTCCTAAAGCTTGGTTGTCTTTAACTTACCAATCAACTTGTGCATCAACATTAGTGGGTTTTACAATTGTACCATCAACATATAAATTCAAACCTTTTTCCACTAGTCTACTCCATAAAATATCTTTCCATGTAGTATAATTGGTTGAAGCTAAAAGTAGAGTTTTAGGTGAACTACATGATGCAAAAAATTTAAAAGAGCACAAGAGAGAAAAAGAGACACAAGAACACAAGACACCTCCCCTATTCACTCAATCAAAGAACCTCCTCAAAAGTGATACTTTTGGAACTTTATATGTAGTGTGCTTATAATAGGCCACTTGTCAAAATGGACAAAATAGGAGTTCTTATTTTGTTGTTTACAACCTCCTCTTGGAGTTCAAATCTAATACTTAGCAATGTAGCTCAAATATATAACAATTTTGAAGTTTAATTAAAGCAATACAATGAAAAAAAGGACTTATTTTTGAAAGTGGTGCTTCTGTCCACACAAGCCTATAATCTGAATGTAGACGCAGAAAGTAGACAAAAAATTAAGCACTTTAAAAAAAATAGAACTTGAAAACGTGTCCAGATGAGCCTGTATGGAGCATTTGAAGTTGCAAAATGTTGGATTGAATAAGTAGAGTTGCCAAAAATTGATTTTTTTGACAAATTCATGTACCAAAACCAAAAATAATAGCACCACTAAAAGATTCAGGAAATTCTAGCCTAAATTGAAAAAATTGCACTTGATTTGGAGTCCAGATGACTGAGATATGGCCTCCCAAAGTTGGACTATCAAATCAAAACTACGTATGGAGAGGGGTCTGGTCAGCAAAAAAATGTGTTAAAATTGACATCTAAGCAACTATCATGGTAGTGCAATTTGGTCTACTAGTAATGGTCAAACAACCATCCAATTTAGGCTCATGAAATGTTAACATCAGAAGAAAAAAGGCTAGTTGGATGATGTGGTAGTATAGATTGGCATGTCGGATGACATCAACAGTGTATGGATCTATGTGTGGTAGTTAACAAAGATCCATGCGGGCATAGTCAATGTGGAAGATGACATGTTCAAGGTCTATGTGGTAGTCGAGTCACCTCCTGCACTGGTAGGTGACATGTCCTATGATGGCACTGAATTAGCACTAACTGGGTGGCCACATTGGTAGCTATCATGGTAGGGTGTAGTTGTGATGGCAACATGTTTGGAGGAGTAGAGGATGTCACCTGGAGGGTCAGTGGATGTCACGTGGAGGCTAGAGTGGACATGGCATTTTGTACCATGGAGCTGAGGTAAGGGATGGCCCCGCTATGCCAATAGAGGTGTAGTGTGTGGTTGGTGGAGGTGCTAGATAGTTCACCGGTAGGAGGTAAGTCACCAGTAGTTGGTAGGTGTGTGTGGGACTTTAATCCCACATGCACTATGAAACAATGCAAAGGTCTGTTTAGAAACAAAAATTAGAGTACTGTTTAGTGGCTTGAAGGCCACCAGAGTTGTTGAATGAAATGTTGCCAAAATGTTGTAACTGCTTGTAGTCTGTGAAGAATATGTCAGCCTTGTGTTGTAATTTATTGGTTAGAAGGAATATGGAAAAGAATATTCCATGGGCACTAGGATTTGACCACCTAGTTAACCTACAAAAAAAATTCTCTATAGACTTAATAGGCCAAAAATTTTCCTCAAAATTTTAGAAAAATAATACAAATCCAAAAAATAATTATAGAGAAATAGAAATTGCAGATCTAAAAAATCAATTCATAGATCTAAAAGATCATACCCAGTTCTTCAAATTGGGCCTTCAAGTTCTAGTTTGCAAAAGAAATTACCTCGAATTGGACAATAGCCTAGGGTAGGAAAATTTATAGTCAAAATTCACTGAATTGATGCTTAGATGCAATGGTGAAGTTTGCCTTTATTCTAGATGCTCCTAATGACTATAGATACTTTGGATCTAAATTGAGGTCCTTTGAGAGGTGAAGCAAAAATGGTCTCCAATGGCTATGTGAAGAAAAGCTCCCTCAACTTTGATACCATGTAAGAATTTTCCTTAGGGAAAAATCACACCAAGATCAAGAAGCTCAACCAGTAGCACAATATGGACCAATAAAGTATGGCCAAAATAACCATAATGAGAATATCATTGTGTACGTACACACTAGAAGAGCCTGTATATAAAGGTCTCTAGAGTAAGTAGGAGTTAGCAAAGTGATAAGCCTCACAACTAAGCACATGTCCACCAAGAGTGTATTATCCTCCATTGAGCACAGGAGTTTGTGTAATGATGAGAGGATAAAAATACCAAGGTGTATCTTATAAAGAGATGTTGTAGACACCATGTGCTTAATTAAAGTGCAAACAACTATGTTTTCTACATGACAACTTAGATGTTTATGCAAAATTTTGTGTTGTCAATAAGATAACTCATCTAACTATGCATACTTCTAGGTTTCTATATGATAAATAATAAAATAATGCATTTAACCTAAGTAAACTTAAGTAAAGTGTAATAATAATTAATTATTTACACTAAAACCCCTCCCTCTCGAATTGCCTACTTTGAAGTTGTAGCAAGATGCTCTTAAAAGGAGGGTAATGCACTTGACCAAATTGGGAGAAGAAACATAAATGGCGATAGACAAAATTTATGAACATCAAGCCTAGGTAAAGAAGTTATTTGATAAGAAGGCCAAGAAGAGAGTGTTCCAGAAAGGTGATCCTTCATTTCATCATACCTAAGTGGTACCCAACTACCTATACCTTATAATGGGTAGCACTTGAAGCATTACCATCATTAGAAGGTGTTTGGTCCAACATCTATTTTTATATAGTCAGCAGCTTTTATTGTACTCTTTTTTAGTGTCTCATGCATTTTTTAGTTTTATTGCATTTAGTTCTAGTCTTTTTAGTTATCCCTTCGTTGGTGTCAATTCAATCATTTGTAAAGTTGTTTTTTTTCAATGTGACTTTGTAGCCCAATGGATAAGGCATTTCTCGAAGTTTTTTTGGGTTCAATCTTCATCCCTATCAATCCTTGTCCCTGGATAGAGCTAGCTATTATCATATTTTTATTTTTATTATTTTGTTAAATTTTCCATTAATCAAAATAAGTTGATTTTAAATTTAAAAGATCCTATGATTGATAACCTTTTGAATTATTTCACAATCTTAATGCTAATGGCTCATCCCTACTTTGACCTAACACTTTGAATTATTGACTTCTAGTGAGTCTCAAGATATCACAAGTTAATGAAAGGTGTTAAACTAAGCCTTTTCCATTCACACCATTAACCTTAAGCTTTAAGAGGTTAAGGTTCAGAGTACCAAATGTGTGTTTTGATCTAAAATCTTAACCTATCAACCAAGAAAATGGGTTAAGATAAACTTCTCAAATATGCATTTTGTACCATTAACCTTAACCTTCAAAATTAAAAAGGTTAAGATTGGAGTCCAAAATACATGTTTTGTATTCGGTTATTGACCTCTCTGACCAAGTTGATAAAAAATCATTATTGAAAGATTGTAATGTCCCCCCTATTAGGATTAGTTTAGGACAAGTAATACCTACAAAATAATAGTTAGAATCACAAAAATAACAAACTAACTATATTAGTCTACCCTCTAATTTAACCCCAATGTTAAGGATATCTTCATATTAGGCTTCCTAGCTCATAGCTACCTCATCATCTTCTCAGAAGCACACCCCTTAAGATTCTTCTTGGATGGGTATCCTTTATCCAAGGCTATTCAAATATTAATATGTTTACAATATTGGAATATTCTAGCACATCGATTATTGGCCATGGCAGATAATGGAGATCTTAATATCTCCATGATCCATGCTTTGATATTGATACTCATACATGGCAAACAATGTAGATCTTAATATCTCACATGCTCCATGCTTCAAGTTCATATTGATTCTCGGCCATGGAGGAAAATTGAGATCTTAACATCTCACATGCTCCATGCTTCGAGTCTCATTAATATCCATGGTCTTAACTCCATGAACTAACACAATATTATCCACAAGTATGACTCATTAATATAAATAAATTCATAAAAATAATTAAAAAATAATAATTTCATAAACATACCTTTCTTACCTTGTTCTTTTCCAAGAGTCACACCATTTCATAATACAAATCCTTTGAAAAGTCACAATGCTTCATATTTATAATATTTTCAAAAAGTCACAACACTTCATAACTAAAATCCTTTGGAAAACTCTCACTACTTAATAATCACAATATTTTTGAAGAGACACAACTATTCATAATTATGACCCTTTTGAAGGTTCACATCCTTTCAATATCATTAACACCTTTTCAAAAAGTTACTTCCTTATTTTTCTTCATATTACTTTTCTCTTCCATTTTTTTTTTTTGAACTCCACTCTCCTCTTTTTTTCCCACTCTAAAATAAGCTCTCCTCCCTTTTATATCATAATTTTAAGGAGTCATGTCTATTTGTTAAACATCTCTTGAATTTTCATTAGATATAGTTAATTTATATTATTCTATGTTATATTATTTATTTACTTACTTTTTTGTGATTATTGCTTTTTTTTATTAAATTCTATTGAGAAAGTTACCATACTTTCTACAATATTGTCTCTTGTATTTAATTTAATTTCTTTATTTACTCATTAAAATTTTATTATTATTTTAATTATTTAAAATATCATACTAAATATTATTTCATTAATAATAAAAATTAAATAATAATTATTTTCTGATTATATATTTTAGCATTAGTTTTAATATAACTTTATTATCATTGTTTATTTAATAACATTGAATTATCTAATTATTCTTAAAATTTTATCATAAAACAGGGATATGATAAAGATGGACCATCTCAAAGGTGGGTGTAAGATGGAAAAATGTGTATCATTCACGAAGGAATGTAATCAATGGTTTGAAGGTATTTTACGTAGAATTTGAAATTTGTAAGGAAAGTTTAACTACCATATTTCCAAATCCTAGTTGAATAAAATTTGAGAAACATGGCAAATCATCATGGACTGATGTAACCCAAAGACATAATGTTGGGAATATAAGCTAGATTCTTCAATGCATCTGCAATAAAAAATCTGAAACTTGGCTATAGAAGGTCGCCGCCTCTACATGATTACTAGAATACAAATCTAACTGGAGAAGAATAGGGTACAAGTTTCATTCAATTCAAAGGTTGTTTACTTTGTTCATAATGTAGACATATATGTACAAAATGTTTAAATGCAATCTCTAGCAAGATCATGCAAAATATATGTTAGAATACCTTCTAAGAATATATAAGTCATGTGACAAAAGTGTCATGTCTATTTGATCTTATAATTCAATCATTGATGTGAATATGCAAGGAAAACTATTTGAGGGTGTCAAGAAGATACAATAAATAATATGGAATCATTTATTCCATTGAATATGCACCTAAAAGTCACTTGTGAAGAAAGAATCATTTGTAAGGAGCTTAAAGGACATTGAAAATTGATGACCCATGTGTGCAATAAACTTGGTGTTCCAAGTGTTCAAAAGTTGTTCTCAACATTAAGATAGAAATAAATGACATAGACTTATCGATATAGTGGGCTTTATTTAGGAATAGTGTTTTTGGGAGCATAATGGTCAATTGATAATTTGTCATCTGATCAAAATTATCATTTCAAGTCATATACCAAGAATCAAAATTAAGAAATGATATTTCATTTATCATGAAGTATAAATATCAAAGGCCCAATTATTCTCCTATTTTAAGTAGCACTCTTCTTGTTATTAGTGATATCATCCTAGGAAGTTTCAACCTACAAGATTTTTGGTCATCCCTTAAAAATGGTGACAAGAACCCCTTAGCTACAAAGATTTTGGAAAGTAGAATAGCCCAAACTGAAGTTCATCCCATTTTAACACAGTGTCTTGATCTAGTGTTGGAATGTATAAAATCATACCACTTAAATACTAGAGAAGTCATTGCATCAAATAATAAGGTGATCATCCATTTTGATCCTATTTCTATTGCCATAGCTTTTTTTTTTCCTATCATACAACAATACACCAACATAGATATAAGGATGGCAAGGGAGTTTTATGTTACAAATCAAACTTAGTGTTTGAACACTATTTATAGGTCATGGTTCTCACTACCAAGGAAAGATAAATCTTAGTTAGAAAAGTCCATCCATATATCATTATTAAAGGAAGATGTGGAAAATACGGTAATCCTTCTTAGTAGAATAATGAGACTTAAGGACTTGCATGAGTTTGAAGGATGGATGTTTCTATTTATCAACATGGTCTACAAAGGGAAACAACAGATTAATTGGGTGGAGCTTATTAGTGATACTCTTTATAAACAACTCATAGAACTCCATGCTAATGATTACTTCTATATGACTTCTTACCTCTTCTATGTTATAGAAAGCACAAAAAGTTGGCTTGAGCATACCAAATAGGGTATATATAATGATGTGACTATCATTTATAATCACCTTCCTCAATTGTAGTATAAAAGTAACCTACACCATTTTAGAAGAGTGAATTATGCATTCATGATGTTGACAAAAATGGAACTACAAAGGAACATAGGACTTTGTATTTCATCGAAATTAGTGGTAGTATGTCACAAATATGGAAGTTACTTCATACAGTTCCCAAAGTTCACTTATATCTAGTTGGAAGCTTATGATGGATATCCCCTTATCGTACCTAATTTTATTGATGATAAACTAGTGTTGATCGAGATGTGTAGGAAAATTATTCAAATAAATATGCTTTATAGGAACAAGAGGGTAAATGTGATTCCCTTTCCTATTGGCATGGGGCATCATAGGTGTGAGACATCTGCAAATGTGAAGAACATAGAGATATCCATTGCTAAAATAAATTTATATCCTTATACCATATATTTCCTTTATGATAGTAAAGGTTATGATGTCAATGAACTAAAGCTAACTCCAAGCCTTGGTCACTTTCTAGCTCTAGGAGACTTTTAGGAAGATTGTGAAAGTGATTTCATAGTTAGGAAGAGAAACTGGATGTGACTTAGTGTAAGGCTAGTGATAGATTTCAAAGTGGAGATTGATGTGATAGGCATAGAAGATGAGAATATTCATTTTTGATCATTTCTATTATGATAATATTGACCTATTATAACTTTGATCAAATCATTGGTCTATTGCAAAATTGAAAAGTGTAAAGGAAAGAACTGCATACATTATCAGGAGAATATAAGTGTGGGTGAGTAAAATGGCGATAGAAAATACAACTACTAGACTTCAAGGTAGGTGGGGTAATTCTACCAAGAGAAATAAAAATCAAGGAGAATCATCTAGTATGGAACCTGAAGTGACTTCAAATAAGAAAATTCAATAATTGAAATCAAGTGGTAATGATGATCATTGAGATCCAAACTAGTCAAGTGGTTTACCTAAAGTATGGGAGTTTGAGTTCACGGTTTGGAAAAATAGGTCAAAACCAAGAGATAAAGTTGTCAAGGTGAATTAGGAAGAAAATAGGGCCAATGAGAATGTGTGAGAATCTCCTTGAGTTGTTGAACAATCTATTCTAGTTTCTCCTTAGAACTTTTCTCCTCTCAATATATCATTGATAAACATAGCACAAATGAATAACTAGTTACCTAAAATATAATATTTAATGGTGATAACTGAGAAACAAGTAGATAATACATAGGTATCATCTCAAATCTTTACACCCTCATGATTGCGAGAAAGTTTATAGAGGAAAAAGAATGTAGTCCCAGTTGTTCCACCTTTATTTGTTATGATTTTTAGCATTCTCTAAAAACCTCCTAAAGAAAAGAGAACCAAGGTGATGTCTAGGTTTTTCATTGATAAAAAAATTCATGTAATTTATGAGTAGAAATAGCAAGATATATAGAAGAGAAGAATGTGGAAGGAGCCTTGGAGTCAGATTTCACTTTGAGAAAAATTGACCTTGGCCCATCAAGTGCAAAAGGATATTTTTAGAACTTTGAGTTGTGTATAACATAAATATTATAGAGAGAAAAGAAAGAAAGAAAGTCAAAGGAAGAACTCAAAGAGTATGTACAAATGTTGGTGATGTACATTAACCGAGTTAGTAATTCTTCCAATGGCCAACTAATAATTACTTTACCATATTTAACAGGTCCTAAAGATCTTCTTGATCACACTGTGATAGACAAGGTAAACAAGAAAAATTCCAACATGATGATGGTAGAAGCATGGATAAGAATGATGATAGAAGATTCTTCTAAATTCATAAATGGAGTGAAGGAAACATGTGGGAAGATCATTTTATAGGTGTAAGAAATTTCTAAAGAGCTTGAAATCAACAAGGAAAAAAAGGTTGTCTAGCAAGGAGTAGCTAATGAATTGCAGGAGATCTCAAAGGTAGATGCAAACAAACTAATTATTGAAAAGGTTATTGCTCATTCAAATGATAATTAGGTGCACATATGGAATAAAATTATCAACTAAAAATTATTTAATATTAGTAAAGGAATCATTAAATTTGAAAAATTAATAGCTATGTGTGAACAAACAAAAGTAAAAGTCTCATATGAAGGAGTCACAATTATTATAGGTTGAGAAACAACGAGCGATCTTCAATATATTTATTATCAATTTCTTCTAAATTTCTTTAGTGTTAGGATTTATTTAATGATAGAGAATCAAGTGTCAAATGTTGAGACTATGAAGAAGCTCAGTCTAGTCCCTATCACTCTAGAGGATTGCAACATTTTAACATATAAACAAGAGTTGGAAGAGATGCAAAATAAGAATTGAAAATGTGTTCATTTCCAGTTAAGATTTGATGGTGGAAAACCTTGATGCTTATAGGGCCTTCAAAAATAAATCCATCGTGTATTGATTTAGAAAAATTTAATCAACTAGAAGCTTTAGTGATTAGATGTATATTTCATGTTCTTTTTGCTGAATTTTAGCTTAAGTTGCATTCTTAGATGTTTCCCTTGTATAGGTTAAGTTTTTTAAGGTTAATTAACCCTACCAAAATCACATAATTGGGAGGTAGTTATTAACCACAAAGATGTCATTATTAACCTCATATTTATATAATAAATCATTTTTCTTTGTAAAAGGACTTTTTTGGACTTTGGAATTTGGAAACACTTATGCTAAAATTTTGGTGATAAGTTTTGACATTTTTCTGGGAGCATGAAATATCATCTTGGCCTCCAAATTGGAATTTTGTGTTGTTGATGAATTTTCCAAAATGGTCCACTTTATTTCTTGTAAAAAGACCAACAATAAAACTAGATTAGAAGAACTATTCTTCTCAGAAGTTGTTTGTTTACACGGCCTTCCAAAGACCATTACCTCAAATAGAGATAGTAAGTTCTTGAGCCATTTTTGGAGGACTATCTAGAGAAAACTAGGAACAAAGTTACAATTTAGTAGTGCTTATCATCCTCAAACTAATGGGCAAATAGAGACCTGGTCAATCATAGTTTGGTAAATCTATCACATTGCATTGTGGGGGAGAAGCCTAAACAATGGGACTTGACATTGCCCAATGTAGAATTTAACTATATAATAGTTATGTTAACAGATCCACTAAAAAATATCCATTTCAAATTGTCTATGGTTGAAACCCTCAAGGTGTTCTAGATCTTGTGTCGCTTCCCTTAGGAAACAAAAGTAGTGATAATGGAGTTTCCTTTGCTGAACACCTTAACTATCTCTAAGAAGATGTTAGACAAAAGTAACAAGATAGTAATGCGAGTTAAAAGATTATTGTAGATGTTACAAAAAATATTTGTTGCTACTAACTTAGTGATGGTTTACTTGAGTGTGAACAATTTCCTATATGAACATATTATAAATTGAAGTACAAAAAGATTGGGCCTTGCATAATCATCAAAAAGGTTAATGATAATGCTTATGAGGTTAGCTTACAAAAAAATCTTGACATCTCCCCTATTTTTAATGTTTCAAATTTATACACATGCCATGGAGATGTTCCTAATGTAGATGACATCTAGGTAGTGGATTAGAAACATCACCTTCCCAACAAGAAGAAGGAAAAGATTGCCAAAATTCTTGACAAGTAGACTACCTCCACAAGGCATGGTCAACATAATAGATACCTGATATGGTGGGATGGGTTACCTGAAACAAAGAGTACATGATTATCTAAGTGGGTAGTAATGCTGTTAGATCCAATAAAATTACAACAATTCACAGACAGCAACTCACAAGAGCTGTGTTTCTTTCAAGAAGGGGAGAATGATGCATCAACTTCTGGGAGTCATAACTTTTGACTCGGATATGAGTTTTGGCTGAAATTTTATAGGCAGTTTCTCGAGGAGGAGTTATTTGGATTTCTCATGTACCTCAATTGATAGGTGGCCATTTTGACATTTTTCTCGAAGCCTGAAAAGTCATCTTGGCCTCCAAAATTTGATTTTTGTGTTTTTTCCAATATTTTGGAAAGTTATTTTTGTAATAAATCTAAAATCATATTCTTGATTTTGTAGATTAGTTGGAAATTCATCTTTGCTTAGTTGGGATCTTTTCTTGGGAAAAATCTAGATTCGTAGGATGAGTTTTGAAAATTACGAAAAATTGAAAAATCAGTTGTCCTCAAAAATCTATGAAATATGGTAATTTTCAAAATTATAATAAGTATTTGTTTTCTTTCATTGCAGGGCTAGAGTAGAGTTGGAAGAATTTAATGAAGAATCTGGCATTCTAATCATTTGTTTTATTATTTTCTGAGTTATTACTATTGAGGGGTTTGAGCTACATCATAAGAAAATTTTTGGAAATTGTGTATAGATTTTTTATTTGTAAGACAAAATTCTCCATATGTTCTTGGTGCAACAAAATAATGGAAAATAAATTTTGAGTTCTCTTTCTAAAATCTAAATTGTTAGAGGATGAAAGTGTTGATTCTTTTCGTAGTGAGTATTTTCATGGTATTATGCAAATGTTCACGAATCTTGAATTAGTGTCATGCTAATGATCATCTTCAAGCATAGCTCTTATTTTCCTTATTACTAGTTTACATTAATCTAAGAAAGATTTGAAGTTTTTTGGTGCATTCATTGTTAGTAGGTCTCTCTCTATCATTCAAGTTTGAATACATCATCATTGAAAAATAGAAAATTACATTTTATGAGAGATTAGCCCCTCTAAACGTAGAGCAAAGTCACATATCAAGGGTCTATCCAACTATTTGAAATAGTTTTCCACATATACTCTATTGGATTAAATTACATCATCTTTTAAGTGACAAATCCATTTCCCAACAAGTCATTTAATTAATATTTGATTAATACTTTACTATTATTAGAAAGAATGTTTATATAACAATTTTAATTTTTAATTTAGAAAGTTTAGAAAAATTATCATTCTAAGTTTAGAAAAATTATATATTAGTTGTAATATTACATTTTTGCTTATGAGACAGTATTTTTTAAGCATGTTTCCTTAATCAAGTATTTAATTTTGAAATATTATTAAATAAGTTTTATGTGCATCATATTATTTTTGTATAAAAATCATTCTCAAATATTGGTAAAGACCCAAATAATAAAAGCTATATAATTTTAATCATTATAAACATTAAAAATCTCACAAATGAACATTAGAAAAATAAAAAATAAAAAATAGAAATAAAAATAGTTACATCTAATTAGTTTAAATAGAAAAGATTAATCACCACAATAGTAGTAGCCTTAGGGAAAATACAATAACTTCATGTGTAAGATTTCATGATCATTACACTTGTAGGAAAGATATCTCAAGTTCAATGTATATTATCATGACACTTCCATTGCAATCCATCCATTGTATGTCACTCACATGCTTCTTTGATACCCACCTTGAAATCCTTACATCAAATATTCCTAATTTTAATAAGTTAAGCACCTTTTGGCATGCTCACCAAGAACATAAATATTAAAAAAAGACTCTTTTCCATATCATTATATTATGAGATATTAAACTCATACATTATCATGTGATTATTATAGATCACTATCTTGAGTTTCCATCTATGTATCTACGATATATATTCTAAGAAATATCAAACATATATCAAAGTTACCATTTGGAACAATGTTTTTATTAAAAGAGTGTGAATTTGGACCACATAATTTCCATTTTTTCACTATTTCAAAAAAGCTTAAGAAAAATATATAAGATTATCTCTTTGTAATTCACTATTAAAAATATTTTTTCTTTTTTAATTTTATAGAAAAAGTTTAGTCAAATATTTCATAAAACAAAATTATGACATGAACTACTATAAGTCTATTGGCTATCTATATTAGATGTCTATCATCAAATTAAACATTATGTACACCTTTCCTTTAAATTTAATTACAAAACATAACATTAATTTTCCAATCTTTACTATCATTTTAAACAAAATTAAAATACATTATTTATATTATAAAAATTTATGTACTTTTCCTTCATAATAATGAATAATTATATTCAAATATTAAATTTTAGAAAATTAAAAATAAATTTTAGTTAAAATAAAAGTAATAAATTATAGAAATAAATTGAGTAAGATAGAATCGAATATTTTAACTTAACAAATTAATGCTTTTGAAAAGTTTAAACCTTATTTGTATTATTACAAAGTGGAAATGAAAAGGATGCGTCGAAACAATCTCAAAATCACAATTCAAAGGCATGAGTTATTGAATTTTCTTTTCAATATAATTTTATATTACAATTTCCTTTAATATTGCTGGGTAACGATCCTTCTAATTCTGAAGAGCAGTCGCTCAAGTTTAAATTTTTTAACTTCGGGAGATTTCCAAAACTTGAGGGCCATTCTTCTAAGCCAGGACAGTTGTGCAACTCTATTTTTTCCAGATTGTTGACTTCCCCAATTTCGGAAGGAAGCTCCCTCAACTTAGGGCATCCAACTATGTATAGTTCCTGTAAATTTGTTATCTTTTCCAGTCCATCTGGTAGCCTTTCCATAGTTGAAATATAGCAAAACCCCAATTCTACAAGCGACGAAGGTGGAGTGTAGTTGGAAGAAATTAGAGAACTTGCAACTCCATTCTCTGAAGAAATTATATTCGTAATGTTCATCAGACGCAGAGTTGGAGGAAGCTACATATTTTGGCACAACAATAATGAAAAGGATGTCAAGTGTCATTCTAAAATATAATCGAAGCTTTTCATTGAAGCGATAAATATTTCCAGATCTTACCTCGTACAATCTCATGCCTTGCGTCAATGGGCCGCGGTAGTAGTGAAGATGCTCTAATTTCCCAAACTCCATTGGTAAATCAGGAATGTCATGCTGAAGCCAGAGGTGTCTGAGTTGTTTAAATGGTTTATGACATTTGCCCCTGAACGTTATTGCCGTTGCTTCTTCATAATGCAGTACTCTTAGTGAATTACTCATACAGTTCAAATGATATTCATTAATTTCTACTGGAGGATGACCAGATGATTCTTCTAAAAATATGCCTTTTAGATTTTTGAGTTTCTGCACGCAAATAAACAAATATATTATTTTGATTGTGGATACCAAATATAATATGTTCATATTGACAGGAGATATATTGTAAGTAGGGCATACCTCTTCGTCTTTCAAGCATTCGAATAAAGTGTCAGGGTCTGTGATTCTGTTTCCTTCTGACATCTTTTTCCCTCTCCCTCGGACTATGTCGTGAACAATCACAAAGCCCCTCTCATCTGTCTTGACGAATGACGCCTCTTCTAGAGCTCTCAACTCCTCCTCTCCAACTCTGTATGCCACATATTTACTTACAGAAAATCCTGTTGAATAGAAGGATGCGATGTCTAGAAATGCCTCTTTGACACGTGGCGAGAGTCTACGGTAGACAAAGTCAACCATACGGTCGGTGATATCCTCGTCTTCTACCCTCTCCCCTTCTCTAATCATCTCTAGTATTTCTATGTTATTTGCAGTTCTAATACTGATAGCCAGTTGTGCCCCAGTTATTTCAAGCAGAAGAGGAACACCGCCACAAAGCTTGAGCAGCGCTCCTATGTTCTCTTCGTCATTGTACTCTGGAACACTCTTCAACAGAAGCTCTCTTGCCTCTTCGAATGGAAGAGGGCTCACCGCATAAGGTTGTCGTGGAATTTTCCAGGCCAAAAAAATGTCAGTCTCCCGGAGATTTCTTGTAGTGAGGAAAATTCTGCTCTTGGGTGGAAGACAGCTGCCCAGGACTGCAGGAAGAAGTTCCTTGAGATCTTCTTTTTGGAGAGCATTGTCGATGTACAGAAACAGAGGCTGATTTGGGTTATTTTTGAAATATGACCAGATCATTCCCCGCCCTTCGTCACAGCCTCTCAATTTCACATTGAAGTTGAACAATCCGTTCAGAATCTGCTCTTGGAGGGCTCTGAGATCATTCTTTGAACAATGTTGAACAATGCTGATTCTGCAGTGATTATAACTTCGGAGGTCAATATTTTTATAAACATCATCGGCAAGGGTTGTCTTCCCGATGCCTCCAAAACCGTGGACAACCACAGCTTCTGATGATGGATTTTGTGCACTCAAATCCAAGAGCCGGATTACTTCTTCTCGTGCACTGTCGATCCCAACTACAAAGTTTTGAATTAAAATTTCGTGACAAAATTCAAAGTATAGCGTAAAAGGAAAATGTCATTAAAATAAGAAATATCGTACCTGCTGATTTGTATGTATAGATTTCCTGTGACTGGGGAGCAGTCTTTGGTAGCCTCTTTTGTAAGTCAATTATACCCCACAACTGAAGATCATTGCACAGGCGGTCCATCCTGACTCGGAAAACTTTTAAAGTATCCGCATTGACGGATGCAGCAAGAAACCTTCACACAATATATTTTATTAAAATTGAATAAGCTGTATAAATTTTGGCAATTTTTAAATATCACAAATTAAGGAAAAATTAAGCTCACTTTTAATGTTAGAATGAAATTTTAGCTGTCTGGTAGGTTTTGGCCTTCTTTATATTTTTACTATAAGAAGGTTAAAACTTTTATTGAATACCAAAGAGAGTAGAACAACACAAGAAATAAAGAGAACTACACAACTTTATCTTGGTCTACAAGTTGAACCAGCATCTGAGATAAATCAAGATGAAGCATCTTATGAACATCACCTAATCCAATGAGTCTTAAGTGTTCCATTTATTCTCAATGAGTTTGACTCATCACACTAACAATATCACAATTTAAATATTTTAAGAAAAAGTTACATTAATTTAAAATATTATAAAATAGAATATAAGTTTATTGCAAATCTAGGCAAGAGATGATAATAATAAGTAAATCTTGGCTTTGGCCTCATACCAATCAGGAAAAAAAAAACAAAAGTTTATGGCAAATCTTATAAACTAAAAATTATAAACATCTTTTTCCTTTTAAAATAAATATAAATTAAAAGTATATATTGCTAATTTATTTTTTTAATTTAGAAATTATTAAAATATTTTATTATTACTATTCTTTATGTTTTTCTAACTTTTTATATTTATTTACTTTTATCTATTCTAAAATTCTAGATTTTCAAATTATTATATTGAAATATTAGTATTTTTAAAAGTAAAGAAGTATTAATGATTATATTTGTAATTTAAGTTTTAATAGCTTAAAATTATTATATTGAAATATTAGTATTTTTAAAAGTAAAGAAATATTAATGATTATATTTGTAATTTAAGTTTAAATATTGAATAATTAAAATTAAATTTTTTTGTTTAATTTTTTCTATAAGACTATATTATAATTATTTAGAACTGGTTAAGATCATAATTTAAGATTCAAGTTATATTTTTTTTAATCATTTTTCATCAATATTTGGATCACACAATCTATTCATGTGATAAAAAAATATATACACTAAAAATAATAGAGATTTCTATAGTGTATGTGTATGAATTTAACTATGCACATTGACATTTATAATCATACATCTTATAAATCATTAACTATGATATAAAATAACTAATGTATGATATAAAATAACTAATGTAGAAACATATACTCTAATTGTTAAATGTGTTCTAATATAGATTGTACGAAATTCTTATTTGTAATTTACTCAAATTATTTAGTTCATCAAATTTTTGTTAAATACTTTTGATACAAAGTATTAATTTTAAAATTTCAATGTAATTTTTTTAAAATGATTTGAATTTTATAAATTTTTACAAAATAATATTATTTAATATTTGCATTTATATTTCTACTAATAATTTTAACTCACACATAATGCAATTATTTTTATTATAAATTATAAACTTGATTAACTATTAAATTCTTTAAAGTACTCCTACTTTAAGAATATTTACATTTCATAAAACATTAATCGAAAAGAAGAGAACCAAGGGCTGCGTGCAGCTCTAGTCCCTGCGGGAGATGTGAATGGATTGTGAGGAAGAAGAAACTTCAGAAGAGGCCCAATGACAAGTGTCATATACAGGTTTCTCAGCTGGGCCTGTTTTGCTCCTACAGCTTGGTTCTTTGGCATGGCTTGTTTCCGAATGTTGCAAGTATCATGCACTAAACTTGGCACCTATTTAATAGGTAGTGGGTAGAAGAGGAAAACGCATAGACAATTTACTTGGTAGATGAAGTGCTTGATCCACCATGGACAACATATGGTTGTTGTCGATTCTATTGAAGTAGCACTCGTAGTTGTTTATCCAACAAGCATCAAATGGAGCATATACATAAACAGATGTAATGCAAGTAACAGCATTAGAGCAATCATCTTTAGCAACAGAATAAGAAGAAAGAGTAGCAGTTTACTTAGTTACAACTTGTCCTTTTCTACCAGTCAGTTAAACCTAACTTTGTTTTCACGCTTAAAATCAAGTGGGTTCATACAAACGACTGCAATGAATAGAAAAACAAAACAACACTTTCTTTTTCTGAGAGATTGTAGTGTAGAGGTTACATATTGTTTGCTGAATTTTAAGGATATAAAACAATTCATTAGTGGGCCTAAATTGAAAGTATGCAAGTCGTTTTTATCTGTTATGCAATCAAGGGTCTGCACGACAAAAGAAAAATTTAACTATAAATTTATGACTCTATTCATATGCCCTAAAATGAAAATATCTCATAACTTTAAGAAATGCCTTGCAAAGCAAAAGTGGGAATGTGATGTCAATGCGAAGATTATATTCCATAAGCAACAAGAAAAGATAACTATTAATTCTAATCCACTCCTATAGATAACTATTAATTCTAATCCACTCCTATAGAGGAAGTCACTCATTGTTCACCCATGAGCTGCAATATGAGACCCGATTCTTCAATTCTCCAGCTGAAGTTTTCTCTAAGGTTTGGCCAAGGACTTGTTCAAAATGCCAAGTGACCTCTGGGCACTTCTTGATGTCTCTAATTTTTTCATGTAGAGGGTTGCAAAGGTTGAGAATGCAGAGCTTTAAAAGGGAATCCATGTGCACACAGTGTGGGAAAAGTACAAAAACTAGGGCTTCAAAAGAATGAATAGATGAAAATAATAAATACATTAGCTTCTGAACAAAACTGAACAAGATTGCTAGCTATCAGAGGTGGAATACCACGCCAGACAATAAACACTTCATATGCAAGCAAACAGATAAGAGTCATTGCACAAGAATGAGAAACAAGAACGAAAGCCACAAACTGTATCCTTGTTTTGGTCACAATTGAACCAGATGACTAGTTGCTTCAGATTTAAGCTATATGCTTCTATACTCTAATCTAAGTTAATTTCAACGTTTTTTATTCAATTCCAAATTTAAAAAAAATATTAGTTCCTAGATTGTTGCCATATTGACGAAACCCACTAATGTACTTTGTTTCCAAGAATTTTGCCCTCAAACTAATCTTGTAATGTTCTTACTCATCTTTATGTCATAAAACAGAAGGCTCGGCCTCTAAAGCATTCTTCCACACCTCGATTATCTCAACTGTCCTCTTGATTTCATGGAAGAACATGAATCCTGTATTCACCATATTTGGCTTTCCATACGGATTGCCAGAATAACAATCACAAGACAATTCAAAATAGGCATTTTCGAAAGTATCTAAAATAGTTTTCTCAACCACAGTATATCTGAATCCTGTGCAAAAATAGAGCAGCATGAAGTCCAATAGAAAAATTGAAATTAGATAAAAGACCACATACATCAAAGATAAAAGAAGCATAAAAACTTGCAGAGAAAATAAAATGGTAGCCTATGCATAACATATTGTGTGCAGGAAGAATTTAGACATGGTTATGTCAACGTAATGCCCTGAATTGAATGAGATGGCACCTGCGAAATCAACTCCTCAGGTCGATAGTAGCGAGGATGGATTTCTGTGGAGGCTATGAATGCCTTTGTCATTGATGGGCAACCACCAGCAGACAAGCCACGTCTAAAGTATACAAAAGGAACTTGGCTGAGATGCATCATGCAGTTGCCACTGCTAGCCACGTTGATCGAAGCATGCAAGAGGCACATACTATACATTGTGCATAGAACAGGTGGAATGCCGACATTTTTAAGTGGAATTTTATGCAAACAAATCCAAAAAGACTACCGGAGAAATGGACCCTAACCAATAGAAATGCTTGAAAATTTACTGAAAAAATAATAGTAAATAGAAATGGAAAAGTAGGACAGAATTTTATGGGATTGTTTTTCAGTAAATAGAAATGAAAAAGTAGGACAGAATTTTATGGGATTGTTTTTCAGTTTTCCCGACTCTCAAGACATGAGTTAATTGAAAGAGTGTTGTGAAAACATTAGTCCCCGCCTATGGGCGGCAGGGACTAATAATCAAACTGCAGTGAAAAGTACAGGTAAATGGACTAGTACTTGATTTTTAAAAAACATACATAATCTGTGCCTCCGCGCTTCTAGTCGCGCTTCTAGTTATACATAGTCTTTTAAAAAACAGTACTCAGTAATTGTGCTCACCTGAAAATTTTAGAAGTTGTTAGCTGGGAGGTGCACAGACAACATCCTACAACGATGCACTCCACTGCCTCGTTTAATTTCTGCTTCTGATCTGGCATTTGCTCATTCAACTCTACAATTTGCTTCCCAAGATTAACCATAACTTTCAAAATTTCTAGGCACTCTCTTTTGTTATTAGACATCTCATTAAGTCTAGACAAAACAAATCCAACGACAGAAAATGCTGCCCCCACCCAATGAATTTTTCCAGCGTCTTTGAGCAAATTTATGAGAATTTTCTGTGCCTCCGCGCTTATATCATCTATGGAATCTTTCTGTACCAAAAAAATAATGACATGTAAACAAACTAGGATAATTAGCATTCATTTGATATAATTTATTTCCCAAAAGTGTAGAGTTTCAGCCATCAATTAAATTATATCGGAATTTTATCACAATTTGATTTTAAGAGAACTTTACCTTTTGAGGAATCTTGGCAATATGTTTATCTAGGAACTCTAGGAGCGTTTGGCCATCAAGGATATAAGAACTTATTTCTGAACTGCATCCTTCTTCATTCTTCTCTCCGGACTACGTTGCACAGCAACACAATCAACTTCAATATAGGGTAAGAAGAATAGTGTGAAGGGTTGAAAATTTATTCTAAAAAGTAAAATTGTGAGTATTCTTAAATAATAATAAAGTATAAAAAAGTCAATTTTAACTATTTAACATTTTATATAAGAATAAATCTTAATATATACTATTTAACATTTTTCCTATTGCGAAATAAATTCTCTAATACTAGACAACTTACTGCTATCTTCAACAACTGTTGGATTAAATGAATGAGATCGTGAAGCTGGCTTATATCTTTGATTTTTTCTGTTAAACTCTCCAAACCAACTATGGTTTCTTCCTGGGGATGAGGTGAAGAAGAAGAGAAACATGCGCATGAAGGAAAACAAAACTTGTCCATTCCGAAAACACAGAGGAAACAATACAGAGATAATTGAGAAGAGAACAGTGAGGAAGCAATATAGAGATGAAAAATAATTGAGAAAGAAACAAGACCATGATCACTCGCTGGGCTCGTTTGAATATTTATTACCACTGAAGGCATTTTTTCCAGGAAATGTCAATGTGGGTCAGGATTGAAAAGATGGGTGTGCAACACAGCTGTTTTCACCATGAGAACTGTTGTTTGGCAGGTGGGAAAAGGAGCCTAGGAAAAGAAAAGAAGACAAGTGCGGCACCTGTTCACTGGCCTGTCTTTGGACATAGTTGTTGGTAGATAATAACTTCTACCGGCCATTACCAACCATAATGATTTCCAACTATCATATTTAATATGAAAGTTTCCGGCTCCTTCTGTCATATTATTCACATGTAATTTTAACAAAAGTTCTATTTGAGCACGAATCCCTTTCTATTATGGCAAGCAAAAGGTAAAAATTATTAGAACGACTAATAGTAAGAATAGAGTAATTGAGTAATAAGAATAAAAGACATAAAAAATAATAGATTATGGATACTAGATATTAAGAATGCTAATACAAGAAAAAATTATTGACTTCATGAATATTTAATGTGTTTTCTATATATAATAGAATTAGTTTATCATTTGGTAAATGTAAAAATGCAATTGCTCCATAAAAAATTAATTCAAAATTCCTTACACCTACATTTTCTTCTTTTCTATTCTCCTCAAAGCAGATTTGTTCCATTCTTTAGCGTTTTAGTTGCCTTTTGAAATTAAAGTAATAATAGGGCTATTCATATGATTTAGATTTTTGAGCCTTCAAATTTTGAGTTTTGATTCGAGGAAATTAAGCACTTGGACAATTTTGTTCCACAAATAAGTTAGAAAAGTCAACCCAAAACAAGTCCAAAAAAATTGATCCTAATTGTTAATTAACAAGGGCTCCGTTTGAGCATGATTCCCTACCTATTAGGACAAAGACAAGTAAAAGAAAAGAAAATATTAGAAAGAAAAAATAATTATTAGAATGACTAATTCATAGGTGTATATTGAGTGTAAATATTTTGTTGTTAATTATTTTTATTATATTATGATTGTATAATAGCAATTTAATTATTTTATCATCGAATTACTTATTTTATCATAATAGTACTATCTTGAACTATAATTATATTTATTTTGTTATCTTGTATTAATACATAATCTATTATCACATTTAAGTAACATAATCTTATATTATTAATCAAAATGTATAATTATAATAATTATTATAGTATAACATATATTTTTTAATTATGATTTAAATAGAACACATAGTAATGTAGTTGTACATATATCATCAAAATAAATATTTAATATTAAATTAAGTATAAAAATCATCACAAGTTAAAAATAATAATCTAGATTTTAAAAAAATCTAAATGAAAACTTTAAAGGTAAAATAAAATAATTCTTAAAAACTTTAAAATTAATTTTAATATAAGCTACTAACCAATCTAAATTTTAAAAATAAATCTAATTTTAAATAAAAACAAAAACCAATCCTAAATAAATAAAAATTAACTTTCCTTACAAAAAAGTAAACCAAATTTAAAAGTCCCACTTAAATATTATTTTTTATTTTTAAGTCAGGCTCATGTGGGCTTTTGAAATGTAAGAAGTAGGTATAAATAAAGTATTCATCTTTGCTAAAACATTCAAGTGAAAAGTTCGGGGGGGGGGAGGGGGGCGGTAAAATACATAGTTAGCAACAACAAAAAAGTCTAAAACCACAGAATGAAAAGTTGAGCATTTTTAGGCCTGTGGAAGGATGCACATTTAATTGCTCCCTGTTCTCATTAAATAACTTTGCCCCTCGAAGTGTCCTTTCATACCATTAGTTTCAATCATTTTACCAGTCAATATCAAAAAGACCACCTCAAGGTTTAATCAAGAAACTCTCAAACTTTAAAATGTAATTCATAATAAAATTCAATGTATTCAAAATAATATTGTAATAAAGTTAAACAAAAGTATTGTGTCTCAGCCATAACCGAAATAGCTGACATGCTTTGTTTGCTTGAAAAGTATTTGATAAAGGCAATGTCTTTTCTGTTTATATATAAGAGAGCACAAACTGATTATTCCATTGCAGGCTCTTTGACAATGAAGCTCCAGAATTATAAGATAGCTCAAATCTTTCCTTTTTCCATTTTAGAATTAAGTACAGAAATTTGTGTTGGTACTCTAATGTGATTGGAGCTTCGTTTTGGGAAATTCGCATGCACAGAAAACTTAATTAAAAAATTAGCAACATTAGATTATTAAAAATTAAAAATGACAAATAAAATATTTTCATCCATAGAGCAAAGGGATGTGCCCGAAAAGGAAACCTGCTTGCATCTCGCAGTGAGCTTGAAAGATCCTTTTATGGCTAATGTATGCAAGATTGCCCAAGTTATCAATTGGGATTGTTTGCTACTAATGAAGAGTGTATCCCAGCAGTGAGAAGATTGCCAACAGTGATGTAGAAACCCCAACCAAATACAACTGCTCTACTGCTGCTCTACTGATTCAAAAGGAATAAGCCTCTACGACAGTCGGCATGAACAAGAAACTCTTCCTGGTAATGGAATATGAGGGCAGAGAAGCTCTATGGAAAATGGCAGATTTGACTCAGAAATATTTCAGGCAGTTAATTAGCCCCATAGATACTGCCACAGCAAGGGTTTTTATCTCAGAGTCGAGGATTTGTTACTAGACGGAGATGACAACTTTCCAACTGGGACACATATGTCGTAAATTTTGATAGCCCAAGCTCAGCTTAAATCCTCAATTTCATTGATTTCCCCTCAATATTTACAAAATGCCTCCTATAATCCTTCCGAAATCTGTCTCCGAAATCTTTTCCTAACCCTAACCCTCTTTCTTCATTCTGCAGAGAAATATTTCAAAATTTGAAAACCCTAGCAAATACAGAATGAATCAGATTTAGAAGTATCCAATTTTGTAGAATTGGCTATGCTGCCAAAGTTGAAATGTCATATGAATGGATTGTGCAGCAGACATGATGCCTTGTTTGTTTCCCCCTTTCAATTGCACAGCGAAGGATGAAACCCATGGTGAGCACCACTAACCTATTGCGTACACGCCCTGCTGAACCACCACGCTAACAAATCCTCGACCCTGAGATAAAAACCCTTGCTGTGGTAGTATCTATGTTATGTCTCATTGATGATTTCGGCCATCATACCTAGCTGACGACTGTAGGAAAGCAAAATAACTCCATTCTTGAATCTTCAGTCCAAAAGTTTCAATCCAGAATGACCTTGGAGCTGAGAAAATTTTATTGAGTGTGAAATTAAAAACCTTTAAGAGTGGCAGACTAGTGAGAATTTTATTGCATTAGTCTTGGTGGGCAAAATCTGCAGTTACATTTGCTGAGCCTTGTGGATGATTCTAGAACTCAAGAAGTTTCTGGAGATTTCTTTTGTCTACTTTTGTCACTCAAAAAATTAATTTTGTCCCCTACAAAATTGTTATTGGCCAATCAGAAAATTAAGTTTATTGATTAAAACTAATTAAAAAATAAAGTGATTTTTGAAGTTTAAAAAGTTCATAGTTTTGATTAATGAAATTAATTGCATAGTGCAATGGAGAATATTAGGGAGCCAGAGACTAAAAACTAGACATGTAAAAATATATGGCACTAGCAATTTCCCATTCTGTTTCAACTTGTTTTGTTTTGCATCATCTACAGAGAATAATGTATGCTAAAATAATTAAAATGGTTAACTAGATATTGGTCCCTTCTTAATATGCTTTGTACTTCATAGGATTATGTCCATATTCTTGCCCCCATCATACATATTATTAATTTATCTATAAAAAAACTACGATGCCTACAACAATAATGTCAGTGCTTAAAGCAGTTAAATAAAAATCATATCAAATTAAATGTTGAAGTTAATTATCGTCACATTGATGGCATTCCATATCATGCGATTGTATGTCTTCCAATAGCTATACGTCATACCCTCCGCATAAACATTCATCATCACCGAAAGTGTAAAATTCAATGCTTGTTTACATTAACCCCTACCTTAGTGTTGAAATATTAGATAGTTTCTATTATTGAAAGAGCTTTCTTTCTTAAACTATTCTTTCCTTTCCTGTAGCTTTATCCTGCAGCTGTTTCTTTTCCACTAGCTTTATGGATTTGGCACACAACTCTATATATGTACCTATATAGTTTTATGTGTATACAATGAATGGAAAATATTTCTCTGTATTTCTGATTTTCAAGTTGGTATTAGAGATTTGAAGCTTGAATTATTTGTATCCCTTCATTGAACTATGGAAAATTTAGACTTGGAAGTATTTGAGAGCAAATCTACTCCCATTATTATTCAATCTGAAGGTTCACCATTCAAGGTAGGGATCACACTTGATGAAGTAAACTATGATTTGTGGTCTCAAATCATGGAGATGCATATTGCTGAGAAGAAGAAACTCTATTTCATTTGTGGTAATTCATAGCCACCTACTAAGGAGGATGATGGATATGAGAAGTGGTATGTAGACAATCAAAAGGTCAAAAGATGGCTATTGATATCTATGTCCCTAGAATTTATGAAGTGATAGATTTTCTTACCCACTGCTCAAGATATTTGGAAAGCCCTTTCTAAGGCTTTTTATGATGGAGTAGATGAATTTTAGGTGTTTGTCATGAATCAGAGGGCTTTCTCTGCCAAGCAGAATAACATAACACTCTCTATGTATTATGGAGAATTAACTGAGATTCTTGGTGAGTTGGATCATTGTGATAAAATAATCATGGAAAGTGAGAACGACGTCGAATCTTACCGAAAATCAGTTCAATGACAAAGGGTGCATATTTCTCTTGCTGGATTAGATGGCGACTTCGAACAAGTTTGTGGAAAAATTTTGAGAAAGGATTCTATTCCCGAATTAGAAGCATGTTATGCATTGGTCCACCATGAATCTATTCGATGCACAACAATGATTGGAGAACCAAAAAAGACTAAAGCTTTAGCCATGGTGACTCAAAACCGTTCTAATCAGAATGGGCCTTCTCAAAATCCACCTAAGATCACTAATGGTGTTGATAAATCCACCTACAAATGCACCCATTGAAATCAAGCTAGTCATACCAAAAGTCACTACTTTGAACTTGTTGGGTATCCAGAATGGTTGGATTGTAGCTACGATTCACTAAAAAATAATTCCAAGAAGACCACTAGTGCAACATTTTTTAAAGCAAAGACAGAGGATAATGTTGCTGGATAGATCTTGGCATTAGTAGCAGTGGTAGGTAATTGTGGTAAGTCTTTATATATGTCTACACTTGTTTCTAATAGTGCATGAATAATTGATTCTGGTGCTATAGATCATATGACATTTTATTCTAGATAGGTCTCATCCCTTAAACCATTCTCACGAAAATTTGTTTCCACTGCCAATGGCTCTCTGGCCCTAGTTATTGGAGAAGGATCCTTGCCTCTCACTAATAAATTGAATCTAGGTTCTATTTTAGTGGTTCTATCTTTGGATTATAATTTTTCGTTAGTTTCCCAAATCACCACTAAACTACTTTGTGTTGTAATTTTTTGGGCCAATTTTTGTGTGTTTAAGGACATCCAAATGAGGCAAATGATTGGTTGTGGTGTTAGGTGAGGAAAGCTATATCACTTGAATTTGGTGTCAAAGAGGTCGAACAAGCTATGTCAAGCACTAGTGATGGATGACTCTAAGGGGGACAAGCAGAAATCTAAAATCTGGTTATGGCATCGACATCTAGGACATGCTTCCTTTGGTTACCTGAAGAAATTATTTCCTAGTTTATTTGCAAAATTTGATGTTTCTAGCTTCCGGTGTGAAGTTTGTGAACTTGCACAAAGCCATCATGCTTCTTTTCCATTAACTTTGAATAAAAGTCTAGTTCCATTTATGATCATACATTTTGATGTTTGGGGTCCATCTAAAGTCACTATCTTGGGTAGATCATGTTGGTTTGTTACTTTTATTGATGGTTGTACTAGGATGACTTGGGTATGCTTAATGAAGTCTAAAAGTGATATGAAATTTTTATTTCAAAAAACTTATAACATGATTCGTACTCAGTACAATGCCCAAGTTCAAGTTCTTTATAGTGACAATAAAGGAAAATATTTGAATTCTGAACTTTAGCAGTATCTAGAAGCACACAAAACTATTCATCAAACTACTCGTTCTAATACACCTTAGCAGAATGGGGTAGCTAAGAGGAAAATTTGTGACTTGTTGGAGGTTCTCTGTGCTTCTCTGATAGAAGCCCATATGCCATTATCCTATTGGGGTGAAGCACTTACCTCTGCAACATATTTGATCAACCAGGTACCCTCTAGCACTATTGATTTCCAAATAACATCTCAAGCTCTTGCTGAGTCAGCTGTTCCTCCTACTATCCCAAATTTACCTCCTCACATCTTTGGTTTTGTAGCCTTCATTATAATGTCCCCATTTTAGCAGTTGACCAAGTGTGTGTGCGTTAGCCTTGTTCTACATGGTCCCGAGGGCTAACAAAGGGTTTAATGGGATCCTAGAGTGTTTTGGCCTAGTCATTTCCAGTTTGGGCCAAAACGAAGTTGACTTACTCAGTTTCAGGCATACTTACTATTTTTAGTAAGTCAGGAGGACACAGTGCAGGTCAATTTTGGTGATTGGATTTGATACTCCTCGGTGAGAGCTTTCCGATGAGCTATCACTCGCATTATTCAAAGTTTGATTGCTAATACATTTTAATGCCTGAAGTTTTATTAAAGTAACATCTAATTTAATTGTAAAATATTAAAGTGTTACTTTAATATTTATTTTATGGTGATGTGTACCCAAGGGAGACATAAGGGGTATTTTAATAAATGTTTTATATATTACACATCTTTTATCCCACATTGCCCATATGAGTTGAGCGGACCCTTGGAAATAGAATAAAAGGAAGCATTTGTGGCTTCATTAGGTAGGTTGAATATGAGAAGAATTTGTTGTGTGAGTTGCAGCTCCATTCTTGGCATTTGAGGACGTCTATCCTCTCTTATAACATTCTAGACGTCATTCCCTTGGGGTTTGGCCTTTGGAATTCTTTTTTATTGGCTTCATTATCAGGCAGTTTAGTTGCATTTTTGGCTACAAGCAGATTTGGTATTTTGCTCATATCTTCTTCACTACTTGTCTGACGCTTATGCTGCTTTGAGGGAATGGTATTATGAAGGTAGTGGACTGATTGAAGGACAAAGTATTGTAGCAGCAAGTTTGAAAGCATGGGCTGGAGTATTATGTCAATACTGCTGAAGTAATTAGTGAGTTGATAAATCTACCATGTATTTGGTTTTATGAATTCTGAAAATAACATTTTATTAGCAGTAGTTCATTTCCACTTTGCATATCATTATAGTTTCTTTCTTGCTTATGTTGTATGATACCAATTCCATGCATGAAACACAACAAACAAATAAATGTTTGATTTTTGGAGTTATAAGGGGTTTAAAACATTAAACAAAGAAATAAGAAGTTGAATGCAAACTGTTTGACATAATTCTTTTCAGCAATTTGGTTTAGTTTTTGGGACATCCAGGGGTGCCCATTACAGTGGTATCAGAGTTATAAGTCTTGCCATCCTGTGGAGGTCTTATAGGAAATTTGGAACAGCCGGATAGAGGGAAAAAGTGTTTGATGAAATGTCAAAACATTAAAATCAGAAATAATTAAAAAACACAAGCTAAGCATTTATGTTTGAGCATGCGACTGGGGTCTTATAATTTCTGCAATACCAGAGCAAGACAAAATAGGATTTCAGACTTGCAAAGCAAACAGTCTAGTACGTCCGTGTAGGTGGACATTGAATCCAACCATACAAACACAGAGGAGATATTCTTTGATCAGGACAATAATATGGCTGATCGAGATGACAGGAATACAGGATTAGGCAGAGGCGAAAATGCTGGTCCAGATTAGGGGGAGGTACTCTTCAGATAGTTACTGGATACATTAGAGCAGGGGCAGTGTATGCAGCAGGAGCAGAATAGGCGAATGGACATGATGTTGCAGCTCATGGCCAAACAGATGGGTGTCAATATTAATCCAGGTGATGCCAACAACAAAAAAAATAATAACGAGGGAAACAACAACAACGGGGGAAACAATAACCATGGAGGCCAAGGCAACAACAATGGTCCTGAGAATAACATTAATGGTAATAATGGACCCGACAACAATGGGAATGAGGCTGATAACTTTAGACACGTTGCACGCCTAGCACAGACTGCGAGCTCAAGACCTCTTCTACCCACTTTCCCACCCAGAGATCCGGTTCAACCAGTAAACGAACCGTAGATTACTGAGTTATAGGATTAGTTTAGGAGGGAATTGGAGGCTAGTGGACCGGAGTTTCAGGCAGATATTTCCCTTAGAGATTATATGGACTTGAGGATGAGACACATGCCTAAAGCAGGAGGGAGGAATCAAAACTTTGAGCTAAGGAAGAAAGTTGGAAAACTTTCTTTACCTTATTATGATGCTTTAGGGAAGATGACTGCACGAGCTTGGGTGCAGAAGGTAGATACATAATTGCAGCTAAATCCTATGCCTGAGGAGGAGGCTATCCAGTATGCGGCTATACACTTGGATGGTGTTGCACAAGAATGGTGGCACCATGGCATGGTGACTTTGGGGCATAATCAGATTACAACTTATGAGGAATTCACAAAAACATTGATTGAGAGATTTGACACTAAGGATCCAGAGTTACATTTCAAGGAGCTAGCACAGTTAAAATAATCAGGTTCTATGGATGCTTACATTGCCGAGTTTCAGCGCTTGTCTGTACTTGTTACTGATATCTCTCCTAGGAGATTGGTGGTGTTATTTTGTGATGGTCTTGCTGATCCATTACGAGGTTGGGTGAAGGGACATGATCCACTCAACTTAGCTGAAGCAGCTAAAAAGGCATGAGATTTAGCCCCTTCGGTATACAAAGGAAAAATCCATTCAATAGATTCTTCCTATCGCAATGACAAAGACAAAAAACCATTTCAGAAAGAGTATAGAAAACCCAAAGAAGGATCAAAAGGACTAGGCAATGAAACCTTGAATGAACTTCGAAAGAAGAAGCTATGCTTCCATTGTAGAGAGCCTTGGGACTTATCTCATAAATGTTCTCTCAAGGCTAAGGCAAATCAAATGGAGTATTTTTCAGTAGAAGAGTCAAAGTCAGAAGGGGAGGATCAACACTCTGATTCAGATGAGGGTAACACTATAGAGGAGAGCAACATTTCTAAGGATGATAGATCGTTGGCACGCTTGACAGGGGCCCAAAAGGAAATCACATTTAAGTTCAGGGGTACTATCCAGGGGCAAAAAGTGATATCTCTTATTGACACTGGGGCTACACATAACTTCATAGATGCACAGTTGGTAGCCAGGAGAGGGTTACAGACAGAGGAGCATGATGGGTTTAGAGTCATGGTGGCTAACGGCGATAAGTTATTATGCACTCGGAAGATATCTAATCTTCGCATCAGGTTTGGAGATGGCTACGAGTTGGAGGATGAGTTCTATGTTCTGGACATGGGAGATTATGATCTCATCCTCGGCATGACATGGATGGCTTCACTAGTTGAGTTCACACTCAATCTAGCGAAATTGGAGATGAGATTCCAGCATGAAGGCAAAACTATGGTACTTAGAGGACTTTCAGATGGAGGTTGCAGAGTAGTGTTCTTGAGGAGAATGCAGAGATTTTTTCATCATGATGACATAGAGTGGGCGACAGAGTGCTAAATTATGCCAACTTCACCAGAGCCACAAGAAAAGAGTCATCCACCAGATATCCAGACGATACTTGATGGACATGCTAAAGTATTTAGCGATATTCCTCATGGGGTTCCTCCTGACAAAGGGATGGAACATGTTATTGAGCTTGAGGAGGGAGCCAAACTAGTTATGATTACTCCTTATTGTCATCCTAAGAAACACAAGGATGAGATAGAGAAGACGATTAAGGATTTGTTGGAGATGGGGCATATTAGGCCCAGTAAGAGCCCCTTTGCTTCAGCAGTAGTATTGGTAAAGAAGAAGGATGGGATGATGCGCATGTGCATCGATTACAGGGCACTGAATAAGAAAAAAATTTAAAATAGGTATCCCATTCCTAGGATTGATGAGCTGATTGATGAGTTGCATGGGGCATGCTTCTTCACCAAAATTGATTTGCGATCCGGATACCATCAAATCAGGATGAGAGCAAAGGACATTGAGAAAACAACCTTCTGATGTCACTATGGCCACTTTGAGTTCATGGTTATGCCATTTGGTCTAACCAATGCACCTGCTACATTTCAAAGTTGTATGAACCAGGTATTCAGGAAGCAGTTGAGGAGATTTGTCTTGATCTTCTTTGATGACATCTTGGTCTTTAGTAAGACCTGGGAGGAGCACTTACATCATCTGGAGGAGGTGTTATCTATTTTGGAGAGAGAGTCATTGTATGCCAAGGAATCTAAATGTGAGTTTGGCATGACTAAGCTCCTTTACCTTGGGCATATCATTAGTGCAGATGGTGTTCGGGTTGATCCCGAAAAGATTAGAGCTATTGTAGAGTGGCCTACTCCCACAAACCTTACACAGCTTAAGGGATTCTTTGGTTTATGTGGTTTTTATAGGAGGTTTGTTAAAGGATTCTCACAGATTGCTACACCCCTGATAGATCTTACCAGGAAAGGAGCCTTCATGTGGATAGGGGCAGCAAAGAGGTGTTTTGAGCATTTCAAGCAGGTAATGTCTTCATGTCTAGTTCTAGCTCTACCAGATTTCATGAAGCCTTTTGAGCTTCATTGTGATGCATTAGGTGATGGGATTGGAGTAGTATTGATGCAGGAGAAGCATCCCATTGCATTCGAGAGTAGGAAGCTCCGGGGAGTTGAGAAAAGTTATTTTGTCTATGATCGGGAGATGTTGGCCATAATGCATGCATTGGCCAAATTTCGATCATATTTGGTAGGTGGACGTTTTGTGATCAAGACTGATGAAAACAGTATTAAATACTTCATGAGCCAACGTGATCTTAATGATCGGAAACAAAAATGGGTGACTAAATTGCAGGCTTATGACTTTGACATAGACTTTGTCAAAGGTAAGAAAAATGTGGTGGCTGATGCCTTATCTCAGAGACCTCACTTATGTGCTCTGGCAGAGATTTCAGGAGATTGGAGAGTATGTCGGAGATGCTTGGGCTTCTGGATTGATTTCAAGTACCATACAGGATGATCGCTATGAGGTGATAGATGGATTGATCAGAGTTCAGGACAAGGTTTATTTGATTCCGTCATCACATTTGAGAGAGGTGATACTGAAGGCATTTCATGATGCACCCACAGCTAGACATCCGGGGGTCTTCAAGACCTACAGGCAGATCCGAGAGTGGTTTTCATGGAAAGGGCTCAAGGATGATGTTTAGAGGTATGTCAGGGAGTGTATGGTTTGTCAACAGAATAAGGGAGAGCACACATTTCCTACAGGTTTATTACAGCCCTTGCCCATTCTTGATAGGAAATGGGAAAGTATTTCGATGGACTTCATCACTGGTTTACCACGAGTGCAAGGAAGGGATTCATCTATGTGGTGGTGGACCGCTTGACGAAGTTTGCTCACTTCTTTGCTATTCCGTCTAGTTACACAGCAGCACAAGTGGCAGATCTTTTCTTTAGAGAGATATTCAGGTTACATGGGCTGCCCAGATTCATTGTCAACGACTGGGATAGTAAGTTTATGAGTGTTTTTTGGAAAGAGTTATTTAGGTTGTGTGGTACAGATCTTACACCTAGCACTAGTTATCATCTGCAAACAGATGGGAAAACAGAGATTGTGAATAAATGGGTGGAAGAATATTTGAGGAACTATGTAACTACACAACAAAAGGCTTGGATCAGATGGTTGCATATGGGAGAGTATTGTTATAACACCACTTATCATATGTCCATCAAGATGACTCTTTTCATGGAACTCTATGGTTATGAAGCACCTAGCTTCATGGATTTAGTTTTGGGGGACAGTAGAGTGCCCAAAGCCAAAAACTTATTGTAGGATAGTCAGGACATCCTGAAAGTGCTCAAAGAGAATATACAACAGGCCCAAAATCAACAAAAATTGTATGCTGATCAGCACCGAATAGAGCATAGCTTCGAGGTGGGGGATATGGTTTACTTGAGGCTAAAACCATATAGATAGTCATCGCTCAAGAAGAGCGGAGCTGAAAAGTTGAAACCTAGATTTTATGGTCCCTACAGGATGATTCGCAAAGTGGGCAAAGTCGCCTATGAGCTTGAGCTTCTAGAGGGAAATCGAGTGCACAATGTGTTTCATGTGTCTAGGCTTAAGAAAGCCACTGGTCAGAGTGTAGTGCCTTCTGTAGATTTACCCCCTTTGGATGAGGAGGGGAAGCTTGTGTTAGTACCTGAGGCTATTCTGGACACCAGAGAGAGGAAGCTTAGAAACAAGATAGTGAAGGAGTATTTGGTCAGATTGAAACACCTGCCGGAGGAAGATTCTACATGGGAGAGTGAGCAGGTTATTCAGCAGGTTGGACTGAGATTGCTTGAGGACAAGCAATTTCAAGGGGGGCGGACTGTAATGTCCCCATTTTAGCAGTTGACCAAGTGTGTGTGCGTTAGCCTTGTTCTACATGGTCCCGAGGGCTAACAAAGGGTTTAATGGGATCCTAGAATGTTTTGGTCTAGTCATTTCCAGTTTGGGCCAAAACAAAGTTGATTTACTCAGTTTCAGGCATACTTACTATTTTTAGTAAGTCGGCAGGACATAGTGTAGGTCAATTTTAGTGATTGGATTCGATACTCCTCGGTGAGAGCTTTCTGATGAGCTATCACTCACATTATTCAGAGTCCAATTGCTAATACATTTTAATGCCTGAAGTTTTGTTAAAGTAATGTCTAATTTAATTGTAAAATATTAAAGCACTACTTTAATATTTATTTTATGGTGATGTGTACCCAAGGGAGACATGAGGGGTATTTTAATATATGTTTTATATATTACACAGCTTTTATCCCACATTGCCCATATGAGTTGAGCGGACCCTTGGAAATAGAAAAAAAGGAAGCATTTGTGGCTTCATTAGGCAGGTTGAATATGAGAAGACATTGGTGTGTGAGTTGCAGCTCCATTCTTGGCATTTGAGGACGTCTATCCTCTCTTATAACATTCTAGACGTCATTCCCTTGGGGTTTGGCCTTTGGAATTCTTTGTTATTGGCTTCATTATCAGGCAGTTTAGTTTCATTTTCGGCTACACGCAGATTTGGTATTTTGCTCATATCTTCTTCACTACTTGTCCGACACTTATGCCGCTTTGAGGGAATGGTATTATGAAGGTAGTGGACTGATTGAAGGACAAAGTATTGTAGCAGCAATTTTGAAAGCCATGGGCTGGAGTATTATGTCAATACTGCTGAAGTAATTAGTGAGTTGATAAATCTACCATGTATTTGGTTTTATGAATTCTGAAAATAACATTTTATTAGCAATAGTTCATTTCCACTTTGCATATCATTGTAGTTTCTTTCTTGCTTATGTTGTATGATACCAATTCCATGCATGAAACACAACAAACAAATAAACATTTGATTTCCGGAGTTATAAGGGGTTTAAAACGTTAAACAGAGAAATAAGAAGTTGAATGCAAACTGTTTGACATAATTCCTTTCAGCAATTTGGTTTAGTTTTTGGGACATCCATGGGTGCCCATTACATTCATACACCTCCATAAGCATCAATGCAACAAGTTATCTCCTCGAGCACTGCAATGTGTCTTTCTAGGATATGTTACTTATCAAAAGGAGTACCAATGCTATCATCCTCCAATTGAACAAATGTCTATTACATTGGGTATAGTTTTTCATGAAGAATCGATGTATTTTTCCTTTGACCCTGAACTTCAGGGGAGTACTAGAAGGAAATTTGGACTTTAGACTATACTGATCACATCTTTGAAGATGTGGATGCTCACATCTCGGAAGATGTGGATAACACCTTTGAAGATGTGGATATTCACATTGCTAAAGATGTGGGTAGCTTGGACGTCTCTCAAAAAGGGGAACTCTCTGAACCTATTAATTAAGAAGTAGGTGAAAATTTGGATCAAAGTAGTGATGAACACCCAGAAACTGAAGTTGTGGGTCCACCTCCATCCGAATCCCTCACACCACACCAATCACTTACCAAGGATGTTCCTGAACCATTTAGAAAACTACTACCTCAATGTCTCACCAGAGTTATCCCTAAATCCACATATGAACCCGAACTTTCTAGTAATGTTAAATATCCTATGAGTCATTATGTGTCTAACCATTTTTTGTTAGAATTAAATCAATCATTTGTAAATCAATTATCTATTGTATCTATTCCTAACAAGGTGCATGAAGCCTTAGCTGATCCAAGGTGGAAAGATTCTATGAATGAGGAGATGAAATCATTATAGGAAAATAATACCTGGGAACTTGTTGACTATCCACTAGGAAAGAAACCAGTTGGATGTCAGTGGGTTTATACTATTAAGTACAAAGTAGATGGTAAAATTGAATGCTTTAAGGTGAGACTATGGCAAAAGGGTACGCCCAAACCTATGGGATCAATTACACAGAGACATTTGCACTTGTAGCTAAAATTAGTACATTATGAGTCTTATTGTCTCTAGTTGTGAACTTGGGTTGGCCATTACAACATTTTGATGTGAAGAATGCCTTTCTACATGGAGAGTTGTCCGAAGAAGTCTACATGGAACTTCCACCTCATTGCATGATACCAAAAATACATAGTCTGAAGGTGTGTAGATTAAATAAGTCACTATATGGGTTGAAACAATCTCCAAGGGCATGGTTTGGAAGATTCACAAAGTCAATGAAAGCCTTTGGTTATCATTAGAGCAATTCAAACCATACTTTATTCATAAAGAATCAACAGGGTAAGATCACTACACTTATTGTGTATGTGAACGACATGATAGTTATAGGAAATGATCTTGAAGAAAGGAGGGCTCTCAAGGATTATTTTTTCAGAGAATTCAAAATGAAAGATCTCGGTCCCTTGAAATATTTCCTTGGGATCGAAGTGTCTCGATCTGATAAAGGGATCTTTCTGTCTCAAAGAAAGTATGCCTTAGATTGGTTACAAGAAACTAGTATGTCAGCATGTCAATGCACTTATAAACCCATGGAAGAATGATTGAAGTTGTGTATTAAGTCTAATCAGGTACTAGTTGATAAAGGAAGATACCAGAGACTCATATGAAGATTGATGCACTTAGCACACACAAGGCCAGACCTTGCCTATGCATTGAATATTGTTAGCTAGTTTATGCATAATCCTGGAGAGCAACATATGAATGTACTTATGTGTATTTTGAGGTATCTAAAGTCTGCTCCTGGAAAAGGAATTTTATTCACTAAAAATGAGGATTATCAAAGTGTGGATGCATTTACTGATGCTAACAAGGTTGGAGCAGTAGATGATAGGCATTCTACTTCAGGCTATTTCACCTTTGTAGGAGGTAATCTTGTTACATGGAGAAGCAAAAAATAGAATGTTGTTGCATGATAAAGTCAAGAGGAAAAATTTCAAGGTATGGCACTTGGAGTATGTGAAGCGTTGTGGCTAAGAATTCTCCTGAGAGATTTGGTCTATCTACCTAGGCAGCCAATTCAACTATATTATGACAATAAAGCGACATGTGATATTGCTCATAATCTGATTCAACATGATCGTACAAAGCATGTGGAGGTAGATAGATTCTTTATTAAGGATAAGTTGGATGAGAAGATTATAGAGTTGCCTAAGATTTGATCAGAAGATCAGCTAGCCAATATTCTTACCAAAGCGATTTCAAGTCAAGTGTACTCGAATTTTTTGGGCAAGTTGGGCATGTGGGATATCTATGCACCAACTTGAGGGGGAGTGTTAAAATATTAGATAGTTTCTATTATTGAAAGAGCTTTCTTTCCTAAACTATTCTTTCCTTTCCTATAGCTTTATCCTGCAGTTGTTTCCTTTCTAGTAACTTTATGGATTTGGCACACAACTATATATGTACCTATACAGTTTTATGTGTATAGAATGAATGGAAAACATTTCTATGCATTTTTGATTTTCAAGTGTTAACACCTACCATAGTTACACCCCATTGTACAAGTCAATTAATCTGGTCTCACCAGAAAAAGTATTCTCTTGGTAAATTTGGTGGCAGAAAAGAAGCCCTTTAAATAAATAAAAAAGAGAGTGGATCCAAAGTAGAAGAGAAAAAAGAATAAGAAGCCTAGCTAGTCTAACTTAAGTCAAGAATCAAGAATAAGCACAAGCAGTTTTAGTTTTGAAAAATCTTTCTACATTGGTCTCCCTCATATGATCTTTATAGTTATGTGAATAAATTATCTAGGGTCTCTTTATAAATTATTTCAATAGTTGAATCAAGGCTCAATAGTAGTAATTGAGAGTTCTAGCTATGGATGATCCAATAGGGCACCAGCTACGGTGCAACATATTTGCATCGGTCCAAGTTTCCTTTTACATGGCCATGCCATGCATGGTCTAACTATATATAAATAAATCCTTTGTACTTTTTCTACAAAAGACACATTGTCAAAGCTACCTTGTAGACTTTTGATTTCTTATTTTATATTAGTATTTTTAAAGAATATTTTCTTATGTTCACCGAGTAAAATTTATGCACAACACTCCTATTGATATGAATAGATAGATGAGATTATTTAGTTTAGTTTTAAATTATTTTTATTAGCTAAGTTTTATTATTAAATTTAATTAATTAATATATAATCTGTAATCACTTCAATTTTCATCTACAGAATGGGGCTGCAGCTCATAGGTTTCCTTCTATGTCCAGGCAGCTTCATCATCAGAGGAAGGGCCGGGTTAACCCAGATGGGCACTGGACTCCTCCTCCCTGTGGAGTTCTGAAAATTAACACTGATGGTTCTTCCCGTGGGAATCCTGGTCTGGCTGGTATTGGCGGAGTGGCTCGTTGTAGTTCTGGGGATGTTAAATTTTTCTTCTCAGTTCATAAGGGTGATTATACTGACAATCTCATGGAAGCTCAGGCTATTTTATATGCTATGGAACAATGTTTCTTGTGGGGATGGAGTAAGATTATCTGTGAGTCTGATTCCCAGGTAGTGGTGAACATGCTTTCTTCGCAAGATCTTGAGGATGTTAGTTGGCAACTGGCTACTGTTGTTAAGCAAATTCTTTTCTTCTCTTCCTCTTTTCAGTTCATTAGGTTCACGTATATTCCTTGTGAATGGAATAGAACTGCTGATTGTTTAGCCAAATGGGCATCTAGTCATGATCCGGGTTGAAATATTAGGGATAGGAGGCAACTGTCCTTTGAGATGGTGCAAGAATTTGATGATCTTGTTGCTTAGGATCGAGCTCCTTGTTGAGCTCTCCTTGTTGTATTCCTTTCTGTCTTATTAAAATTTTACCCCTCTTTTTGCAAACAAATAAATATAAAAATATATTGAAGGATAGATTTTTAAAAAAATATTATTATATTATCTAAGAGTAATAAATTTTTTTTTTATCTAATTGATTTAATTTAATAATAGTTTTTAATGATTATGTTTAATCATGTAATGTGTATTACTATAATATAAATATAAACTAATTTATTTTATTTTAATAATACAAAATACATATTTTCTTAAAATGCTTAAAAAAATTATAAATTAAATAATAAATTAAAGATTACCTGAATTTTTTAAAACTATTTTAAATTAAATAATTCTAGGTAACCTCTATATAGTTATTAAATATATAATACTATGTTAAGACTATAATTAAAATAAAACAAATAATGTGTATAGTGTAAGTTTTTATCTCGAATTCCATAAATAACATGTGTTATATTGATGAATAAAGACAATTCTTATCTTAAATATATGTATTAAAAAATTTTCAAATAAAATTATTAAATTATTAAATAATCAAAATTAAATAATTCATCAATATGAAAAATTACTATTACATTCTTAAAAATTAATTAAAATAATCTTTCATTTCAAATATACAATATTATGAGGGAAAAAAAATTATAAAAAGAATTTTTTTCAACTTGATATGTTGATCTTTAGTTTTTCCTATCAAGTTAAAAAAAAATTCCTTTTTACAAATTTTTCCCCATGATATTGTATATTTGAAATGAAAGAGTATTTTAATCAATTTTTAACTGTGTAACTATCAAGTTAAAAATTTTCATTTTTACAAATCTTTTTCCTCCTATATATTTGAAATGAAAGATTATTTTAGTGAAAGATTGTTTTAAAGTAATCTTTAATTTATTATTTAATGTATACTTTTTAAAAATATGTATTTTGTATTAAACTAAATTAAATTAGTTTATATTTAAAATATAGTAATACACGTTACATAATTAAATATATTCATTAAAAACTATTATTAAATTAAATCAATTATATATAATATATTTATTACTCTTAGATAAAATATTAATATTTTAAAAAATATCTATCCTCACGATTAAAACTAAAAAAATTCTAATAATAGATTTAACAAATTATACATAAATTAAATTCAAATTTAATTATTCAATATGTACATTTATATTTGTTTAAAATTATATTATATATTATTAAATTTAATTTAAAAATAAAACTTAGCTTTAAAAAAAATTTAAAACTGAACATAAGAAAAGATTTTTAAAAAGTCTACATGGCAAGTCATCAATCGACTTTGACAACCGTATCTTTTGTAGACAAAGTACAAAGGATTTATTTATATATGGTTAGACCATTCATGGGATGGACATGTAAAAGGCAACTCAGCCGGTGCAAATATGTTGCACCATAGCAAGTGCCATCATATTGGGGAGGAAGTAATATATGAGCTACATGGCACCTGGATCTTACATCTTTTTTCTTATTAATTTAGTTCTTGGTTGTTTATTATACTTGATTTTTGTGCTTGTGGAAAGCTAGTGGAATAGTAAGTATTCATCTAACGAAAATCATAGGTAGCATGAATTTGTATAGCTAAGAGCTATAATTAAAAAATATCATACTATCACGTGACACCCTTATCTTTGTGCATGATAGTAATTGCTTAAGACATGTGGTGCTTTGAAATTTCCCACTCATTCCAATAAATAGAAATGATTTTGTACCTTACAAGTGAACACCACACACCTTTGAACCCCATGGACTTGCAACCTTTTTCACCTGAAATAAATGAAATGATTTGTTCTTATAGGCACTCCTCTTGAATTCTTTCTTTATGGATTACTGGTAGTTAAAATATTGAAGGTTTATTTGATCAAGAAGGTTTATCCAGATTTTGTAATTTCATGTTTTGTTTATTTTGTAGTTGTTCCTGCAGTGATGGCCTCTTGTGATTTTCTTTGAGGTTATTTGGTAGCATGATACTTTTGTAGATTATTTCAGTGAATTAACAAATATTGTTTAAGGAAAAAATGAGTTTGCTTCAAAATTCAGCTATGAGAGAGATAAGGTTTACCTGCTTCAAAAGCCCTTCCTTTGCCAAAAGTATTGGATCTTTGGAGATCATTTGGGAAAATTTTATAGGCATTGATTAAGAAAATTGAATTTTCTTTAATAACTTCATGTGATGTTGTGACCATTCTTTATAATGACCCAATAGGGTTTGTAGTTATGAAAATCCCAATTTCTTACTAATTATTTGGCCCTTATATCAATAACTGATAGATTGTAAGTTTATGCAAATTTGGTAATTTGGTGTTGTAGATTTTGCAAAATTATAATATTTTGAAAGTTTTCCTTGTCATCTTCTAACAATCTGTGATAGATAAGCTGTGTATGGAAATTTGGTGAAGCAACAAATTCCAATTTCACCATTTATTTTAGCTCAATTAGCTCTATTTTTATAGTTGCTTGATTTGGTTTGGCATATTACAAAGGAGTTTTCCACTCTCTAAGCAAACAAAGTGTGGGCAGATTCTTTCCTACTCAACTCTAGAAGTATAGATTAGTGATTGGTAGGTGGGATGGAAAAAGGCTAGATGGAATAGGATGGCTTGGCAATAGAGGTAGTGTTGGAATATTCCAATATGGAAAGAGTACTTATGAGAGGGGGGGGGGGGGGGGGGGGGTGGGGGGGGTGGGGGTGAATCAGAAGTATCACACTTTAACCAATAAAACTTTTAACTGAAAGTAAATTGCATGCATGTAAATACATCAAGTAAACATGAAACTAAGACATGCATCAACAACTCATAACACTGGAATTTGGTAACCCAGAAACCCTCCAAGAATAAGAAGGTAAAACTGGGGTGGGGATGATACACACAAAAATTACTGCAGCAATATTGTTCAACCACTTCTGATGGTCTGCCCAGTTAAAGGCTTTACACTGTATTAATAGTGACCTAGTTAGAGGCTTTACAAACACTTTACATGAAGTGTGACCCTGTTAAAGGATTTAATCACCTAATTAAAGGATCTACGAAATAGCTGTTAAGCTAACCTATCACCATAGGATTTTCATTCTAATACAATTGCTAGAAAGTATTAGGTATAATGAACCTGATAGATTACAATCCTTGATTGCTAAATGCAGGCACCTGTTCCACTTTCTATGATCTTTGATCCTTTTGTGATCTGTTAACCCTCGCTTCTGAAAATAGATTTCCCTGTGCACCCTTGTATGTCCACTTATACATTTTACAATGAAATTTCATCTTCCTTATAAAGACATTTGAGGATTTAGGGTTAGGTATGGATCTACGATCCATATTCAATCTTCATTTTCTACTTCTTATTTGCATTTCTTCTATTGGTTGCATGTAGATTGCATAGGAAAGATAAAAGATTCGATCTCATCATTAAATCCTTCGAGATTTACCTTATGTCGGCTACAAAAACTGTTTGCATCATAGTTTGTGCAATTACAAACTCTTATGCTGATATTTTGAGTTACTTGGCTCCTGAAGTATTGCTAATACTTGGCACATGTTGTTTCCTGGATAGCTCGGCACCTAAACAAAACTGTATCACTCGGCACCTTATGTTACTCGACACTTGTTAACACTCGACACCTTGTGTTGCTCGACACTTGTTAACACTTGGCACCTTATGTTGCTCAACACTTGTTAACACTCGGCACCTTATGTTGCTTGGCACTTGCACTTCACTCGGTATCTAATCTTCACTCGGCATCTAAAAACTAGTCAGCATTTGTTGTGGCTCGACATGCATGGTGTACTCGGCTCCAATATAGAGTAGGTAAGTGTTATTGGCACTCAAGTGTCAAAAACCATTATGAGGTTAATAATCTCCCCCTTTGACATGAGTGACAGAAACACTCAACTGACCTTATGAGTACATTTACTAATCTGATTGGTATATACAGAGTTTAAAGAAAACTTGATCAAAATTTGTAACTTACAATCTTACAATATATACCTCAAAAATTTGGTAACTCCCCCTAAGCTGATTGTGCCTTATCTATATATCAAGCTCCTCCTTTGTATCTTTTCGCCCTCGTTAATTCATCTCATAATATCTGTATCTCCCCCTATTATGTTTCTTTTCCCCCCCTTTTTGGCACTTATGTCAAAGAATGTTTAAGGGTTAAGACCATATTTAGCCAAAAATGTGTTGTTTACCTCCATAATCATCCTGAGAGCTGCATCCCAATTGTTCAAAGTAATTTCCAGTGACTTATGCTGGATGACAGTCTCAGCAACAAGATGAATAAGTCCTTCTGAAGTAGAAAGATTTGGGTCTTTCTTGAGAACAGTTTCAGCATATACTTGCTCTTTATGGATTATTTCTAAATGTGGGGTAATGGAGGACTGGAGCTATATTAGTTTGGCCTTGATATTAGCCTCATCTGCTATTAATATGGCTATTTCTTTGTGAGTGTGAAGCGATTGAGCAAAATGCTTCTCACTTTGAGCTAGATCATTTGGTAGTTGCATGCTTGAAATGTTTAAATTTCTTTCCAGGCTCAGTATCTTTTGGCTTGTCTCTTGTGTGAAGTATGAAAAATCACACAACTTTTTGTACAATAAGAATATATTTACAAGTACCTTTTTCACTTTGTCAATGAGCTTTGCTAATTCAACCTATGAAATTGCAATTTGACTTGATATTTGTTCATTTACTTTTCCTTGGAATTTTCTCTCTAACCATTCCATAAGTTTTGCTTTTGTTTCTGGGTCTTCATTTGTCACCTAGTCAATAATATCTGATAATTGCTCCATGATATGCTTTGACTCATCTGGTGATTGCAAACTGAAGGCATCCATAAAGATTTCCTTAATTTCATATAGTGGTTGCTTTTGTTTATACTCCTTCCTGAGTATCTCATGTCTTTTCCTCCTATTCAGTGCTTCCTGCACCTCATTGATTTGATCAATGGTTATTGTTTTTGAGTCATAGCCTGGTATGACTATCTCCTCATCTAATTCATGGTCTCCATAGTGAAGTACCCTTGCAACTCTGGTAGTACTAGATGTTGGTATAGATATTAGCAATGGTTGGTGTGAAGGAGTTCCCGAGGTAGGAAAATTTATTAATGTTTGTATTGCCTCTTGTTCTTTAGGGGTTTTCACTGTTTCCTCCTCCTTCTGTCTACCATGATCAATTATTGTAATTTGTGGAAGTGCACCTTTTGTTTGTGCTGTAGGATCATATGTAATAATCTATCTTGTTTGTTCTGTTCCTTTTTCTATAGCTGCACTTGGCTTCTGTTTTGCAGCATCAACTATGCTTGTTGGCATTTGAAATTGACTAGTAGTAGTTGTAGAGATGATAGAAGGTGGTTCTTGTGGATTCATCTTATCTCTGACTATACTTTCTACTAGTTTTTGCAATTCATCCATACTGACCAATACTAGATCTGCACATAATATTGCTTGTTGGATAGATTGGTCAAGAATTCTTTTAAGATCTTCTGCAGTTAATGGATTGATATTCTAACCAGAAGTATCAGGAACATCAATAATAGTTACAATGTCTACAGGTGAGATGGATGCTGGAGGAGGGCTAGGGGGTGGCAATTGTGTGTCTTGCACACTTTCATCTGGTTGCTGCTCTTGCTCAGCTATTCCCGTTATATCCTATTTTTGTGTCTCTTCCTTCTCTCCATCTTTCTTTTCTTCTTCCTTCTTCTCTTCTTCTCTTTTCTTTTCTTCATCTTCTTTCCTTTTTCTCCTCTCCTCTATTGGCACAACAGCTTCTTCCTTGTATTCTTCTTCAAGAAAATCTTCAATCTTTTTGTACAAGTTCTTCCATGATTTCATTGTTCTTTGAATATTTTCTTCCATCCTATTTTGGAGTATGAAGAATGCCCTGTATTTAGGTGTAAACCTATTATTGTGCCTTTTGACTGCATTCTTTACTTGTTCATTAGTCAAATCTGGCAATACACTTGCTAGAGTTGATTCCCTCATCTCCTTCTCCATTTTCAAACAGAAATGCCATCTGTCTTCTACAATTTTTGACAGTTCTTTTGGCAATTGTCCATCTAGTTCAAGTGGAGTGTACTTGAACTTTGCCATCATTCCATAAATTGTTTCTTCTATCTTATTATGTTCTTCTTTAGTAAATTTATTGAAATCGACTTTATTTAAATTACTTAAGTCACCATTTCCAATCTTTTTACATAAGGTATCAACTGAAGAATGGCTTACCTTTTTCAGATTGGTATTCTTCATCAGTATCAGGTTGAGCCACATATCTTCTTCTTTTCCTCGGCTCTTCCTGTGTTTCCTTGATTTGTTCCTTCTTTGTAACTTCCTCTTTGGCCTTTTGAGTGGAGGCCCTTGTTGCTGCTCGTGTTGTTGGCTTTTGAGGTGATGGTGTGGCAACTTTCTTTGATTTGGGCTTAGCTGGTGGCTGTTCTGTTACCTTTCTCTTATTTGGCTCAGCTTCAGTTGGTGCTTCCTTGGCTTCTTCTTCCTCTGCACCTTCCTCCTTGTCTTCTCCAAGACTTTGAGTTAATTCTATTGGCCCTTGTTCTTGTTCATCTTCATCATCACAATCATCTTCTTCTCCTTCTGCTTCAACCTCAATTTCATTACCAAATTTCTTCTTAATTTTCTTTAATAATTTGTCTTTCTTCTTCAATGTGGAAGCAATTTTTAATTCCATGTTTATCTTTGATCTTACCACATCATAAGTGCCAAAATGTGGAGCACTTTTATTTGTTTCTTCTACCAATAATGCAATTATTGTTGCAGATGCCTCATCAATATTAATTTCATATCCAAATGGCCTTAGCCATCTTACCCTTGGTATTACTGCTTGAATATAGGTAAAATCAATGTCAACTAAGAAACATATATCATTAGTATGTTTTTCCACTAAGGAAATTGGTATCCTTGATCTTTGGTTCATGGATTTCTTGAAATCCTCAAAATAGCTTGTCATCAAGGTATCAAAATTTTCTCCCATTTGTTCTATGTATTCATTGATTTGGGTAATGATGGTTTTGTCATTCCTCCATGCCACTTTTCCAAAAGAAGGAAACTCATTTTGAACATAAAAGAATATGTAAACTAGGATTGCTCCAAATTTGCATTGAGTGCCCTTTGTTCTTCTTATGGCAGCTAGGTTTTCATTGATCTATTGTAGTTGCAATTCTACAAGATCATAAGTATGATCCTTTTTCACCAATTTGTAGCCTACATCTACTGCAATCTATGCTACACTGTTGAGTCTACTAGATTGGTAGAATTTATGGGCGATGACTCTAACAGAAAACTCAACTAGAGGATCTTGTATGGTGTGAATTGCCATTCCTCTTTTGTTCCACTGGGCACCAGTGTTCTTTTCAGTAACCTCCTTTGATTCATTTCTCAAAGTTTTGAACTGATCTAGGGTTGGGTACCCTATTACTCTATGTATGATTTCTTTTGTCAATCTGATGGGAGTATCTTTGAACCACAAATTTCCACCATGAATTCTGCTCAACACAAGTCTAACACATTCTATTTTGAATACGGTGGAAAAGCTCAAATCTCATGTTAAACCTTTTCTTTCAACGATTTTGAATTCATCTTTCAAGACTCCATCTATGCACATTTTTTCATAAGCTTGTCTTATTTCCGTGTCTCCTAGCGCACCTATCTTACAGTTGTAACATTTTCTCATGTCTTGGACCATTACAACTTTTGAGGGAATTTGGGAGAGAGCTCTAGCTGAGTCATTTTTGTAGGAAACTTTGGGAATGGGTCAAAAATTTGGTTGCTTGACTTCATTTGAAACTAACTGAAATTCAAACATTTCCTTATCCTTAGTTTTCTTCAAACTTGACGCCATTCATGCAAACTAGGGTTTTCACAATAAAAAGATACAAAACTATGTAGCTTGGCACAAATAAAAATACCTTAAGATCGATGAAAAACATGTTTAATGAGGTTGCAATCTACTTGAAAAGGTGGATTCTTGCTATGAAGTCACTCTGCTCTCTTTCTTCTTCTTTGCTCTTTGATCACGATGAGTAAAACTAATCGAAATCGCGATAATATACCCTATTTCCATCTCATTAAATGCTCAACTGCCAACTCAACTTTTGAAGAAATCTTGACCTAACTTGGCTTGCACTATATTTTCACTTTGCTCAGCTTCCATTCAAGTTAACCAACTCAGCATTAGTTATCAGCTCGGTCGCTATTAGGAGCTCAGCATGTGTTGGAGTTTAACTCGACATCCAAAGACAGCTCGGCAAAAACATTTAGTTTTTGTCTTGACATCTTGTTTCATGCAAATTTATACTTAGCATGGCTTCTTTGTCTTGGGACTGATGTGTGATATAGCTTTGTATATCATTTCCATATACTCCTCGTGCTTAGTTTGATGAAGTGTGATCACTTGACCCATTGGATGAAGTGATCCCTCCACTTGATGTGTTGCACTCATCTTTCTTTTTCCAAGTCTTATTCATTTTCCCCCTTATCTTTTCGACATCAATCTTTTCTTTTCCCTTGTTTTCTTCAGTCTTGGGTGCCTTTGATCTTGTAGGATAGTTTCTGCTAATATGACCAATTTTCAAACAACTAAAACATGTAGTTTGATTCAACCATATTTTGTAGTTCCTTTTGAAATATGTTCTTATGCAGTTCTATGGTATATGTCCATATTCTTGACAATAATGACAACTATACCTGGCATTGTAATCTCAATGATAATGACTTTCATTCCCTTCTATTTTTGCTGGTTGATTTGATGTCCACATAGGTTTTGATCTACACTCAAATGCCCTATATCCATACTTTTTGCAATTATAACAATGTCCATCAAATCTCTGAGTCCTTGTGACATTGGATCTGCAATTTTGTGTCATATGTCCTTGCATGTTGCACTTGTGACAGAAACTCTTATTTTTGGGTGTGTTTGATTGATTGAATCTTCTACTCCTACACACATTAGCTGTATGCCCCTTCGTATTACAGTAATGATAAGTGGGTTTTTAATTCTTAGCTTTGTCACTTCTTTGTTCAACACTCTTTGAAGATTCCCCAGCTTCAGTGCTATTGTATCCTAGTCCTGATGTATCATGGGCGATTTTGGGGATTTCAGCAACTATTCAAAATACTTGATGGCTTCACTTGACTTGTTGAGATTCTCTTCTACCTCTTTTTCTCTATTCAATTCATTCTGCATTTTTTCATTCTGCATCTTTAAAGTAGAGATCTCGATATCTTTCACATTGAGTTCATGATGAAGGTTCATCATTTGGGCAAGTGTATCCATCTGCATGTTTGAGATCCTTGTCAATTCAGTACATTTTTCTTCAAGTCTGTTTGCAAGATTTCTTTTGTCATTTTCCATCATAACTTTATCTTCAACTACTCTTTTCTTGTGTTTAGTGATTTCACATATCATTATGGCCTGTGACTCATGTTTCGTCTTGAGAGATCTTATCTCATCTGCTTGAACTTTATTTTTCTCCATCAGTTCTGCTATTGCTGCATCAAACTCTTTAGTATCTTCGTTGGAAAATATGTTGGTGGTATCAATCTCCTTGTAGTGTATATCATTTTCAGCTATGGCTAAATCCTTCCTTTTTTCAATGAGTTTCTCAACTTGTTTCTAAATTCCTCCAAGCTACGCAGAGCAAGTTGCACATCTATCACTTGATTGTCAATGATCTTTCCAAGTTTGAAAGCTTCCATCTTTAGATCTTTTCCTCCAAGTTGTTAGGCTTTTCCATGTGAGAATTTGGATCCTCTAATAGCAATTGTTGGAATATTCAAATATGGAAAGAGTACTTATGAGAGGGGGGGCTGAATCAAAAGTATCACACTTTAACCAATAAAAATTTTAACTGAAAGTAAATTGCATGCATGTAAATACATCAAGTAAACATGAAACTAAGATATGCAGCAACAACTCATAACACTGGAATTTGGTAACCTAGAAACCATCCAGGAATAAGAAGGTAAAATTGGGGTGGGGATGATACCCACAAAAATTACTGCAACAATATTGTTCAATCCCTTCTGATGGTCTGCCCTGTTAAAGGCCTGCCCTATTAAAGGCTTTACACTGTATTAATAGTGACCTGGTTAGAGGCTTTACAAATACTTTACATGAAGTGTCACCCTATTAAAGGATTTAATCACCTAATTAAAGGATCTACGAAATAGCTGTTAAGCTAACCTATCACCATAGGATTTTCATTCTAATACAATTGCTAGAAAGCATTAGGTATAATGAACCTAATAGATTACAATCCTTGATTGCTGAATGCAGGCACCTATTCCACTTTCTCTGATCTTTATCCTTTTGTTATTTGATAACCCTCGCTTTTGAAAATAGATTTCCTTGTGCACCCTTGTATGTCCACTCATACATTTTACAATGAAATTTCATCTTCCTTATAAAGACATTTGAGGATTTAGGGTTAGGTATGGATCTACGATCCATATTCAATCTTCATTTTTTGCTTATTATTTGTATTTCTCCTATTGGTTGCATGCCTTCATCATTTGTCTTATTGGCTGCATGTAGATTGCATAGGAAAGATAAAAGATTCGATCTCATCATTAAATCCTTCAAGATTTACCTTATGTTGGCTACAAAAACTGTTTGCATCATAGTTTGTGCAATTACAAACTCTTATGCTGATATTCTGAGTTACTCGACTCCTAAAGTATTTTTGATACTCGACACATGCTGTTTCCTAGATAGCTTGGCACCTAAACAAAATTGTATCACTCGGCACCATATGTTACTCGGCACTTGTTAACACTTGGCACCTTGTGTTGCTCAGCACTTGTTAACACTCGACACCTTATATTGCTCGACACTTGTTAACACTCGACACCTTATGTTGCTTGGCACTTGCACTTCACTTGGTATCTGATCTTCACTCAGCATCTAAAGACTACTTGGCATGCATGGTGTACTCGGCTCCAATATAGACTAGGTAAGTGTTATTGGCACTCAAGGGTCAAAAACCATTATGAGGTTAACAGGTAGTAGGTTGTTTTTTGGTTGGGGCATAGAAGGAATGGTTGTAATTACCCTAGCACTTCCATGATGTAGAGTTATGTGGCTCTCTTGTTGGTGCATACAAAGGGATGTTGTGTGCATAGAGAGACTTATCAAAGGTGATCATGTAGGGGCCACAAAAATTATAGAGAGAGGACCAACCATACTGCCGATGAACTTCATGGCTCTACAAAGGTTAGGGCATGGTGGGTAAGAAGAACTTGGCTGGTTTGATCTCTAGTCATATATTGGACCTACTCCACCTATAGTTGTTATGTCTTTTCAACACCTTCTTCTGCCTCCCGAAGCATCCAAAAGATTCGAGAATGCTATTTTTTGTGTTAGAAAATAATTTTATCACTAAATTCATAATAACCAATAAGAAATTAGATATATTGGATTTAAAAATATTTTTAAAATTAAACACTTTTTATACCTTATAATGTGAGAATTTGTTGATTGTAAAAATGAATAGATAGGGTCAACTGAAAACATTGGTTCCCTACCTATAGATAGGTAGGGACTAATAATAGTTTACAGTCAAGATTATTCCCAATCTTCTATAAATAGAGGCATTATGTAAGGATTTAGGAATCAGATGTTTATCTCATCATTATGCATCATGAGTGGATAGAATGTTGTAGCATTCTAAGGATTTGTAATAGATTTTAGTTATGTTAATGAGCATGAATTGTTGTAGCACATTTTGATGAGTCTTTTTCTTTTTCTTATTGATTTAAATGTTTATCATTGCATTGGTTTTTGTCTTTTATACACTCCATTCACCTCCTACAGTAGTGGAAATGGAATAAATCCACCAACTTTAGAAAGCTGACTCAACGAATATAAAAAAAAGTGTATGATTGAACAACATGCTATAAAGTATGCTTCTAGTCAAAAACTCTTGGAATAGGTTAAATATACTTATATAATTCCAGGCTAGCCATTTGGATAGAAAATGATGGCTTAAAGGACATGTTTTGTTCAACCACCACTCAAATGTAATCAAATGTATTTCTTTAATTGATGATATTAGATTCGTATAATTTTATAAATATAATTTTAAATTTAAAGTATAAATCTTACAGAAGAAAACTTGTTTCTACACTTGTTTTTAAAGGGGAAAATAGATCTAATTATAAGAGTTCTAAGCTTTGAGAGAGGACTATGTAGTGTAAAAATAGGTGAACTTTCCAAGTTGTCCATTATCTAGGTAGATAATGATGTCTCTAAGGAAACTATAGATACACAATTCAGCCATTAGGCTACTGTAAATTTTTTGAAATGTCAATATATTAAATTAAGAGTAAAATTTCTATCAAGACAAAAAGAGATAAATAAGGGAGAGCTCAACATGGAGCTCTACTCTAATCAATGAGATCATCAAATTCATGACATAATTCAGTGGGTAATCTCCCCTTAGCCATAATATTCCTATCTCGCACATGATTAGATGCCCATTTATTCAAACAATCCCCAACTCCATTCCACTACTAAGGGATGTAAGTAAAACAAATAGATTCTAGAGTTTGACTAAAGAGAAGAGTTTGATTAATGACTAAAGCTAGGGCCTAACTAACATCCAAAAGTGCCTGTGAAGTAAGCAAGTTCAGATTCACTTGAGAGTTAGACTCGGACAATACTGCACTATCCACTTGGAAACAACATTGTTCCACAACATGTAAAATGGCTAGCGCCTCCATAAGATTGTTACAATGACCATCATTATGCACTAAGAAAAGAAATTGGACATCACAAAATTTATAATAAGCTACTCCCCTAATGCCAACATGACCTAGAGTACCTAGGGAAGATCTATTAGTGTTGAGTTTTAGAGGAGTTCAATACCTCTCACAATTCATCTGTTGATTCATCTATCACCTATGTTGTCTATGTAGACCATGAAACTATTGACCAACTGCCCCTATGGCCCCTCCCTGAAGATGAAATTTGAGGTGATTATAGATGGTAAGGTCACTAGGATGCATACCGCAATCTAACACACATGTAGCATGAATAGTCTCATGTAGATAGTGGGGAATCTTTCACCAAAGTTGCATAGCTTTGGTCTGGAAGTTTTTGAAGTTTCTCCTATTCCTATACAACCCAATATGCCAAAAAATAAATGAAGGACTAGAAAACCATGCATCCTAAAAAGGAAATGCTTTAGTAGGGGCACACTCCAAGTGATCTCAAAAAGAAGACAAGGAGGAAGCATGCATAAAAGAATAACATCAAGCATTCAACCAAAGGTGCCAAATTGTGTAGAATAGGAACTATCAAAGAAAAAATGGGATATAGACTCCTCTCCATTACTGTACAACACACAAAATGAGGGACCTTGAAATCCAAGTTTACAAATATTATCCCATGTAACACCCTAGTTATAAGCCACTACCCAAATGGAGAAATTACATTTGGACCAAGAAAATTGATTCCAAATGGGTTTCCACCAAGGCATCACATCATCTCCAAATAATTGTCTAGTAAGCTCATTCTACCCAATAGAAATAGATTATCTACTAGATGGAGCACCACTCCAAGCCAAAATATCTAGCTCTAGCAATGAGCAACACTCAGATGCAAAAATTTTAGAGATTTTTTGGTAGTCGTCCTTTTAGCCCTCAAGTGGACAATCTAAAGAGTCCTTCCATCTATCACCAATAGCAAGGTGCAAGTAATAAGTAGTCTTGTAATCAGCCTCCTTATACCATCCAATGACAAGACAAGAATATTAAGATGAGGGTTCATAGAAAAGATGGGGGGGTTTCCATCCCAAGAATCAGATAAAAAAAGAAGCCTTAGAGCCTCCTTTACATATCCAAAAAAGACCACTCTTAACTAACTGGCCACCATTCTGAACAGTCTACCATACCATAGAGCCATGACCTTCCAAAAAAAATGGGGAAATAGAATGCAAATCAAGTTTTATACTTTTGAGTAATAGACCTAAACCCTTGGAATAGAAATTAGTAATTATACATGTGCCCAAACTTGATTTTGTCCAAAAGACCATAGCCAATAAAGTTTAGCAACCAAAGCTTAGCTACTTAACATAACAGAGTGTGACCCAAGTCCACCCTACTTCTTAGCATGGAAAAAAATCTTCAAGCTTGTTAAACTTCATTCAAAATGACACAAACTATAACTCCAAAGAAACCATTGAGAAAGAGCATCAAAATCCTTGAGAAAATAAACAAGAGCACCTTGAACCATGCTCCTATAAATAGGAAGAGCCTACATAATAGATTGAAGAAGGTTAACCCAAGAAAAAGTTAAAAAATATATAGAGGACTTATGTTCATTAATTTTTTTTCTTGAACCCACCAAATAAATGTCAAGTGTATGTCAAATAGCTTGAGCTTCTTGAACCTGAGCAATACACTTAAGAGTAATGTCATCAACAAATTGAAGGTGAGAAAGATAGGGTAACCCATTACCCTAATGCCAACCATGAATGTAATTCTAAGAAACCCGATCCTTGATGAATCTACCTAGGTCCTCTACCATAATAATAAAGATATAGGGGGAGAGAGGATCACCCTAGTGAAACCCTCTAGATGAACAAAATAACAAGGAAGGTTGGCCATTAAGAAGAACAAAGAAAGATGTAGTAGTAATGCATCTTATAGCCCAACTTCCCCACTCCAAGCTAAAGCCAAAGGCAAGAAGAATGTTCCTTAGAAAAGTTCTTTTAAATATATCATAGGCCTTGTGTTGGATAGCTTATTCAATAAATGGATAGTTTGTCATTGATGTTAAAGTTACTATCATAAATGTCAAAGTTACTATCAAAATTAAGAAGAAACTAACTAGAAAGGGCTTAGTTACCCAAGGAATCTTATCAAAGAAGGAAAAGAGGACAGATTATTAGAGACTCTTATGAAGGAAGTCTAGATTTCATCTAACACTAAACTCTATGGTCAAGATTAAGGTTTGGCTTAACGATCAAATAATTATTTAAGGAGAAGAAAAAGAGAGACACAGGAGGATAGTGGAGAAAAAGAGAGATACAAAAAGGAGGAAAAGAACACAGGAAATTTTAACCAAGGAGGAAGAAACAAGTTGATTGGGAAATATTAAAGAGAAGCACAATATAGGTCAACCTATCTTGTATATCACTTAATTAGTTTTTACAAGAATTCTTTTGTCGGACTATTCAGTTCATGTATGAACTTTTGTGAAAGCCTCTAAACAAATGAATGCCTAGATAGAAAGGACAAAATACCTTTATGGACTAGTCTTAATAAACTAAGGATACAATTAGCAATATATTAATCACTTCTAATAGAGGGATTTTCTCAAAAGCATTAATTGTTGAACTATTGGTTAGATCTAGATTAGCAGAACAAGATTATTACACATTATTGGTTACACATAAAAAATTAAAATAGCTATTTAATTAATGATTCATGCCCCTTTATAGTACTTACATTTCCTACCTATAACTAGCAATTGGTATTAGATGTGGTTCTATTGAAATAAGATTAATGACTTTAGAGTAGATTTGTAAATGGAAAGGTACAAAAAGGAAAGGAAACTTGAACAAGCCATATATATCAAGAAATAACTCAAAATGATAAACTAAAGAAGAAATGAAAGTCTTATTTACAAAAAGGAAGGAATTGTTGAAAAGGTTATAGATAAGCCTCGAAGATTTATAAGAACTCTCACAAAACAATACAACTTCAAAAGAAACTAATGCCGTAGTAGCTGATCTATTAGATGTAAACACTATCCTTGAAGAAAATCTAGAAAAATAAAAAGGAAACTTGAAAGTCAAGCTCTAAGGATGACTAAACTGCTAAACAAAATAAAGACTATCAAAGATGAAAAACAAAAGCTAGAATCTAATAAGGAAAAACCAAAAAAAGGAATTGAAGACAAAGAGAAGACCATTCTTCAACGACAACAAGAAAACAATACAATGGATTGAAATATAAGTAATTCAAATAAGGAAAATGTTATAATTCTTAGAATAATTGAGGGGCAGGGGGGTCGGCGTTAATCAATTATCTTCAAGTCTAGATGTACTAAATGAACTTTTAATGACTTCAAACAACTTAATCAAAATCATAAAACCACTTGGTCAATATAAAAACTCATAGATAATTTAACTTATTCACATCAACTAACTCTTTGTTTTACTCTATGCCGAATTACAGAAACATTCAATAGCAAATAACTTGAAATGTAAAAATAACATTCACACAAGTATGACACTAGGATTTAATGTCAAAACCCAATTTGGGAAATATCACCAAGTAACATGATACCACATTTTCAATCTTCTAAACTGAGCTCAGTTAAGAGCCAACCTTGTTAAAGGTTACAAAACATACTCTAGGTATGACCCCTTCAAAAGATTTAACCAGCCTATTCGGAGTGGTGGAAAACTCTGTAATTAAGCACACCCATGCTAGTGAAGTAGTATTGCGATGAGCAACCTCCTACTGCTTCACCCCTGTGAGCATCACCTAATCCAATGAGTGCTAAGTGTTCCATTTATTCTCAATGAGTTTGAATCAAGATCACATAGTTAAATCTTGATAACAATATCACAAATTAAATATTTTAAAAACAAGTTACATTAATTTAAAATATTATAAAATAGAATATAAGTTTATCGCAAATCCTATAAACTAAAAATTATAAACATCTTTTTTCTTTTAAAATAAATAAAAATAAAAATATATATATTGTTAATTTTTTTTTAATTTAGAAGTTATTAAAATATATTATTATTCTTTGTCTTTATGTTTTTCTATTGTTTTATATTTATTTTCTTTTATGTATTCTAACATTCCAAATTTTCAAATTATTATATTGAAATATTACTATTTTTAAAAGTAAAGAAATATTAATGATTATTTTTGTAATTTAATTTTTAATAGCTTTAAATTTTGAATAATTAAAATTAATTTGTTTTGTTTAATTTGTTTCTATAAGACTATATTATAATTATTTAGAACTTGTTGAGATCATAATTTAAGATTCAAGTCATATTTTTTATTATCATTTGGATCAAACAATCTATTCATGTGATAAAAATATATATATACACTAATAACAAGTGCACATGGTAGCGTGTACTTGCCATAAAATAATTGTAATAGAAATAACTATTGAATACTATAATACTTAATCATAGATAAAAAATAGAGGAATAATAATAATTTTTCCATTATATAATATATAATTTTAATATTATTAAATGGATTATAAACAAATAGATTTTAAAATAATATTTTATTTTAAATTTAATTTGAATTGAGTTGTGATGTTTTTTGTAAAATAAGAAAGTAATTATAAATGAATTTAAGAAATAGATTATATTCATTAAATTGCAAAGTTGAAATATAGAAATAAAATTTTAAAATATAATATAATTTGTGTCATTGAGAAAAATTAAATATCTTAATTAAAATAAAAATAAAGCACATATTATTTGAAACATTGATGAAAAAATTAGATAAATAGTTTGTAAAATATGTAAATTTGATCTTAACATTATAATCGTAAAATCTTGGAGGAGAAAATGAACGTGGAATATGACTGCAAAACTGTTGACTAATTGAGTTGAACTGAATGCAATAGTACATTGCCTATGGCAAGTACAATAATAGAGATTTCCTTAGTGTATGTTTATGAATTTAACTATGCACATGACATTTATAATCATAAATCTTATAAATCATTAACTTTGATCTAAAATAACTAATGTAGAAACATATACTCTAATTGTTAAATGCGTTCTAATATAGATTGAGATTGTATGAAATTCTTAAATTCTTATCTCTTATTTATTCAAATTATTTAGTTTATCAAATTTTTGTTAAATACTTTTGATACAACATATAAATTTTAAAATTTCAATGTAACTTTTTAAAACCGATTTGAATTTTATAATTTTTTACTTATAAAGAGAATAGTTTTTAACATTAATTTGTTTTAGTATTTGCATTTATATTTCTACTCATAATTTTAACTGCATTATTTTTTATTATAAATTTTAAATTTTAATAACTATTAAATTCTTTAAAGTACTCCTATTTTAAGAATATTTACTTTTCATAAATGAACATGGAATATGACTGCAAAACTGTTGATTAATTGAGTTGAACTGAATGCAATAGTATATTGCCTATGGCAAGTACAATAATAGAGATTTCCTTAGTGTATGTTTATGAATTTAACTATGCACATGACATTTATAATCATACATCTTATAAATCATTAACTTTGATCTAAAATAACTAATGTAGAAACATATACTCTAATTGTTAAATGCGTTCTAATATAGATTGAGATTGTATGAAATTCTTAAATTCTTATCTCTTATTTATTCAAATTATTTAGTTTATCAAATTTTTGTTAAATACTTTTGATACAACATATAAATTTTAAAATTTCAGTGTAACTTTTTAAAACCGATTTGAATTTTATAACTTTTTACTTATAAAGAGAATAGTTTTTAACATTAATTTATTTTAGTATTTGCATTTATATTTCTACTCATAATTTTAACTGCATTATTTTTTATTATAAATTTTAAATTTTAATAACTATTAAATTCTTTAAAGTACTCCTATTTTAAGAATATTTACGTTTCATAAAACATGAACTGAAAGGAAGAGAAATAATCAAACTGCAGTGAAAAGTAAAGGTAAATGGACTGCTACTTTATTTATCTAGTTATACAGAGTCTTTTAAATAACAGTACTCAATAATTGTACTCACCTGTAAATTTTAGAAGTTGTTAGTTGGGAGGTGCACAGACAACATCCTGCAACGATGCACTCCACTGCCTCGTTTAATTTCTACTTCTGATCTGGCATTTGCTCATTCAACTCTACAATTTGCTTCCCAAGATTAACCATAACTTTAGACAAAACTGTAGGGCCCATTTACCGTTGCACCAAAAGTCATGACTGTTAGTGAACATAGAACAAAGCATAATCAACCACCCAACAATCTCCCCTTCAGGCTCTGACACCAATTGTAGGGCCCATTTACCATTGCACCAAAAGCCATGACTATAAGTGAACATGAAACACCACATAATTAACCACCTGTGAGCAGGGGAGCACGTCGCATCACCCAACAAAAACAAATCCAACTCCAGAAAATGCTGCCCCCACGCAATGAATTTTTCCAGCATCTTTGAGCAAATTTAAGAAAATTTTCTGTTCCTCCGTACTTAAGTCATTTATGGAATCTTTCTGTACGAAAAAAATCATGACATGTAAACAAACTAGGACAATTAGCATTCATTTGATATAATCAATTATTCATTAAATCATATCGGAAATTTATCGCAATTTGATTTTAAGAGAACTTTACCTTTTGAGGAATCTTGGCAATATGTTTATCTAGGAACTCTAGGAGTGTTTGGCCATCCAGGATATAAGAACTTATTTCTGAACTGCATCCTTCTTCATTCTTCTCTCCCGACTGCGTTGCACAGCAGTACATTCAACTTCAATATAGGGTAAGAAGAATACAAATTGAAGTTAAAGTATAATAGGTTGAAAAATTATTCTAATTCTTTGGTTATTCTTTATTAAAAAAAAAGTTAAACTTTAATTATTTAACATTTTTAATGTAAGAATAAATCTTAATCTGTACTATTTAGCTTTCTTACTCAAAGAAACAAGTCTTTATGTGTGATGTTTAAGCCAGAGAAATTGTTCTAATACTGGACAACTTACTGCTATCTTCAACAACTGTTGGATAAAATGAATGAGATGAGGTGAAGAAGAAGAGAAACATAAGCATGAAGGAAAACAAAATTTACCCATTACGAAAACACAGAGGAAACAACACAGAGATTTTTGAGAAGAGAACAATGAGGAAGCAATATACAGATGGAAAATAATTGAGAATGAAACAAGACCATGATCACTTGCCGGCTCGTTTGGATTGAAGAGATGGGTGTGCAACGTCACAGTCTAGGAAACTTCGCGAACAGAAAAGAAAGAAAAGAAGACAAATGCTGCACCTGTTCACCATAGTGGAAATAGGATCAAATCCACCGACTTTAGAAAGTTGACTGAACAAATATTAAAAAAAGTTTCCGAGCGAACAAATATAAAACAAAGTACGCTTCTGGTCAAATAGCCTTGGAATACCAGGCCGGTCATTTGGATAGAAAATGATGGCTGAAAGGACTGTTTTGTTCAACCACCATTCAAATGTAATCAAATGTACTTCTTTCAACGGTGATATTAGATTCATATGATTTTAAATTTAAAGTATAAATCTTAGAGAAGAAAACTTCGTTCTACACTTTTTTAAGTGGAAAAAGGATCTAATAATAATAGTTCGCTAAGCTTTGAAAGAGGACCGAGGACCGTGTACTGTAAAAATAATTGAACTTTCCAGGCTCTCCATTATTTGGGTAGAAAATGATGGCTCTAACGAAACTATGGATACACAGATCAACCACTAAGCTAATGTAACTTTTTTGATATATCCAAGATATTAAATTAAAAGAGGAGTAAATTTTCTACTAAGGCAAGAAGAGATACATCAAAGAGCTCTACTCACAAGATCATCAAATTCATGAGATAATTTGGTAGGTAATTGCTCCCCATTCATAACATTTCAATCTTGAACATGATCAAAAGTCCATTTAGCCAAGCAATCCCCAATTCCATTCCACTACCAAGAGATGCAAGTAAGACAAATAGACTCCAAAGTTCTACAAAAGAGAAGAGTCTGATTAACAACTAAAGCTAGAGGCTAACTAGCATCCAAAAGGGTTTGTGAAGTAAGCAAGTTCACAACCACTTGAGAGTCAAACTCAGATAATATTGCATTATCCCCTTGAAAACAACATTGTTCCACAATATGTAAAATGACTAGCGCCTCCATAAGATTGTTACTATGACCATCCTTATTGACTGAGAAAAAAAATTGGACATCAAAAAAACTATAAAAGCCCCTCTCCTCTAATGCCAACATGACCTAGATTCCCTAGGGAAGAGCTATTAGTGTTGACTTTTAAAACTCCAAGTGGAAGAGAAGTCCAATACCCCTCACAATTTACCTATCAATTCATCTGTTTCCTATGTTGTCTGGGTAGACTATGAAACCATTGACTAGTAGCCCCTAGGGCCCCTCCCTGAAGATGAAATTTGAGGCAATTGCAGATGGTAAGGTCACTAGGATGCATACCCCCATCAAAAACACACTTGGCATGAATTGTTTCATGTAGATAGTGGGAGATCTTCCACTAGAGTTGCATAGCTCCAATCCAATTTTTTTGGAAGTTCCTTTTGTTCCTATCCAACTACATATGACAAAGATTAAATGGACTACCAACCCATGCATCCTAAAGAGGAAAGGATTTAGTGGGGGCACTCCTCAAGAAGTCCCAAAAAGAAGACAAGGAGGAAGCATGCATAAAACAATAAACCCAATCATTCAACCAAAGGTGCCAAATCTGCATAGAATAAGAACTATGGAAGTGAAGATGGGAGACAGACTTCTCTCCATTACTGGACAACACACAAAATGAGGGGCATTGAAATCCAAGTTTATAATTATTATTCTATGTAACACCCCTCTGATGAGCCACCAGCCACATGGAGAAATTACATTTGGACTAAGAAAAATTATTCCAAATAGGTGTCCACCAAGGAACCACATCATCTCCAAATAATTGTCTAGTAAGCTAGTACTAGCCAACAAAAATAGAGTATTTACTAGACATGACACCACCCCAAGCCAAAACATCTAACCCCAACAATGAGCAACACTCCGGAGATGCCAAAATTTTAGAGAGTTTATGGTGGTCCTCCTTTTAGTCCTTAAGTGGCCATTCTAAAGAATCCTTCTATTTATTGGTGATAGCAAAGACCAAGTAATAAGGGGTCTTTTAACGAACCACCTTATCCATCTAGCAACAAGAAAAGAATCATAGAGAATCTAAAGATGAGGGTACATAGAAAAGATAGGAGGGTTTCCATCCCAAGCATGAGACAAAGAAGCCTTTAGAGCCTCCTTTACATATCCAAAATAGACCCCTCTTAACTAACTGACGAAGATTCTTAAGAGTCTACCACACCATGGAGCCATGACATTCCAAAGGAAGTGAGGAAATAGAACATGGATAAAGTTTTATACTTTTGTGTAATAGATCTAAACCCCTAAAATACTTCTGAGTAATTATATAGGCCCAAAGTTGATTTTGTCCAAAACACCAATGCCAATAATGTTTAGCAATGAAAACTTGGCTACATAAGATAGCAAAGCGTAACCCAAGATTTCCCTCCTTCTTAGGCTGAAAAAGTATTCAAGTTGATTAAAATCCATTTAGAATTACACAAATTACCAGTTCAAAGAAAGTATTGAGAAAGAGCATCAAAATCCTTGAGAAAGTAAATAGTTGATTTTGTCCAAAATACCAATGCCAATAAAGTTTAGTAGCCAAAGCTTGGCTACAAGATAACAGAGTGCAACCCAAGACCACCCTCCTTCTTAGGGTGACAAAAATTCTTTAAGCTGATTAAAGTCCATTCAAAATTACACAAATTACAACTCCAAAGAAACTATTGAAAAAGAGCATCAAACTACTTGAGAAGGTAAACAAGAGCACCCTGAACCATGCTTTTATAAATAGGAAGAACCTAAATAATAGATTGAAGAATTTTAATCCAAGAAAAAGTAAAAATCCATCTTTGAGCCCAATTATATATCTTCTCCTGAAGCTTGTTAAAAAAATTCCTACATAGGAGAAGTGGCTACCTAGAAACAATGATAGGAATACTAAGATATGTGAAGGGGAGCAACACAATCTGAAATGGTGAGATATTAGAAATCCTCCTTTAAATAGGTTTAGGAGTATTAAAAAAATATATAGAGGACTTATCCTCATTAATTTTCTATCTTGAAGCCATAAAATAAATGTGAAGAGTGTGTCAAACAACCTTAGCTTCTTGGATATGAGCAATACATATAAGAGCAGTGTCATCAAAAAATTGAAGTACAGAAAGATAGGATAACCCATTACCCCAATGCCAACCATGAATATATTTTGAGAAATTGGATCCATGATTAATCTACCTAGGTCCTCTACCATAATATATATATATATAGTGTTGGAATATGATTGAAAATAATCATTGTTGAAGATATTGAAAGAGGAAGATTGATGATAAAGAATGTTTTCATTCATTGTATTGTCACTAATGTCAAACTTGCTATTTTCTAGAATGACAAATGCTTAATGATCCAAGTACTATCCAAGTACAAAAGCACCTATGGGAAAAGTTGAGTTATGATGTTGTAACGAAGTATAAAGATTAGTTAAGACATTAGTAAAATTATGTATTGATAACATACTCAAAGATATAGAGGTTGGTCACACTTAGAAACATTAGAAGAACAAGTTCTAACAAGGTTGTCTGCAAAGCTTGACTAAATTCATTAGTGGTTGCCAAGCAAGTTAGCTCATGCCGAGCAGAATTCTCAGTTAGTGCTGAGAAAATGAAAAAATCTAGTATGTGCCAAGTGAAAGTGTTTAGGTGTTGAGCAAACAGTTGGTGCTGAGCAGTGCTCAGGTGCCAAGTAACACAATATGTGCCGAGCACTAGTATTTCAATAATGTAGAGTTACTGCATTATTTGAAAAGTCAAAGATTTTTCTAGATCTGAGCTGATAAGGTTGTTACGTTGAATTTTGTGAATGTGGTGGAAGATAAGGATGATGAGTTGGTGTCACAATTTTTTATGTTACCTATTTTTAGGTGAATACAGGTGGATTTCACATGATGTTCCTAGAAGAAACAAATTAGATGGAAAGCTACAACATATCTTTCCAAATCAATTCAAGCTCAATAATGAGCAGGAGGAATAGAGTAGAAAATGCATTCTAAACTTCTACTTAAGGAGTTACAGGTCAAAGAATCATGAGTGTGGTAGTAGAGTGGTTGGCTAAATCGTGTAGTGTCAAGAAGAAGACATAGAGAAGGAAGAACAGAGCACAGAGATTCTGATTCAATTAAGTGACCGTGGAGAGGAGACTGCATTGGCACAACAAGTAAGAGACTCAAGGAGAGAAAGCTTGAAGGGAGGACAAGTTGCCAGAGCTACAAAGATAGAAAGCTAGGAAAGTTTGTGAGCTGAATTATTATCTAAAATCTGCAAGGTTGAGTTGGAAGTTGTATTAGGTCAAAAGCCCTTAATTATTACTCTCTTACAATTGTATCAGTTGAGGAAAAATCCCATGGACTTAGGTTGGCCTAACAACTATTCTAAAATCCTTTAATAGGGTGACATTCAAAGAAGAATGTTCTAAAGTCCTTTAACCTAGCTCACTCCTAATAGGGTGCTGAAATCCTTTAATAAGGTCAGATCTAACAACATTTTGTAGCCTTTAACAGGGCATCAGTTCAAAAGGGTGAGAAACAAGGTAGCATGATACTAGTGGTTTTTCCAAAATTGGGTTTCCACGTAAATCACTGTGTTATGTGTTTGATTTCTACATATTAATTTAATAGTAACTTGCTAGGATGAAGGATTAAGCTTGGATACATGGTAGTTTGAATAGGCTCACTATACCTTGTGAAAAGTTTGATTAGGCAATATTGGAGCTTTAATAACTGTTTCACCCCCCTTCTTAGTTATTCTAAAGAATTTCTAACAATTGGTATCAGAGATATCTGCTGATTTAGTTTTAAGGTACTAGAAGTAGGAAAGATCAAGATGCCTAAAAGAGAAGTTCCCAAGCTCAATAGAGATAACTTTGCAGCATGGTAGAGTTTGATGAAGCTATAGCTTGGATCTATAGGTGATCATGCACAATCTACAATAATAGTGGAACATGTTGTTCTAGTTGGTGTTCCTACTACATGAGACATGAAGAAAAGGAAGGAGCATAATCAAGCTATGTTGAAGATAGCCTCTACCCTCAGTTATGCTGAGTTTGATGACATCAAACGATGCAAATCTACACACCAAATGTGGGAAGCCTTGTCAAATATCTATGGAGGAGATGAGAATTTCCAAGGAGAAAAAAGAGAAAGCCTCAAAGGAAAGTTCAATGAAATGAGAAAAGAGGAAGGTGAGAATATTGCCCAATATGCCTCTACGATAAAAGTGGTAGTAAGTGCAATAAGAAGCATTAATGGTACTCTAGATGAGGAAACTGTTAATAGAATTTTTTTGAGAACCCTTCTCCCCATTTATGCTATTAGAGTATCAGCCATACAAGAGTTAAAATGCATACTAGAAACCAAGCTCTCTCTTGGAGGAATAGTTGGTAGGCTTACTACATTTGAGTTATCTAACTTTAATAACTACAAACCAAAGAACCTTGACTCTGCTTTCAAGGCCAAGCAAATGATAAAGGACACTTAGGAGGTAAAGAAAAGGAAGAAGAAAAGAAAGATCAAATATGCATCTAGTGATAAAAACATAGTTGAGGAAGATGTAGAATAGTTGGAAGCATTACTAGCTAGAAGAAGTCATAGAGGTAGAGGTAAATTCAAAGGTAAGCTTCCTATCATATGTTTCAATTGCAATTGATAGCTCACATTGCTACAAGATGTCCACATAAGAAGGACTACAAAGAAGGCAACAAGTACAAGAATAGAAGATGATAGCAAAGACCACAAGGACAAGGGAAAAAAGTGCTACATTGTTGAAGAAGAAGATTCTAATGAGAATGATGATGAAGTTGTCTATGTAGCCATGAAAGATGAATTAGATGAAGATGAGGTAACAACACTAATAACCTATGTCAACAAAAATAATAAGTGGATCATAAATAGTGGATGCTCTCATCACATGACTAGAGACAAAAGTAAGTTTATTACCTTTACTCAATATGATGGCAATAGTGTTAGATTTGTAAATGATGCCCTGTGTCTAATCAAAGAAAAAGGTAGCATTAAACTTATAGAGAAAATATCATGTGCCAATGCATATTATGTTGAAGGTTTGAACTATAATTTGCTAAGTGTGTCATAGTTAGGGAATGTAGTATGCAGAATAGAATTTGGAAATTGCCAAGATCTATGACAATAATGGAAATCTGATAGGAAAGGGTGACTAGAATAGGAGTAACTTGTTTTACCTAGATATGGAAGATGTACTTGTCTTGTTGTAAGACTTGATGATGTGCGGCTATGGCATAAGAGGCTATGCCATGTGAATTTTGATAAACTAATTAACATGAGTAAGATGAAGTCTAAAGTCAGGGGATTGCCAAAACTGAAGAAGCCTAACAACACAATGTCAGCTAGAGAAGATCACAAAGTTTAGTTTCAAGAGCAAGACCTATACTTCCAAAGAAGTACTAGGGTTAGTTCACACTAACTTATTTAGTCCAATTGAAGTGCAGAGCTATAGAGGAGACAAATACATAATGCTATTTTTGGATGACTACTCAAGAATGATGACTTTCATGTTCTTAAAGAAAAAGTAAGATGCATTCCAAATGTTTAAGTGGTACTTGGTCAGAGTTGAGAAGGAAATAGGAAAAAGCTTGAAATGTCTAAGATCTAATAGAGGAGTTGAGTTCATATCAAGAGATTTTGAGGTGTTCTAGAATGATAAAGGAATCAAAAGGGAAACATTAGCACCTAGAACTCCACCACAAAATGGTATTGCAGAAAGAAGAAACCAATCAATGATTGACTATGCCAGAACATTGATGATGGAGAAGAATGTTTCACTAAAATACTTGAGAGAAGTTGTAAGTACAGTAGTCTACATCCTTACTAGAGTTCAAATCAAGAAATTATGTACTAATGCAACACCTTTTGAACTATGGTATGGTTACTTACCTACTGTTAAACATTTCAAAGTGTTTATTTGTAAGTGCCATATTCATAAAAAGTCTAGGAATGGAAAATTTGATGCAAAAAGTGATGAATGTATATTCCTTGGATACTCCACTAGAAGTAAATTTTGTAAGTGTTTAAATGCTAACACTAACAAAGTTGTGGAAAGTGAAAATGTAAACTTTGATGAGCATGCAAAAATTTAACATAATGAATCTATCAAGAAACTAGAAGAATACAAGTCCTTTGTATACTTCTATGAAGGAATGCCTGATGAAGAAGATGCTACCAATCAAATTGGGAATCAACAACATGTTTCAATATCTTCCGAGTCACAACCAGTGAATGTTGAGTTACATTTAGATGCCAATTTATAGAATGAAGGAAATACACATTTTGATTCTAAAATTAGTACACATGAAAGAGATGTTGAGTTACCTAATAGAGATGTGCATAGTGACTTTGATGCTGATAGGCCAAACATAGAAATAATGAAAAAACCTAGGCTATCAAAGTATGTGAGAAGACACCATCCTACAAAACAAATCATTGGTGACAAAGAGGCCAGACCAGTGACAAGGAATAGACTAAGAAGTGGAACATGTCTACTTAGTTAGATTGAACATAGGATAGTGAATAATGCACCACAAGATGATGACTGGTACAAAAAAATGAAAGAATAAATAGAGTAGATTGAGAAGAACAAGACTTGGACTTTAGTTCCAAGAATAGTAGATAAGAATGTGATTAGAATCAAGTGGGTGTTTAGGAACAAGATAGATGAAAATGGTGAAATCACAAGAAAAAAGGCTAGACTAGTCTACAAAGGATGTGTACAAGAAGAAGGATTGGATTATGGAGAAACATTTTCCTCTTTTGCAAGAATGGAAGGAGTTAGGACTCTACTTGCATATGTTACCTACAAAGGTTTTAATGTTTACCAAATGGATGTAAAGTCTACCTTTCTTAATGGAATACTAGAAGAGGAATTCTACATAGAGCAACCAAAGGGTTTTGTTGATGAAAACAATAAAGATAATGTTTGTAAGCTACACAAGGTTCTCTATGGATTGAAACAAGCTCCTAGAGCTTGGCATGAGAGACTTCACAAATATCTGGTAAAGATAGGCTTTGAAAGAATAGATGAAAATAGCAATATGTACATCAAATCAGAAGAAGGTAAAGGTATCTTGATAATAGATATCTTTGTGGATGATAAAATCTTTGGAGGAAAAGAAACACCAAGAAAAGATTTTGCTGACAAAATGAAATATGAATTTAAAATGTCTATATTTGGAGAAATAAAGTTCTTTTTTGGATTACAAGTACATCAACTAAAACATGGTATATTTGTGACCCAATCAAAGTATATCAAGGAGATACTCAAGTAATTTGGCTTAGAGCATTCAAAACCTATCAGTACACCAATGGTAATAGGACACAAGTTATCTAAGAATGATGAGTCTTTTGAAGTAAATTAGACAATGTATAGGTCCATGATTGGAAAATTGCAATATGTTGTTCATAGTAGACCATAAATTAAATTAGCTCTTAGGATAGTAGCAAGATTTTTTTCTAATCCAAGAGAAAATCACCTTATGGTAGTAAAGAGAATAATGTGGTATCTGAATGGAATAGATGACTTTGGGTTATACTACAAGAGGAGTGAAAAGTTTGAATTGAATGCCTACACTGATGCAGATTGGGGAGGAAGCATTGATGATAGGAAAAGCACTAGTAGAGAAGCACTCTTCTTAGGAATAAGACTAGTCATCTAGACTAGCAAGAAACAAACACGTACCTCACAGTCCACAGCTAAATTTGAGTATGTTGCAGCTACCATAAACTATAGCAACATTGTGTGGATCAAGCATATATTGAAAGGAATGAAAGAGGAGATAATTAAGCTCATGATACTCTATTGCGATAACACAAGTTCCATCAACATATCCAAGAACCCTATGATGCATGCAAAAACTAAGCACATTGTAATCAAGTATCACTATGTAAGAGAACTGGTGGAAGACAAACAAGTAAAGATGGAATCTATCAACTCAAAGGAATACATTGTTGATATCTTCAAAAAACCATTACCTAAAGATTTTTTTGAGTATCTTAAAGGAAAGTTAGGGGTAAAGCCCCTATTATAGGCTGTTTGAACAACAAAAGAATTGCCCTGCATCAAAAGTGTTGATTATTGAAACAATGTAAGTTGATGTATAGGATACCAAAGTGCTGAAATTCGAAATCAATCACAAGCATGGTGACAGAGGGAGAATGTTGAAAGATCCAAAGTCTACATCTACATATACAAAGATGCTAAATCTTTGGCATTGTTGTCAAAGAGGGAGAAATACCAGAAACTGATAAACACTAAAAGATCAGAGGGAGAAATAGTAGAAACTAATCAATACTAGAAGATTAGAGGGAAAAATGTAGAAATTAATCAGTCAGAGGGAGAGATAGAGGATCAAACATATAGAGGGAGAAACAACAAAAAGGAAAACAACAGCTAAGAGGGACAAGCAGAAGCAAAGAAATCGGGATAATAGATCTAAGAAGGAGTAGATTAGAGGAACTAGTTTGTATCAGCAAAGAGGGAGATCTAAAAGTCAACAAGTTTTCTTTTTGGCATTTTCTAACTTGGTTGATCAGCATGGCTAGTTGATAATTTTTGTTTTCCATCAGTGTCAAAGAGGGAGATTGTTGGAATATGATTGAAAAGAATCATTGTTGAAGATATTGAAAGAGGGAGATTGATGATAAAGAATATTTTCAATCGTCATTTTGGACCACTGATGTCAAACCTACTATTTGTTGGAATGACAAATTCTTAATTTTCCAAGTATTATCACTTAGTTGATTAATGAGGAGGAGTTAATCAATTAGATGTAATAAAAGCACCTAAGGGAAAGGTTGAGTTATGATGTTTTAATGAAGTACAAAGATCAGTTAAGACATTGGTAAAATGATGTATCAATTGACAACATACTCAAAGATATAAAGGGTGGTCACATTTATAAACATTAGAAGAACAAGTTGTAACAAGGCTATCTACAAAGCTTGGCTAAATTTATTAGTGGTTGCTGAGCAAGTTAGTTCATGCCGAGAAAATTTCTTAGTTAGTACTGAGAAAATGCAAAAATCTAGTGTGTGCCAAGTGAAAGTGTTTAGGTGCCGAGCAAATAGTTGGTGTCGAGTAGTATTCAGGTGTTGAGTAACACGGTATGTGTTGAGCACCAGTATTTCAATAATGTCACACTACTGCATTATTTGAAAATTAAAAGATTCACCAGATCTAAGCCAATATGGTTGTTACATTGAATTTTGTGTTACAGGTGGAAGATAAGGATGATTAGCTATTGTCTAGGGTATACTTTAAGAAACCCCTCCTTTAGAGAAGGTGTACAAAATTGGCAAAAGGTGTAAAACGGCTAGAAAGAAAATTATTTTTTGTGGCAAAAAAAATAGTATACAAAGAAAAAATAATAATCTCCATTGCTGAAACAATCATAGTCTCTTAAAAAATGTTTAAAATCTATGCGAATTGTACTATTTTAAAACCACAAAAAATTTATACATTGGCAAACAAAAAATAATAATTAGTAAAATTTTAATTTTTGGGCAAATCATTTCATTGTATTCGAGGTTAAAAAAAACAAATGCAAAGTTGACCCATATAACATTGTTAGAAGTGCTCTTAAACAAATGAGGGGTTATAATGTTGTCATTGTGTTGCTCTAATTTTTACATATTAATTTTTCTTAGAATCATGGTGAAAAAATTAGATGTGAGTTCTTTTGTTAGGTCCTAGGGTTTTAGGTTTTGGTCTTGTATTTTTGATATCTTTTAAATATACGTAAAACCCTAGGTCTTGCCTTTTAAATCTTATTTTGGTGTGAAAGTCTTAACAACAACTGAATATTATTTTCTTGCCGACGTCAAGGTCATTGTTGGGTCTTTTTGAAAAATCTTATCCCATTGTTGGATCTTGTTCAAATCAACAGATGTTGCATACTCGCTATAAAAGGTTGCAAGGTTGTTTGCTATAGCGATGTAGCGACCATCAAAGAACTATGTCTTGGTGTGTAAAAGTGAAGTCTGGTGCTGAAAAAATTGTCTCAATATGAAAGCATTATGGTCATATGCTATTTCCCAGGATTATCAGTGTTAAAAAGGATGCACGAGGAGGAATTTGCAAATGGTGTCACTAGAATTGAAGTTTCTTCGGTGACTCGCTAAGTCGCTATCGAAAAATCTATGTGACCTACCGGTAGCGACATAGCTAGTGCCCAAATTTTAAAGGAAGCGGCAAACTTTTTTAGAACTAATGTGATCGCAAAAATTCTCATGCAAGTTCATAAATATGCATGACCACCTTCTTTGACACCAATATTACTTGAAAAATTTTTAATCAATGTGTTTTTGTTCTCCGTCACTAGAATTATGAATTCGTCAGAAGTCACTGTCTCATAGCCAGGAAGTTAATGTTTTCACTAGTAGCAAGGTAGCGACTAGTCAAAAGGTTGTGATGTAATGGAAATTTCAAAAGATGTGTCCCAAGCAAGTGATTTGTCATAAATGAGTTGTGCAAATCAGATGACACAGTGGCATCTTACTAAGCATTTTTAAGCTAAAAGTAATGAATCTACCTGAGCTCGCTATGTCAATACTAGAAGGTATTTGACTTTCGTCGATAGCAAGGTAGTAACCTGCCTGAAAAATGAAAGACACGATGAAGTGGAGGAATTGTGATGTCATTACAAGTTTCTAAAATAATATGTGTGATTACATGTTAAGCCAGCTCAGCGCCAATTGTAACTTGGACCCACTCCCCATGCATAAAATATGTGAAGGATTCTGATTGTTAGATCAAGAATAGATCAAGGATACTCACTAATGTGCTATGAAAAGATGTGCGGAGATTATGTATAGTGAGCTAGTGAACAAGGGACCCACCATTATTCTCTAAGAGTTGTATCAAATGGCTGCCACAAGATCAAAGAAAAATCAATAGTTATCGTTATCTCGTTATGGCAAGATGCTCTAAGGTTATGCATAGTGAGGTAGCGATTTGATGACATGTGTCCCCAGTCATCAGTGGGCTTAGACTGAAGCACCAACATTTGAAGGAAAAGTATAGATGGAAACATTTTATTGGGTTGATTGCTAGCATGTTAAGAAGAAAAATGAGTCAGCCCAATTTTCATTCTTGGATCATTAGATTTTTCAAGGGTCAATGACACAAATTTAAAAAAGAAGTTTGTTGCCCCTCTGTTTTTCTATTTTGTGCATTTATGGTGAATGAAAGCTTCACGTGTGAGAAAAATAGAGTCTAATACAAAAAAATTTTCCATTTCAAATCTTACACAAACAAAGATTTCACATTTTTTGAGCACAAGAACTTGTTCATCATATTGTGTTGAATCTGGCAAAGACATGAAGCAATTTTTCATCTATTTGAAGGTGATTGTAGAGGTTCAGAGAAGAAAAAGTTTGGAAAATCAAGTAAGTACCCATATTACAACCTCCATAGCATGATTATGTATAGTGAGCTAGTGAACAAGGGACCCACCATTATTCTCTTAAGAGTTGTATCAAATGGCTGCCACAAGATCAAAGAAAAATCAATAGTTATCGCTATCTCGTTATGGCAAGATGCTCTAAGGTTATGCATAGTGAGGTAGCGATTTGATGACATGTGTCCCCAGTCATCAGTGGGCTTAGACTGAAGCACCAACATTTGAAGGAAAAGTATAGATGGAAACATTTTATTGGGTTGATTGCTAGCATGTTAAGAAGAAAAATGAGTCAGCCCAATTTTCATTCTTGGATCATTAGATTTTTCAAGGGTCAATGACACAAATTTAAAAAAGAAGTTTGTTGCCCCTCTGTTTTTCTATTTTGTGCATTTATGGTGAATGAAAGCTTCACGTGTGAGAAAAATAGAGTCTAATACAAAAAAATTTTCCATTTCAAATCTTACACAAACAAAGATTTCACATTTTTTGAGCACAAGAACTTGTTCATCATATTGTGTTGAATCTGGCAAAGACATGAAGCAATTTTTCATCTATTTGAAGGTGATTGTAGAGGTTCAGAGAAGAAAAAGTTTGGAAAATCAAGTAAGTACCCATATTACAACCTCCATAGCATGATTATGTATAGTGAGCTAGTGAACAAGGGACCCACCATTATTCTCTTAAGAGTTGTATCAAATGGCTGCCACAAGATCAAAGAAAAATCAATAGTTATCGCTATCTCATTATGGCAAGATGCTCTAAGGTTATGCATAGTGAGGTAGCGATTTGATGACATGTGTCCCCAGTCATCAGTGGGCTTAGACTGAAGCACCAACATTTGAAGGAAAAGTATAGATGGAAACATTTTATTGGGTTGATTGCTAGCATGTTAAGAAGAAAAATGAGTCAGCCCAATTTTCATTCTTGGATCATTAGATTTTTCAAGGGTCAATGACACAAATTTAAAAAAGAAGTTTGTTGCCCCTCTGTTTTTCTATTTTGTGCATTTATGGTGAATGAAAGCTTCACGTGTGAGAAAAATAGAGGCTAATACAAAAAAATTTTCCATTTCAAATCTTACACAAACAAAGATTTCACATTTTTTGAGCACAAGAACTTGTTCATCATATTGTGTTGAATCTGGCAAAGACATGAAGCAATTTTTCATCTATTTGAAGGTGATTGTAGAGGTTCAGAGAAGAAAAAGTTTGGAAAATCAAGTAAGTACCCATATTACAACCTCCATAGCATTCTAGTTCTTAATATTATAGTAAAGATGCCTGCTAAGAAAGCATTTTCTAGGCAAGTAAATTATATGCATAAGAATGTTCATGATGACTTGCTAGAATTACTCCCAGAATCCACCATTGAACCTGCCCAAGTTAAAAAATTAATTTCCATAAACCCTAGGCTTAAAATTACTAATGGCCTATATGAAAAAGGGAACTGGGTTAGGGATGCATCAACTACTTAAATTGGTCTTGTCTTGTTTAAAAAATGGTTTTCAGAGAGAAATTTGTTTGCCCCACATGCTAATGTCTAGAATTTTGATTTGGGAAAGCTAGTAGTACCAACTATTTTCATGGATTATGATTTGCTTGAAGCCATTACCAATTATTATGACCAAGCTATTAGGGTGGTGAGAAGAACTAATGGTGTGCCTCTGATCTTAATTAGTCCTGAAGAAATTAGAGAGGTTTTTCACCTAGAGCCATTGTCAAATTACCATGTGCCAATTAATTTACCAGAACTAGAAAGTGAATACAAGGTGAAGAAGGATGTGATTAGGAGAGGTGCACTAAGGGCACATATTGGCACAATCGAAAATTTTCTAGTAATTACTGCAGACTCTAGAGAACCTTTTAAGAAGAGTCTTTTCACTTCTCGGGCTATAGAGATATACAAAACCTTGTGTCATATTTTTGGTGAAGATGAGCAAGATCCCATGCCCATTGGCCTTATGTATATGATGGTTCAAATTTATTCCTTTGGTGTGGATGTTATTTTTTATTTTTCTTTCTATTTAGCTAAAGAAATTGATACTGGTTTAGTTGGAATTGCAAAAGTGAAGGTAGAGAAAACCTTTGGACACTATTATCTATTGATGCACATGTTCTTGTTCAAAGGGGTGAGCTATTTTGGTAAAGAGATGGATTTGAACAAAGAAGACAATGGGGAAGAACTACTAGTCTAGTTGTGTAGTGCAGATATGACGTAGGATGCTGATAATGGTAGTTTTGTTAGATTTGATAGATATTTTGCTTCCAAGTTGTGATGCCTCATATTGAGTGACAATCCCAGGATCCCCAAGGCACTAATGAGTCTCATTATGCCTATGGATAAACTCCATAATTTGAAAGTTTCACATAATTGGGGAGATATCATCCCTTACTCTGTTTCTACTATTTTCAAAATTTATGGTTTTAAGGGAGCCCTGATGTCTTGCCCCACCAAGTACCTTTAAAGGTTGGGATTGCTAAAATTTTGTGGCAACTAGGAGGAGTAGAAGAGATATTTTTGTTGAAAAGGCAACTAGGGTCAATTTTCCCTACTTGCACAATGGCCTATCAGTTTGCGATTACTAAATGGGGTTGGCTCTTGTTGCATAAAATTGTGGATCAATAAAAAATGGTTGTTTCCCATCCCCATTTTTGTGATACTTAGGGGTTTTATAATCAGACTCTGAGACATAGGATTAAATTGGGAAGTATCAAACATGACTCATATTATCCAAAGGACATTATAAGGAATAAGTTCTCATTGCAAGAACATGAAACCAAAAAGGAAAAGTGGAGAGTCTATTCCTGGGTCTTAGAGTTCATTCATTGTTTTTATTAGAAATATAGTCCTCTAGATAATGCTTATATAGAGGCTGATAAAATAAATAAGCTCATGAATACCTTCCCTAGAATAATGGAGGCTATGAATGAGAAGAAACATTTTTTTATTGATTCATTCCCAGATAAGGCCAATGAGGTCATCAGAAGGTTGGCTTTTACTCCTAATGTAGGAGTTGGTCAAATAATTGTACAAAAGAGACCAGGTTACATTGTGATTCAGAATAAAAGAGCTCCTAGTGATAAGGGCAAGAAAATAATGGGATCCACCAGTATAGCCCAAGAGGAGAGACCTGATGAGCCTATTCCCAAGAGATAGAAGGAAATGAAGGAGGGAAGGCCTCAAGCTGAGGAGTATTCATCCACTCAATCCCCTGTAAGGATTGGAGAAGCATAACTCACTAGTGAGAAAATTAAATAGATGGGATCACAAGGAGGTATTTTTATTACTCAAGCAGAATTAGATGAAGGTAACCCTCCAGAACCTCCTCTACCAAGTCTGAACCTTACAATAGCTGACTATAGAGGTAGGGAATTGGACCTTGTGTTAGAATAGGCAAGTCATCAATTTTTGGCTAATGACAACTTTGTGAAATCTAAGGCTTTTCATCAGTTTGCATGGTGGGAAAACATGAATATTTTTAAAGAAAATTTTAAAAGGTTGAAAACAGAGCATCCAAAAATGGATGAAGCTTCCATCTGGAACCAAAAAAAAGAAGAAATGATAAAATAATTCTAGAATATAAGCCCTGAGGAGGGAATGAAAATGGTGAAGGCATCTAACATTTTATTGTTACCAAATTGGGATATTGTTGATGCCTTAGTTTTTAGTTCTGTTTCAAATAAATTGAGCTTGCAAGACCAAAATAAAAAAGACTTCCAAGGCACTGCATGTATTGAAGATCAAGTTGCATTGGTCAGTTGGTCATTGAGAAGAGGATCTAGAGCCACATCATCACAAACATATGAGTCTAGATTGATGGGAAGGATAATTGTGAGAAGAGTTGCTGATACCTCACATGTACAGGCAACACATTGGAATGTGGGTTCATCCCAATTTCTTTTGGCCACTGCTAAGAAGGAGGAATAGGCTATGCTTGAACTATAGAATAAATATGAAACAATTCTTGAGGCCTATAGTAAGGAGGTAAAAAGGAGAATTGAGCTTGAGGACAAGCTAAAAGGGTAGCCCACAAGGTCGAGAATTGCATACCCCCCAAGGCCACTTGTTGAACCCTTCAAATCAACTCCAATTATTGAAATGCCAGAAACCCTAGAAAGGCCTCAGTTCTACACTGCAAAGGAGTTTGAAGAGGAGAAGAACAAATTATATGCACTACATGTAGAACTAAATGATTAGTATTAAGAAAAATTGAGGCAGGGTGTTCTGTATTTAGTGGAATGGATAGAATGGCCAACATTTTTTGATTTATTATCAGGGATGAATTGAAAAGAGATGAAGCTATGTTCAGACCCCTTGTGCAGAAGTGGACAGAAAGAAATAAAGATATCATTGCTATGTGTATATCTATCACCTAGCTGCCCTATCTTCAAATAGAAAAAATCTTTGACTTGTTGAATAAATTGCAAGGATTTGATGATAAGAAAAATTCTTTTCAAAAAAGATTAATTATTTGGTTTTCCAAGTATATTGCAAAAAAGTTTGATTTATTCCCTTATGCATTAAAGACTATTGATAAAGTGAAGGAAAAAGAGGAATGGAAGAGGGAGTTGGATGAGATTTTTTGTTAAAGGAAAAATAAAGTTATAAATGAAACTAGACACTTATTATGGGCTATGACAAATGAGTAGTTGGTTAAAGTGAAAATATTTTATAACTCCATTAGAAAAGAATTGGTTGATATAGAAGCAATCGGAAATTCTCTGATAACAGTACAAAGAGATGTCCTCAATTTTGATTGGCCTAATGATACTGCCTATAATGAATGGAAAGATAAATTTATGTTAGAAGAGTAGTTGCTATAGGATGATGAAGCAGAAGATGAGAAGGAGGAGGAAGGTGCAAAAGTAAAACTCACCCTCATAATTAATGATGAAGACAAGGAAAATCCTCAGAATAAAGTAAGTTTGTAGGTAATCAGAGATGACTAATCACTTTCAAACTTGATAGCCACTTACTCTGAGGGATCAGAGTAATCAAATAATTAGATGGTGACACTTTTGTCTGTTTAGGTGGAATAATAGAAAGGGACCCACAAAGGAATTCTTGATGTATAAGTCTTTTTGTTACTCAATTTTTGTCATTTTGTGATAGGTGTATGTAAATATCTCTTGTAAAGGACATGTATCAATTTCTCTTAGCCTGAAGCTTGTTGCATCTCACACTATATAAGTGAGATTCTAGGGCTAGAGAAAAGGTCTGATTTCTAATGTTCTCTAGGTGATATGCTTAGTCTATTTTTGGTCCAATGTTTGGAGCAAGTTGATGATATATTTTCTTTGTTGATTCCTGAGAATACATTAATATAGAATGATCTCTATGTTTCTTCTAGAGGTCATCCAAAGTTTATTGCAAGTGTATTCAATTTTCAAAGAAAATGAATAAAAATTATGAGCTATCCCCATATTATTTCTATCTGAATTTTGTCTCCTTTTAGTTACTTATTTATCTTGATATTGTATGAGTAAAGGCTTATGCAATTGAATGCAATCTAGTTAGTTTGTATATCTGTTCACCACTGCTATTAGTTCAATGGATTAAGTAAAAGCTTTGATGAATTTGATAAGGTTGCTACAGTAGTAGGAAGGATGTTTTGAATGATGAATTCTGATCAGAATTGCTGATAATATTTGTTGTAAGGCAACAAATTAGATCTATGTCAAGTTCATAACATTGTGTCAAGTTCAACAATATGAATAGAGTAATAAGTAACAAAAATCTTGAACTCAATTTTTGTAAATTTTAATTCAAATATGACTGAATATGGAAGAACTGAAGTAGATTATACCTATAAAATCCTTAGAACTAAATGCTACATTGCTAAATCACAATTCACTTCAATCTTCATTGACTTAGTCTCAAATGTGATGCTTCTATATCCCATATCGACTCTAGATCATGAAAATAACTAGTACTAATAGGTTCCTCTTCATTTTGAATTAGGTATTCAAAATCTGTAAAATCTTCATCTTCATTCTGACTTTGAGACCTAAATTCATCATTTATGTTGGAGTTAGCAGTAGAAGTAGAACCGCCATCTTTTAAAGAGTTACGAAGGCCTCATCTTTCATTTGTGGAATTCCAAATGGCCAATGACCTATCATAAGGAAAATCTCTAATGTTGTATTGTGTTACAAACAACCTCAAACAAGTTTCCAAATTTTTGTCTAGTTTTTTTTTGACATTTGATTTCAAAAACCCCAATGCACTGAAATCTCTCTTATCTTCCACCGAACCTAATATCATTGTTTGACATAAATCAACAAGTTTGAAATATATAGATATTGAAGTATGTAATACTTCACTTTGACTTCTCCTTTTCCAGAGCCTTGTTATTGCACCAAGATCGAATGGATTCTCAAAGTTTTCCATCTACTGTTTCATACACAATACAAAAAGTTTACATTGTTTTTTAAGATAATCTGAATCTAAGATTCCTTGTATTAGTTGTCCATTGCAATCTATATTCTTGTAACGCCCCGCCAAGGGATCCAAAAAAATTGACCTAAAGTTTCACTAAGTTTGCTAAACATATATTTTTTTAAAGTAAGAATGTATAACATACACATCAAACACATAGTAGCGGAAGCAATAACATGTAATCATCGACAAACATACATTGCAAGTTACATTTCTTAAAGATCCCAAGACGTTGAGTCACGTTTAAATTTAATTAAATCTAAGTCTAACAACTATCACATACATATGAAAGAATAATCAGAAAGTCCCATGTCCATAATATACATTTGTTCCGAATGCCTCTTGGCAAATTAATTCGAAATGCTCAATCATCCACTGTACAAGTCACAGGGTATGAAAGGCTTAAAAGAATATACATATGTAATAATAGAAATACATCAACCTCCATGAATCCATGATACAAAGTACAGTAAAGATATATACAAAACTATTCACCATACTTGATACGTCCATACATCCATAATGATAAAACATCTAACATAAAATCTAACCATCCATCATAATAATCCAAGGACATAGTGAAGGTAAATGCCAATCACGAAAACTCCAGCCACGGTGACCATGGAACGGATCTCAATGGTAAGAGTAAAAAGCACTACCACCCGACCACGTGGAACCTAAATGGTCCACTCCCACCGCACTGAGGAGATAGTCTCAAGTCCCAAACAAGATATCAAAACACAAAACACAAGTACTCTCTAAGTCTGGGAAATCCTAAAAGTATGCTAACTCAAGGGTTCTTAAAAAGATCGACATCTAAATCTAGAGGTACCCCAAGACACATAGGAAACCTAATATGCAAGCAGGAAAGTGTCATCGCAAAAGTCACGTAGAAGTTACCCGAGCCATCCCTTAGGAATCCCGGGTCCCTACTGATCCTTGCGGCCACTAGTATCCTCTCATACTGACGAGGCATACTATGGAATGCAAGGTCATAACCAAGCATTCTCTCTACCCCATCCTAGTCTGTACTAGCACTCAAGGCATGGGAGAGAACATACAATTATCTTATTAGGTTCATTTTCCCTTATTTAGTGTAAATGTTTTCACTTATTAAAACAACTTACAATGGGTTACTCGAGGCAGCCTCTTAGGGCTCCGATCCCCATTGCAAGCCACTTCCCAACACTACACATAGATAACCTACCCTAGGCTCATGAAATCATAAATCAAAGAATCATAATAAAACCACCTCAGTCCTATACAAGCAACTGAAAAGACATCATAAAAGATGAGCGACAAAACTACATCAGTTCTTCATGAGCAACAGATAAGCACCAAATAATAATCATATGACCACGACAATTCTCTATCAGTCACTGAAGGCATCAATGATAAATCACAAAATCCAATGGTTCTCCAATGAGCAACCAGAAAGTATCCCAATAGTAAATTACAATACTGATCGAAGACTCCAAAATGGTCAAGTCAAAACATGACATCATCAAGAACATAACAAACACTTCAGTCCTCTCAAGCGACCGAAAAGCAATCCAAGTATAATTGATCGAGACTCAAAAATGGTTATCAAATATAACTGATCGAGACTCGAAAATGGTTAAGTTAGGTATCTCAAATACATACACCTCAGCTTCACACAAGGAAACTGGAAAGCAATAACAAACAGTAAATACATCCATCATAGAGCATACTATCACATTACCTTGGTTGGCTTGAAAAGATCGAGAACAAATCATCATAACATCACATTCACAACCCCGAGCCTCTGGGGACAACCTAAACTGGTCAACACTAAACCAACCCCATAACACTCAAACATAAACAATATATAGAAAACATCATAGTCTCACAATTGGTTTTGATTTGAAATATACAGTTGAGTTAAACAATAAGGTTTCAGTTTTCAGTGTTTATTTTCAAATAAAAAGTTTTATAGTTCAATTTGATTGACAATATACTATTGAGTAAATGTGAGGTTTCCATTTCCAGTTGAACATATGTTTTAAACAGATTCACCTTTACAAATTAACCCGTTCCTAACTCCAAATGAAACACCTAATTACCCTTAATTGATTTTAAGTCAAAGTCCTAAAACAATCTAAGGTAATAATTAAATTATTAATAATCCTTGTTGATTATAATAATCTGCGCTTCCATTAAAATCGATGTTATAATATTAAACTTGCTTACACAAATATTTGATTTAATTAATCTTAATTAAGTCAAACTATAACGAAGATTAATTAATGATACATAAAGAATCATATTATATTTATTAATAATTTATTTATTTATAAAATTATTAATAAATAATAATAAAATTTCAATATAATTTAAAATTTAATAATTTTAAATTATCTAATAACAATATTAAATAAAGTAATTCTATTTAAAACATTTTTAAAAAAAAAATGATTTATAAAAATTTAAATTGTAATACTTTTAAAAAAAAAAACAATGGCGTTTTTAAAGGCCCGCCGGCCTGCCGTCCACCTGTGGCCGCAGGTGTTACTGCTGTTGCGCAACAGTACCACTTGCTGCGGCAGCGTGAGAAAGAGTGTGGGGCGTGGGAAGTGGTGGCCCCGCCCCACCCCAAATATTTCTTTTTTTAATTTTAATTTTTTTTTAAATTTAAAACAAATCTCCAATTTCGATTTTAATAAAAGTATAAAATAAATTAATTTTATTTTAAATTAGATTTATTTAATTTTACTAAAACAATATATATATATATATATATATATATATATATAAAATAAATAATGTTTATTTTAAATTTAGTTTTATTTAATTTTCATTAAGACAATATCCTCCAAGGAAAATACATATAATATATATATATATATTTTTAAAACTTAGAACTTTCAATTTTACATTCAAAACCCTTACCTAATTAAATCTTAATTTCTAAATCAAGAAAACAAGGGTTCTAATAATTCATCCAATCTCCATGGATACAGAAATTATTGACAAACAATTAATAAATTCACAATATTGAAAGCTTAAAACTTTCATTACAGAGAATTCAGATTTACAAACCCCAGACACGAAGAAGACAGGAAAGGATAATTGCATATTTAATCGATAATCAAAAACACAAGACCCTACCTGATCCTGATGCTATTATGAAATCCCCAGGAACTGTAAGAGAATTCGCTCCTCTCAATAACCTTCTTCCCAAAATCTTTCTTTGGTATTCGCCTTCTGAAAATCGCTTCCAAAAGATGTCTCCCCAAAAATTCTCGTCCAACTTCGTATATCTCAAAAATGAACCCCCAAAGTTGTGATAATAAATTTCTCCTCAAATCGGGGCACTAATTGTGCGTTTACCTGAGAAGACTCTTTGCGCAACTCAGTTAACTCCAAATTAACCTTTATTATCTTTTCTTTTATTTTGCATTCATCTTTCATGCACATTAAGTTGAATTATAAAATAACTTTATTTAATAATCCACTTGACTTCTATTTTAAATTAATTTATTACTTTAATCTCATGTGCACTTTATGAAATTAAAATAACGTTATTAATTTCTATTATTTAATCTTTTAATTTAATTCTCATATTTAAACTCATGCTTAGATCATGCGATCTAGAATTCTTAATAATTTTATATCTTTCAACTTTTAATTTATTTTAGAACTTAATTGATAACATATTTAATTAATTTAAATAACAATAATATTTAGCATTTATTTAAAAATGAACTCCAAATATATTATTATTAAATTAAATAAATATTATCCTATTCTAAATTTATCTTTGAACTTTAACCTTTAAATTTAATTCTTTTATTTAATTAATTTCTTAATTAATTAAATATTAAAGATATCATATTAATTCTCCATTAAATTAAATCTTTAATTAATCTTTTTAATTAGACTTTAATTAATAGAAAACACATCAAGGACTCATATAACAACATACAAAAAGCCAACATAGAAAAACACATACTAAATCAAAACAAAAAGGGTTATAAACCCGAAATTACATCATTTGATGCATTCAGAGGGTACTTAACTCAGATACTTCTCCTAATTATCAATTAGGACAATTGGCTAAAGGGTTTAGGAATTGGACTCAAGAGTTTATCTCCCCTCTCTTACCATTGAGACAATGCGCTAGGGTACGCTCATCCTGGCAATTCAGGGAAGTCGATACCTGGTACCTGCAACCTGCATAAAATCCACGCATGTACAAACACAATATTCTAAGCTAAATAGACAATGGCAGGAAGTGGTGCATCGTGTAGATCCCGACTAGCAGGTGACTACGACTCCCTTCCTTATCCACATCAGAAACACCATACATAAATAAAACAAACACGCACACCATACACATGCAGTATGGGGTAAGTATCCATAAGAAGCACATGGAATAATAAACCATCTAACTAATCATCATCGATAACCGAAACCATTGAATAATCATCATACATGCATGAAATATAGAGTACCAAGTAATCTCATCATATAATAAACTGAGTGTAAAACAACATCTGATAATCTCTAAAATAATAATACTAATCATCAAACATAAATTGGCCTAAAAGAGTTTGGCAAGGATAACAGAAATGTGACTTAAGGGCAGGCACTACAATTCTTTGAAAACTGTGTTATCAATGTTAGTGTAGTTTTTTGTTTTTCCTATTTTTCTAGGTTTTTCCTACACTTTTAATAATCTCGCTTAGGTTAATAAAGCATGTCCTATTAGGTGAATGGTTGTGAGGTGTCACCTTCCTACATGTGAGCATCCATTAGCTATCTTGGGAAGATACTTTGCTATCTTTAGTCAAATAGATGGTTTCTCCTCATTGGTTGGTGTTGCCACCTCCTCCTTCTTCCTAGCCTATATAAGCATGCTACCTGGCTTGTATTTAGATCTCTTGTTTTTGCATCCTCTTAATGCTATTTTGCTTCCAGCATTTGTATTACTCTCTTGGAGACTAACTCTATGACGCTATTTTGATTTTGTATCATTTGCATTCATAGTTTAGATATTTACTCTTTGCACTAGTTTTTTGGGTTATTAATCTTTTCAGATTCTAACATGGTATCAGAGCTTTTCTATGTGCAAGAGTAGATTTTAGTTTTCTTATTTGAGAGATTCGGGGGGGGGGGGGCTAATAAACTTTATTGTAGTTTTTTGAAAAACGAAGTATGCTCTTCTCTTGCATCCTTGGATGATCCTAAGAATTAGAAAAGTTTTGACAAAAATGATTTTTCTCTGGGGTTTCAATCTCAAATCTGACAACTAACTTGCATATTTGGAGTTTTCAATCAGTATTGTAGGTTCTAGCATGCCATTGATGTACTTAGAAAGCTGATCCAGCATTTGCATATCATATTTTGGTTGTTGGGGTCATTTTTTGATTTTTGGAGCCATTTTTTACTGCTAAAGGCGTCTAATTTACACTACAACAACATCTTCTATACATCAAAAAGAAAAACACTTTTTGGGTTTTGTTTGCAGCCCCAGAAAACCATCTGGGTATCTTTTAGATTTTGCATGCAAGTTGTATATTTTGCAGAATTGAGCATGAAAGGCTACAGCCATACTCTTCATTGTTGGCAGTCACAGATTTGAATGCAGTTTTCAAATATCTCGTTCTTGCTCATACAGACTCCGCTTTTGATGATTCTTGTTATGAACTTGACTATTTTTTTGTGCTCTATCCACTAGTAGAGTTGTTTTTTTATTTTCACACATGAATTCTTTAGAAATTGCAGATTCTCAACCGTGACTGTGCACAGTTATCGTTTTGGAAACTTCGAAGGATCATAACTTTCTCATACAACGTCGTATCGAGGCGATTCTTTTTTTGAAAGTGCATGATTTTTTGAGTAGATCGCAGTGGTGCTGTTTGTTTCCTTGATTATTGTGCCCAAGTTTTAATTTTAGCATATGCTCTTCTTGAGGGTTTGTAATGCATTGAAATCAAGACCACTAAATATTTCTTTCTAGTGGTAGTTGTAAACGCACTAAAATAAAGTGCCAAATCATATTTCTTTGGGGGGGGGGGGGCATTGTTGTGGCTGGGTTCTCTTCTTTTTAGCATATCTTTGCATTTCTTCATCATGGATCAAACAAATATGTCCATCCTAGCTCCATACAATTACTTTGAGTGGAAATCATGCATGAAAATTCACTTAAGGAAAGCTAGATTAAATAGGATAACTATGGGACTTGAAACTGAACCTGCTAAAGATGAAGAGAAGCCTAAGTGGTTTAACAAATGTGATGAGGCATATGGAACATTGTGTTTGTCTGTTTCTCCTGACTTGCTATTTCACATTGAGTTTTTGGATACACCAAATAAAGTATGGACAAAGCTAGAAACACTATTTGGCACACAAGATTCAATGAGGGGTCATATGTTGGAAAATGAATTAATTAGTTTGAGTCTAGGAAATTTCAACACAATCCAAGATTTCTTCACCAAACTGAAATCACTAAGGCTGCAGTTAAAACAATGTGGAATTGAAAAGAAAGATGAACAACTAATTCTCAGTATTCTCTCTAAGCTAAGTTTAGAATATTCTGTGTTTGTCTCTACCTTTTATGCTACTAAGGGTGCACTTGGTAATCAATTCATCATGCCATCTTTAGATGATTTTGCTGTCAATCTCACTTGAGAATAGGACAAGCTAATCCAGATGGGCACTCTTATATCCTCTAAGTCACATGCCTTGGCTGCCAACCAAGGCACAAAAGAACAAAAAGGACAAAGTAGTAACAACATTAGTAAGGACAAGAAACAAAAGAATAGCGAGGAGAAGAAGGATCAGATATCAATTTTTTCAAAAGAAACTATTGATACACCATCTTTCAAGGGCAATAAGCCTAAGAAAGAAAAGGTCAAATGTGCTTATTGTGAAAGACCTGGTCATGATGAACATACATGTTTGCAGAAACAACTTGATCACTTGACATACATTCTTGAGAAGAATAATATCAGTGTTCCAGAGTCTATCAAACAAAGTTCTAATGAAGGGTCTAACAAAGAAAAAGAAAATAGCAAGGGGAAAGGAAAGGGAAAGGCCCCTTTTGCAGTTTCTTCCTCACCATCCACTTGGGTTCTTGATTCGGGTACTTCACACCACATGGCTTCATCTAAGGAAGAACTTGCATCCTTGGAGCCATGTACTATGCCTTCTATTTTGATGGGTGATAACACTCTTGTTGAGGTGTGTGGGAGAGGGTCTGTTGATGTGGGGGATGGCACATTCTATGATGTTCCTTGTGTACCCTCATTGTCAACTAATCTCCTATCAGTACACCAGATCACTCACACAGGTTTAGGCAAGTGGGTTGAGTTCACTCCTAATTTAGTGGAGATACGTGAGTTGCACAATGATTCTATAGTTGTAGTTGGGAGAGTAGATCATCAATCATGACTCTATATGTTTTCTAACTTTGTTCTTGATCCTCCTTTGACTATTTTGCTCACTCACTCTAATGATGTGATCAGATTATGGCATGAGCAGTTTGGCCATCTTAACTTCCACTACTTGCATCAGCTTAACCAGCAAAGCATGGTCACAGGGTTGCCTTCTACTTTGACATTGGAGTCACTTGGAATACATGATAGATCTTCTAATGGGTCAGATTCACTTGAGCAGTCTTCTACCTCCACTTTTGATGTAGAGAGTGATTCAGAGGACTCGCCTCCTTCCTCTCCTAGTCATCATTCATAGGTTGATGATTCTCCTCTAGATTCTCCATCTTCTGGTCCACTTTGGGCTAGACAGACCTTGCAGTTTACAGGTGATTGGGTTGGGGATCCATCAGACACCAAGAAGACTCGTTCACAATTCCAGGATGCTCTACATATCTTCATTGCTACTGCCTCAAATCCACAGTCCTTTCATGAGGCTTCTGGTATTTTTGAGTGGGATACAACTATGCAAGAAGAGGATAGTTCCTTGATGAGGAACCAGACAAAATTTGCAAGCTTTGTTGGGGGTGTGAGATGCTTCATCTTTTGGGGGGGCCTCTTCCTCTCACTTGGAGTCCTAATTTTCTTTGGGGAGTCTCTTTTCTCTCTCTTTTGGGGGAATTTTATGTACATGGGTACCTCATTAGGCTTGACTTGTCGGGACCCATTTCTATATCCACCTAAGCTTCGCTTATGGGGGGGTGTTATTGTAGTTTTTTATTTTTCCTATTTTGCTAGGTTTTTCCTACACTTTTAATAATCTCACTTATTTTAATAAAGCATGTCTTATTAGGTGAATGGTTGTGAGGTGTCACCTTGCTACATGTGAGCATCCATTAGCTATCTTGGGAAGATACTTTGCTATCTTTAGTCTGATAGATGGTTTCTCCTCATTGGTTGGTGTTGCCACCTCCTCCTTCTTCCTAGCCTATATAAGCATGGTACCTAGCTTGTATTTGGATCTCTTGTTTTTGCATCCTCTTAATGCTATTTTGCTTCCAGCATTTGCATTACTCTCTTGGAGACTAACTCTATGATGTTATTTTGATTTTGTATCATTTGCATTCATAGTTTAGATATTTACTCTTTGCACTAGTTTTTTGGGTTATTAATCATTTCAGATTCTAACAATCAATTCATCAAGTTTATTATGAAACAACTTTGCATCAGTTGGATTATTTCTGAAGTGTTTCCAAAATTGAGGAAACACACAACTCATGGCTTCAAGAATGTCTTCTTGAGGGAATCTTTCATGAATCTCACTTGAAAGTTGGTAGTACTTCACATTTTCACTACTAGATTTAACAATATTGTCAAAATCATCCTTTCTAACTAGTAGTACTCTACCTCTCTTGGTTTTTTTAGATTGGTGCATTGGTATTTCAAATCGTTTCACAAACACACATAGCTCATTTTTCCCATTGAATTGTAAAAAAATCTTAGCATGATTCAAATCTATAATTATCTTCCACCTTGAAAAAATTGGGCTATGACCTGAGAGATCTGAATGCAAAGAATCTAGAGCCATGCATGTCATTTTATGTAAATCAGAATACTCATGAATATACATAGTTCTATCTTGGGCTTTCTTAACAAGTTTGTTTATTAAATCTAGCATGGGGAGAAGACTAGATAAAGTTAATAGGTTCTCTATATCACTTAACTTATTTACCAAATCAGGAATTTTGTTCACTGTAAGGCGTTGCTCATATAGAACTCCAATCAAGGATTGATATTCTTCTAGAACTCATTCTGCTAGTCCATGCAAAGATATCCATCTACTCTCAACATCCTTGAGAATCTTATTTCCTATTGTTACTCCCTTAGAAAAAATCTTAAATTCTATAAAGCATTTAGGACTTCTACAAAAGTACAAGTGGATCTCATAGATTAGATCTTCAACTTTTGACACTATAGGAAATGTACTTACAATCTTATATGCTAAATTCATTTGGCAAGCCATGCAGTGTATGCCAAGCATGCAAGGTGCAATACTAGTTTTTAATCTTGCACAAAGACCAGTCCTTTGCCCTTGCATTACTATAGCTCCATCAGCTTTGACACACACTAACTTCTTTGCAATTGTCAAGTTATCCATACCAACAATTTCATTCAAAGCTTTCTTAACTTCTAAATATAAAATTTTTGCAATTGAGTTGGCCCTCATTTTACGAACACACAGTTGATTAGCTTGATAGACATGATCTTTTACAGTATATAGATGCATATAGACCTAATTAGTGGTATCTACCACAGTGACTTCATCTAAGGATAATGAAATGAACTTGGATTCTTTTACTCTCTCCTATACATTTTGCTTTTCCACCATAGTAAGACAGCTTGCCATTTCCCATCCAGCGTATATTGACCAATGTGACATAGGATAGTGAGGAACTCTCAAAAAAGATAATAAATTACTATATTCTGAAAAGTCTCTCATAGGATGGCCTCTAGATAGAATATGAAAAATAACACTCATCTGAATGGTCTTTGCCAAGTTTGCATCATTGGTTGTATGTTGAAGCTCATCCTTGATTGGATTGCCACTACTGCCACTACCAATTACCACTATTTTCTTGAAATGCTCTTCATATTCTATGGCATACTTAACACAAAGCCATTCTTCCTTTGATTTCCATCTCACTGCCACTACTTCCTTTCTATCTATGATTTTTTTTCATAAACCTTACCAATATGTTTTTCTATAGTGTCGAGCTTTAACTGTAACTTTTTCTCTCTTTTAGTTTTCCAGGTACAAATCATACACTTGCATTCTGTTGGTGGTTCATCATTGTTAGTGACTAGTTTAATAAACTAGTACTTTGCTACCCAATCAACTTGGAAAGTCCTTTTCATTTCCCAGTCCTGCCCCATTTTTACATTCCTTTTTCTTTTCTTCCTACCAACATCAATATTATCTTTTGTTACAACATCTGCTGTTGTTTGAACATTGTTATCCTGATTTGATGCATTTTGATTTAATTCAATAACAACTTGCTCTTCTAGTGGTGGTGAGGTATTTTGATTTCCTTCTGCACTTGTACTTGCACAAGTTGGTGGACCAGAAACATTGTCAATTCCAAAGAAAGCCTTTATGGTAGTATCTCTAAGTTTTCAGTATTTTGATGTAAGATTTATCCCTTCATTGCCCTTGGGGGTCTTACCCTTGTCACTTCCTTGAGACTGAGCAATATTAGTTACAGACTCACCCTCCCCTGACATCTCAATCCACTAAAAATCCATTTAAACTTTACTTCCCTAAGAATAAGTAGTATTACTTTCAGACTAGGAATTGAAACTTAAAGAAAAAAAGTTAAATTTCAAATCTAATTTTTTGACAGTTGGTGAATTGATATTCCATGACAAAGGAAATAGGATATTGACCTTAGGTGGTCAATATCCATGCATGCAAGCTTTAAAAACCATTAACGTTGCCAACAACTTTCAGTATTGCGTCCAATTTTTGAAAAATTTCTAATGAAAATGAGATAAGAAAGGAAACTGTAGATAAGATTCTAATTAAATTAAGCTACATAAGCTCAAGGAGAGTATTTTACAGCACAGCTACACATACCAGTGTACCACCACTTGTGCAATCTATCTCTGGAGTCTGAGTTGTGCCCGCGATGTGTCCTACACTACCAAAAATTTGATGGAGTGCCAACGGTATTTAGAGAATGTCTCATTGCTTGGGAAAATTCAGATTTATACATACTACAAATCAATACAATTACCAATTTACCATGCCAAATGAACTGACTCCTCCATGACAAAATGCAAGTGTGTTGGTGAAACGAGCTGACTCCTCCATGGTAAAATGAAACTAGGATGGTGAATTCTCCCATATTACATGAAATGGAAACTTGAAACCTGGTGAAATTTCCATGATAAGCATTACTTGGTTGGTTGTATGAAAGGTGAATATGACTAGGGAAAAACTAAAATGTAACATTTGCCTTGGTGATTACAATGCTAGGCAACTAGGTAAACACAACAAAGCTTGTCAACTAGGAAACCATGGAAGGGTTCAGAAATCACCAAAAATAACACTGGCAAAATCTCAAATTTGTCAAAATATGAAAATTCACCACTATGTTATACCCTGTTGGAGTCACAGATTTTTACATTAACTATTTTTAGGTGAATACAGGTGGATTTCACATGATGTTTCTAGAAGAAACAAATTGGAGGGAAAGCTATGTATCTTTCCAAATCAATTCAAGCCCAATAATGAGTGGGAAGAATAGAGTGTGAAATGCATTGTAAAATTCTACTTAAGGAGTTACAAGTCAATGAATCATGAGTGTGGTAGTAGAGTGGTTGGTTGTAGTGTAAAGTGTCAAGAAGAAGACACAAAGAAGGAAGAATAGAGCATAGAGAATCTGATTCAATTAAGTGACCACTGAGAGGAGACTACATTATTACAATGAGCAAGAGACTCAAGGAGACAAAGGTTGAAGGGAGGACAATTTTTCAAAGCTACAAAGATAGAAAGCCAGGAAAAATTGTGAGTTGAATTGTGATATGAAATGAACAAGGTTGAGTTGTAAGTTATATCAGGTGAAAAGCACTTAATTGTACTCTCTTACAATTTTATTAGTTCAGGAAAAATCCTATGAACTTAGGTTGGCCTAAATCTATTGAGAAATCCTTTAACAAGGTGACATTCCAAGTAGAATGTTCTAAATTCCTTTAACTAAGCACACTCCTAACAAGGTGTTGAAATCCTTAAATAGGGTCACATCTAACAATGTGTTGTAGCCTTTAACAAGGCAAGCCTTATAGGGCATCACTTCAGAAGTGTGAGAAACGAGATAGCATGTTATTGGTGGTTTTCCCAAACTGGGTTTCCACATAAATCACTGTGTTATGTGTTGATCTTATGTGTTTGATTTCTACATGAAGGATTAAGCTTAGATGCATGGTCATTTGAATGGGCTCACTATGCTAAGTGAAAAGTTTGATATGGCAATATTGGACTTTGAATAATTGATTCACCCCCCCTCTCAGTTATTCTAAATCATTTTTTTTATATATATATTACAAGTTTGGTGTCTAAATGTGTCCAAACCCGGAAAAAAATTACCCTACAGGCATACCCGAATTTCCATGGCTACACTAGTAATTTAGTTCTAGTTTTTTACTAGTGCCTTCCATGACATTCTTCTAAATGTGATTCTTCTGTAATGTTTGTGCTCCCAACATATAGTTTGGGTGCTTAGAAAATATTGTATAAATATTAAAAAAGGAAAACCACATAACTACAAATGAAATTATCATAACTCACACTGACAACAATTTCCTGACATATTCAGAAATAGACTTTAAATTCATATTTATATCATATTGCATTCCACCTAGTAGGATTACTGTTTCAATATTGTCCATCATAACACCCTTCACTTTGGACATCTAGTCCTTCACTTTTGCAGGCTTGTTGAACTTTACTAGATGATCCACAAAATATTGCATATGTTCCTTCAATTTTGAACTACATAATTTGATATGGTGTTAGTCATAATTGATGGCATTGTTAAAAGGTAAAACACACCTTTACTTCTATTATATATGCATTAATATCTATAAAATGCACACTTGAAAAAAAAAATATGAGGTTAAAATTTTAGTAAGAACCATGAAAAGAGAAATGTACTTTAGTATATGCATAAAGTCTTCTTTCCCTAGAGCTCGCAAATTGTCACATAAAAAAATTATCTACAAAATAATCAAGAAAATAAAATAAAAATTCTCCATCAAAATATTTGTGTCTATCAATCAAATAACACAAAAACAATTCTCACATTCGAAGGAAGCAATCAAATAGGTTTGTCTAAATAAATGAACTACCTCATCAGTTGTCAATAAATGTTCCTTGATAGATAAGCATGTTGGATCCTCAAATGACATGGAAGTAACTTAGCCAAGAACTTCCAAAGGTTTGTCTGACCCCACAAAATTTAAAGCAAGTCAGGTCTTTCATGTTGTTGAAATTCCTTCATATTTGCAATTGCAATGAAGGCATGGATAACCACAGTAATATGACAATTTATGAACTCTGATGCCACTGTTCAAAGATTATGACGGGGTTTTATGTGGTTGTATTGATTCTAAATATCTAACAAAAAAAATACAAAATACAATTATATAGAAAGAATGTCAAGTCCTACAAATAAAATCTAATATATCACATTTTTACCTATCAAAGATAAGAAACTTATAGTGTGAACTTAGAAGAGATGTAATAGTTACCTTTCGCAGTTTTGTTTTTTTTCCCTTGAGAATACCCACCACCTAATTAGATAAATAAAGCAATATAACATATTACTAGAAAATTGAACAACGTTAGTATTGGATATCCTTAAACCAAGGTGACAAAATTTTAATTGTCATTCTCATAATGGCATCCAGAGAAAGAACACCTGTTGAAGAAAGGAGAGAATTTTAAAATGATTTTTTTTCCTTCAATCATTTATTTCATATTGAACTAATAATAGAAAACCACATACATTGTGAAAGTTAGTTTGACATAGGAGATGCATCTATTCTTGGCTCTCTTTTGTGGCCTTACGTGTCAGTTATGAAAGTTGTGTCTTGTAATCGAAATATCCGGTAATAATTATTATCATTGTATTTTGTATGGTCATTGGGAATTTGTTAACCATATGTGCAAAGAGTTCTTTTAGCTGGAACATAACTACGTCAAATGATGATAAAAGAGATGAGCTTTCAAAATCCATGTGATGCATGTTGGAGTCAAAGGAATGCTAATAGTGCAAGTCAATGAAAAATGGTTCTAAAGTTGGTTCTCTTTCTTGTACATTTCACTCTTCTGGATATCATATTATCCATGTAAGATAAGTATGAATGTAAAGGATAGTTCTTGTTATTCTATGGAATATTTACTGACAAATCAATTATGCAAATGCTTCCTAGCTTGTATTTTTTTTAATGGGCACAGGTAAGACTTAATAGTTTTGTTTGTCCAAGAATAACTTGTTAGTTGAATATATTTAAGAAAATTTCAGTACTATAGTTGAATAGTTTACATGCTTCTATATAAATGCGCCACAGTTAAGTACACATGCTCCAATATAGATACAACTTATTTAGACTTCATTTTTTGGAAGATGCACTTTACGTTTGACCTAAGGCCCTATTTCCATCCGAATTTCACATTAATCACCATGCTTTTAAACTTACAAGGGAACAGGAGACTAGTGGACACAAAAGTGGTTCTGTAGTTGGTTCTCTTTATTTTAATTTCTAGTGTCTTCATTTTATTGCCATCTAGTGTCTTCAAGTCTGAATTAGACAAGATCTAAATAACAAATTTGGGATGAATGGTATCGACTCATGTTTTTGTGCTGAGTGGCTGCAATCCTAGATCTTGAAAGACCTAATAAAAAACAAAATATATACTCTCATTAGCTAAAGATTTGGAAAAATGTATACTATTATGCTTTTTTTTTTGTGGATTTAGTTGTGTGGAACAATTCCTTTTTAAGAAAGAATAACTCTCTGCGGACAGTGGAAATCTATTTCGTTAATGCATACTATTACAAATGATACAAGAAGATCTTTCACAAGCATAGCATCTATTCTCAAAAATATTCTTATGGTAAACCAACTCACAATTACATACAAATTAGAAAGCTTTTTGGTAGCTCAGAGAATATATATCATAAAATGTCCATGAAATATTGGTGTTTCACTTCAGTGAGCATCATTTAGATCTAATGAATGGTATGTGTTCCATTCATTCTCATGAGAAATGGATTCGTGAACCACTACTCATGAAATATGGGTCAATAAGGTTGAGTTAAAAACTACATAATTGAATCCTTATAGCAATATCAAAATTCAACATGCTATGGAAAATATCTCTACCTACCGATATCATAAACCCACTCTCACAAATTGTAAAAACTGATGTTAATGAAGTGGAGAACTAATCCAACGAGTACATATAAAATTATCTGAACATTTTGACCTATATGCATATAACTGGTGGAATTTATTAAGGAGTCAAGAAGTGAGAAGGTTAAGAAATGTTCATAGACTATATTAAAAAATTTACGGGGCTTCAGTTTTGGTAACTTACTCTGTCCAGATGAAGAGCTATAGAAACTCCAATGGGAAAGAGACATCATCCTAATGATCAATCAACCAAAATGATTCAAATTTATCATAATGTCAACCATAAAATATAATTCAAACTTTATTTTAATAAATCTGAAAAGAAATCGAAGCCAAGAAATTAGTAGTAAATACCCAAAAATTTCCATACCTTGACATGTACAAGCCTTGCTAATTAATAAAAGACATGTAGATTTATGAATGATTAAAAAACTCATATAAATTTTACTATCACCCAAATTATAGGATAGGATTTTTTAATTTTTACTTATCGATGGCTATAAAATTGACTGACAAGAAAAAAAACATCAGTGGTCCAACCATCTATTTCTTTGCTGTAAATCTATTATACCAATGGTAATGGATTCTTTATTATAATATAATAATGGATTTTTTATTTCCTTTTATTTGATTGATCTATAGCCAATAAATGACTCCTAATAATTTTGTGAATAAAGGAAAAATAAAAATAGTAGCTCTTGAAAAACTAATCATAATAAAACAATATTATTGACATACCAAAGTTCTAAATTGATACACCCCCTTCACTATCTTCTCATAGTGTTGCAATAGATGAAAGAAATAGGAGAAAAGCAAGACAAATTAAGCCTAACTTATGCCAAAATTTTATCCTTCTTGATCTTTGCTTAATGCTTTGGTTTCCTGATAGAGGAGAACAAACAAAATTTAGAATCATCAATTTAAGATGTAGAGTGGAAGCAATTTTTTTTTTTCTCAAAATAAACACAAATCAAGTTATGGAAATTACATAAAAGAGTTTTGAACCATAACTTGATGTATTTAAACAAAATGCATGTATACCTTTCAACAAGGGTGAAAATAGATATAAAAGCCATGAAATTAAGCTCTAAATAGAGAAAATAAACAAAGAATCATATATCAAAGTCAGTAAAAGAGTAAAAAAATAAGAACAAAAAAAAACTTCAAAATACATTGAATGGTTAGCAACAAAATCCAATCTTTGAGTAGTCAAACATGAAAGCTGATTTATTGAAATTTTAAACTTGTGCGAAAAATTATGGGTTTCAAATGTTGAGACAAAAATATCCTAAAACCCTCATTTAGATGACATAAACAGGGTCAAACAAATTAGAATATTGATACACAAAGATGGCATCAAACAATTTGGTTTCAAACTTACCCTCTATAGTCAAGTTGAAGGCTCATGTGCTTACTTATTCAAAGAAATTTCATCGCCTGCTCAAAATCCTGCACCCACATCAACATCATAACTAGATTCAATAACTTTTCCCATAAGTAATACTCATATTCTTGAATATTAATGAAGAAACTTAAGTTTTTCTAGAATCTGAAGAGGAAAATTTTTAAACCACCCATGTCCACTAATCAAAGTAAAATGTGTACAAAGTCATCTTATTATTATAATTTGTGAAGAAATATATAGAGAAAGTATGGTTCTATTGGGATGTTTGAAATGAAAAATAATCAATTTTAGTTAAAATCATGATTGGTATGTAGGAAAAATAGAGCCTTTAAATTGGGACACTGTCTTACATGTTTGGTTATCAAAGAGTATCTCTATTGGTTTGCCCTTTAATGACGATATTATCTGACATGTATAGCTATCAGAGATTATCTCTATTATTTTCCCCAATTATAATATTCTACAAAGGAATGAGTACAATATATAATATCACTAGATGTTAGGAAGGAAAAAGTACTAAATCTTAGCTCTAATTTTCATTGGCATGGAGTCAAAAGTAGGCTTTTTAAATTTAGGCACTGGCTGTCATATGTAGGCTATCATAGCACATCTCTCCTTCTATGTGTGTGTATAAACCATTCCTTTCTACTCCAAATTATAGTATCATATCTAAGAAAAAAAATAACAAATTTTTATTAAAATGGATCATACCTAGTAAGACCACTTTTGTATTTTCATTTGTTGTTGTTGCTTGAAAAATGGATTTGCACAGCTGATAATTTTTATTTTACTACAACATGGCTTCTTTTTCTAATTGATGATTGATGAGGAGATAACAAGGACAAAGACTATAATAGGCTCAATATTGGATGGAAAGAAGAAACTGAAAAATAAAGTTACAGGAAAAATACAAAATATGAACAACACCTTACAGGTTACATGTGTTCATTCATGGCAAGCACATAGGGATGCTGCCTTACCAAACACATGTTTCTTCAAATTGTAGCCCATTCTTGCAAATGGCCATGAAGAGAGTAATGTACATTCCTCCTACCCACTCTCCACCACACTCAGGCCACTTCACATGGTGTTCATGTGAGAAAGAGGCATTTTTGCCAAAATAAACTTCCACAGATTCTTGTATGAGTCTAGCTTCCTATAGCAATAAATTTTAAACCAAAAAAAAAACAATGCTACTTCTACTTTATTCAAAAACCCATAGATATGATATGCATCCCTAATCAATTTGCAGAGTGAACAAAATAAAACCAAAACCAATTAGCAAGAAAACACTACAAATATTATTTATTTCGTCTGTTCAGGACTAGATAATAATCTTCTCAATATATCAGTCCTTCTTCACACACAAAAGAAAATCTCAAATCATACTTTCCAAAAAGATTTTAGAGAGAATTTATAAAAAAAGCCAAACAGTTAAGAACTGGTTTTGGCAACCACCAGACCCGTAAAGGTTTTTGTTTAAACCTTTACTAAAGTTACAACAAAATATTAAATTAAGCCCTAAAATTAAACACCACCCCAAATGCAATGCAGACCCTAAAATTTAATAATAACAAAAAATATTTAAACACCATCACAATTGCAAACCAAAAATTCCTGTGATGAGCACTTGCTCCTGCAGCATACTCTCACGGGCGAATTTTGTCTCAAGACCTCTTAGAGACCAACTATTGTATATCCCCACCTTGCCTTAGAATTTCTATTTCCGGCAACCAAGTAGCTTTAGAATCTGGAAGGCCCTTCCACTTAACCAAATACTTCATGTGTACTTTGTGTCTTGTCCTCATTGCTTCCCTACTGTTGATGATACTTTCCATCTGGGGTGTCTCTTTAGAAGGCAATTATTGAATCCAGTCATTTGATCCATGTGTTGTTGCTTCTGTACCAACTTCTTTGTTTGAAGCTTTATAAAATGTGAGATCTGAGACATTAAATATAGCTGAAATAGCTACATCTGGAGGCAATGCCACTTTGTAAGCATTTTCTCCATAATTTTCTAAAATTTCACATGGTCCAATCTTCTTCATCATCAACTTTGTATGGCTGCCCCAAGGTAACCAATCTTTTTTCAAGTGAACCATAACCATGTTTCCAACTTGGAACTGAACATTTCTTCTTTTCAAATCTTCTTTAGCCTTCACCTTTAGGTTATTTTGTTGTAGAGTTTTCGTCACATGCTCATGTACTTCCACCATTGCTTCAACAAAGTCTTCTACATGTCCACTCCTTTTCTCCAAAACATCCATATTTCTGAGTTCCAAAACTCCCCTTGGATGTCTCCCATAAACAACTTCAAAAGGACTCATGCTTGTGCTACGATTCACTGAGTCATTATATGCAAACTCTGGTTGAGGTATGATAGCATCCCAACTACCTCCATGTTCTCGTGTCAAGCACCTCAAAAGGTTTCCCAAGGATCTATTAACCACCTCAGTTTGCCCATCTATTTGAGGATGATAGGCTAAACTAAAAGATAAATTTGTGCCCAACTTCTTCCATAGGGTTCTCCAAAAGTGACCCACAAACTTGTTATCCGTGTCAGATACACTGTTCAATGCCAAACCATGAATACAAACTATTTCCTTAAAGAATAGTCCTACAATATAACTAGCATCATTAGTGGTTCTACATGGAATAAAGTGAGCCATTTTAATGAATCTATCAAAAACCACAAATATGTTGTCATAACCTATCTTTGTCCTTGGTAATCCCATTACAAAATCCATACTTAAACACTCCCAAGGTCTATTTGGTATGGGTAAAGGCTGATAAACTCCAGCATTTGTTGATACTCCCTTTGCCCTTTGATATACCAGACAACCTTCCACAATCTTCTTAATGTCTGTTTGTATCTTAGGCCAATAACAAAATTTTTGTACCAATTCTAATGTCTTGTTGAGTCCAAAATGACCACTAAGACCTCCACAATTTTTTTCTTTAATAACATTTTTCTGCATAGAGCATTTGGGAAGACATAGTTGGTTGCCCTTAAACAACAGTCCATCTTGCATAATAAATTCAGAAAAATTAGAATGAAAACTATCTTCGAATTCAGTGCAAACCTCATATGCTTCACTGAAATCTCTATCTTTTGCATACATTCCCTTCAATGCATCTACACCCATGCTTTGGATTTGTACTTCTTGCACTGTTAGCACTCTTCTACTAAGTGCAGTAGCCACCTTATTGACTTGTCCTTTCTTATGTTTGATTGTGAAAGTATAAGCCTGCAAACTCTCAACCCATTTCATGTGCCTATGGTTGAGTGTTTCCTGCCCATTCAAGAAACTAAGAGCATGGTTGTCAGTATACACAATAAACTCTTTAGGCAGAAAATAGTGCCTCCATTTTTTCAATGCCTAGACCATTGCATACAATTCCAAATCATAAGAAGAATATTTATTCTTTGCCTTATTCAGCTTCTCACTGAAAAATGCAACAGGTCTACCTTCTTGACTAAGAACAACCCCTATTGCAAAGCCACTAGCATCACATTCTATTGTAAAAACTTTATTAAAATATGGAAAAATAAGAATAGGATATTTGGCTACCTTTTGTTTGAGTTCCTCGAAACTCTTATTTGCTACATTATTCCATTCAAATTTTGTGTTACCTCCTCCTTTGATGGTGTCTAAAATTGGTGCACAAATGTTGCTAAAGTTCCTTATGAAAAGGAGTGTTCCAACATGATCTTACCCTTCCATGGTTCTATTAAAAGTTTTTGAGATATATGTTAGGATTAAACTTCACTAACATTAAATGTTTTTGATGCAGTGATCAAACATCTCACTTTCATGTTCAAACATACTAAACTGATGGAAATGTAACATGAAATATATCTAGGCATCCCTAAGAAACTATATAGAAAATCTTTTCCTAGGCAAGCATTGATACAAAAAAAAATTAAATAAAATATCGAATTCAAGCATATATGATGATATTTCTTCTTTAGTGTTCTGTATAATGTAAACTATCTACGATGCTATTTTTATCATGTTTGTATTATACCTCTTATTTTCCATTTAAATATAAAAATAGGTTGTTCAATTATTGTATGGAATAGCCCAAAATCATGAGAAATATATTGTTTGAATTCAGTCACAACATTAAATATTCCTAAAGAAAAGGAACAAAAATATAGCCAAGTACTTCATAATGTTCACTGTTGATAGAGCAATTGTGCATGTGCCATATTGTAATGTTGAGGGTAATTAAATTCCTACAGGAAAAATGATAGGAGACTCGACAACTAAGTTAGCTTCTAGCCATTTAAGTGCATAAATGTATCGACAGTATTAGAATTTTTATCTATTATGCACCACACTAAAACAAACATATATTTTAAGTTGCTTAAAGTTTAGTAAAAATGAAGTGTTAAAAATGTTTGAAGTTATTTTTGTTCAAGCTAGTCAAAAACATAAATGGAGTTTCATACAAAAGTCCTGCAGTACAATAGACATATGATAACGCTTCATTTGAAAGCTTATAGAGTGAAACACTTACATGACCATGCTCAGTAAATTGCTGAAGATATATTGACAGAATAATTTATACAACAATAAAATAATATAATTTAACAAATACTGAATTTATGTTAAACTAAATACCATTATCATTCTAAGATACCTGCAAAATATAACCGCACCGATGAATTTTATACACTTGAAGCATGATCTATTATGCTCTAACAAACAACAAAATTATGTAAACTATGAATCTATTTATGCATTGAATTCAACGTCCAATATACAAACCAATATTATGAAAACATCAGCAAGGAAGAGTTATCTCCCTACAACTTTACAAAAGAATGGCCTAATTTATCCTTACTCCTGCACCACTCACAAGAAATGTACCCTTTTTCTCCCACTTACAAGAAATATATAATTCCTTCCACTACAATGACAAAGATTGGAATGAAGAAGCTAATAGGTAGAAGCTCGTGGAAGCAAAAATGTTAATGTTATAAATTTAATAAATTTACCATTTTCGTCAAAAGAACTACATTTAGAATGCAAAGAGAAAAGGCAATAGGTTTATCATAATCTTGAAGTGTCAAAGATTTATCACATTAAAGTAGTCTCTTGCCTTAAATTGCAAACAATCTATTTGAATAGACTAAGAAAAAGGCACTAGTATTTTGCATAGCTTTGCAAAGGGTTCAAGAGTCATATTTAAAAAATGTGAAAATAGATCAATGTCATTGGTGTAGGGGCATGCAGGTAGAGCTCATGGAAGATGTAGGGATCCTAAGTTATTTTAGTTTGTAGTGGTACTAGCCACACCACTAGAGTAATAAAGGGACTAGCTAGGTCCTACATTGAGGAGTGTTAGGTATAGAAAGCCATTTCAAGCCTTAATTGCAACAATTGTCCATTGTAGGTCACATACGGTATTTGTGTGATTTTGAGGGAAGAATGGTTAAGCTTAAGATTTAAGACCATTTAAAAAAAATTTAAGAACTTATTAGGCTTTTGCTAAATTTTGGTGACCTTTGGAACAAGTTTGAGTGCAAAGTTCTAAAAGATGTAAAAGTTGTTCAAAAGTTGTCAATGTTGTCATTGACAACATTGACAACCTTTTGTTGCACAAGAGAAAATTAATGTATGGGGCTTAGTAACTATCTAAAATAGTTGGTGTTGGCCTTGGGATGAGTATTTAACTCCATTCTTGACCTGATGAAGGAGATGGAATTTGTGTTGGATTTGGGTTTATAAACTGTACAATAGGAAATATAGTTCCAATTCTTGATTTTCTGAGTTTTGAGTGTTCAAATGGATTAGATGAAGTGTGGTAAGCCACAAAATTTTTAGATTAATTGATTTTAAGGTTCTATGTGTGATTATTTTGGAAATTTTTCTAGTTATATTTAGTTGTTTTAATTATTTTATGTTTTTCTAGTTTGCTATCCTGAACTAGGCAACTAGTAAAGGTGGGGTCATAAAGCCTCTCTCCACCATTGGATCTATATGAGAATTTTGGAGTAGGAAAATGAATCAATGTACATATTGTATAGTGAAGGAGGCACCGTGGAAAGCAAGGATGGTGTTTCAATGATGATGCCCTAGGTGAGCCATAGTTGCATGGCTAGGGATCATAATGGGTCTTAGAGGACTTAGGAGAAATTGTAAGCATTAGTAGAATCAAACAAAGCTTGGAGTGGGATAGAATCATATGTGGTAAAGATTCAACTTCAATGTGAGGCAATGGTGAAGATTCCATAATTAGTAAAACTTCCTTCTTGTTAGATAGGCTTTAATGCCCTGTAAACCCTAATTTTTAGGCTTAATTGTGGGCTATAGTGTACGGATTGATTGGGAGCCAAGGAATTCTAAAATTTTTTAGTACTCTAAAAATGGTGTCTAGATCAAGGATTAGTTCACCCCCTTATTAAGGATTTTTTCAAGTTACTCAAGACTTTCTCCAAATGGAGGGCTAATTACTTGTAGCCCTTTTTGCAACATTTTTGTGTGATTATAGGATCTCAATTAGGGTTTCAATGGAAATTCTGATTGTAAGTCTTTAGGAGGATCTGAACACCTTCCTAGATAGTCATGCTTTTTTTTGGAGTGATAGTTAAGATGTTGGGGAAAAATGTGGAGTTGGTGAAAAGGAAGCTATAAGTGTTAATTCAAGCTTAGGAAGTAGTGAAAGAGTTTCTATTCTACCTAATTGGTGTTCACTAGTTGATTGGACTAGGAACTCATAAATAGATCCTAAGGAGAGTAAGGTAGTAAGAAAACCTATGAGGTAAAGATAAAGAGCTAAGGATACCCTTGAAGAAGTTTGGGTAGAAGCAAGACTAGTTGTTACATTAGAGTGGTATCACAGCAAGTTAAAGACTTAGGAATATATTGTATGTTTGGAGGTACTAGAGAATTAGTAGGTGAGTCAAGTATGGTGAAAAATGAAGAACTAGCTAAAGAGGTTGATGAGAAAAAGGAGAAGAATAGGCTTCTTGAAGACTTCGTAGAAGACATAAACATAAAGTTGGATGTAGTTGTTGATGTAGCCAAGAAAAAGGAAGAGGAGAGCAATGCTAGGGGTAAGGAGATAACAAAGGAAGATGTTATCCTTGAAGCAAACCCTATCTTGAATGAAGAGCCTTTCTTGAAAGCCATAAAATCCCTAAGAGGGAAGGCCTTGGAAGGGTTTTCACTTTTTAGTGGGAAGATGGTCATTAATGCAATGATAGATTGGATAGATGGAATGGAGAACCACTTTGAATGTGAAGGAGTGATAGAGGCACAAAAGGTAAAAGTAGCTAAGTTTAGAGTCAGAGGGTCAACATTAACATGGTGGGAATATGTCTAAGATCAGAGGATTAGGATGAGTAAGAAGCTCATAGCCAATTGGAATGCAATGATAACTAAACTAAGGGAGAATTTCCTACTAGTGGACTATGAGATTCAAATCCACAAGTGGAGATAGAAACTAAAGAAGAAATATATGGCTATAGCCTCTTATGAATAGGAGTTTCAAAGGTTATATCTTAGGTCTAAGAAAGAAGAAAGGGATCCAATAAAAGTGGCTAGATATTTAGGTGGTCTAAAAGTGGAATATCCAAGAGGAGCTAAGCTTGTAGACACGTACTAATGTTCAGAGGTGCCATCAACTAGAGTTGTAGGTGGAAGAAAAGAATAGAAATAAGGGGTCTCTAACTTCAAAGATAGAAGCAATAGAAGAAATCCGAGGGGACAAAGAGGAGGTTATCAAGGTAGAGATAGTGAGCAGATGAACCAAGGTGAGACCAAACTCATTGAGAAAAGTACTGAAAGCACTATTAGAGGGAGTTATAGTAGAGGAGGGGGTAACCAAGGAGGCTCTAATAGGGGCAAAGGATCAAGGAAAAGTCACTTCTATTTTGCTAGGATGAAATTCTATAAGTTTGGTCAACTAGGCCATCCATCATATAGGTGCCCTAATAAGCCTTCTTCTTCAAACCATGATAAAAGAGTGGGATATTCTCAAGAGGATATCTCTATTGGAAAGGATCCTAAAGTGGATCATATAGAATCAAGGAAAGGATAAAACCTCCTGTTTAAGAGAGTATTGAACAAGAAACTAGCTCCAAATGAACCTAAGCATAGGGGGGATTTGTTTAGGATCAGATGTAAGATTCTTGGGAAGGTCTACAAGGTAGAGGTGGACTTTGGATCTACTAATAATATAATATTAGAGGAGGTTGTCAACTCGCTCAACCTAAAAAAGATACACCACATGAGTCCCTACAAGGTAACTTGGCTCAACAAGGGCCAAAGAATTTTAGTGAATGAACTGACTTGGGTTGAGTTCTCTTTAGTAGAGTACAATGATAGGTTGTTGCATGATATCTTTCCCATGGATGTTTTCCATTTGTTGTTTGGTAGACCTTGGAAGTTTGATAGGGAAGAAGTGTATGATGGAAAGGCCAACTCCATATGATTTAAAAAGGGAGGCAAAACTTTTAAAATCCAATCTCTGTTTGAAGGAGATGAACCATAGTCCAAGCTGACTAGTGTGTTGCTATGTAGTGGTAAAGAGTTTGTCAAGGATCTCAAGGATGATTAGAGACAAAGATATGTATTTGTATTGAAGTCCAAAGTAGAGGAAAATATTGTCAAAGAGCCATTGCCAATAGAGGTACAAGCATTGCTTGAAAAGCATAGAGATATTTTAAGTGATAGAACTCCTACCACTTTACCCCCTAGAATGGTGATAAGACACCAAATAGATTTTTTTCCTAGGGTATCTTTACCAAACAAGGTAGAATATAAGCTCACTCCTAACTAGAACTTGGAAGTAGCAAGAAAAATGCAAGAACTTTTAGATCAAGGCTTGATCAAGAAAAGCATAAGCCCATGTGTAGATCCTATGGTATTAGCATCCAAGAAGGGAGGAAAATGGAGATTATGCATAGACTCAAGGGCTATACATAGCATCATAATTAGGTATAGGTTTCCCATACATAGGATTGAGGATGTCATGGATTGTCTTGGAGGGGCAATGTACTTCACAAAGTTGGATTTGAAAAGTGGATATCAAAAATTCATAATTAAGGAGGGAGACGAGTGGAAGACAACATTCAAGACAACAAATAGGTTGTTTGAATGGCTTTCGATGCCATTTTTTCCTCCCAAATGGTCCTAACACATTCATGAGGCTCATGAATGAAGTGCTTAAGGACTTTACTAATAGATTTGAGGTTGTATATCTAGATGATGTATACTAATATTTAGCAAGACAAAGAAGGAGCACATTAAAGATGTGGAAGTTGTACTGTAGAGGTTGCATGAAGAGAAGCTTTCCATCAATCTTGAGAAGTGTGACCCTTTTAAACTAGAGCTTGTGCATTGGGGGTTTTTAGTATCAAAGGGTCCTTGATGATGGATCAACATAAGGTTGCAACCATTCTCAACTAGCCACCACCTACCACATCTATTGAGGTAATAATTTTCCATGCTTTCACTCAGTTTGATAGAAAATTCATTAGGAATTTTAGTGGTATATGTGAACCTTTGTTAGATACCATTGAGGGTGGGGTCAAGTATAAGTTCAAATGGACTATATATGTAGAGAAATCCTTTGATTTGCTAAATAAATAAGTAGCCACCCAACCTATCTTGCAATTGCCTAGTTTTGAGAAGCTCTTCATAGAATGTGTTGCAAGTGGCTTGGTAGTAGGAGGAGTGTTAAGCCAAGAAGGTAGGCTAGTATCATTCTTCAGTCAAAAGTTAAATGAAGCCAAAAATATATATTATTCTTATGACCTAAAGCTCTATGCCTTAGTTCAATCTCCTAGGATGTGGTGGCATTACCTGTTGCCTAAGGAATTTCTTGTATTTACTAAGAAGCAAGCCCTAAGATATATCAACACCCATAAGAAGTTTAGTAATAGGAATTTGAAATGGATGGAGTACCTACAAGCTTTCACTTTCACAATTAAGCATAAGAGAGTGAAGATTAACAAGGTGGCAGATCATGCATTGAGAAGGAGATTGTTAATTATTCAAGAAGTTCACTTACATAGCATTGGGATCAAGAGCTCCAAGATTCTCTATAAGGAGGATGAAGACTTTGCAAAGGAATACAAGTTATGTTCTGATTTTGAAAACCATTTCCATAGCAAGTTCTCTAAATTTACTTTTTGAATAGATTTTTATTTAAGGACAATCAACTATGTGTACGAAGGTGATATATAAGGGAAAATGTAATTTAGGAAAAGAAAAATGGGGGCCTAAGTGGTCACTTTGGTGTGAACAAAACTTTAGAATTAGTCCAAAGTTTTTATTATTAGCCAAAATTAATGAGGGATGTCACTAAGTATGTTGAGCAATGCATGGTGTATATCAAAGCCAAGGGTGGAATGAGTAATGTTGGTTTATGCCAACCCTTACTTGTTCCAAATAGGCCATGGGAGTGTGGAAGCATGGACATCATAATAGTTTGTCCCAAGATAGAACGTGGATATGATAGTATTTATGTAGTTGTTGATAGGTTAAACAAAATGGGACATTTCATACCATGCAAGACTACCAATGATTCTTGCCACATTGTACACTTGTTCTTTAAGGAGGTTGTGAGGATTCATGGACTTGCATTAAGAGTTTTTTCAAATAGATATGTGAAGTTCATGAGCCATTTTTTGAAGATCTTATGAAGTAGACTTGGTACAAACCTTTCTTTTAGATCAACCTACCATCCTCAGATAGATGGCTAGATTGAGGTTGTTAAGAATGTTTTGGGTAATCTATTGAGGTGCCTAACTAAGGAATATGGGAAAACATGGGATATTATCATTCCCCAAGAAGAATATGCTTATAATGATAATAATAATAGAACCATAGATAGAAGCACATTTGAAATTATGTATGGGATGCATCCAAGGGGTGTATGTGAGCTAAGAGATCTTGGAGGCATGGAATATAGGAGTGGACAAGCTGAGGATTTCACTTTAACTATGAAGGAAATCTAGGAGAAGGTGAAGAAGACCATCCAAGATAGCACACAAAATTTGAAAGCCAAGATAGATGAAAGGAGAAGAGATATTCAATTTTCTATAGGGGAATACATCATAGTGGAAATGAAAAGAGGCAGAGACGTAAAATCATAGGAAAATATGGAGACAATGCATATAAGGTTGATTTTCCATCAGATTTGGGTATTTATCTTGTTTTCAATGTGCAAGAGTTACTTGAATTCAAAGATTCATTTCCTAAGATTTCTCACAATAAGTCAATGCTGATTTGTAACCTACCATGGTGCCTTCACTAAGAAAGATGGAAGATGAACAAGTATTGGACTCAAGAGTCAAGAATGCCACCAAGCACAAAGTGTACATGGAAGACCTCATCAAGTGGAGACAAAATCCACATTCAAAGGCAACTTGGATTTTTGAGGTAGACTTCAACAAGGTGGGCATCTCCAAAGATTTATTGTCCATAGGAGTGACATAGTTTTTCTGTATGGGGGAGTATGGTGCAAGGGTACCTAGGTAGAGATACTAGAACAACTAGGGCTCCTAAGTTATTTTTTCTTGTAGTGGTACTATCAACAAAAATAGAGTAATAAAGGGACTACCTAGTTCCTAAGTTTAGGAGTGTTAGGTATAGAAAGGCATTTTAGGCGTTAGTTGCTAATAGTTACAAGAATTTTCCATTTTAGGTCACATAGGTTATTTATGTGATTTTTAGGGAATATTGGTCAAACATTATATTTAAGGTCCCTTTTGAATGTTTTAAAACCTTATTAGGATTTTGGTGAATTTTAGTGACCTTTGGAACAATTTTGAGTGCCAAGTTCTAAAAGATGTAAAAGTTGTTCAAATGTTGTCAATGTTGTCATTGACAACATTGACAACTATTTATTGCACAAGATAAACTTCATGTATGGGGCTTGGTAAATATCTAAAACAATTTTTTTCTCCTTGGAATGTGTATTTAAGTCCATTATTGACCTAATGAAGGGGTTGGATTTTTTTTTGGATTTGGGTGTATAGATTGTACAACAGGAAATATAGTTCTAGTTCTTGATTTTTGAGTTTTGAGTATTCAAATGGATTAGATGAATTGTGAAAAACCATATAAGTGTTATATTAATTAATTTTAAGGTTTTGTATGTGATTATATTGGAATTTTTTAGGATTCCAGTTAGATGTTTTTATTCTTTTGTGTTCTTCCAGTTTGTTGTCCTTAACCAACCAACTAGTAAAAATGGGGTCATAGAGTCTCTTCGCACCATAGGATCTGTACCATATTTTGGGATTAGGATAATGACTCCATGCACATATTTTATAGTGAAGGAGGGTCCTTAGAAAGAAAGGATTGTGTTTTTATGGTGATACCTTAGCTGAACCAAAGTTGCATGGCTAGGGATCATAAAGGATTTCAGACGTGTTAAAAGAGATTGAAATCATTGATAGCTTCAATAAAATCTAGGAGTAGGATATAATCATATGTGGTGAATCTAAAACTACAATGGGAGGCAATATTGAAGGTTCCATAATAGGGAAACCTTCCTTCTTGTCAGACCGGCTCGAATGCCTTATAAACCTTTATTTTTAGGCTTAATTGTATGTCATACTATATGGATTGATTGGGAGCCCAAGACCACTAACATATATTAGCACTATGAAAAGGGTATCTAGATCAAGTATTATTTCACCCCCTTGTTGAGGACTTCAATGTTACTCAAGATTTTCTTGAGATGAAGGGCAAATTATTTGTAGCCCTGTTTGCAACATATTTGTGTGATTCTTGAAACTTGATTAGGGTTTCAATTGCAATTATGATTGTAAGTATTGGAGAGGATCCTAATGCCTTAGTAGATGGTCATACTTTTATTTGGAGTGATAATTAAGATGTTGGGGTAGAATGTTGAGTTGGCAAAAAGGAAGTAATAAGGGAAAATATAAGCCTAGGAAGAAGTGAAAGAGTTACTATTCTACCTAATTGGCATTCACTAGTTGAATGGACTAGGACATCATAGATAGGATGCTAAGTAGAGTAGGGTAGTAAGAAAACCTATTAGATAAAGAAAAGTACTAGGGAGACCATAGAAGAAGTTGGGGTAAGAGCAAGACTAGTTGTTACACCAGTCATTATAATGACATCTGTCATTACAAGAATGACAAAAAATGAAATAAATTTTTTTTCTGGTGATATTACTAATGTCCACAATATTTGCAATGCTCTTCCAATGAACACTCATAACTAGTGGTTAAACATGTATGGACTCTTTGTTTTATTTTTGATAACATTGAAACGATAAAATTGGTTGGCACTTTTAGATGGTGAGTATATAGTGAATTGTGTCTCTGTTTTTGATATTTAGTTCTACAAATTTGATTGAAATTTGGTGCCAAGGGATACCAAATTATTATCCATATTTGTTACAATTCACATCAAGGAAGGATACTAGAATTCCCTTTCCCTCATTTCTTTTATTAATAATATTTCTTTGAGGCATTTGTGGAGCTCAAATCAAGTATTTAATTCTACAATCAAATTTACCCTTGGGCAACCTGTATAAATAGAGCTTTAGATAGGGTGATGTTAGGTTTCTTTGTCGCAAAAATTTCCTTTCTAAGGTTGTGTTTAATTTGCTACAATAACATCCATTTCTTGGGTTGTGTTTTGTGCTTATTATACCTAGTGTCAAATTGTATCTATTTAGCTACAACAACTCTAATACCAAAGACATTCTAGGATCTTTAATAAATTGCTAAATCTTTAAGCTTATGATTGTAATGAGTGCTTCATCAAAAATGAAAATTGAAGGTTATGAAAGAAATCTATAGTAATTTCCATAATTGGTTTAGTAATTACATTTTTTCCCAAGAAATTCTATTTATTCCAAAAAAAAAAACATATATATTCAAAAATAAATAAAAATTGCTAAACTTCACTAAAGAAAAACAAGTTTTTCAGCATTGGTTTAGAGTGATCTATCAAGGCTCTTACATTAGGCTTGCCAAAACATAAACACATGCAATCCCAATACCCAACTTCTATCTTCTATACAATTATTCTAACATGACACACCAAAACTTTATCACACTACACACCCACTTTTGCAAAGATTTGATTAGAATGAGAGCTATCTAATTCTTAGATCTAAAACACTTGAAACTAGTCTTCCACTTCCACTACAAAATTCCAAAACCAAGGTGAATCCTAATGTGAATTCATACTTTTAGATTGGTGATATTCCCAATATTTTCCTAAATGTTTCTATCTTCATGACCATTTTAGTCATAGAGATGTTAATAAGAGTTGAGCTCTCATAATTTTACTTATATGCCTGGGCCAAACTAGCCACTATCAATTGAATGCACATGGAGTTTAGTGTTACAAGAAATAGTCATTAGAAATAGGCACTCAAGTAGTAAATTAATAGGAAGCACTTGAATAAAATAAAAATATCACCCCTAATATGACTTTATAATAAAGTTTCCTAGACCTAAAATAAACTGTAAATAATATTGACAACTTCCATAGATCATCATTTTAATAATATTTCACACCAAGTCATGACAAAATAACCCATGAAAGCTAAGCATACCTTCTAAATTTTTAATTAGCTTACCAGGATGGAAAAATAGGCTAACTGGGTTTGTGGAAATGCTAAGGTAGAAATGTTGACATTATAATATACTTGGGTGGTAGAGGGCAGACACTTTGTCTCCCCATCTTAGGAAATTGGGGGTTTGGGGACCAGGATACATCCCAATGTTACAATATTTCCTTTTTTTTCATTATCTCTAGATAAACACAAAGATTACAACAGAAATGACTAGTCTATTAAAATTCACAGGTCACACCTGGGTATGTGCAGGATCATGGTGTAACAAAAAGTGGCAATTTGAAAAATATGTAGTTTTCAAATGCTTCAAAGCATTTCAAAATCTATTCCAATTTCTTTCCCACCCATCCTGATACCAAACCAAAAAATTAATACCTTTATAAGTCCTAGTATATTAATGGATACCAACCCTACATGGTCAACTTTTAAAACATCTTGAAAATGTGTTTTTGGCCTATTCTTGTGTATTTTTTTTTTACTTTGAACATGTAGTTGACGGATTTTTTTTTCACCCAAAATTCATGAAATGAAAAGGGTTTCTAAAGAATGTTCTTATCTTTTCTTAAATATATATTTTTTCAAATTATGAGTTTGGTAAGTAATTATTACTTATTTTCTAATGGAGCTACATATAAAGTGTTGATTAACACATTGATTGAAAAAAACTATAACTTTCAAATGGTACAACATATTTGGAATCCAAAAGATGCATCACATTCTATTCTTCTTGTCCTATAAGGGAAAGAAAAAAGAAAAAAAAAAAATTTGTAGGGTTTTGAATTAATTAAGGTGGTCAAACACAAGAGATTTTTAATTACAAAAATACTATAGTAGAAATTCATAATTAATTATTTATTTAGAATAAAACTATCCAAAAATATGTGTCACATCCAGACATGAGTCTACCTTTTATATCTATAAAATTATTAAAAATTATTATTATTTGATTTTGATTAAGGTGGTCAGACATATGTCTACTTCTTATTTTTCTCCTAAAAATTTTGTACTATTGCATTCAAATTTGAATTTTAGATCAATTAATTTTTATTTTCTTTAGATAAGGCCTAGTAGTTTAGAAAATAAATTCAATTTCTTATAGACACTTTTCTCTGAATTTTTTGATATAAAATTTATAACAGGTTGAAAATTTCACATCAAGTTGACATAACCCCAATCTGCTAATTTTTTATTGCCATTTAAGAGCATAGTTTGGTTGACTATGATCTTGCGTATACCCACTGAACACTTAAAATAAAATCACTTGATGTGCCTAGACCCTTTTTAACATGATAAATTGAATTCCTATTGATACTTCACACTTTACACAATCCTATAGTCACTCTATGCAAGTAATTCATTCCTAAAAGTTATTGTTCTTAAGAGAAAAAAATGATATGTCTATGATTCCATCTAAACTACTAAAATAGTAGCAACAACATCACCAAACTAAGTTTCCATTTTTTATTTTTTATTGTGTCTTTCTCTTTACCCATTAATTCTTCCTTATAGTCAATGTTTCTTGCCCTAAATAGTTATAGAAATTTATTACTTCAATAGTTGTAGCTAAAACTCATCCTATCCCTCAACCACACATTAACTAGCTAGTCCACTACCTTGATCTCATGTAGGTAGAAAGCCAAAACTGAAGACTATTAACTATGAATACTAGAGGTATTGACCCCTAACTTCAAACTCTCCCATTTATTCAAAAACCTGACATGATTGCCTTCTTCAGCTCTATTATTTTTCTAAGAAGACATTCACTTCCTATCTAATTGCTAAAAGAACATTCACTCAATCCTATGGATTAAAATTGTTAATTACAAAGAAGCATTTTATGGTTTTTTAAGCATAATTTATTTTTGAGGATACAATATGTAAATGGATTTATTATTTTTAGTTTATTTATTTATTTGTACAAAGATATCAACTATGTATTGAGCTTAAAAAAATTGACATACTACCATACCTGAATCTCAATAACTAGACAAAAACTAGTAACTTTCTAAAACTTATGCATTCATACATAAAAATATGTTTGTCTTCTATGCAAGTATGTGTAAGAATTACTTTAGACAATGTGTTGCATTTAGAATGTAATATATTAGGAACCCTCTCTTTACCTTTCATTCATCATTGAAATAGACTAAATTATACATTAGACTAATGGTGTTGAAAGTTATTTTAGAGTACAAAAAATATCAGACTAAAAGACATCAATAATAAGAAGGGTGGTTGTAGCTAGTAGACCATGGGCTATTGTTTAACTCAAGGGATTTTCACTATAATGGCACAATTTCAAGTTACCCAAACATGTTGTGCCTATTGATTAAACTATGTAGAAATGGAACACTCATGGATGATTAAGACCCTTGGGCATATTAAAAGAAACCCATCAGATGTGATTTCTTTGATCTAAGTTGATTCATTATAGGCACATTCCATTATACTAATGGTCCAATTCCCTCACATTCAAGGTGCATCCCATCCTATTAATGGGTCATTCCCTCATCTTTGCCAAATTAACATAGACTAACTTATAGTATATTGGAGGTGTTGAAGCCATCAAAATGAGAGAGATCTGAGTACATTTTCCTACTAAAAATCATTTTAGATAATTAAGTTAATCATTAATAGTGATTTAACTACACCTCACTTCTTTCTTTTTCACTTTCATCTCAAGATTTATCTCCTCTAAAAAAAATGTTGCATTATATAATGGACAAAAGGAGGATTCTTGAGCTAGATATTGTATGCACACTAAAATGGTCACCTAGACTATGGGCCCCCATTATTGAACTTATAAAATTTCCTAAATTAATGGCTTACAATATTTTATTAAATCAATCCAAATCAATTTCTTTAATCAAATTGTAATTAATTAAATTATTTCAGCATTTCCCAAGGTTTGATCATTTTATGCTAAGTCTTATTTAATTAAAAGAAAACCTCTCCTTTAATTAAATAATTAATCCACATTTAATTAATTAATAGAAAAACCCCTCTTTTAGTTTAATTTAATATTTCATACTTAATTAAAGAACTTGCTGGCTTTTAATTAAATAAAATCTAATTTGTAAAGGAAATAAAATAAATAAAAATAAAATAAATTCTTTTTTCCCTCTACACTTAAATGCACCTATTTCTAAGTGAGATTCCATTTAATTTCCTCCTCTCTTCTCATTGATAGAATTTTGTCTCACATAGATAATTCTTTCTCCACCCTTGATTAAATCTTATTACGTCTTAATCTTAATCATCAATTCTTCTATATAAGGGAGAGCCCTCCCCTCATTTTGGACATCCAAAATTATTCTATTGTTATGGTGTAGGTTTGAAGAGTGATTTTTGGAGGAATTTGAGCATTAAGACTTTTTGTGGAGAACTTCTATCTTCTTGTCTTCTTCTATCATGCATCCATGGCTTCCATTATCATGATCCATCCTTATCCATATTTTCTTTCATAGATTAATCTTGCGTTGTTATTTCCTTTCATAAATTTGATTTCCTTTCGTGCATTGCTTTGCATTGCTATCATTTAAATTAGCTTGCATTTTCATTTACATGCATATTTTGATATTTGAATCTCTCATTTATGGTGTACTTGCATGGGCTCAAACTAGGTCAAACTGAGGGCCACCATTACAAATATTTTCTCTCCATGAATAGAGAGCCATGAGCTATCATTTGAGATCTCATTCTTGAGCAATCTTTGATATAATGAATCATAGAAGTGTGTCAACATTTTAGTGCACATATTTGGTGCCCACTATGGGGTAAGCCACCTTCACTTGCTAGTTTTACATATTTTTGTAGCTAACCCTCTTATGTGGATTTGTTTGGAGACAAAAACCATAGATTTTATAGATTTGATCATATCTGGACTAAATCGCTCGGTGTTTTGGTTTGAACTTTTTTTTAGGTTAGCGACATATTAGAGAAGCTTTAGTAAAATTTTTAGATTTTTTAAAGATTTTTCTATAGTATTTTGTATTTTTTATAATTTTTTCTTGATTTTTCATGAAAAAAAATTTTAGGGTGCAAATTAGAATTTTTTTTAGAAAAGTCTACATTTTTGAAAATTTCGCTAAATTCTAAATAGGTTTGGTTCTTTGCATTTTGATTTTAGAGACCATATTAAGGATCAATAATTCAATTTGCAAAAAGTGGTCTATTTTAACAAAATGGCTCCTTTGAGGACAAATGAAAACATCTTATCAAAATTTTGACATTTTTGGAAAGCTCTCTAATTTTTTATATGGTTATATGTTTTGTATTTATGGTTTTAGATTTGAATTCATATCATATAGGTCTACTATTGTTGACTAGGTCAAGAATCAATATCAAAGAAAGAGCATTTAATGAATAGCTTGCATTTAATTTTTACACGGATTAATGCATGATGTGAACTTTCATTTGGGCTATTTTCTTGTTATTATCACTCTTAAAATTCAGATTTTCATAGCTAACCCTAGTTTTTCATATGTTAGATATATATTGCATACCTTATGTTTCCTTGTTTTGCTTGTTTCTTTTTTTGTTGTGAGCGAGTGTTCAAGTGTAAGAAAAAGTTACAATAGAGAAAAGATGCATTACAAGGATTAACATTTATTTTTTTGGATCTTTATAACATTTGGTTTCAGAAATGAAATGAATCCTCTTGAGGGAATGTGCTTCATTTGCTTGCCTTATATGTGAAGCTCTTCTCGATGATAAATCCCCTTGTAGGTAGGGAAGGATATTTGTTATTATCTCCCTATTCTACTTGAATTTGTCCTCAACATCCATTGATACTTTCTCTTTTGAGATTGGTGGTGTTTTTTGTTATCTTTTCTAAATATTTGGTCATATGATTTTAAATTAGCATGTCAAAGAATCTTGTTTTCTATGTTTGGGTAAACTGAAGAGGCTAGAGGAGTACACTTTGTTCCCTTTTGGAGACATCAGAAACTTTGAACCCTTGAATCCAAACCAAGACCCTATGTGGCACAACTTTATGAGTCTTCCTTGATTAGGGAGGGTTGATTGTAGTGGAGATTCCCTTTATTGGGTCAACCATGTGTATAGAACCTCAACTAGTAATAGCCATTTTTGACATGGTAGTAGCAACCACTATATAAATGTCCTTTTGGGGAAAATCCTCACAAGTGTAGTCTTTTGTTGGGTTGTTAGATCCCCTCAGTATCTCTGATTGTATAAATTCATGGAATATGCCAAAACCCTAGTGCATTAGGATTGGATTTCACCTACCCTAGATTGCAAAAGCTACAGACTTGAACATTACTAAGAACCATAATGCTACCAAATTTTCTTTTCTAGGACTATGTGCATGATTGGAAAAAATTTTGAGAACATACAAAATGATGGTTCTAGGGATTAGACTAATACTATGACACTATTCTTGTTCATGCACAAACTTTCTTTGTCCCTTGCTCATTATTTGAAGATGTTTTCTTGAAATTCTTGATTGTTGTCTTGTATGTCTGTTCATGATTCAAAAATTTATCACACCTAGTTGAATATTTAAAACAAATAAACATGTGAGTTTTTGAGTCAAGAATTTATGATCAAACTACTTTGCTATCCTTTTATTTCCAGTATCCCTAGGTTAATTTGGTTATGATTAGGCTATTTACCCCATATTAGAAGCTTGTTTACACCTGGGGTTATTGTGCTTTGATCCCTTGAATTAGTGATCTTTGATTTCACAAGTGACCTTGTTTGGAGTCAATGAGTTAGAGACCATCCTTGTTGAGAAAGATATAACTTTGGATTCTTTGATATTATGCTTGGAGAGTCTTAGTAATCTCTTATTCATCAACTTTCATAAAAAATCAATTTTCATTATTTATAATTTGGATAAATCATCCTCCTAGTCCATATGTGCTATGAATTCACCCAAATTTGTGGGCACCTCTATGGAAGTATTGGTTTATGCCTATTGCAAAATTCTATCTTATCATGTCTCTTTTGGACAAGTGACTACTTTTACTATACTAGTTTGGTACCAACATTCCTTAGGGTTATCCTATCACCTAGTACCTTTTCTTTCATACTGATTATAACAAGATATCAAGTAGATCAAGGAAAGTGACTTCAAGTTATCTTTAAACAATTATCTTTAGTTCAAACTAGTCAAAGATGTAAGAGAAAAGAACCTCTGTTTATTCAATCGCCTAAGAATATTTAAGAAGCTTTATTTTACCCTAGTAGTGACCTTATTGAGTTGAGTACACCCTTAGCATCACCTCACTTGAATATGGATATGAATTCTACAATGGCTTCACAAAAGAAGAATCAAAATGATGAATACTATGTTGACCTTTTGAGTAGTGATCCCACTCATGAAAATAGGCCAACCTCACCTCATATTGAGGATGTTGAGATAATGGGTGTTGCACACATTGCATAATATTGTTATATTTTATTATTTTATTTTATTGTGTAATGTTGCATCTAGATGGACGTGCAACATGTAAAGATTCTCATAGAATATTCTTGATGAGTTGTATTGTAACATTGTGAAAATATTTCATGTAATTATTTAATATTGACGAAAAGAATTAAATGCCCAATATTAAATGTGGGGTTAGTGGGTTAGGTAGCACATGGTTTATGTATTACCACTTGGTAGTTTTGTGGGACTTGCTACTATATAAGCAGCCACAAGGGTAGTTGTTGTGTGACAAGGAGAAGACAAAAGGCAAGAGTTGAGTAGGACAAGGCTTGACAGGTTAGCCAAGGGAGCATTTGTGAAGGTTGGAAGCATGGCATGGGATGTGTGGATTCATGCTTGTTCACATAGTTTGCTCGGTTGTGGCTATGGCCATGAATGCTTCCATGGTTGTATGGAAATGGTATTTTTGCTGAATAATACATGGTGATGGATGCTTTTGGAGGCTGGGTTTTTCCCTCAATGAGGGTTTCCCAGGTTATATCTTGTGTCACAATTTTGTGGGTATGTTGTCTATTCTCTTGCATGTGGATTTTAATTCTGTGTTTATTTTAGATCTATTATGGGTTATGTGGAAACAATTATATTCTTTCTTGCCAAGTTTCCTTACAGAGGATATATATTTGCATGCACAAAAAAGGGATGAGAAAGGTAAGCATTATACCTATCAAGAAGAGAAATCCTAATATGATGATCAAATTAGTGAGCTTTCTAGTGCTTGTATGAATGCAAAATTTGCTAGTAACAAGTTTAGATAGTGAAGACCATGTACTTCACTCATGATACCTTTAGGTCATGCGAGTGACAAACTTAAAGTACTTGAGTGCTAGAGAAAAACCCTTCTAAAGGAACAAGGTAAGAAGGAAGAATAATTTACACATCTAGATGAAGAAAGGAAAGTTATGATTGAGATAGAAATGAAAACCCATTAAGAAGCATAAGACCTTCTCATAGCTCTGCAACTTGACAATAAATTCAACAATGTGCACATTAGTGGTGGAAACAACTCACCTCTATTCATTCTTCCCAAGACTCGATGAAATGGAAAGCATTGGAGAACACCTTGACCATCTCTTAGTCCTAGAGGAAGGAGAGCTTCAAGACATGATGATTATAGGAGACCAACATCTCCTACAGTGTCAAGACAAGATTCACAACATGCTCATCATGGTACATAATATGGAGGTGGTAGCTCAAACTTTGACCGAAATTCTTATGATTTCATGGCTATGCAGCAAGACCCACATTTTCAACAACATATGGAAGCATATATGGAACAAAATAGAGATGCATGCTTTGAAAATTTAATCAACAAGAGTGGTAAGCTCCCTTAAAAATTTTATGTAGACAAAAATATTCAAAATTATGATCCCTCTATGAAAGAAGAAATTGACCACTTAAAGAAACAACTGAAGAAAATATCAGCACCCAAGAGTTCTTTTTCACTTGATTTAGTTTGTCCTGATCCTTTTGATAAGAGTGTTCACATGGAATATTTTCCTTGAAAAATTGAGATCCCCCAATGTGAAAAATATGATGGAAATGAGGATCCAAATGATCAAGTGCGTCAGTTATATACTATGATTTTTGAGTTTCATCATGATGACTCATACCTTATGAGATTATTTCCAAGGAGTCTTAAGGGTCACACAATGGAATTGTTTACCAATATAACTCCTCTTCTTAAGACATTTCCTAAGTTATTCAGAGATTTTTTCAACACTTTGTATACAATCTCTCATGATCTGACTCGCTATTGGACTTATGTCACACAAAACAAAATCAAGTAGAATCCTTTGTTACTTTCTTGCAAAGATTGAGATGACAGTGCTCTTTCTATTGTAGGACTATTCCTAAGAAATAAAATATTGAAATCCTCATTAGTAACATGGTTCATGACATGAAGTATGAAGTTAAGAAGATGGTTTTTGAGTCCTTTGATACCATGGTTGAAGCCAAATTTAGAATTGAGAATGTTTTTAGAGAGCAAGATATTTTGACAAAAATGGAAACAACAACAACAATGGTCAGAATAACAAAAAAAAAAACAAGGATAAAGGAAAGAACACATATTGAAATAAGAAAAAGAAAGTGGTTAATGATGGAGTTGTGGATTCCTTTAAGCCTAAAGACTAAGCTGTTCTCCATTTGGCTAGTGCCAATCAACAAAGTAAGAAGCCAAGGTATCAAGGAAGGCCTAAAGGATAAACAAAATTATATGCAATTGGGTGATTCATATGAAGAGATATTCATGAAGCTCCTTTTCATAATCTTGTGCACCCTTATGATGCCATAAAGTTCCACATCCCTAAAGTTAAGACATGGTGGTGGGTTGAGAAGGCCTATTGCAAAATTCACAATGGCATTGGACATGATATTGAAAACTATGAGAGATTTAAGCATATTGTTCAAGATCTTATTGAGAATGGAAAAATTGAAATAGATGGATTAAATACCAATGCAAATCACACAATGTTCAAAGAGCCTTTTCTCAATTATGAGAAAGGGGAAACTTCCCAAGATAAGAATGGTAAGAATACAATCAATTACACTTATGCAAATGCAAAAAATATTGTCAATATTCTTGAGGTTGTAGAAGAAAGTGTCAACATGATGGAAGATAAAGATCCTAGTGATTATGATTTAAATTTGCGCTCTCCTATCCTTGGTTAAAAACCTATTTTGGTGCTAACGGGTGCTGACTATAGAGAATCATCTCAAGGTCCCCTTGTCATTAGAGGACCCAATTCAAACTAGTCAAGTAAACCAAAGCAATTTTCTTCCCAAAGTATCAATGCTATTAGATGAAGCCAAGGTTGCCTTATCATTAAAGAATCAAGTTTGAATCAACCAAGTAAGCCAAAACAAGTGCAATCCAAGTATGTTACTTCAAAATTAGTGGTTAATCCTAGTTCAAATTATAATATTATTGATCAATTGCAAAGAAACCCTACTCAAATTTCAATCTTTGAAATTTTAGAGTTGTCTCTGAGACACAAACACGTCCTTGAGGATGCTTTGTGCATGGCTAATGTTAATCAATTCTAGAACATGTTTAATCATATTGCTAACCATCATTACCTTTTCTTTTTGGAGGAAGATGATAAATATTTGAGCCATCCACACAATCTTACCCTTCATATTGAGGTCATGATCCATAGGACTCGTGTTAGGCACGTGTTGATAGATGGGGGTGTTGGGCATAATATTTTTTCTTTGAGTCTTTTAAAGACATTAGGTTATTTTGAAACAGTTATTAACACTAGAAGGAAAATTACTATCAAATCCTATGATGAGGTAGAGAGAAGTTCAAAGGGGTTAGTTGTCCTTCCCGTTAGGATTGGTGCTGTTGAAAAGATATTTTATTCCAAATGATGCTAGACCCCTTGTGGACAATATTTTACTTGGTTGACCATGGATTCATGATATGCAAGTAGTGTCATCTACCTATCATTAGTGTGTTAAGCTCCTTTACAAAAAAATAGAGACTTGTATACTTGGGGATAATGCTTTGTCTATTAACTCAATTTTAGCAAGTACTCATGTTCCCCTTAATAGAGAAGAAAATGATTTTGATGCAACTTTAGCTAAATGTAAATACAAGTTCAAATCCATAGACCTTGGCATGGGGGCATATCAACTCAACTCCCTTGCAAAATTACTAGTTTCACCTAGGTCTTATGGTAAACCTTCACAAGAGATTAAATCCTTCTCTTTAGATATGACATTATTCAGCACATTTGTGCAATCTTTAGTACCTATTAAAGATGAGAAAGAAGATGTGGTTGTTAGAGATTGGATTTATAGAGAAGAGAAGTATATGCACAATGGGAACTTGAATCCCTCTCCTAAAGCATATGGAAGTGGGTGTACATTTTTCAAGAACATGGGTTATCCTACACATGGCCCTCTTAGTAATAGATTTGATTCTAGAGCCAAATCCCTTGATCATGACCTTTTCAGACTACAAGTGTAAGAAGCTAGTTGGCATAGGATATGTAAATCGCAATAAGAATTTTTCTCCTATCCTTAATAAGTTGGATAGAGAAGAAGAAAAAGATTACATATCTAATTTGTAAAATCAGCAAGATATGTGTGAAGATTGGGTCTCTTCTACCAATCTCCTTTAGGGAGATTCAGATAGTCTAGTATCTCATGAGAGAGTTACAAATCTAGAACAAGAGAGTGTGACCCTTGATTATATTAAAGCTTCCACATCTAGGTGTCTCAAGCCTTGATTGTGTAAGCATCCTAGTCGAGATTTAGAAAATAGATTCCAATGAGTATGAATGAGACTCTCTCTCAGAGCCTTCTACAATTGATATGGAGATGATGTCGTTCATACATGTAGTTCTCAATCTGAGTTATTTGATGAATTACATGTAGGATTAGATGATTTGAACTCTCATGTTACATTAGCGGATGATTCTTTGCTTGTTAGGACAAATCATAATTTGGGTAGTTTAGGAAGTTACCTAATGGAATCTAACTCTTTGGTCACCATAGATATCATTAATATTCATAACCTTGAACTAGATATTGACTTACCCCTTGTTCATTCTGATTTGATTGATTGGTTGCAATGCAATAAAAAACTTGAGCTTTTAATGTTTCAAAATTATTATGAGATATCCTACTATTTGAATGCCATTGAACCCATAGTCCCTTACACTAGTGAACTAGCTACCAACATGATAGAGCCAGACATCAAGTACCTTAGTCATAAAATAAAAAAGAAAAGAAAAGAAAAAGAATAGGATTTTTAATAGTGAAAACCACTATGTGGAAGTGTTACAACCAAAAAAGGTAAAAATAAAGAATGTATCTGAGGGTGAAGACCCTTCTGAGGTGCCCAAGGATGAGGTACTTGATTGTCTCCCTAATTATTTTCAAGATAGATCTTTAGTGCTTATTGAACCAACACAAGAAATCAATATGCGTACGGATGAAGCTCTACAAACTATACACCTCATAGTAAAAATTGATCCAGTCAAGTATTTACTAGGTAAGGCTTCGTAAGGCTTCCCTCACAAGTAGACTTTCTAAATGGATGATGATCCTTTCAGAGTTTAACATAGAGTATGTTGACTATAAGAAATCAAAGGGCAAGCCATAGTAGATCAATTAGCTAATTTCCCACTACAAGATGATGCACCTATTCATGTTGACTTCCCAAATGACCACCTCATGTATATGATTGAAAGAACATGGAAGATATTATTTGATGGACCCTTTATGAAAAATGGTTCTAGAGTTGGTTTGTTTTTTGTTTCTCCTCATAGGTACACAATTCCTAAATCTTACACATTATTATTTCCATGTAAAAATAAAATTTTTGAGTATGAATCTTTAACAAATTTACTAAAGATGGCTATATAATGGAGAATTATAGAGTTACACATCTATGGGGATTCACAGTTGATAATCAACCAAGTCAATGATGATTATTTAACAAAAAATGAGAAATTGGTACCTTACAAGAAAATGGTTGATTCCTTGAGATGCTACTTCACATTTGTCTCATTTTAGAAAATCTCTAGAGCTGAAAACAAAGAAACTAATACTAGGTCCACACTTGCTTCACTTCTTCAATTAGGGCAACATGAATCAAGATTTGAATTCCTAGTGGAAGAGGTACATCACCCTATCTATGATTCCCAAGAAAGTCATGTTATTTGTACCCTTTTTATTATGAGTCATCCTATTATGGTGCCATTTAATAATACCTTCATGATGACATTATACCTGAAACCTTTAACTAATCTTAATGCAAAAACCTTATTTGAAATGCATCTTGCCATTCCCTTATGTTTGGTGATTAATCTAGAAAGGTTCTGTATGGAACACTTCTTAGATGCTTAGAAAAGGAAGAATTTGATCAAGTGTTAGTTGACATCCATGAGGTTATATAGTGGGGACATTCCAATGGTCTTTCTATAGCTCAAAGGTTGCTTAAGGTGGGGTACTATTGGCCCACAATGCCGATTGATGCAGTAGTTTTTGTAAAGTCATGTGAAAAGTGTCAAAACATGGTAACCTGATACATGCTCCAAGTAGGGAGCTCATTCCTTATATCTCTCATTGGTCAGTTCAGCATTGGGCCTATGATCTTGTTGGGAAGATTCATTCCAACTCATCATGTGGACACAAGTTTATTATCACTACTACTAATTACTTAACTAAATGAGTAGAAGCTATCCCACTTTATGTTGCCTTGGGCAAGAAAATTTCTCTATTTATTCTGAATCATTTTATCTATAGATATGGAGTTCCTTTTGAGATTATCACTAACAATAGAGGTGAGTTAAAAAATAAGGACCTCAAAACAACTCTATAAGAAATTCAAGATAAAACAACATTGGTTGTCCATTTACTTATTGGAAGGAAATGGTCAAGTAGAAGCATCAAATAAGATAATTCTCAAAATATTATATAGAATAATTCATAAAAATTGTAGACATTGGCACTTATAGACAAATTCAGCTTCTTGGGCCTATAGAACAAGCATTCGTACTCCTACTATAGGTACTTCCTTTTCCCTTACATATGGTGTTGAAGAAGTGTTACCTTTAGAGGTTGAGATTCCTTCACTTAGAGTTTCCCTCAAAGGTCTAGTTATAGATGAAGACTACCATGCCATGAGAATTCAAGAGTTAGAAATTCTAGATGACAAATGCCAAGCATCATTTGACCATATGAGGGTCTATCAAAAGTGCATGTCAAAAGCATTCAACAAAAAGGTTCACCCTAGAGAACTCTAGGTGGGAGATCTTGTACAACATGAAAATCATAAAAATAAATAGAATAGATATCAAAATAGTAAATTTGGACCTAATTGGCTTGGACATTATATTATTACAACAACTTTTCGGTCTCGTTCCTATTTACTATCTACAGCAGAGGGAGAGCAACTCCCTGGTCCTGTCAATGACTTGCACCTAAAGAAGTTCTATCCATGATGCAAATTTTGTCTAGGGGAATCTTTGTGCATATTTATTAATCCAAAAATACTACAAAAATTTTTTATACTATGAAAATTCTAAAAATTGGAAAATGTCTTGAAAAAATGATCATCTTAGTAATAAGTGCTTTTATGTATCTCAAATTTTTTTTTCCCAAACTAATAATAATAATATATAATAATCCAAGTAGTGAAAAATTTGAAATGGGTGCAACTTGAGGCTGTTGCACCCCTGTTGCTTAGCACATCCTTGACACTTGGCCTTTCTCCATCATACCTTGTCCTTGTTGCCTTGGTTTGGAATTGGTCTTTGTCTAGTGGGCATAACTATGTTAGCTTTAGTCTCTTGGCTTCATTAGTCTTTAGGACACCTTGCATATGGTGTTTTTCAACAGCACCCCAACTATAAAATATGTGACATTGAGTGTTTTTCAACACTTATTGATTTGGTCTCACACAGTTTCATCATGTGAACTTACCTTCTTGGAAGCATTTGATCCTTATCCTTGAAACTCAGTATTTGTTAATGCACTTAAAATTTTAAACACAACACTTAATGCTTGACCTATGCCATGAAATTTTCTTTGTGTGCTAACTATTATTGATTTTCATTGAGTGTCCTTGTCTGGCAAGTCTCTCCGAGATGAATAGAAAGAGGACCTAGGGCACAGGGAATGTTTTTATTTGTTTTCTAATTGTGGGTGTGGTCTTCAAACTCTAGAGTGTCTCTTGTTTTCCCCTTGAAATACTTAAGAGATTTGAGGCATCATCCTTGACCACTTTTGCACAATCATTCTTATGGTCATCTTGGCATGTATGACTTGATGTGAGCATGCTTTTGCTATATTAAATTGGGTAAGCTAACATTGAAGTCATCTTGATCTTTATGTCTTTTATTCTTATGCTAAAATATTTCCACATTCTATTATGATATAGATCACATTCATATCTTTATAGTTGCACTTGTAATTAGTGATGATTTCATGATTTTTTGATGTCCATTAATAATGGCCCAATGATGAAAATAAATTCTTTCACATTTTCTATTGAATGATGAACACTAATCCTATGTTATAGTTTCTCCATTACAAGTACACCTTTGCATTGTCATGTAGCTTGCATTATTAGACTTCATGGTAGTTTGTATTTTTAGGTTGCATTATGAGTTTGAGAGGGTTTTCCCTTCATCTTTCTTGTGGTCTTTTAATCAATTGTGGTCATGTTTTTTTTTCTTTTCCTTATCTTCTTTCATTATCTCAATCAAAATTTCTATCTAAATAGTTGATTTATTTTGGGGCATTCTATTTCTTATAGAAATTTTTCTTTTCTTCTTTCCATTTCCATATCTTCCAAATTTCTTCCTTCCATTTTCTTTCACCCCACTTCTTTTCTTCTAATTCACCTTTGGGGAATAATATTTCATGCTTGATAATCTAACTTTGTTCTATAATTATTGTTGGTGTAAATACGTATTCAATTATTAAACATACTTAAGTTTACTTAGGTTAATGCACTATTTATTTAATTTGCATTATTTTATTTGTGAGACACTTAGGATTTTGTGCACTCTTGTGAGTTATCTTGATGAAATCACAGGGGCCTACACCTCTTTTAAGCACATGTTGTCTACAACACTGGAGTCTTCTACACACATATGACACTTTTTCATTCGTTTCTATTCATCTAGAATGTTGGATAAGGTGCTTAATTGTCTTATCTCCTAGTTGTTTCTAGAGACATTCTAGGTGCTTCCTGAGAGGCCTTTATATATAGGCACTCCTAGTGTGTTTGAATATCACATTCTGAATAAAGCAATGTATTCAAACATACTCTGATTAATTGATCATATCCATTTTTGGTCTACTGTGTTCTTGTGTTTGAGTTCTTAGTTCCTGGGTGAATTTTAGCCTTAGGAAAATTCTTACATGGTATCAAAGCAACTTGGAGATTTTCTCATCACGTAGTCATTCGACACCACACTTTATTCATCACTTTAGTTCGAATCTGGAGTGCTACAAAAATTGGGAGTGTTGAGCATCAGATCTAAGCTCACCATGTCATTTGGAATGCTGATTTGGTGAAAATTGGCTACAAAGCTACCTACCCTAGGCCAAAGTCGATTGTGAGGCAATTGTTTTTTTTTACAAAAGAGCACCCGAAGGAGCAACGCGCATAATTGGTATGATCATTTCAGATCTGTAGATTTAATTTTTAGATCTACATTTTTTTCATCTGCATCTTTGCTATTTCTTTTTGGATCTGCATTTTTTTTCAGAAATTTTTTGGCCATAGGGCCATAGGAGAGATTTTTTGCAGGTGAAGATTGAAGCTTGTTGGTGAAAATTTGATATTTGCATCACATTCAGAAGGTCCAAAAACCCTCAGATCAAATTTTGTTTTATCCAAATCAGACATTTGAGGCAAAATGTAGAGTGATTTGCTTTTTGGAGGTGTAACGACAATTCAAAAAAAATAACAACAACAACGATTTTCAAACAACGATATCTTCCTCATATAGACTCCTTTTTGCGAGAATTTTTTTTTTTTTTGGGGTAGGATTTTGTGATCTACACATTGATGTAGGTGGTTTGAGATCTCTATTTTTGAATTTTTCTGCAACTCCAAAATCTCAAATTTTGCCACTTAAAATGCTTGGTACAGGCTCATCTGGACTCCAAATCAGCTTCCATTTTTTTTGAAAGTGCATATTTTTTTATCTATTTCCAGATCTGAAATCACATTAGAGGTTTTATAGACAAAAATACTACTTTTAGAAATAGACCCTAAATTTGCAAGTGGCTTTCAAGTGCCAACAACATCTTTTTCGGGGGGGTTCTTTGAATTTTTTTGGAGGTTTCTTTGATTGGTCCATCATGGAAGAGTTAGATTTGATCTACTTGACACCAGATAACTATAAGGAATGGAGTGAACTTATGGTTAGATATCTCTCTCAGCACAATGTACTACCATATCCACCAAATCTTGAGTATACTGTTGATCAAGTTGACCTCCTTATTCATACTCTTTATCGCTATATGGAGTATAAAGTTCTAAAAAAGAAATTCAAAATTAGTTCATTTGATCCATATGTTTTATGGATATATCTTTGGGAGCATTATGGAGATCCAGCTATTCCTCCATTCCCAGAAGATCTTCTTCCACCAGTTGCAGCTAACTCCTTTTTAGATGAGATCACACCTCCAACTCCTATTGCTCCTACTAATCCTATTCCAGCCATAGATGCTTCAAAATTAGTGCAATAGGATACTTTATGTTTTCCTACTCTACCTTCATGGGAAGACTTCTTTTCAGATATTGCACAGTTGTTCATGGAGTCTCACATTGAAGATGTGGGAGATATTCTTGATGACATTCATCTTCTATTTAAGGTGGGTACTTCATCCCTTGCTACAATGACAGATTCATGTACTTTAGCACTGCAGGGTACTCATGGTCTTCCAGGTGATGATTTCTTGCCAAACATTTTAGTTCTATTCTTGGAGTAACACACAGTAGATATGGGAGACTTTTATGATGATTTCTCGCTTCTCTTTGCTAAGGAGTCTTCTATAGTTATTGCACATTCTCTACATGATCAATCCTTATAGGTTGGCATGATTGTGGATTCTTCTTTACAGCATCTTCAAGAGGTCTCTTCATCAGTTGAGAAGACTGTTGGTTTCCTGAGATAGGTTCTACCTTTTTTCTTGTTTGATCTGCTCTTCTCTTCAGTAGTTTTGGAGGAAGCCATCATTAGTATTGACACAAGGACTTCTGAACAAGTTTTAGAGATACCAGCCATCATAGAGATTCCTTCTCCATGTAGGGGACATATCTCATGGGTACCCTTGCTCTTGTTTCTTCCAAAGGGGAGGAACATCATACAAAGTTCATGGATCAACTTCTACATTAGAGCATTTCTCACTGATTGGAACACTACTTTTAAGGGTGGGGGGACTACCTTGTCTCCTTCTCCTTTTTGGGGGGGACTTTATCCTCATAGGAGGTTTTTTCTTTCTCCATTCTTTCTTGTATATACATGGATTTATGTCGTAATGGGGGGGTCTTGATTACTCCATCCATCCATGCATCCTCTTTTCATCTTTCTTATTGGGGGAGGGATTTTCCCATGAGGTTTTCCCTCTTTCCTTGCTTTATGGGAGATTTGTATTTTCATTATGTATATGGGTATGTAACATGGCCTAGTACTTGGGACCCAATATGCATTTCATCCTAGTTTTGTAATCTTAAGGGCATTCCCCTAAGTTGCACTTAAGGGGGGGTGTTGGTGTAAATAAGTATTAACTTATTACACTTACTTAAGTTTACTTAGGTTAATGCATTATTTATTTAATTTGCATTATTTTATTTGTGAGACACTTAGGAGTTTGTGCACTCTTGTGAGTTGTCTTGATGACATCACAGGGGTATGTACCTCTTTTAATAAAATGTTGTCTACAACATAAGAATCTTCTACACACATATGAAACTTTTTTATTCTTATGCATTCATCTAGAATGTTGGATAAGGTGCTTAGTTGTCTTATCTCCTGGTTATATATAGAGACATTCTATGTGCTTCCTGAGAGGCCTTTATATACATGCACTCCTAGTGTGTTTGAATATCACATTTTGAACAGAGCAATGTATTCAAACATACTCTAATTAATTAATTATATCCATTTTTGGTCTACTGTGTGCTTGTGTTTGAGTTCTTAGTTCCTGGGTGAATTTTTCCCTTAGGAAAATTCTTATGATTGTTATTTTTTTTAATCTTGCATCAAGAACTTTATCTTTTATTTGATTTGATCAAATTTATTAATTTGTTGTTTCTCCTCTGTCTCATTTGGTTTTCGATCATGATAAGGCCATACCTATCAATTTTGATCCTTGATTTAGTTTTACCAATTTTATCCTCGACTTTTTTAAGTCAAAATTTATTAGTATTCTTTGTCCTAATGTGTTCCCAAATTGACCACACATCTCGGTTGTTTTATGATCCCAAATCAATCTCACACTTGAATTTATTTCTTTGAATACATGTGTTCCCAAATTGATCACAAATTAGTCAAAGAGGGAAAAATATATGCACCCTAAAATGGTCACCTAGACTATGGGCCCCTATTATTCAACTTATCAATTTTTCTGAATTAGTGGTTTACAATATTTTATTAAATCAATTCAAATCAATTTCTTTGATCAAATTGTAATTAATTCAATTATTTCAACATTTCCTAAGGTTTGATCATTTTATCCTAAGTCTTATTTAATTAAAAGAAACCCTCTCTTTTAATTAAATAAGTAATCCATATTTAATTAATTAAAAGAAAAACCCCTCTTTTAATCTAGTTAAATATTTCCTATTTAATTAAAATAACTTGTTCCCTTCTAATTAAATAAAATTCCACTTGAAAAAGGAAATAAAATAAATAATGATTAAATAAATACTTTTCTCCTCTACACTTAAACGCACATATTTCTAAGTGGGATTCCATTTAATTTTTATCATTTCTTCCCATTGGTGAGATTTTGTCTCACACAGATCATTCTTTCTCAACCCTTGATTAAATTTTATTGCCTCTTAATCTTAATCATCCATTCTTCTTTATAATGGAGACCCCTCTCCTCATTTTTGACATCCGCAATTATGTTTTTGTTATGCTACAGGTTTGGAGAGCGATTTTTGGAGAAGGAATTTGAGCATTCAAGATTTTTGTGGAGAACTTCTATCTTCTTTTCTTCTTCTCTCATGCATCCATGGCTTCCATCATCATGATCCATCCTTGCATTTTCATATTAGCTTAGGTCCATAGTTTCTTTCATAGATTAATCTTTCATTGTTATTTCCTTTCATAGATTAGATCTCCTTTCTTCCATTGCTTTGCAATGTTATCATTTAGATTAGCTTGCATTTTCATTTTCATGCATTTTGTGATCTTTGAATCTCTCATTTTATGGTGTACTTGCATGGGCACAAACTAGGTCAAACTAAGGGCCTCCATTACAAACCCTTGCACTCCATGAATATAGAGTTATTAGTCACCATTCTTGAGCAATCTTGGATGTAATGACTCATAGAAGTGTGTCAACATTTTGTCTCACATCATAATGTTTATGTTTATCAAATGTCTATAAAACACTAACTATTGGCATCAACCTAAGAATTGTTGGATAGTTTGAAGTGCAAGGGTTATTTATGTAATAATCTCTAAACTCATACATATATGTGCCTTTTTTGTTGTTTGGGAAAATTTTACATTCAAATAATTATTTTAACACAATTTCTAAACTTTTTGTTAAGTTATGGGTATTCAAAGGAATGGTTTGATTGGTTACCAATTTTTGTTGTTGGTATTTCCTACCTCAGTTATGGAGCCATCATTGTTCATAGAATTCAAAACTTATGGGTCACATAGGTTTGTTATCTTTTAAATATTTTATTAGAAATGAATTTGAACACCATATTTTTTGCAAGTTCTTAATCAATGGCTTTTAGCTATTTAATTTTGAAAATTTCCTAGATTTGAGAATCATGGCATGTAGTGGCTATTCATTAATTAAATATTTGATGGTTTTTAAAATCAGCCTCCTACAAACATTTTCTTGGTAGCATTAGTTATTGGCGGATCATTTTTTCACAGAAGGTGTTAATTTAATGTGTTGGTTTTCCATTGTTGCAAATATATCAAATTATAAGTCAGATTTGTGTAGTTTGTTGAAAAAAAAAAATCTTCGTAAAGTTGAGTTTTCTTTTTAGGTGATTCTCTTGTTTTAGTATTAAGTGTCATTCAAAAGGTTTCTACAACAAAAGAATGACTATGCATGATTATCTCTGAGCTATGCTCATGATCTTATTTATGTGGTAGTAATGACAAAGGTTTTAGATTAGTTGAAAAAGAGTGTCACAGGGAGATTAGAAATAAAATAATGGTTCCTTTCTTTGTTCTAAGAGTTTCTGACTAAGAAATTATTTTTGATATATCAACCAATCATTATAATAATAGCTTGAAATTTTGTCAGCATATAATATGAGTTAACATTTGAATTTTTTTATCATGTTCATGGGATGGTGCTACAGTTATTGGTTTAATAATTCATTATCTATCCTTGGTTCTAGTTGATGTAACTGGAAATTGAATTTACGATACAACTGGATCTACTCTAGTGGGCAAGTTACTTTGAATGGTATGTTTTATCTACTTTCACTGTTTGTCTTATAGCCTATTTTACTTGAGCTTCATGGGAAGTTACCTTTTCTAATCTAGTAGTGTTTTTTTTTCTTTTTCTAAATATTATGTTGGCTTATATGCCCTAGTTTTTTCTTTACATCATATTTCTTTTGTCCATGTTGGCAAGTCCTCTTGTGATTGTCATGGAAAGTACATATAGATGCTTACAAAATACACATATTATAAAAGTACCCTGTCCAAGCCATTAGAAAGCCAAAAACATAGATTTTGAGTAGGTTATGTATTGGGTCTAAGAATGAGAATTTTGTAATACATATTTTACAATTAAAATGAATTAATTTGATATTTAGGAACATGCTATTTTTATTTTTTCTTCACTGGAAGAAGAGACATGGTTTGGAATTTTGAAAGCACATAATGATATAAATAGTCTCAAATTTGTATTATATAATTTGGAGGTTTAGCTATGGATAGAATAAAGACAAATTTTTAGCTGAGGTTCTATGTAATGAAGTGTAGACATGATTTGTCTTCACTATTTATGGAAGGAAAATTCATCCTGTGAGAGTTTTAGTAGAAATAATATCACAAATTGGTGCATCATCATGGAATTTACTTCAAGATTTCTCATTCAAAATATTGAGAACTTATTAGTTAATTTAATGTGTTCACTACTTTCTTGATCAATTTGATGAATTATCTACCTAAGGGAAATTACATGCATAAATTCTAACAATTTGTATACATTGGTTTAAATATGGATTTTATTTTATTAATCCCTATGCTACAAAAAGATGAGTTTGGGTTGGCAATATAGTGGGTTTTTCCAAAGCCTTCTCATCAAACCTAGAATCTAGCCAGCTATTGTTATAGAAAATGCAAAAGACATTTCAGATTTTTGTTTTGACCTTGGATCAATAACTCATTAAGTTGTCATCTAGTAATTAATAAATTTATAAAATGACCTAGGTTTGTATATCTAAAATTTAATGCCTTTGTGATTAGTATGAAATGCAAGTCAAGACATTTTATTAATTGAAAGCCTATTTGATAGTAATGTATTATGTGGTACTTATATTCCTACTTATGGTAGTGTTAATTGAAAATATTATTTGTTTGTTCACTAGGTAACTTTCTTATTGTTAATAGTGGAAACTTATAATTGGAACAATTGTTCTTTTGTCATTGATGCGATATCTATGGATTAGACATATTGCTACCTAATCTAAATGTCATGTCTAGTTGATTGATGAAGACGATTTCAGAGTTACTCATAACTATATAACCTAGAGGAAATGTTGAAGTTATGAAAATGAAGTTACAATGGATATTTAATTAAATAAAATTTGATAAAAAAAAGTAATTATTTATGTAAAGAAAGCTAGGCCAAGAAAAGAAAAAGAGTAAAATACTAAGGAGTGCTGACTAATGCTAGTGTCAATCGAGCCATAATTAGTGCTAAGTTAATCTAGTGTGGACTAAGAATTAGTAATCAGCCAAGAAATTTAGTTGATGCTAAGCCAAAAGGAGATTAAGAATCATCCAAGTATTTTAGTATTGACCAAATATTAAAATTCAGTGATTTCCAACTAACACTAAAAGAAAAAATTCAAATAAATTGTAAGATCAAGCTAACTCAATTAATTTCTTGGGAGATGTAAAACATGTTGAAGATTGGATTGATTAATTGGATCATTAAATTCAATGTTGTGATTAGGTAAAGACCTAACAAAAGGATTATAGAAATGTTTCTAGAGGATGATCAAGAAGATGTATGTATACAATAAATTGAGTTGAATATAATAGTAAACCCTAAGATCTAATGTGGATGTAGAAAATGATAAAGAAAAAAATTTCCTATTTAAGGTGATACTTAAGAGAATATTTGGTGCCTACTCTAGCCCCAACTAGTGTGTGAAACTTTATATTTGAAGGAGTTCATATAGAGAAATGTTTACCAAAAATACAGAAGTGATTCGATGCATAGTGAAAAGAGAAAGCTTACACATGCTATTGTTGATATGTGAATTTGAGAAAAAGGATTAAGTGTTGATGAGAAGAGTGGATTTATTGCTTGAATAGTGTCCAAGTAGATCAAGATCAAAGATGAAAATGAAAAGATTATTAGTGAACCAGCATAAGGATTGAACAAAGATCTAAACCAACAAAAGTGAGTTGTAATCATACAAATCAAAATGAACTATAGTCTTTCTTATCATTGCAAAAAAATTGTATTGAAATCCTTTTAACAAAGGTTGACCTAATAGTTATTTGAAGACTTAATAGTCTACGTAAATCCTTTAACTAGGTGATATTCTAAATGGAATGATCAAAGTCCTCTTACAAGGTCACTCCTAATAGGCTAAGTAAATCCTCTAACCAAGTCACATTTAAGAGTGTGTATCATAACCTTTAACAATGTTGGATCCTAACATAGCTTACATTGAAAGAGTGCAAAAGAGTAACATGTTGCTTGTGGTTATTTTTGGAAAAAATTAGGGTAAGTAAGCTTTGAGAGGATAGGTGGGGGGTGTTCTGAATTAGTCCTTTAAAACTTTAACCCTTAAAACATTCACCACACATCCATCTAATAATTTGCATGTAAACTGAAATACCAAACTAAGCATGTTCATCCATAACATGAAATCAAATAAACATTCAACACATATACGACACAAGATATTTGGTTACCCATAAACCCTCCAATGAGAAGGAAAAAAATGGAGTGGGATGACACCTACAAATCTTCACTGCAATAGTTGTAAATTATATGCAATGAAGGTTATAATGTTTGATCATAAACTATGATATATTTTGTCAAAGGTATGCCCTATTAAATTCTTACAAATATTGTAAGATCTTACCCTATTAAAGGATTTCAACAACTTATTAGATGTATGTTTGGTTAAAGTAATTCAACTTACAATGAAGTAAGAACTCAGTTAAGATATTTACACAAAAGTCTACTAGAACTTGAAACCTACTAAGGCTACTCTATTAAGAGATTTTACTGATTCACCTATTGGAATGTATCAGCCTTGATCCTTCGGTTAGCACTCCTTTGCTAGATAGAATATGACCTCTATTTTGATGTATAACTGATCCTCTTTGATCATATGTATCACTTCCATCCTCTCTACTTTCATCACTTCTCTCTAACTGATTTTGAAATGCATATCTCAATTCACAACTCCTTAGTCACCTTGAATGCTCTGTCTATGTATGCAAACCTCTCTCTTTTCTCTTGCATCATTTTAGGTTTTTTCCACCTTAAGAAGACCTAAGTCATTTAGGGTTATGTAAGAAACAATGATTATGATTCAACCATTTTTCCACTTAGAACATCCCTCAATCTGATTGGTTGAATATACTATATAGGGACTCTCAATATATCTTACAAAATATCTTCTAGAATCACAAAAAAATCCTTCAATCAGCCTGAAAATGGTTTACATGGCAGTTTGTGCCATTGTAGACAACTATGTTGAAATTCATTTACTTAGTATCCAGTATATCTTCAATGTTGTAACTCAACCTCTGAATGAATCAGCATCCACTGTTCACTCAACATATAAATCACTTAGCATAAACTAATTTGCTCAACACTAGAGTGAGTCGATACTTATTGTCTACTTGGTACATACTATTTTTCCACAATCACTATATAGTTCACTCGACATGTACTATCTGACACCTTATGCTTGGCATGCACTACTTACTTGACATGCACTTTATGAATATGACTAAGTGTGCATCACTCATACGAAAAAACCAATCTAAGATTAACAATCTCGCCCTTTGACATGAGTGGAAAAAATACTTTGTCATTCATATATAATTTTAACTTAAGCATAGCTCAGATAATCTATAATCTGTACTGGGATTACATACAAAATTTCAAAACTTCAAAATTTCACAAAACTTCATAACTCCCCCAAAGTTGATTGTTATGTACTATATCTGAAGTTGATACTCCTAAGTAAATTTTCTTCAACTACTGGTTTACTTTGTTTCTTCTTTTACTCCCCCTTTGGGTAATCTCTATGTTTCCCTTTTCTTCACTATCCCCATTTTTCTCTATTCCCCCTTTTTTAACACTTATGTCCTAGGTGGTACATAAATTCTATGTTTGTCAAAAAATGGTTTATGGACCTCCATTATTATCTAAAGTGTTGCATCACAATTGTTGCATGCTACCTCTAGAGATTGAATTTGAATATCTAGCTTGGTAGCAAGGTCTACTAGGCCTTCATGAGCAGAAAGATGAGGAAATTTCTTCATCAATGTTTTTGCAAAGGCTACTTCCATATGAAACACCTCCATGTGTGGAGTCAACATGGCTTGAATATTGATCAAAGTAACTCAAATATTTGCATCTTGTACATGTGGTGCAGCTAATTGACCTTAAGTAGAGAAAATCTATGAAAATATGATTGACTTTGACTAGGAGATGATTGTAATGTTTTACTTGTTACATTTAGATCTCCTTAGAGTTTATTAACATGTCTTTGAACTTCTTGTGTGAAGAGATTTACATAATCCAATTTTTTTTTATAGAGAAAAAATATTCTCTAACACCTTCCTAACATCTTCAATTTTGGTTCCTAAGTCAACCTGTCTGAGTGCAATGACACTAGAAATCTTTTCATCAACCTATTGGTTAATAGTTTGTCCCTCCTTTATGTAATAATTCTCCTTAGGTACAAATTAACCCAAGACCAAGATGTTCAATAACTAGCATGAAAGATGAAATATAGTATGACCAGAATAACAATATGATATTCAATTGATTTTAATTTACACACTAGAGGTGCCTGTATATAAAGGCTTCTAAGATGCATCTTGAATGTCTCTAGAATGAGCTAGGAGATAAGCATTAAAACTAAGCACAGATCCACCAGAAGTGGATTATCCTCCATTATGCATGAATTTACATGCATCAATGACAAGATAAATATGACAAGGTCTATCTTGTATGGAGATGTTGTAGACATTGTTTAATTAAATTAGATGCTAACTCTTATGTTGTAGACACCATGTGCTATATTAGAGTTGCTTACTCCCATATTGTCAGCATGAAAACAAATATGAGTATGAAAAATCCTAGGTGTTTAACCTAATAAATAATAAAACAATTTATTTAACCTAAGTAAATTTAAGTAAAGTGTAAATAATAATTATTTATACTAAAACCCCCCTTAAGTGCAACTTAGGATAATGCAGTTAAGCTCACAAAAGCTATGATGAAATACATAATGGGTCCTAGCTGTTAGGCCATGTTAGGTACCCATGTACATAATTTAATGTCGTACAATGTAAGAAAATCATTCTACAAATGGAGAAAGAGGGAAAACCTCATGGGAACAACCCACCCCCAAAAGGTGATATATGTACAATATCGAAGGATGCATGAATGGATGGAGTAATGAAGACCTTCCAATTATTACATATATTATGGGTATAGAATAGGGAATCCATTGATTAAATCCCCCCTTTAGTGAAGGATCTCATAATGATAAGTTTCTAAAGACAAAAGAAAATCCAACGTCAAAAAACAACATTTCTCCATTTTCGAAGAAGATACACCAAGTATAGATACAAGTATGCTTTGCACAATGGATAGGAAGATGGAAGAGGGATCCAGATGTAGTATGGTGTGGATGTTGCCTTTGAAGTCTACTCATATGTCAACAAGTCCTTGATGAATATAGATGCCATGAACCAATTTGGTGAATGCCCACAAGAAGGTGGAAAACAAGGAAACATGTCCATGTATGATAATGAATTAGGCTTCAAAGATGATGAATCATCCTAATAGGAAGATGGAAGAAGGGAAGCAATGTCATCTCCCCTCAATGATGGATGCACACCCATGATAAAATATCCTTAATGTCTAAAGAAGCTATACCATGAAAGTTGAATGATGGTCCTCCTAGTAGGAACAAATGTTGCCATAGGTGTAGTTGAAAGAAAATCTCAAAAGATTGATAAAACTCCTCATAAGTAAAAGAGTCCTTCTCCATCTACTATAAAGAAATTACAATGATGTAAGAAAAATCAAGTGTTTGAAGGTCAAAGTGTCCCTTGGAAACAAATGAAGAAGTCTCCTCAACAAAGAGAAGATTAATTTCATTGATGATGTCTCCCACATCTTCAATGTGAGACTCCATGAACAGCCCTGCAATGTCTGGAAGGAAGTCATCCCATGAAGCTGAAGTAGGAAGACATGTTATATCCTTCTATACTAAATTAGGAGCATTTGTGGCTAGAACTTGATTAGTAGTAGCAATAGGAGCATCACGAGGTGAGATCTCATCTAGAGTTGAAAGAACCATATCTGAAATGACTAAAGATAGAATGTCTTCTAGAAAAGGAGGAACTATGGGATCTCCATATTCTTTCCTAGGAGCCATCCAAATATGATAAGGGTGAATGAGCTTTTTAATGACATGCCAATAATTAGAACTAATACTAAATATAATGATATCCAAGAGTCTATTAATAGGTGGCTATTCTTCAATGGAAGAGATCAGTTCATTGGAACATAAATAAGGAAATACTTGCTTATGCTCTCTTCATAGATGATCAATGATTAAAGCATTCCAATTGTGATAGTTCCTTTTTGTCGACGGGGGTCTAACTACACACTAACATGTGAAAAAAAACTCCATGAGATTAATGTATGTATGCACATAACAAAAAAATTTCTCAAAAAAAGGATTCCATATGAGGGAGATATCTTTGTTTGAAAATCATTGCTATAATCATTTTTCCTAAATTATTGCCGTGATGCCTCCAAAAATCAAATGGCTCTAGATTTGGTCTTAGATGTCTGAATTGTAAGAAAAATACTCTATTTTGGGAGTTTTTTGACCTTCTAAATATGATTCCAATATTTGACTAGCACTAGCAAGCTCCAATCTTTTCTTGCAAAAAATCTCCCCTATTGGCCTAATGGCCAAATTTTTTCTAGAAAATAATACAAATCCAAAAAAAATAGCAAAGATGAAAATGATAAAATATGTAGATATGAAAATTAAATTTAGAGATTTGAAAATTTTGCAAATTGGGTCTTTGGATTCTTGTTTGCCAAACAAATTTGTCTCAAAATTGAGTACGGCCAAACATAGGAAAATTGATAGTCAATTTTTTCCAAATCGATGCTCCAGATGCAATGGTGAGGTCTGCTTTGTCTCTAGACACTCTCAATATCTATGGATACTCTAGATCTACATTAAGGTGTCCTCTAAGAGCTGAAGCAAGATTAGTTTCCAATGGCTATAAAATGATGCTCCTATTACTCTGATATGATCTAACAATTTGGTATAGCTTAAATACCATGTAAGAATTTTCCTATAGGAAAAATTCACCCAAGACCAAGAAGCTCAACAACTAGCACAAAAGAACAAATGAAGTATGGTCAAAATAACAATATGATATTGAATCAATTTTTATTTACACATTAGATTTTCCTGTATATAAAGGCCTCTAAGATGCATCTAGAATGTCTCTAGAATGAACTAGGAAATAAGCATTACAACTAAGCACATGTCCACCAAAACTGGATTATCCTCCGTTTTGCATAAATGTACATGCATCAATGAGAGGATAAGTATAACAAGGTGTATCTTGTGTAGAGATGTTGTAGACACCATGTGCTTAAATTATATGCTAACTCCTATGTTGTAGACACTATGTGATAAATTATAGTTGCTTACTCTTGTGTTGTCAATATGACAACTCATATAAGTATGAAAACTCCTAGGTGTCTAACCTAATAAATAATAACATAATGCATTTAATAGTGTAAATAATAATTATTTACACTAACACTTTTAACTTGGCTTTACCTTGACTCTAGATGCCCATAATGTGAGGAACAAAAGGATCTTCACCAACAAATGGGTTAGTGTATGTGTTATATCACTTCCCTTTGAATTGTAAGGTGTCGGTCCCTTATATGCAATATAGAAAATGAATTGTGTTTTTAATAGTAATGCACTTAACCTGAGAGAAAAATAGGGTAAACCAAGATGTTCATAACTACAAACACCCCAGGTAAAAATATATTTGGGCAACTTATAACACCTATTGGAATGGATATCACAAACTACCTTGAATTTCTTCTAACATCTACTCCTACTTCTATGCATAGATTTATTAGCTACATGAAAAAGAGGAATGAAGAGATAAGCACATGAGGGAAAATGGAATTGATTTCACAATCAGCTTTGAGTGGAATAGAATCCAACCAATAACTAATAGATTTATATACATTGATATTTCATTTCCCAATGAAACTATCTAACATGATATGAAATGAACAAGAGAGGAAGTAGAATCATATATGAAGAAGGTAAATGAAATCACTTTCACTGCAAACATCAAAATGAAATGGAATCCACCTAATTATCATAGGTTCACATACAATTTTCCTTAAACTCTTTATGCAGAACTAGTATAATAATGGGAAAAAAAACATGATCAGTAAAATTAAAGTAAATATAATTATAGACTCATTCACCATCAATTTTGACAACCTTTCTATTATCAAAGGAGGTCACATTTATAGGTCCCCTATTTAGGGTTTTGGCTAGTTACAGATTCATCAGTTAGATTGATAGAGCATTTGAACTGCTCAAAAACTCAATAGCCGTTCAAAACTAATATGAATAAGACAAGAAAAATATCTAATATTTAACATGATCATGCTCCCTTGGCACCTTTGAGAACACTTAGCGATATTTCATCTTCTTGTGATTCCACAAATCCTCTAGAAAATCATAGTTTTCTTCATGTTCTATCAATTTGAGCCAAATATGCATGATTCATATTCCAATATTCAGTGCTAGTTTGAACTTCCATTATTGAGCTTAGAACCTATGATGAAGATTATATCATGATAAACATCTTTATGCATTTCATTTATATTTCCTCAGTGGATCCCTCTTGTTTCTTTGTCTCTATAATTAATGATCAAGAAACTTTACATAGAGACAAAGCAATGTGGTAGATCTTATTCCAATCTCACACTGGTGAAAAATGATGTCAGTCTCTTTGTTTTATTGTGTGGGTCCACTTTCTCTAGCTAGGTGCATCATAGCTAAAAATTGACATCATTTCATTACATGAAGGATTTGAGATAAACTTGTTTTGGTTTGCGGCTGAGTTCTGACTATACCTTATGAAAGGTGATGGCCCACTAGACACGTGTTGATCCATCACTGTGTCACTATGGATAATGCTCAAGAAAATCTACATAGCGAGAGAGTGACAAACGAAGATTCATCTCGATCTTACAGTGATTAATTTCCCTTTATATCATGGGTCTAATTTTGAGTTATATACCTTGTGGCATCCATGTGGTAGTAGTTTATTGTCTGACGTCGGACAATTTTGCCTCATTGGCACCTTGTGACTAGAATCTAATGGTGCTTTGTGAGAGATAATGGCCCACCAGAAACATACTATCATGCCATTGTGTTGCATGAATTAAAGATCAATCATCTTTACATAGCGATATAATGACCTCCATAGATCCTCTTTGATCTGATGGTCAACGAGATGCATTTAACTTTCTTTTGAATGGGACCAAATATGATAGGTAAGCATTTGACTTTTCAACTAGCCAATAGCATATGTTCTCTCATTCAATTGACTTTTCAAATTGGTAATGTGGAGGATTAGACATGTTTTGATTTGTTGATTCAATTTCAACTCAAGTATTCACCACCTTTGATTGTGTTTCTTTTCCATTTATGCATTTATCTAGTTATCCATCATTGGAATTCAATTGATCTTCTTTTAGTTCATTATCATGATCTATATATTATCTTCAAGCTTGATCTTTGATGTTCTTCAACTCTATTTTCTCTGTATAAGGTCATGATATCTTCATTCTATCTATGTTCTGTCCTTAGTGAAACACTTGATCATAGAGTTAAGGTTTCTCAGAAATATGTAGGAATGCTTTCATGAAGGATTGCTTCATAGCACAAATTTTTTTCTTTAACATCATTAGGAATAGGAAAATATAAACCAGTAGAATGTCTTGACCTTCTTCTCATTGGAATAAAGCAAAAAAAAACCCTCCAAAACCCTAATTACCTAGCTTTGGACTGATGCATTTCTTATATGATTCTAACATTACTTAACTCAAAGGAAAGAAGAGAAGTAAGATCATCCTATAGGAAATCTAGACTCAGACTCATATGCCTTGAATCAAACCCTAGAATCTTGAAAAATATATAGGTGACTAATATCATGGCAACAATTGGCTCTGACTAGGGAACTAGGCATAGGGAGGAACCTATTAATCTCTTATCTTGAAATGGGCTCACAAGAAATACAAAAATGAGCTACCAACATCCTTTATTATAGAAAATACCTAATAGAAAAGATTAGTGCCTAGTCCATTGGGTTGCAAAGTCTTAAATAGCATCGTGAGATGCTATGCATTTAGGTTGTAGGGAAATAGGGAAACCAACACAAATGGAAAGAAAACTCATAGAAAGTAGGAAAGAAAGGGAAAAAAATAACTACACTAAACACAAACACACCTAACCTAATATATTTACAGAGGTAAGATGAATCTAACCTTATGGAACTAGCAAAAAAATATATTCAATTGAATCCACTTATTGATTGACTGAAGTAGGATCCCTTTCTCCACAATTGATTTTAGTCTCTAAGTAGGATCCTAACTTGTAGTAGCAATAAAAGCATGGTAACTCCAACTCTCCAAGTAGTATGCATGACTTTATTGAATTCCCACTCAAATCCAAACAACCATGCTTCATTATATATTACCTCATCCTCCTTAGACTCTTATCTTCTAGAAGAGGAAAATGATCATGTACCTCTTTATTAGGAGAAAATTGATTAGCACCAGGGACTTTAATTACCTTCAACTCACATGACTGGGCTTCATCAACCAAGTTAGAGAAAATCTTCTCTTGCACAAGATCTATTATTGGATGGGTACCTATTTTATTGCATTTAAGAACTAGGTTTCCCTCATCTCTGTAGTGATACATGCATTCTCTCTATTCTCTATTGTATCTTCATTATCTTCAAGGATGAAATCATTAGGAACAAACAAAAAAGGAGGAGAAAACTCAATCATTAATTATCCCTCTTCATTTTGATTTGGTTTTGCATTTGGGCCATCAAATTATTATGCTTTGCTTACATCCTATAGTGTGTCAATAACAACTTTATACTTTAGATTGACAATATTTGGTTCATAAAGATGAGAAGGGGAAGTAGGAAATAACTCGTCTTTAATAGTTAGCCCTATCATACCTAAGTTGTTGTGAGATGTTTCTATTTTCCACTTCAATGCTTCTTAAACAGAGTTATGAACATTAACCAAGCTCTCAAATAGGACATCCACCATAAATACTTTTTCAACAAGTCTTTCTTCATCAAGTGAGCATTTCTCAATAGGAGAAGGCCAAAAGGAAAAAAATTCTATTTTTATGTCTTCTACTTTCTTTTTGTCATCTAGGACTTTTTCTTCATAATCAGAGCTAAGGTCTTGATGATAAAAAAATAAATTTGCCAAGTAAAGTAGTCTCATAGAAAGGCTCTTCCTCATCATTCTTCTTGATCTTTAATAGAGTCACATCTTCTTCTTTTGGAAGAAATGCACAAGTTATTTCTTTTTCATATTGACAGTTGGTCTCAGGGCTCCTTTCTTAAATTACCTCTTTGTCAAGGATAAGATCTTTACTAGTGGTTTCATGAAGTTCCTCCTAATATTGATACAACCAATCTTCAAGTTGAACTTCATTACATCTTTCTTCAATTGGAGTCATATTTTTAGCTCTTGGTAGATCACAATTTTAATGTTCTAGTGTAGGCATATCATCATTAGAAGATTCTTCTTCAAAGAAATCTAATGGAGTATTGTTAGCTTGATCTGTAACATCAGGAATAGTCTCTTGTCTACCAAAGACTATAATTATATGAGAACTAGAATTAGGAGACATTACCATGGGAGTTTCATAACTAGGTGTACATGCTATCTTCAACTTTAACTCCTTTCTATTGTCCCTTTTCCTAATCCTTCAACTTTTAGAATAAGTTGCAAAGGTGGTCCCATATCTTCTTTACTTTGGGATAATATCCTTTATTGAGACTCTCTACAATATTTAATAAGATCTTCTAAAATACCTCTTTAATTTCATAGAGCTCTTTAAGAGTAGGTTCAGGTCTTAGCTTTTCTTGCTTCAACCTCAGCTCCTCTCTTTGCATGACTTTTAGATTGTAGAATCTAGAGCACACACATTTCCAAAGGGATGTAGAAACATAATCATCTTCAATACTAATATTCATTTGGATAGCATGGGAGATGCTTTCTTTACATAGAAGTATGAGCTTTTGCAATAGCTTTTTATTACTCTCATTGAGTTCTTGGAGAGTGGGTTTAGGACTTGGCCTTCTCCCAATATTTGAATTTGGCATAGCCATTCAATTGCACTAGACATTCTTCAACCAAAGAGAACAAGTCCTTCATACAGAGTCACCATTCTTCATCCTAGGTAAGACATCTTTAGATTTCTAAGAATGAGAAACCAAAGATTGGGTTTAGATTCCAATCCCTAGTAGAGTCTCCAAAAATTGTTGGTTAACAATTTGTGCCTCCTTTTGACTTGGTTTTACCTTGATTCTAGGTGCTCAAAATGTGAGGAACAAAAGGATGTTCACCAACAAATGGGTTAGTGTATGTGTTATATTGCTGCCCTCTAAATTTTAAGGTACAACTCCCTTACATTCAATATATGCAATGAATTGTGTTTTTAATAGATAATTGTGATATGGGGTATGCTCTTAACCATAGAGTAGAAAAGGATACGCCAGGATATTCATAACTAAAAATGCCTCATCTAGAAATAGATTTTGGCAACTTATAACACCCAATGGAATGGATATCACACACTACGTTGAAGTTCTTCTAACATATACTCTTACTTCTAAGTGTAGATTTACTATCAAAATGCAAAGGAGGAATGAAGAGATAAGCACATGAGGGAAAATGGAATTTCTTTCACTATCATCTTTGAATGAAATAGAATCCAACCAATAACTAATAAATTCATATACATTTATCTTTCATTTTCCAATGAAACTATTTAACATGATATGAAATGAATAAGAGAGGAAGCATAATCATATATGAGAAAAATAAATGAAATCACTTTCACTATAAACATCAAAATGAAATGGAACCCACCTAATTATCATAGATTCACATGAAATTGTCCTTCAACTCTTTATGTAAAACTATTCTAAGAATGGTTAACAAAAAATGACCAGTAAATAGAAAGTAAGTGGAATTATAGATTTGTTCAACATCAAGTTTGCTGACCTTACTATTACCAAATGAGGTTCAATTTATTTGCCCCCCTCTTAGGTTTTTGGCTAGTTACAAATTCATCAGTCACATTGACAAAGCATTTGAATCACTCAAAAATTCAACTGTCATTGAGAACTAATATAAATAAGATATGAAATATATCTAATCTTTAACAAACAATGTCAGTCTCATTATTTTATAGTGTGGGTCCAGTTTCTCTAGCTAGGTGCATCGTGGCTAATAGTTAAGGTCATTTCATTTCATGAAGCATCTAAAATGGACATGTTCTAGTTTGTGACTGAGTTTGAATTTTACCTTATGAAAAGTGATAACCCACTAGACACGTGTTGGTCCATTGCAATGTGGCTATGAATAATGGTTGAGAAACTCAAAAAAGTGAGATAGCAACAAATGTAGATTCATCTTGATCTAATGATGATTAATTTTTCTTGACATCATGGGTCTACTTTCTAGTTATATATCTTGTGGCATATATCTAGCAGTACTTTATTATCTGATGTCAGACTGTTTTGCCTCATTGGTACCTCGTGACTAGACTCTAATAATGCTTTGCAAGAGATGATGGCCCACTAGACACATGCCTTCATGTTGGTTTGTCACATGAATTAATGATTGAGCATCTTTTCATAGTGACATAATGACCTCCATAGATCCTCTTTGATTTGATAGTTAACAAGATGCATTTGACTTTCATTTTTATGGGACCCAATATGATAGGTAAGCATCTAACTTTTCAATTGGCCAATAGCATATGTTCTCTCATTCAATTGACTTTTCATCTTGGTGATGTGGACAATTAGACATTTTTTGATTTTTTGATTTAGTTTCAACCCAAATATTTACCACCTTTGATTGTGCTTCTTTTCCATTTCTACATTTATCTCATTCTCATGCATGTGAATACAACTGATCTTCTTGTAGTTCATTCTCATGATCTATGTATTGTCTTCAAGCTTGGTCTTCAACATTCCTCTACTATATTTGATTTGTATAGGCTCACAATATCTTCATTCTACCTATGTTATGTCTTTAATGAAACACTTGATCATAGAATTAGGGTTTCTCCAATATCTATAGGAACGTTTTCATGAAGGACTACTTCATAGTATGAATCTTTGTCTTCAACATAATTAGGAACAAGAAAATATATACGAGTAGAATGTCCTAACCTTCTTCTCATCAAGATAAAGCATAACAAAACCCCTCCAAAATTCTAATTACCTAGCTTTGGACTAATGCATTGCTCATATGATTCCCACATTACTTAACTTAAACGAATGATGAGAAGTAAGATCATCCTATAGGAAATCTAGAATTAGACTTATGTGTCTAGATTCAAACCTTTAAATCTTGAAAAATATATGGGACTAATATCATGAGAACACAACCTTTGTTAAATACCTCTTCTCAGACCATTCTAAAAATTTAGTGTTTGTGTCTAATTTTGCATCACTAATCTTATCCACTAAGTTCCTTAGTTGCAAAATTATATGTTTATATGCATTAGCTTTTTGCAAGCTGAATGTATCAAGAAATATGTCTTTGATGTCATATAGCACTTCTCTTTTCTTGTGCTCCCTTCTCAACAACTCTTGATTCTTCTTCCTTGCTAGAGCCTCTTGTAATATGCTCATGTTCTCTACGCTGATTGATGCTAAATGAAACATTGGAAGTTTAATCACCTCATCTAGGTTGACATCTCCATAAAATGTGCCTTCTCCTACCTTATATGCTTTAGGAATAGTCCTTGGTGACTGCAATGGTATAGGTTCTACACTCGGCCTATGAAGAGTTTGGCTCGGAATAGGGGTTGAAAAGCTTGGTAAGGTAACCAATTTCTATATTGCCATTTGTTCCACTAGTTTCATAGCCAAAATTGAATTTTCATTATTATTCTTCTCTTTCTCTTTCTCCTCTATTAAAAGTATTTTCACTAAAGCATTTGACACCAATATGCTAACATTCGACATCACTAGGTCCTTTCATTGGTATAGCACAATGGGCATTGGAACATGAGTGTTAGTGGTAACCCTTGTTCATACTTTTGGACCTCTCTTCTTTGTAGATTTAGGTGGCACAATAGATGTGTTACATTTTAGTATCTCCCCTACTGATGCTTTGTCAATCTCTATTGTACTAATTAATACAGGATTAATGCATAGTTTAGTAGCTAAATTTGAATCCTATAAAATCCTCTTCAAATCATCCTCTATCAAAGGGCAGATGTTCTGTATACTGTTATTAGAAACATCCTTGTTCTTTATTTTTTCTTATTGACTAATGTGTTCCACATGAGGGGAACTAGCACTCGACATATGTACCTTAGGTACATTCTAATCTTGTTTCTTCTCTTCTTCAACTGTTGCCTCTATCTTCATTTCCTTTTCTATTCCTCCCTCATGACCATCTTTGAAAAATCCATCTTTTGTAACCTCAACTACCTCTTGGTCACCTTTTTCCTCACCTGCCTCTTTAGGTGCTTTCTCAATAGCTTTTTCTATCTATAAGCCATAGATAATTTTCCATATTTGGGTGCTTTGTTTGACAACCTCCTCAATGTTATTAGATAAAATGTTGAAGGCTTTGTATTCGGGAGAAAATTTCTCCTTGTATTTATTAATGGCCATAGTTTTTTTTAGAGGCAAAAGTGGCAAGCCACTATATTATTTTATTATTTTATAAATTCAGATTCAACGAGGTCAACTGGGAAAGAATTAGAGAAGAAAACCCAGCATCATCCCTAATATATACAAAAGTATAGATAGTTTAAACAAATAAATACAAGAGGTGTTTCAACTACCAGCCATTGCAAAATAGAAATTGTCATGGCATATTGGCAGTCTCCAATCACTATCTTCATGACAATGACCAAGAAAAAAATATAAATCTTACAAATGTATCCAATCATACCCAAAAACACCTTCAAGTGACCCTAGCTCACCAAGAAGAGGGCCCAAGCCAGAACAAAACTCTAAGGAGGATTGATTCTAGTCCAAATCCAAGTAAACCTAATCAATTAATTCTGAAAACTTTTGTTCAATCGGCAACACTGAAGCTGCATTCATACCCCTAGAAACTGAAATAGTAGAATCCATCTGTAAATCAAACAAAGCCTAACCTACTAACTTAATACGCTCCACCAATTGGACATCCATTAAATTTGGTGCAGAGGGCAAAGCATATTAAAATAATTAAAGCTGCCAATGTCTGCAGCTTTTTTAATTGCTTCAAAAATATCAAAAAACTCATCTTTATGTAGAAGTTGATAATGTGAGAACAAACCACCAACTAGTGCCACTCTATTCCATAAGTTGTGCTTTTGCATAGCCAAAATTAGTTTATTATCCACCAGATAGTAAGGATGGATTACCTTATGGGCCAATGTTTGAAGCAAATTAGGAGACTATATTAAATCCATTACATTAGAAAGGAAAATTGAAATAAACTAAGATGGATATAGAAACATTAGTGCCAAAGAGAAGAAGAACTCTTCACCAATAATATGTTGAATAGCTCTTCAAACTGTAGTTGAGTAAATTAAAAACATTTGATCGATCACTTCATCTGTAATAATGATTGATAACACCTTTTCGTCCAGAGATGAAGATAAGCAAATACGAAATTTCTTTGGCATGATGGCATGGTGCTATTTGTGACACATATCACAAGCCTGAGCGATATCCCACCCATAATTCATCTTGTAACCAGATGAGAACATTGAATTCTTCCAGAAAAAAGCAACTAAAGACTAAGGTAAATAAAGATTGCAATCCTCATATAATAAATTATATAGTGCAACATGCTAAAAGCCATCTATATTCTTACAAGAAAATGTCCTTGCAAGAGCTGAAAAAAGTACTGCCACCAGTGTATTTTAATGACTCAGATTTAGCCACATGAGAAAATCAAATCCCATTATCAAAAAATTCAATGTTGTCAGGGAATAATCAGAATTGAAGCACTTGAAATATACTGTGCAAGTCATATCCTCATAAATGTTTCTAAGTAAATCATGCTACATTTATTAATGTGTACTCTATTACCAGGGCAACTCGACAGTTATTCAGCAACTAAAAGCCTTAAACTTAGCACCGAAATTTGGGATGTACAAATTTTAACTCAACAAAAAATATTTAGCTTTGCATCACTCGACACCTGATACACTTCTGAACAACTCAACACCTGATACCAATCTGGACAACTCGGTAATGAATAGAAATAGTTTTAAACAAGCACTTTACCAAGAAACTGACAGACATCTCTTCATCACTCGGCACCTCTAACTGACTAGCTCAGCATCTGATACAATTCTAAACAACTCAAATTAGTACTACACCAACTAACTAACCAGTATGACAACTAAAGAAAACCTGAACAATTCGGCTCCTAATACAATCTTGGATAACTTGGCACTTAATACTACTCTGGACTACTCAGCACCTAATGCAAATCTGGATTACTCAGCATCCAAAAACAATTCTGGATAGCTCAACACTTGATACAACTCTAAAAAACTTGGCATTTAATGAAAATCTAAATTACTCGACACATAAACAACATACTCAACACTTGATAAAGCTTGGTCTACTTGGCACTAAGGGACATCTAATTATAGTTCACAAAACTTAGCATCCATGGCATCTACTCAACACTTGAAATTTGAAATTTAGATGCCAAGTGGGTAGATGTAGATGCATCCAAGTCTTCTTGAATAAAATTTTGAAGGACCTTGTATTTCTCAATAAAAGGAAAAGGGTGAAGAGTAGAAGTAGTAATCCCCACACAACCCAAATTTGATAAAAAATCTGCAACTTTATTCCCTTCTCGACCATAGTTAGAGATGACTTATTTAATTTATTCTTTAGTCTAGCTAGAGTAGTCTCCCTTATATTCCTCTCAGTTGTTAAACTATATTGCTACCTTGGCTCAACTCTATCATATAGATTTTTGGGTAAAGAGTTGGGAAGCTCAATATGGGTGGTATTGAATGTGGCCATCATCTTATATATATATTCATCAACCTTGTTTATTTCTACTTTTCCAAGCTTGTCAAACTCAACATGTGTGAAATCAAACAAATTTGCATTGTTATTAACGTTGTCACACAAGTTGTCAAAATCAGAAGAGGGACTATGGCTTACCACTTGAAATTAACTATTGTCATATGTCTTGGTCCACTCCTCATATGATTCATCTAGAGATATGCACTTTCTCCTCTTTGGTTTTTCTTGCTGACTCTTCTTTGCAGTAGTAGTTGATCTTTTGCCTTTGGGTTTTTCAACTTACAATGTTTTCTTTGGAGTAGCCCTTGTACTATCCTTGGTGACGAGTACTATTTTCTTTTGTTGTGTTATCTTCAAATCCTTCTTTGGTTTCTTTACTACTGGCTCATTATCTTTTCTTTTTTTCTTCTATGTAGGCTTAGGTTCTTTACTGGCTTTTTCTCCCTTGACACCTTCTTCATGTTCCACTTCCTCTTCTTCTTGGTCTTCTCCTTGACCTTTTGTTAATGCAAATGGGGCTTGAGTAGGTTTCTCATCTTCTTCATCCTCATAATCATCATCATCATCATCTTCTTCTTGTTCTTCTTCTCCTCCTCCTTCACCAAATCTCTCTTTGAGAATCTTCACAATTTTGTTCTTCTTTCTCACTACTAAAGTTGTCTTCAGATCTATTGTTACTCTGGATTTGGCTTCCTCATAATTTCCAAATGAGGTTGTACCTTTGTCTACTTTCTTTGCAAGTAGTGTCATGATGGTTTTTGATGCCTCATCCACATGGATTTCATAGGGAAATGGCCTATGCCATCTAACCCTAAGAACAACTGCTTGTCAATAAGTAAAATTAGCACCAACTAGAAAAGAAAAATCATCATAATATTTTTCTACTAGTGATACTAGGATCCTCTATCTTTCCTTCATAGACTTCTTAAAGACTTCAAAATAGCTTGTCACGATTAACTCAAAGTTATCCCCAAGTTTCTCTATAAAATCCCATTTTTACTATACTTGACCTACTGGTCTTCCAAGCAACTTTACCAAATGAAGGAAATGTGTTCTACACAATAAAAAAAAATGCAATCTAGAAATGAACCCAATTTACATTGTGTACTCTTTGTTATTCTTATGGCTCCCATGTTTTCTAATAACTCTTGAAGTTCTAACTCAATAGGGTCATAAGAGGTATCCTTCTTGATTATCTTGTAGCCTAAATCCATAGCCATACAAGATACACTATTCAATCTTCTAGATCGAAAGAACTTGTGAGCAATAATACTCACTGGTAATGCAATTAGGAGATCTATAACTATATAAATTATCATCCCTCTTTTATTCCACAAAGCCTGTATATTTTTCTCAATTACTTGCTTCGCATCAGTACACATGGTCTTTGGTCTATCTAGGGTAGGGTACCTTTTTACACATTGAATGATCCTTTTAGTGATCTTGGTAGGGCCATTTTCCAACCATACAGAGTGATCATGTATTCTGCTCAACAATATCTTAATCCATTCTATTTTGAGTACATTTGGATGATCTAAGGCATAGGTTAACCATTTTCTCACAACAATTTTATTTTCATCCTTCAACAGTCCATCAAAACATATTTGGCTACACAAATGTCTTATTTCCATGTCTCCAATACTTCCAACCTTACAAGAATATAAAACCCTTTGTAGTATAATAGAAAATGCACTAGTTGGATCTCCCTTATATGCAATCTTGGGAATAGCTCTAAAGGGTGGTTGTATAAATTCTTTTCTAATTAATTGAACATTTAAACCTTCTTTAACTTCCTTCCTAATTGCAGTAGAAGAACTAGAAACCATAATAGATAACTAGGGTTTTCATAATTCAAAGAGCATAACTCAAAATATGATAAATACCTTATGAATATGATGAGTTGTGATGAGTAGCAACTAAATTTAGTTTACAAATGCTTGAAACCTTTGACTTAGTTTTTCTTATGCTCTTCATGCTCTCTTCGATCTCGAATGAATGCAAATGAGTAAACAATTGACCATATAGCCCTTTAAAACTTCACAATAAATTCCTAGTGCTTAAGTAGCTATAAGCTCATCTATTATAGAAATTTAAACTCACTCATCTTACACATGATTTCTTCTTCACTAGGAAACCACAATGAGCTCGACCAATACTATCATATTTAATAGCTAGGCATCAACTAAAATTTCATTTCCACTCAACAACAATATGAAAACTAACAAAACTTATAGATTTGTTCAATGTTCTAACCAATATATTTCATCTTATTTCATTTATATATAATATTTTCATAACATAGATTCTTGGAATTGATGTAAAATATATCATTGAAATATTAGCCCCACAAACCATTTAATTTCCTAGTTGGGGGCAATGTGATCACCTAATCCATTTGATGAAGTGACCTAATTTGAACTTGTTGTGCTACAATCTTCCTTTTTCATCCATGTCTTGTTCATCTATATCTTGAAATTCTCAATATCAATCTTCCATTTTCCTTTGTTGAATTCATTGCTAGGTGCTTTTGACCTTGTTGGATACTTTTGATTGATGTGATAGTTAGTCTTCATGCAGCCAAAACATGTAGTTTAACTCAACCATCTACTATATTCACTTATAAAATGTGTTCTGATGCAATTCTTAGAAACATTTCCATACTCTTGACAATAGTGACAACTATACCTTGTATTGTAGTCCTAATTGTAGGACCTATCAGTATGGTTTACCTTAGCTTCCTTGTTTGATGACCAATTAGGCTTGGATCTGCACTCATATGCTCTATGTCCATACTTTGTCCAATTGTAGTAGTAACCTTCAAATCTTTGTGTGCTTGTAGTCATGGTCTTACATTCATGTTCTTGGTGTCCTTGATTGTTGCATTTATGACACTTACCCTTGAATTTCTTCTTAGGATTCTAGTTTGAATTGGTTCTCCTACAAAAATTTGTTTTCTGACCCATCTTTCCACAATTATGACAAGTAGGTTTGTAGTTCTTACCTTTATTGTTTCTTTGTTGATCACTTTTAGATGATTATACTTCTTCAGTGTTGGTGTATCCCAATCCAATAGTATCATCATTAGATCTTGGAGATCTCATCAGTTTCTCAAAATACTTGATGGTTTCACTAGGTTTGTTGAAACTTTCGAAAAAATCTTTTTCTCTTGTTAGATCATTCCCTTGTTCTTCATTTTTTAATTTTAGAGTTGTGATCTCAATATACTTTCCATTCAATTCATGATTGGTAATCATCATTTAAATCATTATTTCCAGTTGCATGTGAGCAATTCTATTTGCCTCTGACATCTTCTCTTCAAGTTTGTTGGTTAGTATCATTTTGTCATCTTCAATCATGACTTATTCTTCCTCATCTTTCTTTTTCTTCTCAGTCACCTCACATAGAAATACTAATTATACTTCTTGTTCTATCTTAAGATTTATGACCTGTTTAGTTAGGGCACTATTCTTTTCCATTAGTCTACAATTGTTGCATCATATTCACTTGAGTTTCTATCTACAAACAATTCAGTAGTTTCTTCCTGTTGGTAATGTGTGTCATTCTCCTTAATAGATTTCTCTTTCCTTCTACTTAATGAGCACTTCAACTCATCTCTTTTTTTATTTAGCTGATGTAGGGAAAGCTTTATTTTAATCTTCTAATTCTCAACAACTTTTCCTAACCTATAGAATTTCATCTTCAAGATCTTTCCTCAAAGCTGCAAAGCTTTCCTTTCTAGAGAATAAGACTCTGATACCAATTTTTTGAAATAAAATAGGGAAAGTAAAATCTTGGGGGGGGGGGGGGGTGCTATGAATCAATCCTTCAATAAAATAACCCTAAAACAATTACCATACATTCATCTTCCAATTTGCATGTAAGTTGAAAGACGAAACTAAGTACGTTAATCCATAGAATGAAATCAAATAAACATTCAACACATATATGACAGAAGATATTTAGTTACCTAGAAATCCTCCAATTAGAAGGTAAAAATGGGGTGGGGATGACACCCAAAAATCTTCACTACCATAGTTGTAAACTATATCTAATGAAGGTTGCAATGTTTGATCATAAACTATGATCTACCCTGTGAAAGATCCACCTTGTAAAAGGCTTAGAAAGATTGTTAGATCTTATCCTATTAAAGGATTTCAATGGCATATTAGAAGTGTTCCTAGTTAAAGGACTTCAACTTATAGTGAAGCACGTACTTGGTTAAGACATTTACACAAAAGTTCTGCTAGAACTTAAAACCTATTAAGGCTACTCTATTAAGAGATTTTATCGATTCACTTGTTAGAATGTCTAAGCCTTGATCCTTTGGTTAGTACTCCTTTTCTCGATAAAAGATCACCTCATTTTTAGTGTATACTTGATCCTCTCTAATCAGATGTATCACTTCTATCCTCTCTTCTTTCCTCTATTCTCTCTATCTAATTCTACAATGCATATCTCAATTTACAACTCCTTAATCACCATGAATTCTCTATCTGCACATGAAAACTTCTCTATTCACTCATTCAATATTTTAGGTTAAAAGCACAAAGTTATGTCAACTTTTAGGTCGACTTATCAAAATGATTGAATTTCAGTAATTCTATCTAAAACCAATATTGTTCAAACATACAATCTTCATAGTTTTTTTCTAGCTAATTTATATATGGTCTCACACTTTTTGAATTGGACATGTGTATTAAATACATGTTTTATACTAGTTAGTATCTAATTACTAAAGAAATACAATTTTTAAGAAAACTAGCATTTCAACAGCTCTTACTATTTGTCGTGATATTTTTTTAGTAACATATAAAAACCATTTTATAGAGCTCAAACTCAAGAATACTCTCATATAGAGTTCATACTATTTTAATTATATATAGTATATTATAATTTAAAAAATTCTACAAGTACATATTTTAACACTCAAGAAGATGTCTATTTTGATAAAGGAAAAAAGACTAAATCATATTAAAAAAATTAAAATTTATATGACATTCTAGAGAAGATATTCCTCTTCAAGAATTTATAATTTTTCTTTTGGCTGGAATAGATTATTATGAAAATTGTGGTGGGAGATGAAAACTATCAATTTGAATAAGTTTAAATTTAAATCATTATAAAAGAGAAAATATAGGTCTAAAGACAATTTTTATTTTTGATTATTCTAGCTACATATGTTATCTATAACATAATCTGAGATCAAAGGGAAATAAGTTTATTTCCATGTAGTCATGTGGCGGGAACTAGACCCCTAATTTTTGGCATTCTTCAGCAACTATAAGTTATCTTTAAAAAATAGGAAAATATATTACTTCTTATTCTGAATAATTATTAAAAATTATACTTCTCAACTTCATCCATTTCCACACATTTTATTAGTTTACTTCATTCTCAAATTCTAAATAATAATACTAGATTTATGTCATTGAAGGTGAACAACTATACTTTTGTTAGCCTTTTCCTTTGTAAAAGGGTGACATAGATTTGTGCCTTTTTCCTTTAGGTTTTGGTCTCCTTAAGAAGACTTAGCTAAGTTATGGTTAGGTAAGAATTAACAATTTTGATTCACCCATTTCTATGCTTAGAACATCCCTTAATTTGATTGGTTGTATGCATTGCATAGGGATTCTCAATATATCTTCAAAAATATCTTGTAGAATTACAAAAAAAATCCTTAACTCAGCCCAAAAGTGGTTTACATAGAAGCTTGTGCCACTACAAACAACTATGTCCAAAACTATTTACTCAACACTTAAAGCCTTTGATGCTTGGTATCCACTGTATCTTCAATGTGTTAACTTAACATTTGATTGACTCAACATCCACTATTTACTAGGCATGTGAATTACTTAGTATAAACTAACTTTCTTGGCACTGGAGTGACTTGGCACATACTATCTACTCAGCACGTACTATTGTTTAACACTTACTATATAATTTAGTCAACATGCACTACTTACTCAACATGCACTTTGTGAATATGACTAAGTGTGTATTCACTCATATTTCAAAACCAATCTAAGATTAACAATATCCCCCTTTGACATGAGTGGAAAAACACTTTTTCATGAATTTATAACCTTAACACAAGCATAACTTAGATAATCTATAATCTATACTTAGTGCGCATATAAAATTTTCAAAACTTCATTTTTTTTTGCAAAACTTTATAGCTCCCCCTAAGTTGATTGTTCTGTGTTGTATCTAAAGTTGATAATCCTATTGAGTAAATTTTCTTCAACTTTTGGCTGACTTTGTTTCTACCTGTACTCCCCCTTTGGGTAATTTTTCTATTTCCCCTTTTCTTTACTATCTCCCTTTTTCTCAATTCCCCTTTTTTGACACTTATGTCCTAGGTGGCACATGATTAATGTTTTTGTCCAAAAATGGTTTATAGACCTCCATTATTATCTTAAGTTTGGATCCCAATTTTTTTATGCCACCTCTAGAGATTGAATTTGAACATCTAGCTTGGCAATAAGGTCTATTAGGCCTTCATGAGTAGAAAGATGAGGGTCTTTCTTCATCAATGTTTTTGCAAAGGCTAGTTCCTTGTGCAACACCTCCATGTCTAGGGTCAACATGGCTTGAATATTGATCAAAGTATCTTGAATATTTGCATCTTGTTCATGTAGTGCAACTAACTGACCTTGAGTAGAGAGTAGTCTACGAAAATGTGATTGACTTTGACTTGGAGATTATTGTAATATTTTAGCTATTACATTTATATCTCCCTCCAGTTGATTAACATCTCTTTGGACTTCTTATGTGAAGAGATTTACATCACAAAACTATGTGTATAGAGAAAAGATATTCTCTAACACCTTTTTCACATCTTCCATTTTGGTTACTAACTCAACCTATCCAAGTGCAGTGGCACTAGAAATCTTTTTATCAACCTTTTCTAAAAACTTCTTCTCAGACCATTCTAAAAATTTAGTGTTTTCATCTAGGTCTACATCACTACTCTTATCCACTAACTTTAATAGTTTCTCAATCATATGTTTATCTATTTTTGATTTCATATAGCACTTGTCCTTGCTTACGCTCCCTTCTTAGCAACTCTTGATTCTTCTTCCTTGCTAGATCCTCTTGCAATATGCTATTACTCATATGCTCTATGGTGATTGATGCTAAATCAAACTTTGGAAGTTCAATCACCTCTTCTAGGTTGACATCTCCATAATATGTGCCTTCTTGAACTTTAGATTTTTGAGGACTAGGCCTTGATGAATACAATGGTGTAGCTTCTATACTCGACCTATGAAGAAATTGTATAGGAACAAGGATTGCAAAGCTTGGTAAGGTAACCAATTTTTATGTTTCTATTTTTTGCTCTCAATTCTAACAATTGGTATAAGATTTTAGTTCTTATAGAGAAAGATTTGAAGGTACTTATACCTAAAGATCATTATGATCAAGAGAGGTGTACCCAAGATGAATAAGGAGAACTTTCCTACATGGTAGACCCTAATGAAGCTACACATATCCAACATTAGTGATGTTTCTCTAAGTAATGAATATCTAGAGGTGACATATACTCCTATCCTCTTGAATAATTGAGACATAAGTTAGATCACAACCAAGCAATGTTGGAGAATTCTGCATCCCTAAGATATGCTGAGTTTGATTACCTTAAAGATTGCAATACTGTAAAGAAGATGTGGGATAGATTGAAGACCTCATATGGAGGTGATGATAGTGTACCAAGAGCCAAAGTAGAAATCCTTAGAAAAAAAATGTATGGTATGAGAATGATGGAAGGTGAGAACATAGTACAATACTCCACAAGAGTTAAAGAGGTTTTTAATGATATTCAAGGAGAAAATAGAATAACTAAAGATGAAACATTGATAAGAAATATTTTAAGGACTCTACTCCCTATCTATGCCATTAGAGTCTTTGAAATTCAAGAATTGAGGTGCAAACCATGTAACATTTTAACCTTAGAAGGTATAGTTGGTAGAATTACTACTTTTGAGATGTCTAATTTTTATAACTACACACATGCTACCATTGAATCTTCTTTCAAGTCAGAGCTAATTCTTAGTAAGAAGAAAGGAAGACATGTGAATGGTGAAAGTGATAGTTTAGATGATGAGATTAATGAACTTGAAGCCCTCATTACAAAAAGTTTTGGAAGAGGTTGCATTAAATAGAGAGGTAAACTACATGTTATTTGTTTATCATGCAAAAAAGTTGGTCATACTGCTGATAGATGTCCTGACTGAGAAGTTAAGGATGAAAAGATGGAAAGAAAGTACAAAGTAAGAAGAGATGAAAAAGAATACTAAAGAAGCAAGGATTACAAAGGTAATAAATCTTGTTATGTTGTTAAAGAAAAGACTGATAATGAATCTAATATTAATGATGATGAAGTTGTCTATGTTGTTATGAAATGAGAGTCTAATGAAGAAGACAAAGCTGAATTAATCTTTGTTGGTGTAAATAAGTATTTACTATTTTAACTTACTTAATTTTACTTAGGTTAATGCATTATTTTATTATTTTATTTTGTGAGACACTTAGGAGTTTGCATAACTTTTTGAGTTGTCATGTTGACAACACAAGAGTACAAAACTCTATTGTAGCACATGGTGTCTACAACACTATTTTGTGTGTCACACCCTTGTAGGCTTATCCTCTCATCATTGCACATACTTTCGTGCTTAATGGAGGATAACCCATATTTGGTGGACATGTTCCTAGTTGTATGACTTATCATGTAGTTGATTACAAGGCATTCTAGATGTATCTCAGAGGCCCTTATATAAAGGCATCCCTAATGTACTCTTGACATGGCATATTGAATATATTGTCATTCTAATCATACTCTCTCTCTTGGTCTACAATTATTCTTGTCTTTGAGTTCTTAGTTCTAGGTGAATTTTTCCCTTACACAAATTTTTACAATTTTTTATGTGAACAAAAGTGATAGATGGATAATTGATATTGGATATTTCAATCATACGACTGGTGATAAATAAAAATTATAAGATATTGGTCCATATAATGGTGGATGTGTTAAATTTGGTAATGATATCCCATGTGTTATAAAAAGTAAAGGTACTATTCAATTGACTGACAAGATAGAATGTGAAAATGTTTACTAGATTGAAGGACTTAACAATAATTTGTTGACTATTTCATAGCTAAAAAAATTAGGTTACAAAGTTGAATTTCACAATAGCAAGGCCAAGATACATGATGGTGGTGGTAAGCTAATTAGAACTAGTGACTAGACAAGAGGTAACTTATTGTATCTAGACCTATCAGAAGAGACATGTATGTTTGTACAATAAGAAGATGTTTTGTTATGGTGCAAAAGATTATGCCATGTGAATTTTGACAATTTGATGAATATAAATAAGATGAATAAAGTAAGAGGATTGCATAAACTAAAGAAGCCTAACAATTCTATGTGTAAATAGTGTCAATAAGGAAAGATGAAAATGTCTATTTTTAAGAGTAAAGCATATACTACCAATGATATTTTGGAATTGATTCATACTGATCTATGTGGACCCATTGGTGTTAAAAATTACTATGGAGGTCAACATGTCATTCTATTTGTGGATGAATAATCTAGAATGATGACTATGACGTTTCTTAAAGTTAAATGTGTTGCTTTTCATTTATTCAAGTGGTATTTAGCTAGAGTTGAAAAAGAAACAAGGAAGAGTCTAAAGTGTTTGAGATTTGACAAAGGTGGTGAGTTCATTTCACATGAGTTCAATATATTTTGTAATGATAGAGGAATCAAAAGACATATGTAAACACCAAGCTCCCATCCTTAGAATGAGATATCTAAAAGAAGAAATATATCAATAATGGACTATGAAAGCACACTAATGACCATGGAAGGGATATCATAGATATATTGAAGAGAAGTGCTTAATACTATTGTTTATACTTTGAATAGAGTTCAAGTCAAGAAAGGTACAAATGCTACACCTTATGAACTATGGTATGGTTACGCTCCCAATGTCAATTATTTCAAAATATTTGGAATTAGATTTTATATATTGAAATATAATAGAGATGGAAAACTTGATGCAGAAAGTGATGAAGGCATATTCCTAGGTTATTCCACAAAAAGAAAAGATTATAAGTGTTTAAATTATAACACAAACAAAGTTGTGGAAAGTACAAATGTGAGAGTTGATGAGTTTGCAAAAAAAGGTGATGCTTCATGCAATGAAGAACCTAAAGACTATATTACATTCATCTATGTGGATGATGACACTCCTAGAACTAAAAATGAATAGACAAATCAAGATGGAAGTTCCCATTAGACGTGAAATGATGAAGTGCAAATGAAAATTACCGAGTAGAAAATAATGGGTGCAAAGAAATATATTGAAGATGCTATGTCATAGAAATGAAATGCCAACCATCAGATAGTGAATGCAAAGCATTCATTACTTGAACCAAAAAAAGAACAAAGAAGAGGAAATGAGGCTAAGATTATTTTTCTATATGAAACTAAAGAAGAGCCAAGAAGAAAGTTACCTATATTAGCAAAATATGTGAGAAGACATTATAAACATGATCAATGAATTCCACATGTTGAATCAAGTGTTATGACAAGGAAGAAACTCAAAGGTGACACATGCTTGTTATGTGAGTTTGAGCCTAAATAAATAAAATATGCTTTAGATAATGAAGATTGGATACATGCTATGAATGAAGAAATTGAATAGATTGAGAAGGACAATACTTGGACCTTAGTGCGAAGACCTAAAGACCAAAATGTCAATGGGACAAAGTGCATTTTTAGGAACAAGCTCAATGAAAATGGTCAAATAACAAGAAAAAAATGAAGATTAGCAGGAAACGGTTATGCACAAGTAGAAGGAGTTGACTATGGAGAAACCTTTTATCTTGTGACCAAACTTGAAGGCGTTAGAACAATTCTTGGATAGTTAGCTTACAGTAATTTCAAGGTATATCAAATCGATGTCAAATCTACATTTTTAAATGGTATACTAGATGAAGTATACATTGAACAACCTAAAGGATTTTTAGATCTAACCGTGATGAACATGGTATCTAAATTGAAAAAAGATCTTAATGGATTGAAGCAAGCACCAAGAGAATGGTATGAAAGGTTACATAATATTGGTTTTGAGAGAACAAATGATAACAACAATCTACACTTGAAGAATCAAAAGAACAATGAAGTACTATTGTTTGAAATTTTTAACGATTATATCATATTTGGAGAAAGATAATTATTATGTAAATAATTTTTTTATCAAATGAAAAAAGCATTTAAAATGTATATGTTTGGCGAGATCAAATTATTTATTGGATTACAAGTGTGCCAAATGAAGTTTGAAAATTTCATTTCACAAACCAAATACATCAAGGAAATATTGAAGACTTTCAGCATGGAAGATTCAAGGCCAATGAGAACACCTATGTCTACAAGACATAAGCTATCTAAGACTAATGATTCTACTAATGTGAACTAGAACCTATATAGATCCATGCTAGGAAAATTGCAATATGTTGCTCACAATACACTAGATATTATATTGCCACTTGGGATAGTTGCTAGATTTTTAGAAAATCCTAAAGAGAATTACATGATGGTTGTAAAAAGGATAATGAGATGTGAAAGGTATAGAAGATTATGGATTGTACTTCAAGACAAGTGATAGATTTGAAATAAAGGTTGTCACTGACTTAGATTGGGTAGGAAATGTTGATGACAGGAAAAGCACTAGTGGAGGTGCATTCTTTTTAGGAAAAATATTTTTCATGGAAAAGCAAGAAATAAAATTATGTTTTCTAGTCAACAGCTAAAGCCAATTATGTGGTAGTTGCAATGAACCATTCAAATATAATGTGGATTAAGCAATTTTTGAAAGGAATGCAAGAAGAGATTACAAATTCAATAGTTATCTATTGTGATAACACAAGTGCTATTAACATTCCAAAGAATCCATTGATGCATAGTAAGAAAAAGAGCATTGCAATCAAGTAGATCACTGCTTGAGAGAATTAGTTCAAGACAAAGTAGTGAACCTATAATATGTGAATATGAAAGAAAAAATTGTTGACATACTCACAAACCATTACCAAAAGATGCTTATGAATATCTTAGAGGTAAATTAGGGGTTATTCCCTTAACTAAAGCTAATTAAGAAGCCTAGGTGTATTGCATCACATATGCTACACATAATACTCTACATAGTGGTGCAATATAACTCTACTTTGGAACATGCCTAAGGTAGAATACTTAAGTAAAACATAATAGATCAGTCATAGATAGATTACAAGCATCAATTAGATATGTAAAATATCCATAATTAAGATGTATAATGAGTTTGAAGCTAAGATAGCTACACATCTTCAGCCTTATTTTCAAAGAGGGAGAGATTGCTAAGAAATAAGATCAAAGAAGTTGAGATTACGAAGAATTCATGAGATTACTGAAAACAAAAAGATAAATCTCAAAGCAAGAGAATCATGAAAGAGATCAAACTGATAGAGGGAGTTTGACATTTTAATGGATGTGAATCAGAATGGAGCTAAGGATAGTGGTCACTCATGAAAGTGAAATCTTTTTGGATTGTATGGTAACTAAGTTATTGTTAGAATTTTAGATACTTGAGATGTTACCATCAATGCCAAAGAGGGATATTGTTGGAAAATTACAATTGGAACAATTTTTGTTTTGTCATTGATGTCAAATCTATGGATGAGACATATTGCTACCTAATCTTAATGGCATATCTAGTTGATCGATGAAAAAGATTTGAGAGGTAGTCATAACTATAGCACCTAGAGGAAAGGTTGAAGTTATGAAAAGTAAGTTACAATGGATATTTCATTAGTTAGGCTTTGATAAAGAAAAGTAATTATTTATGTCAAGAAAGCTAAACCGAGCCCAAACAAAGTGTAAAATAACTCACCAAGTCATATTTAGTGTTAAGAAAATGCATTGTTGACTAAGCATTAACATCAATCGAGCAAGTTAGTTGATGTTGACTTAGAAAGATTAAATAGCAATCGAGTATTTTAATATTGATCGAGTGTTAAAATTTAGTGATTTTTGAGTGATAGCAAAAGAATAAATTCAAATAATTCATAAGATCAAACCAACTCAGTTGATTTCATGGGAGATGTAAAATGAATTGAATATTAGATTGGTGAGTTGGATCATTAAACTCCAGGTGGTGATTTGAAGATCTAATAGAACAATTCTCAAGAAGTTTCTAAAGGATTATCAAGAAGATGTATAGATACATCAAATTGAGTTGAATCTGATCATAAAACCTAATATCTATGGTGGATGTAGAAAATGGTAAAACACAAATTGCCTATTTAAGGTGTCACATAACCAAAAATTTGGTGCCCAGTCTAGCCCTAGCTAGTGTGTGCAAGTTTGTATAGGAAGGAAGTCATATAGAGAAATTTTAATTAGAAACACACAAGTGAGTGGATACATAGCTAAAAAAAAATCTTATAGATGCTTTTTATAAAAATTGAATTTAAGTAGAAGGCTTAAGTGTTGAGGTGAAGAGTGGATTGATTACTTGAAGGGTGTCCAAGAAGATCAAGATCAAAGATGACAATGAAAAGCTTATTAGTGAACCAACATAAGGACCGAATAGAGATCTATGCTAGATAAAGCGAGATGTAATCAAATAGATGAAAACCTACTATTTCATTTCTTCTAACTGTAAATAGTTTGTATTGAAATCCTTTTAATAGAAACTAACCTAAAAGTCATTTGAAGAATTAATAGTCTGTGCAAATCCTTTAACTAGGTGACATTCTAAATGGAATGATCAAAGTCTTCTTAGAAGACCACTCCTAATATGTGATTAAATCCTCTCACTAGGTCACATTTAATAGTGCATATTGTAATCTTTAATAGGGTTGGCTCCTAATAGAGCTCACTTTGAAAGAGTAAAAAAGAGTAACATGTTGCTAGTGGTTTTTTCCAAATTGATTTTTCATGTAAAATCCTAGTGTCTAACTATAGTGAATGTCTTATGAATTTTTTATATGTAATAATGGTTTCATTATACAATGCAAGTTAAGGTTATGCTAGTTTTACAATAGAGTCCAAGAAACCATAGGATAATTAGGATCAACAAAACATTGATGCGTTTAATGTTTAATTGTTCAAGTGGTACATATAGGCCTTGAGTAATTGACTCACCCCCTCCCTCTCATTTATTTTAAACATTTCTAACAGTTAACAATGGTTTTTATAGGTTACAATTTTCTTGATTTAGTCAAATTGACATGCATTTCTTAGTAGGGAAATTCATCCACAAGACATGGAACATGTCCTAAATTTTCTAGCCTCTGACCTAGTATGGACCATTTTCAGAGGTTATTTTGATCTTCAATGTACTTATTATATGCCATGCAATTTTATTTCTTAAGAGCCAAGTTTAATTTTATTGCTTAAGATCTAAGTTCAAACTCTTATAGGTAGTTGATGCTATTTATGATGGTGTCTTTTATGGTGTATTTTATGATGCTATTTATGATGCTAGAGTTCATTAAAATGTGTTGCAAACACCTTTAGATTCTAAAAAATATTTTTATGATGGCGTATTTTATAACCTATGAACCTTGATAGTCATATGACATGTATATGCTTCATTGTTCATGTCTGATTTTGTAGAGACAATTTTTTTTGAAACCATACTCTCAAGGAATATCTCCTACATGGTTCTAGTGAAATGCCAAAAATAGTGATAGACCAATTCTAAGGGAATTCTTGTAAAATATCAAATGCTCTATTTTATCTAGTGTTCTTGATTTAACAAAGATTCTCTTTTTTGTAACCTCAATTTCAAATACATGATTTAAAGAAGATTTTTTCCTTTCCATTTCTCTTGATGAAAAACTATGTGTGATAGTCAAAATAGTGAAAGGTATTATGTTTTAAGCTTTTGTCTTGATGGAAAATCAATAGTGTGATTTTGAACAATTGTTGATGTGCATTTGAGTCAAATAATGTTGTAAGGAATTTAATTGATATTTTAATTTGACAAAAACAAAATATCTTATTGAATGGTTATGGCTATTAGAAAATTTAAGTTGGAGATCACTATCCAATTATCACAAGTATAATACAAATTGTAGTCATAATTGGTTATGCTAATTCATTCATAAAGGATTGTGTGTTGTGGAGAGTCCATTGTTTAGGAAATAAAATGGTGTTTAGAAGTGTTCCCCTAATAAAATGGCAAAGGTTCTAGGTGATCTTAAAGTCTGATTACAAAATCCATTGTCAAAGTATTACGACTCTAGCATTAAATTATATTGACTAATTATCTATGCTTTAAGGCCTTTAATTAATGAAAGACATGTGTGAAGTTAAAGGTAATCTAATACATCTTTTAGAAGGCATGTTAAAGGTGATTTTATACAATTAAGAGACCTAGTTTTGATAAAGAAGTTTATCTTATGAATGTTTAGGTGGGAATTATTAGAAAACTACAAGTTGACATCCAACATAATTACATAAAAGGAGTCAAAACTTTCTGAAAGATTAAGGTTGAGAAACATATTGAGATGTTTCAAATTATGAATTGAAGGAAAAAAATCTACTAAAAGAAATAATGGTCTTTTCTTCGATATTGTGCAATGATGATGATGTCTAAATAGATGTAGACTCTAAAAAGAAAAACTATATTTTCTTCAATTTTGTGCAATGCTATATCTCACTAAATTGAGAGTATGATGGCCTACCTTCATGAACTATCATGTTCATTGGATGGATTCCCCAAAGATTGTAGCAATGCATTTTCTAGTTGTCATTTGGGATACCTTGTCTCAATTTTCCATCTTAGTCTTAATGCTATAAATAACCTTAAACTATGGACAAAGATACAAACTCCCGAGTTTTCATACCTTTCATTGTTTTCAAGACATTCTTCTTTCCTTCTTCTCATGCATTATTGTGCATTTTGGTTTGAAACTTTGTTTTAATTTACATGAACTTAAAACCTCTAAAATGCCATTTAAATGGTTTCTACTCTTCCTTTTTCATAGTGTCCTTTTCCAATCAAAAAACTCCCTTTTCTCAAGATCCCTATAGAAGTGCCTAGTTCCTTACCATCATGGAGACATTTCCAATTTCTAGGGACACTCCTCTCTTTTGTTCTTCACCTTTAGCAAGATTTATTTTTTTATTTCCTTAGAATATCAAAGACTAAAATGACTTATAAAATCTCTATTATCAATTTCTACAATATAATTCAAGCCTCTTTTTTTTTTTGTTTGAGATAAAGAAATTGCATTCACATTTTAGGGTATTATGAAAAAGTTATCCTTTCTTTGATGAGGACTATGAGTAACCTCTTGCATTTCATTGCATGGAAGAAAAAAATGAAGATATTTCCAAATCCTACAATCCTTTTAAATCATATTTCATCTAAAAGAGGCATACCTTACTATTCAACTTCTCTTGTGTAGGGCCCAATTGCTTTTGCACCAAAAGCCATGACTATTAGTGAACATGGAACACCACATAATTAACCACCTGTGGGTAGGGGAGCGCGTCGCATCACCCAACAATCTCCCCCTCGACGCGCATACCAGGTGCTTACGCGGGTCGGGAAGGCACCGGGGAGATTTGAACCCATGACCAGGCCAAAACCAGGCTCTGATACCACTTGTAAGGAAACTTGGTAATAAAGAATATAACCATTTCCACATAACCCATAATAGATTTGAAATAAATATGGAATTAAAATCCACATGCAAGAGAATAGAAAACATACCCACAAAATTGTGACACAAGATATACCCTGGGAAACCCTCATTGAGGGAAAAACCCAGCCTCCAAAAGCATCCATCACCATGTATTATTCAGCAAAAATACCATTGACATACAACCATGGAAGCCTTCATGGCCATAGCCACAACCGAGCAAACTATGTGAACAAGCATGAATCCACACATCCCATGCCATGCTTCCAACCTTCACAAATGCTCCATTGGCTAACCTGTCAAGCCTTGTCCCACTCGACTCTTGCCTTTTGTCTTCTCCTTGTCACTCTCTCTTTTTCTCTGAACATGGCCAAACTAGGGCATATTATATATCAAAATTTATCAAAATGTCAACCCGGATCCAAAGGTGAGGTCTTTTTTTACCCAGGAGGTCATTTCTGCAAGCTACCCTCCAAAACCCTCATTTAAATGAAACATCCGAAAAACTCTTTTGTCCAACAATTTCACATGCCCAAATCTTTTAACATCCCATCATAACAGCAAATCCAAAACCCTCAGACCTGCAATAAATCATTCATATATCTTGCCCTTTCTTTTATCCTCTCATGCATTCCCATGGATTCAATCTAGGGTTACAATAATAAAACCATAGCTCTAATACCAATTGTAGGGCCCATTTTCCGTTGCACCAAAAGCCATGACTATTAGTGAACATGGAACACCACATAATTAACCATCTGTGGGCAGGGGAGCGCGTTGCATCACCCAACATCTTGGAGCCTCATACACATGCATGCCTCCATATGGAAGGCAGATAGTGGTCTTAGGAGCTAAACAAACATTTTAACATAATTCTACAACTACCTATTCATGAAGAATTTCATGAGTATAATCTACCTCAAAATTGTCTTTCATAAGGCTGAAAACTCTTCATTGAAACTTGAATTCCATAGAAATCTTGAATAACCATATATATATTTTTCTAATTTGATCACAATATATAACCTACCTAGAAATCCATTCATATTGATAACCATCTATAGGATTTCTAAGTTGATATAGTCATATGTCTTCAACCTGAAGAACTCTTTTGATGGATTAATTTTCTCCTTTTTTCCTCATATCTCTTCTAATGGCCTATAGCCATTCTAAGTGTCTAACTTAGTATCATCTTGCTTCCCATTTTTTATCGTAGAGATAAGTGATTTTTAATTTACATTTTTCTTTCCCATAGAAATATCCAAATGGGAGAACCCCCTTCTAAACTTTTCATGGTTAAAATCCTTTTTGAATCTAAATTATCGAAATATTTTTGCTCAAATATTTGGCGACAAAGATGATTTAGATCTATGTATATTTTTCATGAGAGTTAGGCCCTAAAGCAATATTTTATACTTTCATCTTTCCCATTAAATGATTATTCTTTCAATATGATATTTGTCATGATAGTAAGCATTGTAACGTTGTCACCTTACCATGCTGAATACAAGTGTATATTATAAAAAAAACATCATCATTCTATAATGTACACAAGGGGTGGGCTCATTAATGTCATAGAGTCACACATATGACATCAATTGTTTTTCGTGAAGTCAGCATAGATCCTCTTGCATGGTATTGTCATGGTGTAACACTCATGACATCCACCATATCATAGTGTGGCTCCATCATGGCCACTTCCAAAGGATGGAATAAGAACATTCACTTCAAACTTCTCTCTCATGGAGAAGAATTCATTTTGAGGGATTACACTTAGAACTTCTCCATCACAAAGAATATATAATGAAGTAAATAAAAACCCATTTGACCTTCTTGTTCAAGGTCATTTCTAATGAATTGGAAAAACTCCATCTAGATCTGATATAATTTTTTTGAACTCTGTATACAATGATTCCTATGATGGATTTTAGACTCCCTCTAAATGTTAATTTTGCCTTTCCAAAGAATTTCCACCAATTAAACCCCATGACAAAAAGTAATTTTATTTATTCTTTAACATAGAAATTCATCATATCAATCATAGTCCTCTAACCATTGTAGTTTCATGGTTACTAATGAATTCATTTGACATTGTACTTAGGTATCCCTTATCTTCTGCCTCTATCATATGAGCATACCTTGGTAGTCAAGAAAAATCCCAAAGATGCTCCCTCTACCACAAAAGCATACATTACTCATGTAGTATTAATCTTCAAAGTGCTAGACCCAAAACACTTTCAAAGTAGTTATCTTCAGATTGAGTCTTACAAATACCGTAACCACATGTTTGATGCACACTTCTTCTTTTCCTAGAAGAAAATGCATAGAGACCAAAGAAAAGAAAGAAAACAAGGAAAATGTCTCTTATTATACATATAGACTAGAGAATAGAATAACCAAATAAATTTATTACTAAAAAAAAATGAATAATTATCTTTATGTAAATAAGAAGACATTTCCATATTTGTCAATTAATTGGAATGCACCATTGGTTATTATTCCCACACAATGTACAATTCCAACTCTTATACCTTAGAACAATTTTGTGTTACTTATTTCTATTTGATAGATATGAAAACTTATTCTATCATAGAGTGCATGATGTTTCATGCAAGGATCAAAATCCATCTCCATTAGCATCGAATCAATATATAGTGGGTTAAGCCAAAAATTACTAAGGATTTGACTAATAGGGTAGCATAATCAGAGCTTCCTTCTATATCCATCCTTTTTATCACTTTATTTCCCTTAGAATATTTTGCATCATTGTTCATGCTAATTGACAAGACTAAGTCTTTAATTTTACACTACTTAGCTGCAAAGACTATACATAGTCTCTAATTACTCAAACATTAATGAGCCCTTCAAACTTGTGAAATTCATAGAAACTTGGGAAAGAAAATTTGTAGTGCCTACCCTCTTTCACATCGTTTCTAGACATATTATTGCTATTATTATCAGACTATGATAGACTACCTTTATGTTAATGGATTAGTGGTATTGTTTTGACACTATCAGACATTATGTTATGGATTCAGTTGTTATATGATGAGATCATTTAGACTTTACATTTCATGTATGTATGATGATCATTATATTGTTTTCAGTTATTTTTGATGATTAGTTAGATGGTTTATTATCTCATGTGTTTTATTATGGATACTTACCCCATACTTGCATGTGTATGGTGTGCGTGTTTTCCTATTGTATGGCGTTTCTAATGTGGTTAAGGAAGGGAGTTGTTGTCACCTGCTTAGTCAGGATCTACACGATGCACCACTTCCTGCCATTGCCTGTTTAGCTTAGCACTATATATATTGTATGTACATGCATGGTTTTTTTGCAGGTTTCAGGTACCAGGTATCAACTTCCTTGAATTGCCAAGATGAGCATACCCTATTATACTATCTCAATGATAAGAGAGGGGAGATAAATTCTCAAGTCCAAATCCCAAACCCTAAAACCATTTGTCCTAGTGAGTTAGGACAAGTATCAAAGTTGAGTACCCACTGAATGTGTCGGATGACATATTTCGTGATTTTAAATCCTTTAGACTGCTTTTGTATGAATTGTCCTATGATGTGTTTTCATATTTTATCTTGGAGCTTTATGGTGAATTTTCTATTAATTAAGTCTCAACAAATAGATTTAATTAATAAATTAATTGTTTGAGAAAATTAAATATCATGATCTTTGATATTTTGTTTATAATTAATTAAAGGAGAATTAATTGAGAGAAAAGAATTAAATAAAAGAAAATTAGAAATTAAAATAAATAATAAATTAAAAAAACTAATAAATTAATAAACAAATAATAATAATAAAAGTTATAAAAATTAAAATAAAAGTTATAAAAATTAAAATGGAAGTTATAAATATTTAAATGGAAATTATTTAAAAAGTAAATTGGAGTTATTAGCTTGCATGGAAATTAACGCATTTCTCTATTCCTCATGTGTCAACAACACGGGGGTTAGTGCATCAATTAAGCACATGGTGTCTACAACCCTATGGCTCATCAAAAAGGTTGGAAAAGACCCATGCTTAGTTAGTGACACCTTCCAACTATTTCTAGAAGCATTCTAGAGGTTTCTTGAGAGCTCTTTATATATTCAGACATTCCTAGAAGCTTAGACAAAGCGTGGATAGCGTGGACAGCATGGGAGAGCAATTGAAGCATTAGAGGACTCGAGAACTCTGAAGAAGGGAGGAGCTTGTTCTGCGGGTTTTCTGAGGAAGAGCAAATTAGCATCAAAATCTGGGTAGATTCTTATGATTTTACTTATTCTATTTCCGCATCTTGCTTTCCCTGTCTTCTTCGTGTCTTCCATATGTCTTCTGAGGAATCTCATATTTCATTATGCATTTTTAATTTGGGCAATTAAAATTTATTTAAGGATTCTATATGCTTAGATCTGAAAATGACAGGGGGCTAGGGTTGAAAATTCATAGTTAAACCCATTAGGTTAATTATTAGAAATTTTGAAAATCAAGTTTCGTAGAGAAATTCTGAAAAATTGGAAATTGTATTCGTAAATCTTCTTACACACACACACACACACACACACACACACACACACACACACACACACACACACACACACACACACACACACACACACAGATATATATATATGTGTGTGTGTGTGTGTGTGTGTGTAATTATATATATATGTATATATGTCCATATACTGTAATATTTACAATTCTGTATATATATATATATATATATATATATATATATATATACATAAGCCTTTATATATATGTATACATACATATGTATGTATATAATATATATGTATTTGTTTAAAAACCGAATATCATTAATCGAAAAATGTTTTTGAAAAAATGTTAAATTTTAATCAAAAATCCGAATCGCACCACGTAGTGGAAGCGTTTTGAAAATGTTTTATACATATGCAAATGTTGGGCGGGGGGGTATTTGATACCCCACCCACCGCAGGCCTGCGAGATCCCAGGGTACCTGCGGTGCGGTACCTTATATGGCAGTGCAATTTAATAAATCGCATCGCGATTTTTCGTTTGGTTTAAATGACTTGCAACATCATCTCATATATGATTTGGTATGAATTTCGATTTCGGTTGCATTGTTATTAATTATATATATATATATATTTATGTATGTATATATATGTATATATATATATGTATATAAGTATATATATATATATAATGAATTATAAATAATTATTATAAAGTTCTAAATTAATGGATCACTCTTTTAATGATTTAAAGTATTGTTATTAAGTTTATGAAGAGATATTAATAATTAATTAAATTAAACATTAGTTTTAATTAAGATTAATTATTAGAATATATAATTGAAGTTTTGATTATTGGAAATGTTATTTTTTTCAAACAAAGTTTTTATAAATAAAATATTATTGGATCAATTAGAAAATTGAATCCAATGGAGGAACTTTTATTCATCAAGCAAATACATGGGTTAGGTAAAATGTGAAATTTCTCCACTTGATATTAATTTGGGAAAACATAAATTGAGACTCTTACATTCAAATTTGAAAACTTAGCAAAACCAAAACATGTGTTTACATTGTGTATTCCTTATGCTAATGTTTTGGGTTTTGGGTTGACTAGTGTTGACCAGTATAGGATGTCTACCAAAGGCTTGGGGGTTACGTGATTGTGATGTCATGATGATGTTTTATTCTCGATCTTTATAAACCCAATCATGATTATGTGATGGAATGCTCTATGTATTGGTTGTGACTACTAGTTGTTAAAGTTGAGATTCTTATGTTTGAGACCCTTGACTTAACCATTATTTTTGGTCATCGATCAATTATCCTTGGTTATATTCTAGTCACAATGATGGGACTGAAATGTGGATTTATTCTTAATGATGTCATGTTGTGACATGTTTGACTCAACCATTTTTGGAGTCTTCGATCAGTATTATTGAGATATATTTTGGTTATTGAGAACCATTGGATACTTGATTATCAGTGATACTTCAGTTGCCAATAGAGAGTTGTTGTGGTCATGATTTTCTATGGATGTTGCTCATGGAGATTTGATGCTTTTATGCATATTTGATGATTTTATCATGGATATTTGATGATTCTTATTGTGGATATTTGATGATTTTATTATGGATTTTCTTTGATGATTTTGATGATTTATGATACCATGAGCATTAGGGTTGGATATCTGCATGTAGTGTTGAGAAGTGGCTTGCAATGGGGGTCGGGGCTCTAAGAGGCTGCCAGGGTAACTCATTGTAAGTTGGATTAATAAGTGATAACATTCACACCTAATACTAACTAAATGAACCTAAAAAGATAAGAGTTTTGTTCTCGCCCATGCCTTGAGTGCTTGTATAGGCTAGGATGGGAGTAGTGAGAACACATGGTTGCGACCTTGCATTCCGTAGTATGCCTCGTCAGTATGAGAGGATACTAGTGGTCGCATGAAATCAGTATGGACCCTTGGAGTTTAGCTAACTGCCAGGGCAGCTTGTACATGATAATTGCGATGACACTTTCCCGCTTGCATATAGGTTCCTACATGTCATTGTGTGCCTCTGGGAAGTAGATGCCTATTTTATGATTGGAACCTTTGAGTTAGTATAATTTTAGGAGTCTTGGACTTTAGAGACCTGTGCTATGTGATTTTGATAGCCTGTTTGGGACTTGAGATTATCTCCTCAGCACGTTTGGAGTGGACCACTTAGGTACCACGGGGTCGGGTGGTAGTGTACTTTCCACTCTTATCATTTGAGAGTCATTGAGACATTGTGGCTGAAGCATCCTTCATGATGATGGATATGTATCCTTTCATTGATGATTGGCATATGTTAGATGATGTTATCTTATGCTTATATTTTCATGTTAGATTACTTCTACATATGATGTTGTATTTATTAGGAGTGACATTCCTACTATGTTAATGCCGATGATCTCTTCGATGATTTGGGATGTTACACACGGAGAGATGGCTAGGGCCCACGATGGTCTAATGATGCTATTAGTGGTTGGGAGGAACTGTGCACTTAGTTTATTATGTTTGATCTTATGATGGATGTATCATGTGATTATCTTTACTTTGATATATCATGGATTAGAATAGAGTGATGTACTATATTTCACATATGTATATTCTTTTAAGCCTTCATACCCTGTGACATGTACAGTGGATGATTGTGCATTCTAGAATGTAATTTAGAAAGGACATTTGTACATTGGGCTTATCATTATTATTTCATGTGGATGTTGTACTAGATGGAAACATGTATGTAATTCACGTTAAGGGATCTTAAAGAATGTAATCTGTTAAGTATGTTATGTTGATGGACATTGCTATTGCTTCTGTTATTGTGAATAAGTTATATGTGGTGTTTACTTTCATGTAATTTTATAAATAAATAAAAATGTTACCAAATTTAGTGAAATTCTAGGTTAATTCTTTGGATCCCTTGGCGAGGCATTACATTTGGTATTAGAGCCTGGGTTTCTACATTGGGAGCTCTGGGTATTTTGGAACAACTAGAACTTGAACTATTAAGTGTATCACTTCAACTTGAAACTAGGTGAACTAAAAATAGAACTTGAACTATTACTTGTATATTTTTCATACTTCAACACTTAGCTGTCAAAACTGAAATTTTACTTAGACCTAAACATAGAACTGAACTTAGTCTATTATAAACATGTGTCTTTCGATTGTAATAGTACTTTGTACTGTTGTAGGATGGTATCTGGGTCTAGGTCTTCTATTAGAGGCCATGGAAGAGGCTATGGTTGTGGCAGAGCCGTCAGAGCCCATGATTCTGCCCATGAGGGATCGGCTTGTATAGAGAGCAGGGAAGAGCACTCTAATAGGCAGCAGGAAGAGAGCCGTAGAGAGGACCAAGCTGAGTCTGAAGAAGTTGGTCTGAGACAGATGATGCAGACTATTCTAGAATGTCTACGTCCTATTCAAGAACAGCCTAAAGTGCATCAGACAGAACAAGAGCATAGACCCAGATCTAGAAGTCCTTAGAAGGATCGTTAGAGGTCCATTGTGTCCACTCAGATGAAGGATCTTTCAAGATCCAAGGTTAAGCCTTTCAACGGGAAAGGTTCTGGTTATGTGACCGAGCAGTGGCTTATTTCTCTCGACAGGATTTTTGCTATGCAGGACTTTGACAGCAATGTTAAGGCAAGATTTGCGATCACCAATTTAGAGAATTTTGGGGCCACTTGGTGGACAATTGAGGAGAAGAAGCTGGGGATCAATATGAGTAGTGTCGCTTGGGAACTATTCTTAGAGAGTTTTCATGAATGATTCCTACTAGAGGGATGGAAACAACAAAGGGCAAATGAATTTCATAATCTCGAGTAGTACACTATGTCAGTGACTGAGTATGAGCGTAAGTTTTATGAGCTCATGTCTTTTTCAGGGTTCAATGAAAATTCAGCTCAGTTGACACAACACTTTATTAGGGGTTTGAACAACCGTATTATTGGGGGTGTCAAAGTATTTGAGCCAAAAACCCTCAAGGATGCAGTACATCGAGCAATCCTTGTTGAGAAAAGTGTCAACCTTGGTCAAGGTGGTTTTGTAGGAGCGCTAGCAGCATCAGGATCTAAAGGCAACTTCAATTCAGGTGGTAACAAGAAGCCTTTCTTTTCTAAGGGAAAACAATTTCAGCAGCAGTCTCAGCAGACACAATAGCAGAAGGGATCAAATTCTCAGGCTCAAGGTGGTGGCAAAGGTTCTAACTTTAAGAACAATGGCAATGCTCAATGTAATAAACAAAATCAGCCCAATCAGCCAGCTCAGAGTAGTCAGTCATTTGTTAGTAGGAACAACCATCCGCAATCAAATGTACCACCTATGGGTAGAGGATCTAGCAGGAATACAGAATGTTCTTCATGTGGACAGATTGGTCATTATGCAGCTCAGTGTCCACAGCGAGCACCTCAATTTTCAAGACCTAGGCCTACAACTTCAGAGCCTACAGTTGGTGATGTAGGTAGAGCTCATAGAGTATTTGCAGCAGTTGAACACCGTCAGCCAGATCATCAGGGAACAGTGGTTGAGACCACAGGTGCTATTTGAGGTATATCTCTTTCAGTATTATTTGATTCAGGAGCTACAGATTCATTTATTTCACCATCTATAGTTTCTAAGAGTAAGCTAGATGTGGTGAAGCAAGATCATGGTTGGCAAGTGGAACTAGCCTCAGGTATCAAGGTCTCCACGAACTCTGTAGTTCATAAGTGTGGGCTTAGCTTAGGAAGCTTTGTTTCTATAGTGGATCTTCAAGTCATACCCCTTGGTTCCTATGATGTGGTTTTAGGCATGGATTGGCTTGGAACTCATAGAGCCAATATAGATTGCAGGAAGAAGATTATTATGTGCCAAGATGACCAAGGGAATGATGTGAAGATAGTTAGGATACCAAGGCCTATATCTCTGTGGATGATTTTTGCTATGCAAATGAAGTGAAGTTTCCATAAGAGATGTCAAATAATTGCTGTTATGGTAAATGATCTTGATGAGGAAGATCATGTGAGGAAGACTTTAGATCACCCGATTTTGCAGGAGTACATAGATGTTTTTTCCAAGTGAGATTCTAGGCATGCCTCCAAAGGGGGATATCGATTTTAGCATTGATCTAATTCTTGGAGTGGAGCCTATCTCTAAAGCTCCTTATCACATGACTACATAGGAACTGGGTGAGCTACGTCTTCAGCTAGAGGAACTTCTGGCCAAAGGGAGCATTCGACCTAGTGTATCACCATGGGGAGCTCCAGTGCACTTTGTGAAGAAGAAAGACGGTTCTTTGCACCTTTGTATCAACTACAGACTGTTGAATAAGGTGACTATTAAGAATAAGTATCCTTTGCCTAGGATTGATGACTTATTTGATCAGATCAAGGGAGCTACAATATTCTCCAAGATTGACCTTAAGTCAAGATACCACCAGCTTCGCATTAAAGAAGCTGACATTCACAAGACTGCTTTTCGAACTCACTATGGGCATTATGAGTTCACAGTGGTACCTTTTGGGTTGACTAACGCTCCATCAGTGTTCATGAGTTTGATGAATGGTTTATTTCGATCATATCTTGAGTTAGCAACAGTAGTTCATGCTTTGACAAGATGGAGACATTTCTTATTGGGGCACAAATTTGAGCTACACAGTGATCATCATAGTCTTTAGTATATTTTTACTCAGCCTAATTTGAATGCTCGCCAGAGATGATGGATGGAGTTTCTATGTGAGTATGATTTTGAGGTTAAGTACATTCAAGGTAGGGAGAATGTGGTGCCAGATGCTTTGAGTTGTAGGAGACATGTGGTATCATCTATGACTCTTAGTGTCGATTTGAGGAGTCAGATTCTTCAGGCACTTCCTACAGATTCTTGGTATCAGGAAGTGTGGAGAGAGATAGATTCAGGAAGACCCTTGGAAGGTAAGTTTGTAGGTTATGTTCGAGAATCAGATGGTCTTTTGAGACATTTGGGAAGGATTTATGTGCCATTATTGGATGAGCTTTGCACCTTGATTCTAGCAAAAGCCCATCGTACACCGTACTCAGCACATCCAGGTGTCAAGAAGATGCATGCTGATTTAAGATGTTTGTTCTTTTGGTTTGGAATGAAGCAAGATATTGCTGATTTTGTGGCTAGGTGTCTTGAGTGTTAGAGAGTCAAGGCAGAACACCAGCACCCGAATGGACTTTTGCGGCCAAATCTCATTCCTTCTTGGAAGTGGGATATCATCTCTATGGATTTCATTATAGGATTAACTATGACTATTCGTCGTCATGATGCTATCATGGTCACTATTGATCGATTGACTAAGGTGGCACATTTTTAACCCAGTAGGTTTTCCTACACAACAGCTTCTATAGCTAATCTCTTCATGCATGACATTGTGAGATTACATGTTATTCCTAGGAAGATCATTTCTGACAGGGATCCTGTATTCACATCTGCATTTTGGACATCATTGCAGCATGAGCTTGGAGTGAATTTAAACTTCAGTTTGACATATCATCCAGAGATTGATAGTCAGACAGAGAGGGTGAATCAGGTTTTGGAGGATATGTTATGGATGTATGTGATGGATAGGCAAACATATTGGGAGGACTATCTCTACCTAGTGGAGTTTTCTTACAACAATGGGTATCATAGTTCTATTGTCATGGTACCTTTTCAGGCATTATATGGTCATCCATGTCGTACACCCTTGAGTTGGGACAACCTTGAGGATCACATCCTATTGGGTCCTGAGATGCTTCTGATATAGAGCAATAGGTAGTGTGTATCCACGAGCATTTGACTATGGCATAGGATAGACAGAAGAAGTATGTTGATGCTCATAGGATTGATAAGCAGTTTGCAGTGGGAGATAAGGTTTTCTTGAGAGTGCAACCACGAAAGAGTCCGATCCATTATGGAAAGGGTTCTAAGCTAGCACCTTGTTTTGTGGGACCGTTCGAGATTCTAGAGAGGATTGGCCTGGTTGCTTATCGCCTTGCTCTACCGCCCAGCCTAGCTCGTATTCATGATGTTTTCCATGTTTTAGTGCTTAGGCAGTACATTCCTGATATTGTGCATGTTCTTGATTGGAATGTATTGCAGGTAGAGGATGGGCAGCTAGCTTTGAAGCCGATTCATATTCTGGAGTAGCGGGGGTTGACCCTCAGGGGTTGAACCATCGAGCAGGTAAGGGACCAATGGGACCCTACTAATGATTCTTCAGATACTTGGGAGGATGCAGCTAGATTGAAGGAGTTATATCCCTACTTGTTTGTAGGCTTCCAAGAGTAAGCCTAATCCAAGGGGGGGTGGATGTAGTGCCTACCCTCGTTCACATCTTTTCTGGACATATTATTGCTATTATTATCAGACTATGATAGACTAGCTTTATGTTAATGGATTAGTGGTATTGTTTTGACACTATCAAACATTATGTTATGGATTCAGTTGTTATATGATGAGATCATTTAGACTTTACATTTCATGTATGTATGATGAACATTATATTGTTTTCAGTTATTGTTGATGATTAGTTAGATGGTTTATTATCTCATGTGTTTTATTATGGATACTTGCCCCATACTTGCATGTGTATGGTGTGCATGTTTTCTTATTGTATGGCATTTCTGATGTGGTTAAGGAAGGGAGTCATAGTCACCTGCTTAGTCAGGATCTACACGATGCACCACTTCCTGCCATTGCCTATTTAGCTTAGCACTATATATATTGTATGTACATGCATGGTTTTTTTGCAGGTTGCAGGTACCGGGTATTGACTTCCCTGAATTGCTAGGATGAGTGTACCCTATTATACTCTCTCAATGATAAGAGAGGGGAGATAAATTCTCAAGTCCAAATCCCATACCCTAAAACCACTTGTCCTAGTGAGTTAGGACAAGTATCAGAGTTGAGTACCCACTGAATGTGTCGAACGACATATTTCATGATTTTTAATCCTTTAGACTGATTTTGTATGAATTGTGCTATGATGGGTTTTCATATTTTATCTTGGAGGTCTATGGTGAATTTTTTATTAATTAATTCTCAACAAATAGATTTAATTAATAAATTAATTATTTGAGAAAATTAAATATCATGATCTTTGATATTTCGATTATAATTAATTAAAGGAGAATTAATTGAGAGAAAAGAATTAAATAAAAGATAATTAGAAATTAAAATAAATAATAATTAAAAAATACTAATAAATTAATAAACAAATAATAATAATAAAAGTTATAAAAATTAAAATAAAAGTTATAAAAATTAAAATGGAAGTTATAAATATTTAAATGGAAATTATTTAAAAAGTAAATTGGAGTTATAAGCTTGCATGGGAATTAACGCATTTCTCTATTCCTCATGTGTCAACAACACGGGGGTTAGTGCATCAATTAAGCACATGGTGTCTACAACCCTATGGCTCATCAGAAAGGTTGGAAAAGACCCATGCTTAGTTGGTGACACCTTCCAGCTATTTCTAGAAGCATTCTAGAGGTTTCCTGAGAGCTCTTTATATATTCAGACATTCCTAGAAGCTTAGACAAAGTGTGGATAGCGTGGACAGCGTGGGAGAGCAATTGGAGCATTGGAGGACTCGAGAACTCTGAAGAAGGGAGGAGGTTGTTCTGCGGGTTTTCTGAGGAAGAGCGAATTAGCATCAGAATTTAGGTAGATTCTTGTGATTTTACTTATGCTATTTCTTCATCTTTCTTTCCCTGTCTTCTTCGTGTCTTCCATATGTGTTCTGAGGAATCTCATATTTCATTATGAATTTTCAATTTGGGCAATTAAAATTTATTTGAGGATTCTATATGCTTGGATCTGAAAATGACAGGGGGCTAGGGTTGAAAATTCATAGTTAAACCCATTAGGTTAATTATTAGAAATTTTGAAAATCAAGTTTCATAGAGAAATTTTGAAAAATTGGAAATTGTATTCGTAAATCTACTTATACATACATATATATATATGTAATTATATATATATGTATATATGTTCATATACTGTAATATTTTTAATTCTATATATAGATATACACACATAAGCCTTTATATATATGTATACATACATATGTATGTATATAATATATATGTATTTGTTTAAAAATCGAATATCATTAATCGAAAAACGTTTTTGAAAAAAATGTTAAATTTTAATTAAAAATCCGAATCGCATCACGCAGTGGGAGAGTTTTGAAAATGTTTTATACATATGCAAATGTTGGGTAGGCGGGTATTTAATACCCCACCCACCGCAGGCCTACCAGATTGCAGGGTACCTGCGACCGCAGGGTACTTACGATCCGCAGTGTACTTGCGGTGTGGTACCTTATATGGCCGCGCAATTTAATAAATCGCATTGCAATTTTTTTTTTGGTTTAAATGACTTGCAACATCATCTCATATACGATTTGGTATGAATTTCGATTTCGGTTGCATTGTTATTAATTATATATATATATATATATATATAAGTATATATGTATATATAATTAATTATAAATAATTATTATAAAGTTCTAAATTAATGGATCACTCTTTTAATGATTTAAAGTATTGTTATTAAGGTTATGAAGAGATATTAATAATTAATTAAATTAAACATTAGTTTTAATTAAGATTAATTATTAGAATATATAATCAAAGTTTTGATTATTGGAAATGTTATTTTTTTCAAACAAAGTTTTTATAAATAAAATATTATTGGATCAATTATGAAATTGAATCTAATGGAGGAACTTTTATTCATCAAGCAAATACATGGGTTAGGTAAAATGTGAGATTTCTCCACTTGATATTAATTTTGGAAAACGTAAATTGAGACTCTTACATTCAAATTTGAAAACTTAGCAAAACCAAAACATGTGTTTACATTGTGTATTCCTTATGCTAATGTTTTGGGTTTTGGGTTGACTAGTGTTGACCAGTATAGGATGTCTACCAGAGGCTTGGGGGTTATGTGATTGTGATGTCATGATGATGTTTTATTCTCGATGTTTATAAACCCAAAAATGATTATGTGATGGAATGCACTATGTATTGGTTGTGATTACTGGTTATTAAAGTTGAGATTCTTATGTTTGAGACCCTTGACTTAACCATTATTTTTGGTCATCGATCAATTATCCTTGGTTATATTCTAGTCGCCATGATGGGACTGAAATGTGGATTTATTCTTAATGATGTCATGTTGTGACATGTTTGACTCAACCATTTTTGGAGTCTCTGATCAGTATGATTAAGATATATTTTGGTTATTGAGAACCATTGGATACTTGATTATCAGTGATAGTTCAATTACCAATAGAGAGATGTTGTGGTCATGATTTTCTATGGATGTTGCTCATGGAGATTTGATGCTTTTATGCATATTCGATGATTTTATCATGGATATTTGATGATTCTTATTGTGGATATTTGATGACTTTATTATGGATTTTCTTTGGTGATTTTGATGATTTATGATACCATGAGCAATAGGGTAGTATATCTGCATGTAGTGTCGGGAAGTGGCTTGCAATGGGGGTCAGGGCCCTAAGAGGCTACCAGGGTAACTCATTGTAAGTTGGATTAATAAGTGATAACATTCACACCTAATACTAAATAAATGAACCTAAAAGGATAAGAGTTTTGTTCTCGCCCATGCCTTGAGTGCTTGTATAGGCTAGGATGGGAGTAGTGAGAATGCATGGTTGCGACCTTGCATTTCGTAGTATGCCTCGTCAGTATGAGAGGATACTAGTGGCCACATGAAATCAGTATGGACCCGTGGAGTTTAGCTAACTACCAGGGTAACTTGTACATGATAATTGCGATGACACTTTCCCGCTTGCATAGTAGGTTCCTACATGTCATTGTGTGCCTCTGGGAAGTAGATGTTTGTTTTGTGATTGGAACCTTTGAGTTAGTATACTTTTAGGATTCTTGGACTTTAGAGACTTGTGCTATGTGATTTTGATAGCCTGTTTGGGACTTGAGATTATATCCTCAGCACGGTGGGAGTGGACCACTTAGGTACCACACGGTCGGGTGGTAGTGTACTTTCCACTCTTATCATTTGAGATCCATTGAGACATTGTGGCTGAAGCATCCTTCATGATGGTGGATATGTATCCTTTCATTGATGATTATCATATGTTAGATGATGTTATCTTATGCTTATATTTGCATGTTAGATTACTTCTACATATGATGTTGTATTTATTAGGAGTGACATTCCTACTATGTTAATGCCGATCATCTCTTCGGTGATTTGTGATGTTACGCACGTAGGGATGGCTAGAGCCCATGATGGTCTAATGATGCTATTAACAGTTGGGAGGAACCGTGCACTTAGTTTATTATGTTTGATCTTATGATGGATGTATCATGTGATTATCTTTACTTTGATATATCATGGATTAGAATAGAGTGATATACTATATTTCACATATGTATATTCTTTTAAGCCTTCATACCCTGTGACATGTACAGTGGATGATTGTGCATTCTGGAATGTAGTTTAGAAAGGACATTTGTACATTGGGCTTATCATTATTATTTCATGTGGATGTTGTACTATATGGAAACATGTATGTAATTCACGTTAAGGGATCTTAAAGAATATAATATGTTAAGTATGTTATGTTGATGGACATTACTATTGCTTCCGTTATTGTGAATAAGTTATATGTGGTATTTACTTTCATGTAATTTTATAATAAATAAAAATGTTACCAAATTTAGTGAAATTCTAGGTTAATTCTTTAGATCCCTTGGCGGGACATTACAAAATCTCATGGCCTAATTATCTTCTTAAATCATATGAACAAATAGAACTAATACATTTGATCTAGACACCACATTTGTAGGTGAATACTTACAACAATCTAGAAATAGTCTAATTCAAAATGACAACAATGTATTGCACAAAAGTATTATTTAGAAATTTAGATAGATTTTTTATTTTTGCATTTGATTCTTAAGGAAACCTCAAGATAATTTAAAAAAGAGGAATGAAATATACGTCAATATTTTCCTTTTCTTGAACAATCACATGATGAAAAAATAGAACTTTGTGGACCACAAAGTTCATTACACATTGTTGATCAAATATGTAATATTGATAAATGAGTGTCAACACACTTAACAATTTTTTACCATGTGTGCCGAGTCACAGATAGTGTCGAGTAACATAGGAAGTTAATAGGTTTTGAGTAACACAATAATTCTATAAGTGCCAAGTGACACAGTAATTCTATAGGAGCTAAGTAACTAGGAAATACAATGGACGCTGAGCAATCCAGAATAGATGGTGTTAAGTATCAATATTATTTCATGTGCTAAGCAATGCAGCATCAACATGAAAGTTTGTGCAATCACAAACCATGATGTGAAATAGTTATGAATGACTCATGACAGGATAAAAGGATAAGATCAAATCCTCCCAACCACCTATGCAATCCTCATGTAGCCAATCAAAAAATTAGAGACTGCATGCAACCAATCGATGAATTTCAAGCATTTGAGTGGGAACACTTGAATCAAGGATGCATAAAAAACCACTAATCCTTATAAGATATTCTTGATGCCATTGAATAGAGAAGAGTTGAAAGAAGAAGGAAAAGCAAACCCTATTATTAAGGTCATTGCAAAAAATTTGGTGTCAAAGATTTAGTGGAAAGGATAGCACTTAAACATCCAATTGATCAGAATAGAGCAAGAAACAAAATCAGCAAATCAGATCTAGAAGAGATCACTAATAGAAGATTAGATCAAGTACTTGAGATCAAAATTAGAGATTGCATTAGATCAGGTGAATTATTCTAATACTCTCTCACAATTGTGTTAGGAAGTTGAAAATCCTATTGAGTTAGGTGGGTTTAATAGCCTTATGTAAATCCTTTAACAAGGTAACACTTCATGTAAAGTGTTTGTAAATCCTTTCAATAGGTCACATCTGACAGTGTGTAAAGCCTTTAACAAGACAAACCATCAGAATTGGTTGAAATCAATTGATGTAGTAATTTTGTGGGCGTCATCCCCACCCCAATTTTACCTTCTTATTCCTGAAGGGTTTCTAGGTCACCAAAATCTCAAGTGTTATGTGGTGATGTATGTTTGCTTCTCATGATTTTTTAATGTTTATATGCACGCATGTTAATTTAAGATATATGTTATTAAGGATTTAAAAGAAGAGAAAAGGCCAGTACTTTTGATTCACCCCCCTCCTCGCCCCCTCTCAGAAGCACTCTTCCCATTAAGGCATTCCAAGAATTGGTATCAGAGCCAAGTTCTCTCAAGAAGAAGCCTAATAGATTGGAGGAAAAGATCTAAAGATGGAAGTCTTCAAACTTGGGAAGATCATTAAGAACCAAGTGATAGATGTGCAATGCGCTCTACACAAGGTAGAGGAAGATAGAGAGGAATTAAGAAAATCCTTAAAAATAAGGAAGGAAATAGCTATAGCCAAAAGTGATATTCACTACAAGGAGATTGACACCACACAAGTATTTGCCAAAGGAGATTCCAAAGAATTTGATGTAGCAATAGCAGAATTGATGGAAAAAAACAGAGTTCAAGAAAAAGAGATAAGAACTCTTAAGATGGAGCATGAATCACATGCCATGATGCTATGTGAAATCACCAAGCAAAAGAAAAGAGTAGTTGAGGATAGATTCATGATGGAAGATGACAAAAAAATCTTGTAAATAGACTTGAAGAAAAATGTACTAAATTAACAAGGATCTTAAACATCCAGATGGATACACTTGGCCAACTGATGAATCTTCATCATGAACTCAATATGAAAGATATTGTGATCTCTACTTTGAGGTTACAGAATGAACAACTGCAGAATAAATTGAAGAGAGAAAAAGGAACAACAAAGAATCTCAACAAGTCAAGTGAAGCTATCAAGTACTTTGAACAGTTGTTGATATCCCCAAGATCAGTAGATGATACATCAAGACTTGGATACACTAGCACTTAAGTTGGTGAATCATCAAAGAGTGTTGAGCAAAGAAGTGACAAAGGTAAGGATCCTAAACCCACTTGTCATTACTTTAATAAAAGGGGGCATACTACTAATGTTTGCGGGAATAGAAGGATCAATCAGCCAAACACACCAAAAAATAAGGGTTACTATCACAAGTGCAACATGTAAGGTTACATGACACAAGACTGCATGTCTAAAGTCACCAGGATACAAAGATTTGATGGACACTACCATAATTGCAAGAAGTATGGACATAGAGCCTTTGAGTGTAGATCAAAGCCTATGTGGACACCAAATCAGCATGTAAGGAGGGACAACTATGTACACCATTACAATTGGTACTACAATACAAGAAAAAGTTGTCATTATTTCAAGAGTATGGTAACATACCCCATAATTGCATCAGAACACATTTCAAGGGGAACTATAAAAGATGGTTGAACCAAACTACTTGCTTTAGTTGCTTGAAAACTGGACATGTCAGCACGAATTGTCCAACAAAGGCCAAGGCACCCAAGACTAAAGTAAATAAAGGAAAAGAAAAGGTTGATGAGGAACACATCAGAATAGACATGAAGAAGAAATGGCAAAAAAAATATGGACCAAGTTCATCCAATGGAAGGGTCACTTCACCCAAGAGGTCAAGTGATCATATCTCATCCAACTAATCACAAGATGAGCCTATGGGGTTGATACATATAAGGAAGTATCATACATTAGCCCTAAATAGTGAAGAAGCACTGCAAAGTATAAATTAGCACGAGATAAGATGCCAAGATAAAATTTGAATAATGATGTCGAGATGTCTTTGGTTGCCAAGTAAAACTACTTTGGAAGCTGAGTTAAGAAGTCAAGTGGAAGCCAAAAAAATCCTGTAAGTGGTTACCGAGTTACTGACAAACTCAATAGATGCAGAGTGATAATAGTTGCTAAGTGATAATAGCTACTGAGTGACATAGAGTAGATGCCAAGTTGAAAATATTTGGATGCTGAGTGACAGGTGAAGGTACAAAAATGCATTAAATGCAAGGTTTTTGAGTAGCTTAAAGGTGAAAATTGATTCATTTTGAGCCATTCAAATGAAGAGTGTTCATCAAGAGAATGACTAAAAAATTTTCAAGCATTCAAACAAAGGTTTGTAGTGATTCATCATCAACCCAAAAGATCTCAAGTATTTAATTAGGTATTTTCTTTAGGTGTTGAGTTGTATAGTTTGTGAAGTTTACATTAAATGTCAAACCCTAGTTCAACCAAAATGGTGTCTAGTTCAAAGTTGACCCAAGGACAGGAAATCCATGAGATTTAAGTTGTTAGTAACGAGGTTAAAAAACTAGAGTTGAGGCCCATACCAGAGGTAGCATACAAAAATGATCTCACAGGTCCATTTTCTATGATTCTAGAAAAAGTCGTTATGGTCCAAGATGTGTGTAAGTGTTACAACTGTAAGATTGGAGCCATAGGAGACCTAGAAATCTACAATTCCTACAACAAACTCTATGATGATGGAATATTGAAGGATGAATTTTCAATTGTAGAGAAGAAGGGTTTAACCAAAGCCCTATTTTTTCCAATCATATTCAAAATTGAGTGGATACGTATAGTACTTAGCAGAATCCATGATGGATCATTCTAGTTAGAGCAAGGACCAGTTAAAATTACAAAGAAGATGGTTCATAGGTCACAAGTTTTCCAACCCTAGATCAGCCCAAGGCACTTAGAAGTGAAAAGAGAGAAACCATTGAGAAAAACATTCCTAGCAAAGTGGAACAATAGAGGCTTGACCATAGACACCAATTCTGATCCCCTTCTAGATTTTTCTATAAGGATCATATCACATTAGTTTTATCAATCTAGTATGTTGAATAGTGTACCCTGCATAGTATTGGATGTGGCATATAAGGTTGTAAAGAAAGACCACACCTATGACCTTGTAGAGCTCATGTTGCAACAAATAAATGAAAATATTGGAGCAATAAGAAAGTCCAAGGGAGAACAATGCAAATTTGGGTCAGTGTTGGTATGAATGTTCTTTTATGTGATGAAGGAATTCCCTTCATTTGGAAAAGTCAACTGGGATCAGAATAAAACAATTGTTGATCAAATTGATGATTACATTACATAGATGAGAGACAGTTTTAATGATCAAATGACTGTATATTTTGATGATTTTAAAAGCTCAATGAAATGGAGAATGAGGATACCAGTTTCACTGGTAGAAAAACATGAGAATGGCATATGCTTTCTAGTTGATATTGATTACACCTGTATACAAGCAGTCATTCCAAGAGTAAGATGGCTTAGACCATTGGGATATGAGCTTGATGTAGATCAAGCTTCAACAACAATTACAACACTACTTGTAGAGGATATTGATAAAATTGTAAAGACATTTGGAACCTATGACATTGTTAGATCAAGGGTGGTAACAGACCTTAAGATAGCTACAACAATGAACAATAAGGAAAATTTGGTGAAGAAGATAAAGAAAAAATTTGGTGTTAAAGAAATAAGTGTAGCAAGAGAGGTAGAGGAGATTATTGATGATGAAGAGGAAGGTAATGATGAGAAAGATGAAGATGAGCCAGAAGAAGGGCCACTTGAATTGACACAAGGTCAAGGTGAAGACAAAGATGAGAGTGCCGAGGAAGAAGAAGCCAAGGAAGCACCCATCAAAGGCAAGGTCATCAAAAGGAAGGCAAAGATGCCTCCTACTCCTTAGCCTAAACCAAAGAAAGTTGTCATGCCAACACCCAAGAAGCCAACAACTAGGGCTACAACAAGGGCCTCCACACAAAAATCCAAAGAGGAAGCTATCATAAAGAAGAAAGAAACCAAGAAGGTAGAGGAAGAGCCAAGGAAAAGAAAAAGATATGTGGTTCAACCTTATACTGATGACAAAGATCAATCTGAAAAGGTAAGTCATTCTCCTAAGTCTTCAGTTGATACATTATGTGAAAAGATTAGGAATTGAGACTTAAGTGACATGAAAAAGGTTGATTTCAATAAGTTCACTAAAGAGGAACAAAATAGGATAGAAGAATCAATATATGCAATTATGGCACAGTTCAAGTATACACCTCTTGAACTAGATGGACAATTTCCAAAGGGATTGTCTAAAATTGTAGAAGACAGATGGCATTTTTGTTTGAAAATGGAGAAGGAGATGAGAGAATCAACCCTAGTAAGCATACTACCTAATTTGAGAAGGGAACAAATAACTAAAGCATTCAAAAGGCATAACACTAGGTTTACACCAAAGTATAGGGCATTCTCCATTCTCCAAAACAAAATTGAAGAAGTTGTACAAAGAACCACAAGATCGTGGAAGAATTTATATAAGAAAAATGAAGATGTCCTTGAAGAGGAATACAAAGAAGAAGCTATTGCTAAGCTAGAAAAGAGAAGAGAAGACAGAAGTAGACAAAATGGTTGAAGAGGAGGAAGGAAAAGATGAAGATAGGGGTATTGATGGGCAACAAGACCAAAGTGTTGAAGACACACAACTACCACCTCCTAGCTCTCCTCTCTCTTCCATTACACCTGCATAAATCATAAAGATTAAGGATGTTACTGAAACCACAATTCAAAACATCAACCCATTAACTACAAAGGATCTCACTAAGATCCTTGACCAAACAACTCTTCAAGCATAATTGTGTACAAGTCCCATATTGGTCAGTGTAGATGAGCTCCAAGAGTCAGTAGATAAAATCAAGAAAGGTGAGGTGCCACCATAAGAACCACCTCAGAACACTCAAATTATAGGACTTTCATTTTTACCATCTTCATCACCACCAAGAATAGCCATGCAAGCTCATCAGGAGCCAAGTGCAATAGCAGGGGAAGTCATAGGTACATCAGTACAGATAACAAGTACACCCCTAAAAATAGTGGCACAAGAAGAGGATAAGGAAGAAACACATGATAAGGAGGAGTCTGTAATACAAACTTTGGTTGAGTTTCCAAAAATAGGAACTCCTACCAAACCCATTCAGAAGCCGAGTACTAACATGTTGATCTTACAAGTCAGGACACTAGGCTCAAGTTCTACTAATGTAGCTAGGACCATTAATTATGGTATTCCTGAGCTTGATGAAGAAATTCAAATACCCTATTATGACTCAAGCACTTTGACTAAGGAAAAGATGAATGAGACAAAAAGTGCATTGGATAAAAGAAGGAAGCAAGAGGCAATGAGGAAGGAATAAAAATACAAGTAGGCAATGAATGAGATCAATGATATATTCATGGATGCCTTCAGCCTACAACCTCTAGATGCAAGCAAGCCAATCCTTGAGTAACTATTTGATATAGTTGACCAAGTTAATAATGAAGACCATGATACTACTGCAAAGCTAGTGGAATGGTTAGAAAATAAGTTTCTAGGTAAGGTCAACCAAAAGATAGCCAATAACATAATTTTAGGACATGTTGACCTAGCGAAGAAATTGGATAAGGTAAAGATTGTACTAGGGAACATCTTTTTCCTTTATAGAAAATTGTGTGATTTTTCTAGGTTCATACAAGAAATAAATCCCAAAATTCTGAACCTTGAGAGCAAACTACAGCTCTCCAGTATGCAACTACCCTCAAATCTTGCACACAGTGAGAAGTATTTTACTCAAACACTTCACACTTTGAGGGAATTAGTTGCATTATCAGTAGAAGAGGCCACTATTAAAGAAAAAATGATGCAAATTCAAGCCTCAATTACTTCTTATTTGGAAATCTTACACAAGGAGAAAATGTCTGGTGAAACAACCCTCAAGAAGGATCCAAATATTTCTACACATGAAGGACTTGTTGATCTAGCAGCAGAGCTTGCAATCCAACATGAGTCATTAGATATTGCATTGAATAATTGGGATGCAACTCTCAAAATAATCGTTGATGTAAACAAGACATTTTTGGCCAAGCATGGCATTACTATTTAGAACCCTTTGACATCAGTGTAAAAAAGGGGGAGATAATGTAGGAGACAATATTCTAAGGGGGAGATATATTAAAGGAGGAGAAATGTTTATAGCGAGAAGATAAGGAGATAACAGGTTCAGAAGTTAGGAATAGGTCAGAAATAGGTCAAAGAACAAAGTAGATCAGGCACATTAGCACAATTTTTGTGACATGACAAGGCATAAACAACTTAGGGGGAGTCATAAGGTATATTGATTGTTTACAATATATTATTTTTGAAATTTTGTATGTAAGTTAAGCAAGTGAAGAATGTACACATAAGGATTAGATCATGACTGATTAGTTAAGTGTTTTTGAAACTCATGTCAAAGGGGGAGATTGTTGATCAAATAAGTAAGATTGACAAATGAGTGTCAACACACTTAACCATTTTTCACCATATGTGCTGAGTCACAGATAGTGCCAAGTAACACAAGAATTTAATAGGTGCCAAGTAACATAGGAAGTTAATAGGTGCCGAGTAACATAGGAATTTTATAGGTTTCGAGTGACACAATAATTCTATAGGAGCTGAGTAACTAGGAAACACAATGGATGTGGAGGATCAATATTACTTAATGCACCGAGCAATGCAAGATCAGAATGAAAGCTTGTGCAATCACAAACCATGATGTGAAATGGTTATGCATGACTCATGATAGGATAAAAAAGATAACATCAAATATTCACAAACACCTATGCAATCCTCATGCAGCCAATCAGAAAATTAGAGACTGCATGCAGCCAATGGGTGAATTTCAAGGGTTTGAGTGGGAACACTTGAATCAAGGATGCATAATGAACCACTAATCCTTATAAGGGAGTCTTGAAACCATTGAACAAAGAAGAGTTGAAAGAATAAGGAAAAGTAGACCCTATTATTAAGGTTGTTGTAGAACATTTGGTGTCAAAGATTTAGTGGAAATGATAACACTTAAACATCTAGTTGATTAGAATAGAGAAAGAAACAAAATCAGCAAATCAAATCTAGAAGAGATCAGTGATAGAAGAGCAGATCAAGTACCAGAGATCAGCATTAGAGATTGCATTAGATCAGATGTATTATTCTAATAATCTCTCACATTTTTGTTAGGAAGTTGAAAATCCTATTGAGATAGGTGGATTTAATAGCCTTATGTAAATCCTTTAATAGGGTGACACTTCATGTAAAGTGTTTGTAAATCCTTTCAATAGGTCACATCTGACAGTGTGCAAAACCTTTAATAGGGAAAACCATCAGAAGTGGTTGAAATCAATTGCTACAGTAATTTTGTGGGCATCATCCCCACCCCAGTTTTACCTTCTTATTCTTGGAGGGTTTCTAGGTCAACAAAATCTCAAGTGTTATGTGGTGATGCATGTTTTCTTCTCATGATTGTTTAATGTTTATATGCATGCATGTTAATTTTAGTTATATTTTATTAAGGATTTAAAACAAGAGAAAAGGCCAATACTTCTGATTCACCCCCCCCCCCCCCCCCCCCCCCCCCCCGCCCCCCCCCCCCCCTTAGAAGCACTCTTCCAATTAAGACATTCCAACACACATAGAGGGTAGATCTACTGAATTTGATAGAGACAAGATGATGTGAAAACAATATATGATGAGACATTGGAGAGAGGATTTCTTTACATATGATGCACTATATATACTACTTATAGTCCTCACACTCAACATTAAATGTCACAACTAACTCATCATCACGAATCTAATCCATAAATGGTTCTTTATCCAAGGCAGGATAAATTCCAACATGTAGATTGATGGTTTTATATTCCATTTAACAACAAACACAAACATGACAACCAACATACTATTGATGAAAATATTATAAGACTATTCACAAAGAAGATGATGAAGATATTATGATTTTATTGTTACCCTCTATGGTGGATTACTTCTTAGATAATGTCAACAATTGAAGAAAAGCTCAAGAAAAACAAGATTGTGAAAACAATCTTTTTAATATTTTAGAAAAAGAACATTTTTTATCGAAAGGAAACTTTAAGTTTTTGAGGAATAAATCAAGTTTTATTCTATGTTAAGAAGTTTTTATCTTATCTTCAAAAGGTTATATATTTTTGTTTTTTGTGAAGGCATAAAAAATGTCTGAATAGAAATATTGCACTAACAACTGTGAAGTTGAAGATGTAATGAGTTTCTTCTCAGCAATAAGAATACCAATACTTCCTTGGTGGATGTTTCCTTGACATATTTTCAAGGTTTTAGCATGTATATCTATGTATTGTCATTTTTCTTGTTATTGTTATTTATTTCTCTTATTGGTCCATTGCATCTAACTTGTGTTGTAAAGTGTATTGTTTTTGGTAAATGCTTTTTCTTCCATAACAAGTGGTATCAAAGCAATTTATTTTTTATATTAGCTATGTTTGAATCTAGTGTTGAGTCTTTTTTAGCATCAAATGGTAAAGGTTTCAAATGCAAGATTTGAGGTCAAGAAATTTAATGGAAGAAACAAATTCAAGCTATGGAAGCTCAAGACACATGACTTGTTAGTGCAAAAGGGATTACATAAGGCATTAGTTGGAAAGTCAAAGAAACCAACAGACATGATAGATGATGATTGGGAAGATTTGGATATGAGAGCCCTAAGCACTATCCAATTGTGTTTGACAGATGAGGTTGTTTTAATATTGTTGAAGAAGATACAACTAGAGGTTTATGGAGTAGAATGGAGAGTCTTTATATGACAAAATCCTTGACAAATCGAATCTACTTGAAGAGGCAACTATATAGCATATGAATAAAGGAAGGTATTAAAATTGATGACCATTTAAATGTTTTCAATACTCTAATTTTTCAATTGGGTAGCATAGATGTAAAAATTGATGATGAAGACAAAGCAGTTACACTATTATGTTCTTGCTCGAATCCTTGAATCACTTAGTTACTTCTATTAGTTTTAGTATAGCTAACTCCCTTGAAGTTGATTTTGTTGTGGGAGCTTTTTTTTCTAAAGAGGTGTGAAGGAAGTCTAATATAGAACCTCCACACTAAAATTAGTGGTGGCTAGAGGTCATTCCATAGAAAAAGGAGAAGGTTTGAGGGATAAATCTAGATCCAAATCAAGAGGCAAAAAGAGCAAGGGAAAATGTTGGTATTTCAAGAAGAAGGGCATATCAAGAAAGATTGTTGGAAAAGAAAAGAAGAGAATGATGAATCCAAAAAGGAAGCAATTTTAGCTAAGGGAAATTTAGGTATGGTTGGTGAAGTGTTATCTATTTGGAATATCTTACAAAGTAAAGATGAATGGATTTTAGATTCTAGTGCTTTTGATCACATGTGTCCACATAGAAGTTGGTTTCCTTCTTACCGACCCATTGATGGAGGTGTTGTTTTTATCGAAAATAATACTTTTTATAAGACTATTGGGATTGGGAGTATTAGAATCAAGATATTTGATGGTATTGTAAAGACACTAACAGGGGTAAGACATGTACCAGAACTAAAAATTAATTTAATCTCCTTGAGTGTTTTGGATTTTGGTGGTTATAAATTGTCTTGTCAAGGTGGAGTTCTTAAAGTGTCGAGGGGAATTTTAGTGGTGATAAAGGCTACAAAAGTTGGAAACCTTTATAGGCTAGAAGGAAGTGTAGATGTAAATCATGTGATAGTGGTATCTAGGGAAAGTAATGAATCTACTCATTTATGGCATTAATGATTGGGTCATATAAGAAAGAAAGGGCTATATTTATTTAAATCATAAGTTTCTTCTGAACTTAAAATCTTGGAATTTGAATTTTTGCAAGCATTGTGTCTTTGGAAAGCAATGTCGACAAAAGTTTAAATCTGGTTGCCATGCAAGCAAATGTATTCTAAACTATATTCATTCAAATATTTGTGGTCCATCCCCTATAGTTTCTTTTGGAGGAGCATCATATTTGGTGACATTTATAGATGACTACTCAAGAAAATTATGAGCCTTTTTTATTAAAAGTAAAGGTGATGTGTTTGGTGTATTCAAACAATTTAGAGATTTTGTTGAAAAGAGTATAGGTAGATCAATCAAGTATTTGAGAATAGATAATGGAGGTGAGTTCACATCTTTAGAGTTTGAGAACTATTGCAAAGAAGATGGGATTGTAAGGCATAAAACCATAGTTTACACTCCTCAAAAAAATGGTGTTGCTAAATGAATGAATAGGACTTTTCTAGAGAGAGCAAGAAGTATGCTCAATAATGCCAAGTTGCAGCAAGAGTTGTGGGCAGAATAGTTAATACAACATGCTATTAGGTAAATCGGTCACCATCAATTGCAATAGATTTTAATATTCCTAAAGAGGTATGGAAAAGTCATTCATGTAACTTTTTAAATCTGAAAATATTTGGTTGTGATGCTTATGCTCTTGTTTCTAAAAATCAGCATTCTAAGTTAGACCAAAATCCAAGAAATACTCCTTTGTTGGCTATGGTGATAGAGTTAAGGGATATAGATTATGGGATACTACTACCCATAAAATCATCATTAGCAAAGACATAGTATTTGATGAATCCTCTCTAACAAAATCAAATTTTGTAGAAAATAATTTGGAACAGGAAGAAGTACCACAATATAAACAAGTTCAATTGGAAACTCATCCTTCTATAGAAGAAAAAGAGCAAGAAGATCTCTTTGATGAAGAAGGAGTAGATTTAGAAAATATATAAGAAATTATGGACATACCACAACCATCTGTTAGAAGATCTACACGAGTTAAGAATCCTCCTAAAACGTATGATGATTTTGTTTCATTAGTTGCTTTCATTTCTTACAAAGGTTGTCTTCAAATCCATTTCTACCTTGGACTTCACAACATCATATGTGCCAAAGGGTTTGGCAGTCTTGCCAATGTCTTTTGCTAGCAATGTAGTTATTGCTATTGATGCTTCATCCACATCTAGTTCATAACCTAAGGGTCTGAGCCATCTTACCCTTGGAATTGCTACTTGAATGTAGGTGTATTCAATGTTTAATAGGAAATAGATATAATTGACATGTTGTTCCACTAGGAAAATTGGTATCGTCAAACTTTGTTTCATTGATTTATCAAAATCCTCAAAGTAGCTTGTCATTTTGGCTTCAAAGTTCTCACCCATCTATTCTATGTACTCATTTATTTGTGTCATTTCATATTTGTTTGAATTCTAGTTTACCTTTCCAATTGATGGAAACTCTTCCAAGACATAGAAAAATATGTAGGCAAGGACTTAACAAAACTTTCGTTGGGCTCCTTTTGACCTTCTTATTGCTCCTAGCTTCTCATTTATCTATTGCAACATTAGTTTTGCTAGATAATATGTATGATCTTTCTTTACAAGCTTGTAGGCTACATCCAAAATAATGCATGACATACTATTCAATCTGCTAGATTGGTAGAATTTGTAAGAAATCACTCGCACTACAAAATCCAAAAGGGGATCTATTATTGTGCCTACTATCATACCCCTCTTATTCCATTTGGACCTTGTGTTTCTCTCAATGACCTCTTTTGAGTCACTTCTTGAGGTCTTTTGTTGATCTAGGGTTGGGAAACCCGTAACTCTATGTACCATCCTCTTTTTTATTTTGATAGGTCCTATTTCTAGCCATAGAAAAACATCATGAATTTGACTTAGTACAATATGAATCCATTCTATTTTGAAAACCTTGGAAGAAACTAGGGCACTTGTTAAACCCTTCTTCTCTATAATCTATAACTCATCTTTCAGTATTTCATTATCACAAAGTGTGTCATACACTTGAAAGATTTCTAGGTCACCTATAGTGACTACCTTATAGTTGTAGCATTTTCTTACATCCTATACCATGACAATCTTGGGTGGAAGTATTGACAATGCACTGGTAGGGTCATTTTTGTAAGCTACCTCAAGAATTGGTCTAAAATCTACTTGTTTTACCTCATTACTGACTACCTAGACGTCATGACTTTCCTTATTCTTAGGGTCGTTAGAGCTAGAAGCCATTTTTCTGATCTAGGGTTTCAAAATATAACAAACTTTAACACTATGTAACTTGACACTTGATGAATACCTTAGATCGATACAATCTTTGCTTGATCACTATTGAAATCAATGAAAAAGGCTTCAATGCTACTATTTGATCTCTTCTACACTCTCATAATCTTTTCTCTATGTTTGAATGGCATGAAAATGACCAAAAATTGACCTTATACCTTTCAAAACTGAACATTGAATACATAATGCATATAGTTGTACACTTAGCTCCTGAAGATTTCCACATGACTCGGCTTCCATTGGCTTTCCATTACTCAGCTCCTACTAGATTTCCTATTCACTTGGCTTCTAATAACATTCCTCAACTCAACACAAACTACAAATTCAGTCACTACTAGCAACTTGGAATGTACTTGACCTTTACTCAACATCTAAGGACAACTCGACAATATTCGAAAAAAATTCGCATTTTGACTTGGCATCTTTTCTCACGCTAATTTTTTATTTGCAATGCTTCATTGTCTTGGGATTGATGTATGATATTTAACTTTGTATATTAGCCCCATACACCTATCATTTTCTTAATTGGATGAGGTGTGACCACTTGACCTCTTGGGTGAAGTGATCCCTCCATTGGATGTGTTGGCTCCATCTCTTCTTTGTCATTTCCTATTAATCTCTATGATAATGTGTTCAACATCAGCCTTTTCTTTTCCTTTGTTGACTTCTTCTTGGGTGCCTTGGCCCTTGTTGGACAATACCTACTGATATGACCAGTCTTCAAGCAACTGAAGAATGTGGTTTGGCTTAACCACCTACTGTACTTCCCTTTGAAATGTGCTCATATGCAATTTTTAGAAACATGTCCATACTCCTAACTATAATGATAGCTCTTCCTGGTATTGTAATCCCAATTGTAGTGGTGTCCATGGTTATTTCTCCTTGTAGGCTAGTTAGGTGTCCACATAGGCTTTGATCTACACTCGAAAGCTCTATGTCCATAATTTTTACAGTTCTAGTAGTGACCATCAAATCTTTTTGTTCTCATGGTCTTGGTCTTGCAATCTTGTGTCAGGTGTCCCTTCTTGTTGCATTTGTGATAGTGACCCTTGTTCTTTGGTTTGTCCTATTGATTGATCTTCCTACTCCTACATACATTAGTAGTGTGTCCCTTTTTACCCCATAAATGACAAGTGGGTTTAGATTTCTTACCTTTGTCACTTTTTTTCTCATCACTCTTTGATGTCTCTCCTTCTTTAGTACTAGTGAATCCTAGTCCTGAAGTGTCATTGCTAGATCTTGGTGATTTCAGCAATTGTTCAAAGTACTTGATGGCTTCACTTGATTTTTTGAAGCTCTTTGTTATCTCATTTTCTCTCTTCAATTCATTATGCAATTGTTCATTTTTCATTCTCAGAGTGGAGATCTCAATGTCCTTCTTATTTAGCTCATGATGAGCATTCATCATTTGGCTAAGGGTATCTAACTGCTTGTTAGATATCTTTGTAAGCTCTATGGACTTCTCCTCTAGTCTATTTGCAAGGTTTCTTTTATCATTGTCAAGCATAGCCCTATCCTTAATGGCTCTTTTCTTCTATTCAATTATCTCACATAGCATCATGACTTGTGATTCTTGCTCCATTTTAACAGATCTTATCTCTTTTTCTTGAGCTTTGTTCTTTTCCATCTATGATTTTCCCAAGTTTGAAGACATCCATCTTCATATCTTTTCTCTAAGTTGTTAGGCTTCTCCTTGTGAGAACCTTGCTTTGATACCAATTTCTAGAATATTCAATTGGGAAGATTACTTCTGAGAGGGGGAGGGGGGGTGAATCAAAAGTACCACAATTTGGTCCTTTAAATCTTTTAACTAAAAATGAACTGCATGCATGTAAAGATATCAAATAACCATAAAGAAAATAAATGCAAGTAAACACATGAAACAAAAATTTTGTAACCCAGAAGCCCTCTAGGAGTAAGAAGGTAAAACTAGGGTGGGGATGATACCCACAAAATTATTGTAG